>CM060847.1:0-1200000 GCA_030737835.1 Acorus gramineus | reverse complement strand
AAGTCCCCCCCTCTGTCTGGTGATGTCTGGATCACATGTCAGTGCTGGCATGTGTGTGGGAGGTGGTGATTTTTGTGTTAGAAATCTTGATTGTTTTGTAGAAACATCCGACCGATCTTTTCACCAAGAAATCACTTTTGTGGATGATGTTGGCTGTTTGGTGTCCCGCAATTTATTGGGTTCTCTGTGCTGTTGAGTTTGAATGTTTGGACGTTGACTGTTTCGCATTAGTTGTGAACTGAGCTGTACAAATGTTGTTTTTGGTTGATCAATGCAGTTGACTTGTGCCTTGCATGATTGCATCCAATGGTTATTTCTACTTCTAGTTTCAATTATGTAACCAATCTGATCACCTTTTCCACATTGTTCATTTTTCTTGAAGAAAAATCTTATCTGGTTAGTGATGTTATAATCAGAAGTTGGGAGGAACCAAAAGAAAAATACAAACAACGATATCCGATATATGGTGAAAAGGAGCTCAATTGGATGTTTCCTTCTATATGGCGTGAATCATAGGATATTATGATTCAATTTCTGTAGTTCTTCACAGAGCAGTCGAGGTTTTTGGTCTTTTAAGAATTTTTTTTCTCTGTCAGTTCATTATCATGATCCATATGGTTCAAGATATAACGTTTACCGGTTATTCACTTCAAAAAAACATTTGTCTATTATTTATTGCGAGAACTTATGTGCAATGAGGATATTCGGGCCAAATATTCATGTTAAAAGACCATTGCATATTATGAAGGGTTGGAACTAATGTGCTATGCATGTTAAAAGACCATTGAATATTATGAAGGGTTGGAACTAATGTGCTATGCATACTATCATGTGGAGAATTTATAAATTGTATGTGAAATCCTTATCAGTTTGCTGCTGATCAGAATTTTGATTTTTTTTTATGGGCTCATCTGGAAGAGCGTCAAATGGAACTTACAGCTAGCTAATGCTTGTGACTTGGTCAAAATCCCTGTAAATGTGAAGCTTGGGTGTCCAAATTGATGTGATCCTCCATATCTGCCTTGAGATTCTTAGCTGGTTCATGAATATATATGTTCGGGAAATTCATGCAATTGTTTCAGATTTTGTCTTTTCTGAATGGATCCCATTGTCTTTTTATGAAGATATCCCTTGCAACACTTCTAAACAAAGGAGAATGAAGCATTTACTGTACTATTCTTGACAGTCTTTGGTGAATATATGGTTTCATTTTCTTCTTATGTTGAAGAGGGAGAAGAATGTAACTGAGGACATCTTTGAGTGAATACTCATTTACCATTTTCTCCTTATGTTGAAGAGGGAGAAGGATGAATCTGAAAATATCTTTGAATTTACCCTATAATAAAACTTGATGACATTATGGCATATTTTATAATAAGCGATAAAATTTGTTCATTAGCACTGCAATGATCATGATCCATGATATTGGTGGTTTAACTTGTATTCACACCAAGGGGCCAAGAGTGTAATAGTTACTTGGGGGTGGGGGGGGGGGGGGGGGGGGGTGTGGTTAAACTAGAGATTGGGATATAGTAGACTAGTAGAGTGCTGATCTGAGGTTGAGTATGCCAGTCCAGTAGAATCCTCTTCTACTAGTTTATTTTTCTCTTGTGTTTCTTTGTTTTCTGTTTAAGGTATTGCACCCCAAGTTTGATATACATGAACTTTAACAGTTTGTTAAAAAAAAGGTGTGATGGTTACAGAACTGACCAAGTCAGAGTTCTTAATTTTGATGCATCGTTAGATCTGATAAGTGTCTCTAGGTTCTGCATGTTCCATATTTTGAAATACTGAAGGGAGTTATTAGATACCCCAGATTTCTGTGTGTGTTTGTGTATGTAGATATATATCCTTTTATTTCTAATTTTCTGTTTATCATTGAGAACTGTGAGAAAGAGAATGTGTACCTGATTCAAATAGATAGTAACAATTCCATATCTTGAACTTTAAAATAAAAAAAATTCCATATCTTGAACTTTCCATGCACCAGTTCCTGGTTGTCCTTTTTTTATATAGATGGAGAATTGGAGATATTTAATTCAAATTGCGTAATTGGATGTGGTAATAATGGATAGTTGTTTTTGCCAGGCGGATCCCCCGACAGGGTGTCGTTGGGGTCCAGAGCAAAAAGATCCAGTGCATCATCAGGAGGCAGGTCACGGGCCGCATCATCTTCAGTTCGGAAGGAGTTTGTGAGGAAGTTTGTTGACTGTGAAATATTGACTGCAAATCTTGAAGATTGGTTGTGTAACACTGACTTTGATGTTCCTTTTACACTGAAAGAACTTCAAGATTTTGATTATGCATTGGAAGCAGCATCCTTTCAGCAGTTAATTCGAATGCCCAATGCTCTTCATGCCTCAACATCAGAGGCTGTTGAAGCCGCGGCATATCTTGCTATTGAAGACTTCTTGCATGCAAGCTCCAAGGGTTTGTGGGAGAGATTTTGGGGCCAGGATGGACCCATGCCATTTTCTGTTGCCTGTCTTCATAGTTCAAGCTCGAAATTCTATCCTGCGGAGAAGGCAATTGCAAGCGGAAAGCTTGGAGGTCTTTGTGCGACTGCTTTAATGCTTAAAAACAGCCAACAATCTCGTGGGAAGTGGGATCAGATTCTTTTATTATCACTGTTGAAGCCTAATTTGGGGAGCCTATCTATGGAGGGTGACCGTCGATCTGCTCTTTCAATTCTTGGGGAAGCATTGTTCTTCGCGCTCCATGTCCTCTTGTGGAGAAGCCTCAGTCGATCTACTACTGTTCTTCATGACCCCACTTGTGTATTCGTGCTTCTTGTAGATTCTCAATATGGTGGTGTCCTTAAACTGGAAGGTGATGTGTACAGATTGAACTATGACAAGAACAATGTTTATGAATCAGCCGCCGAGTGGATTAAAACCCACTCAAAAATTTCGGTTTCTCCGGTCGATCGCATCTGGAACAAACTCGGTAATGCGAACTGGGGAGATATTGGAGCTCTTCAGGTTCTCCTGGCAACTTTTCATTGCATGGTTCAGTTCTACGGAATGCCGAAACATTCTTTCGAAGAACTGGCTACGGATCATCATTCCCGTCTCCAAAATCGGCGGACAGAGAGGCAGTTGGTAGACACACGCATGAATGGGAATGGCATGTTTCGCTTCCAGCAACGCAGTGTCTCGCCTGAGATTGTAGAAGTTGAAGAGGAATCTGGTAAGGTGGAATCCGAGGAAGCTCTGAGGCTGGAGGTAGGATCTGTTTTGTGGCTTGAGGACTCTGATTGGCAGAAGGGCTACCAGATTAATGAAGTTCTTAGTGATGGTGAACTTCCAATCTATAACGTCACCCCTGTGGAAGAACGGGGTAGGGAATTCTTCTTGTATGCTGGTTCAAGTCCTCGTCACCTGGAACTGGCACATGAGGACATGAACATATGGTATCATGTTCAGAGGCAGACTAAGATATTGAATCTGATGAAGCAGAGGGGGTTGAGTAGTAGACATCTTCCTCAGCTGGTTGCATCGGGTCGGTTGATTCACTCAGGTACTTGTGAGAAACCGAGCTCCAGTGGAAACTGTTCACACCCTCGTTGTGGAACTCCCATTCTTGTCACTGCTCCCTCTGGTATATCAGTCATGAACATGGTAAGGAATAGTATATTCACCCCAGATGAGGCTCTCAGATGCTGCCATGACTGTCTGTCTGCTCTTTCAATTGCTTCTGCTGCTGGAATTCGCCATGGGAATATCACGCCGGAGAATGTGATCCATGTGAGCTCTGGCACGAGGCGTCCATATTATGTCCTCATCGGTTGGGGTCATGCGGTTTTGGAGGACAGGGACCGTCCTTCCATGAATCTCATGTTCTCGTCATCCTATGCCCTTCTAGAAGGGAAATTGTGCTCAGCTTCTGATGCTGAGAGCTTGATTTATCTGCTGTATTTTTGTTCTGGTGGGGCCTTCCCAGAGTTGGACTCAGTTGAGGGGGCATTGCACTGGAGAGAGTCATCATGGTCGGGCAGGTTGATCCAGCAGATGCTTGGGGACATATCAGCCGTGCTAAAAGCATTTGCTGATTATGTTGACAGCCTTTGTGGGACGCCCTATACGATCGATTATGAGATATGGTTGAGAAGATTGAAGAAAATCATAACCAGTGATGAGTATGGGAAGGAGATTGACGAGTCAGGTTAGATGAATTTCAAATTTCTCACTGATCGATCTCCACCCACTTGAGATGGAATGGGTTTGGGTTATTGAAAAATCAGTTGGGTTGGCTGTAGATGGTTTATTTTCCCATCAATCGAGCTGTTTTCATCTTCCGATACTTTTAGGGACATGTGGGATCTATTAAAATATTTGCACAGTTTGGTTATCCTTTTGCGTGGCTGGAGTTACATCATTTGAATTGATCAGCTCTACCTTTTTGTTTATCAGCATTGTTCGATTCCTTTTCATTGTGATAGAGCAAGTTCTTGATCCATTTCACTGCCAGATTGATTTCACTCTGATAGTTTCTGCAGGACCTCAATCACACATAATAGAACAGCTTCTGAAGGTCTCTCTGCATGTTCTTTCCTATGGTTTGGACATATTTCAGGTTGTTGCTGCTTTTCTTTTTGTGTTATCATTTACATCATTCGAAAATGTAGAAACTGAGGTTGGCCGCTTATGGTTCCAATTATCGGATTGCTTGATCGGCCAACCTCAGTATCTGTAAATGTTGTTTATTTCCCCGTCTTTTCTTTTCTTTTCTTTTCGAGTGTATTCAGATGTCAATTTGTATGAACCAGTTCAATTTGTTTTTCTTTTTATCTTTGACTACTTGAAATACATGGATCTTGGCATTCTTTTCCATCATTTACTGATCACTCTTTATTATCTTCTTATGCATATCTTATCAAGAAGCAGCTTGTCCAGGAAAATTGACCACAAGTCCAACATTTTACTTTGTTGCCTTTTTCAGAGTTGATCAGTGATGTAAATGAAATTCATCTTTCGAGGTCTCATATGTGCTACTGAAATGCCACTTCGTATGGCAGTGGTACTGCATATGTATTAAACAGACAAAACTGAGCTCTGTGGTTCCAATTAGGAATCCTGGTAATGTTTACAATTACAAGGGTGAAAAACTTAGCCCTCCATTATGAACAGCAACATAAGCAATTTTGGAATAAATAACTATTCTAGTATAGATGAATATGCTATTTTTCTATTTGATTGTGATTTTAGTTATTCACATTGAAAAATGTAATGATTTTTTTTGTTGTTCCATTGATAATTTGTGGATGAAAGGTGAATAAAATGTGATTAAAGAAAGAAAATGATATGTTCAATCTTATTCGTAGCTTCATCCGCTGTCTACATTGATTATTTATTTATTTAAAATATACACTTGCCTATTAAAGTAGTTATGTGATTTGTGATTTGAAATATACATTGAGATGCACCATATTTTTTTATTTTGAAAAAAATTAAAAAACGCAGCCAGATATATTACGATAGAGCTCATGTGCCTGTGACAGAAACATATTGAGTGCATCAACGCTAGATTAAGAATTATAAAATGTAAAAATAAAAATTGACATGTGGCCGGATATAGGAATTCCAAGTGATGAAAAAATGATTTGATACATAGGCTCCTGAATTGTAATGTGACATGTGAACCTTTTTATTAATTAAGTGAAGTAAAAAAAATTTCAGGGGCTTATCTGAAAAACTGTTCGATTAATGAAGTTGTTAATAATTGGTTGATATATGTTTTATACAGGGGACGCATTTGAAATTTGTCCATCTAAAAGTCCGTCCTTTGTGGATGGAAAATGCAATTAATAATTTAATATGGAAAAGGAATTACTATTCAGGGACCTATCAATGAATATTTTATTTTTAGAAAGTCGAACTGCAATTGACCCATCGTCTCCCGTCTTGAGATCCAAGAAACCCTTTTCGACTCAAAACAGTCTCTCTCTCTGTCTCTCTCTTCCCCTCGATCGAACCTGATAAAACCCTAAATCTCTCTCTCTCTCTCTCTCTCTCTCTGACTGAGGAGCTGAAAAGATGAGCAGCATCGGAACGGGATACGATCTCTCTGTCACGACCTTCTCCCCCGACGGGAGGGTCTTCCAGATCGAATACGCCGCCAAGGCCGTCGACAACAGCGGGTTTCCCTCCTCCCCTCTCTCTTCTCTCTCCCGATGTTTCCATTTTTAGGGTTTCCAAAATCTATGCTTTACGAGTTGATTTACTTGTTTTGTGGATTTCTACGTCAACAGGACTGTGATTGGGATCAAATGCAAAGATGGCATAATAATGGTACTGTTTCTTGCCCCATCTGGATTTTTGTCCGGAAAATTTTCGTTTTTTTTTTGTTGGTTTTTTGTGTTTATGTGGTTTTTGTTGGGTTTTGTTTGAAGGGGGTGGAGAAGTTGGTAGCTTCGAAAATGATGCTGGCGGGATCAAATAGGAGAATTCATTCCGTTCATCGCCACTCCGGCATGGTAATCATTTGTTTTTAAATTTTCATGGGTTTTTTTTTTATATATATATAGTTGTTGATTTTGGGTTTTGATTGTTCCATGATTTATAACATGTGGTTTTAGTTATATTGTTTTCTATGGAAATCACTTTTTGTAGGAGAGGTAAATTTGAAACATTTAACTATAACTATTTGTTTAGCTTCATTATTTCTGGTCCAATCCCCTTGCACTATGTATGTTACTATGTTGTATGTTGCAGAAATCCAAAGAAATGTGGAACATGACAAGCTTAAAATGATATTTTGTTTGGTTAACTGGGTTAATGCTGAAATTTTGCAACTCTTTTTTAACATGATTAGTTAAAAAAATAAAACAAAAAATTCCATACTGATTATGAGAGATTATACACTGGATGTTTGTTGGTGAACTTATTGAAGAATTTACCTGGCCCATATGAATTTTTAGATTTTGATGTACTGGAATAAATTTTCAAGTAGTTCTGTTATAATATTGCCTCTAATTCTATCCTCATTTGGTAATGGTAGGCTGTAGCTGGACTGGCAGCAGATGGTCGGCAAATTGTTGCACGAGCCAAGTCAGAAGCAACTAGCTATGAAAGGTCTTGAGTTTGTACTTTAAATGATTCATGCACAACACTATTAGCTAGAAGAACGAGTGCATGGAGAAGGATTTACAATATTTTCTTTATGTTTCTATCAATGTTGCTTTGATTTGATGTGCAGAGTGTATGGTGAGCCCATACCTGTAAAAGAACTGGCAGACAGAGTTGCCAGTTATGTGCATCTTTGCACACTCTATTGGTGGCTGAGGTGAGACATTGTTTTTCTTATGATTTTATGTAGTTTGTGATTTTGTTTTACTTCTTGGCCATGTTGACCCTTTCTTCTACCTATGATTTATCTTTTTCACCTCCCATCTTTCCTTACTGTATGGAATTTGATGCTTTGCAGACCTTTTGGATGTGGTGTTATTATTGGAGGCTATGACAGAGATGGTCCACAACTATACATGGTTGAACCCTCTGGAATTTTTCATGTGAGTTAAAAAACTTTGTGAAAATATAGCGATGCAGCAAAATAAAATCATTTGCTAATATTCTCTTTCAGGCCTCCATCCACCCTAGCCTTCTTAATTGTTTCCTTTTTATGTGGTTTCATAAATTTTTACAGATAACTGTGTATGTTACAATTGAATTCTCTTTAACTACCTTTTTTTTTGGTGCATGTAGAGGTACTTTGGAACTGCAATAGGGAAGGGAAGACAGGCTGCCAAAACGTGAGTTGGAAGTGACCTTTTCGTATAATTTATTTGGAAATTTGGTTGAAAGTACTTCTTAAATGAATTCGTCTGTGTTTATGATCCCAAACTCAAAGTGAATTTACATCCAGCTTTATGCATATAAATTTCAATCATGAGTCAATTTCCTCAGCTTTTCCTTTGATTTATAAATGAATAGCTTTTATAAAATTAAGTTTCACATGTGGGATTCTCAGTTGAACCTAATTATATCCCATGCATATTTGCTGGTTCAAACGATATAATATAAATTTTTTTTTTTTTTGCAATATCATTCAATGCAGAGTAGCTAAAATAAAATTTTCGAGTGTAAGAGGCTAATGATTTATAATTACATAAAGTGTGACCAGCACCTTCCTTAAAGCAGTTTGAGAACGATGTTTTGAATGATGGTACTGGACCTCCTTTTTGGGATTCAAAAGGGAGGAACATTGTCATGGGTCTGTGACATTTCTAACCTCTTGCAACTTTATGCTCTTTATTTTTGCCCTTTATTGCTTAGGGAAGAGTAGTTAGGAAGGGGTATTACACATCATGAAGCAGAATCTAGGTATTCATATCTTTACAGAATTACTCTAGTGTCAGTATCTTGCGTTAAGTCTTGTTCAAACATTTTGACAGTGCGTTTGGACACTTGTATCTAAAAATCAGAATGTTGGCAAAATGTTAAGGTGAGCCTGGGAATGGAGTCAATTTGATGGGATTTTGGTTTTGATAAGTTTTTAAGTTTGATGATATTGCCAGCATCGTGAAAGTTGTAGAACTTTGAGCAAAGTCTGTTTGATAGGGAAAGAAAGTTAGGATAGGGAATGTCACATCAGTTTAAATTAACAGCCATTGATCTCTGATGACAAAATGCTTTATTATGAGGAAGTCAGTTGCCCTAGGAGGAGTATATGTTTCTTTGGTACGATGTATGGTTATCTAGAGGGGTTCATCCATTGAAATTAGCATAAAAACTAACAAATATGATGTAAACATCTGCTATGCATGATGAATTTAGAAAATTGTATCACATGCATCTAACATCAGATAAACAAATAATTTTTGGATGTTTGTAGCTGATAATGTCAGAAGGGTATGTTATGATTGGAGATTATTATCTTAAGTAGAATACAATGTTAGAGTTTTTTTCTTGGGGATAAATTTGTCTTGTAGGATGTGTTTGTGTCACATTGAAAGTGAGGGAAAATGAGGGAAATTAAAAACTTTTCATTTGACCACATAAAAACCAGTTGTTTGTACCAAACAAAAAGTGAAATAAACTCTCTCACTTTCCCTTTGTTATTTTGTCTTATTAGGAGAGGAGGAAATTTTTTTCCCTCACCCTATAGGAGGGAAAGTGAGTTTGCTTTTTTTGGGTTTGAATATTAAATGTTTGGTGATATTGAATATTTTTATTTGTTATTTTTATTTTATAATAAAATAATAAAAGTATTTATTTAAATTTTTTATTTATTATGTGACATGCCCTTGTTTATTGTCTTTCAAAACTTTATTTATTTAAAAATATTTTATTGATAAGTTAGGTTGCTTTTATATATTATATTTAAAGACAAAAAACAATTTTTATTTTCCGTCATTTTCTATCACAGGCACAAACAACAATTTTTATTTTTCATCACTTTCCTTAACAAGCACAAATAACATATAAACTGGTCAAAGGAAAAATAATTTCTTTTCCATCACTTTCTCTTTGACCCAAATTCCTTCACTTTCCTTCATTTTTCTTTTGAGATTGTGCACAAACACACCCGTAATCATGTTAACTGGATTAGATGTCTGTTTTAGTTGCTAGTGCTAATTGCCAAGATTTTGGTTTTTGGAAAACCTTTTTTTCCCCTTTTATGGACCTTCATCTACCAAAAGAACATGAATTACTCGCTAAATGTGCTGAACTAGGTTTGAGGAAATCTGACTGTCACAGATCTCATAGGGAACTCTTTGTTTGAATAACTTGGGGCTGTAAGATACTATACAGACCCTCAATGGAGAGGGCTTATGGGAAGTAATCGCCTGGCCAAGAATAAGGATTGCATAATTCATATATTGTTTCATATGTTTTGATTTCCCGAAATTAGAGTAGATGTGCTTCACTATCTTATCTTAATGTTCTAACATCTAAAGGAACTATTTGTATCTAATGTTCCATTCTCCTCTGTCTGTAATTTTCTGTTCATTTTTGCTCGACATTATATAGTCATTACACAACAAATTTAATAATTTCTTACTTGCTGAACTCATGCTTTGGACAGTGAGATTGAGAAGCTGAAGCTTTCAGAGCTAAGCTGCAGGGAAGGGGTTATTGAAGTTGCTAAGATGTGAGTTGTTACATTCTTGTTACATGCAGTACCACCCTTTTTACTCAATGCCAACGTTGCACCACCTCTCCTCTTCCATGCTTTCTTTTTCAACTATGCATTTAACTCTGAAAAGTTGGAATGTTTTTTTTTTTTTTGGCATTTTGTACTATCAATGCTGCAGAATCACACTGTAGCATATTGTAGACTCTCACTACCTTTAATATTTTCTTGGGCTCCACCTTTTATTTTGTGTGAAATCACATTATTGTTAATGATTCTGTGATATGACTTGTCCTATGCAATAGGAAAATGTATGATGTCGGTTCAGTGTCCAAGTGTATGGATATATCTTATATATAGAATGTGATAGCTTATGAAACATGCAGTAGATTATTTGAAAAATAAAAGTTGTATTTTGTTTTTTTACTTGCATGCAGCGAAAATATTGTTCTTATTTAGTTATTTTTGTCCAACGCGATGATTAAACCAACGTTCACCTATATTTTCTTCATGGATCCATTTTTATCCTTACCAGTGGGTCAGTGACTATTTCTACGGCCATTCTGTGAGATGAGTCACTTTAATCATTTCTTGTTCGTTGGAAAAATGTTGTATATTTTCAAAATTCCTTGTTTATACACTGCTTCTTTCAGTTTATAGACTTGAAGATTAGGAGGTTATGTCAACACAGTGGATTTCAATAACTACTTGAAGTTGTTATAGTTCAATTTTATGTTGTTGGACTCCTTTCCCTTGCTACTGAGCTGGAGTCCAAAGAATTCAAAATATTTTTTTTTTTTTTTGAAAAATTTCTAAAGAAGCTAACCTTGGAAAATCATCGGAACCATGTAATTCATTATTCATGTTCTTAGTTCATCTCACCCGTCATTTAGTTAGAACCTTTTGTCTTCAAGCTGTTGCATTGGCATGGTACTTGCTATTACAAGACTTTATAGGAAACAGAGATTTGTCTACTAGTGTGGTTGCCTGTTAAAGTACAGCTGTATGGTAACCATATTTCTGGATTTTAATCCTTGCATCTTGAATTTTTAAAATCAACTAAAGCGGAAAAGTAGTTTCAGACTTTCTATAGTTTGTTCTTTCCCAATGCAATTCCAAGGGAGAGGTCATATTAGGCTGGCACCCGATTGTAAAATCTCTCTCTCTCTCTCTCTCTCTCTCTCTCTCTCTCTATATATATATATATATATATATATATATATATATATATAATTCCAAGGGAGTTTGTCTCATAGGATCAGGATGAACCCGATACTGTGCCATGTCGATGTGTATGTTAATTTCTCCTTCATAGATGTTTACAAGATCCAACTGTTCCTTATTGGCTCTGATATCTCATGGCCAAACATATTTTCATCAAGATTTATTCTATTCATATGTATTGCAATCCATTGATCCGTTATGGAATTTTCACTCTAAATTTCAATTGCAGCATTTACGGATTACATGATGAGGCAAAGGACAAAGCCTTTGAACTGGAAATGAGCTGGGTCTGTGAGGAGTCGAACCGCCAACATCAGAAGGTAATTCCTGCTATCTTTGTTTTTGGGGATATTATGCTATGAGATAGGTGCTGGAGAGAGATGACACAACCTGCTTGTGTTGAATGTAGATTCTCGGTTTGCTATACAATGTGATCTGTTTGTTAGAAAACAAGCCTGGACAATGAAGATCTATATATAAATAGGAAAATTCATTCTATGAAGACAATGGGACCAGTTGTAGGTGGATGACTGGTGTAAAGGAGATGGAATATTTCGAGGGGATTATTATATATGACCAAGTGTCCTTTTTTTTTTTGTTTGGCCAAGAAATCAAGGTTGAGGGGCACCTGCAATTTGCCGTATAATAAAGCCTAGCAAGCAGTGCATATTGAGTGGTCACCTACAATTTTTTGTTCTGAAAATTTGCCTATTGTTGTCAAAAGCCCATGATCTGACCATCATCCTGGCTGTTGGGTGTTATACTTTGTGAAAACTTTAGTTTTATTCTTATATTCTGCACTATACGGTTATACAGGTTCAAATATAGCAAGCTTTTCCATGTTTCCATTTTTCCCTTCATATTACTTATTAGTTCTTATAAATGTGCTCTACTATGACTAAAACATGCTTATTTTTTCTTTCACAGGTACCTGATGACCTCTTGGAGGCTGCGAAGGCTGCTGCCAAAGCAGCATTAGAGGAGATGGATGCGGATTAAGTGCGACAAACATCCTCGAATTTTAAAGTGATCTCTGGGGCCATACTCCTGATGTTTACCCTCCTAGGAAGTTGACTGAAATTCCCTCACCAGGGATGAATGGACATCTGTGATTATTTTTGCTTTCCAGTTTGAATTAACATGTGCTGTGTATTGCATCGAATTATATACAATTGAATCACAGAGCAAATATCAGTCAATATTGCTTTTTATGTTGGAGGTCAATTTTTTTTCTTTCTTTCAATGCCACCGGGTGATTCTGATGATGTGATCAATCAGATACGAATAAACAGGAATCATTAATGCCTTTTTGAAGGTCTAATGAACAGCATATGAATTGAACAAGAATATTTTTAATGTACAAGTAAAAATGAGACCAAATTCTTTCAGTTTTTTGAGACTTGAAAAGAGAGAGAGAAGCCTTTTCATTAAGAAGCTGTGAGTGACTTTGGTTTCAAATTTATAATGTACAGAATTAAAATCAGAAATGAATGAGACTCCTCAATCTGCTTTGATGGTCTTGTCTGGTTGCTTCTCCTGCCTCTTCTGCTTCTGGGGCTTTGAAAGCAAGCTAAATATCCAGACGCCCAGTAGAGTTGCCTCAACTGGTGCCAACCAATACACAAACCAATGCTCTTTCGTTATGTGATCTCCTCGTGCAAATGCCCAGCCAAACACCTGCCCAATCAAACCTCATTGTCAATGATTTTTTTTTTTGTCTTGCATTTTTTTTTTTGGTGGGTTATCTTGCATGTTTAGCCTAACATAATAAATGGTAAATAGAATGAATAATTCTTTTACATGGTTACATCAAACTCTGCTCACGAAATTCTACTACAATTATTGAAAAGATCCAAGTGACAACAATACACTAATCTTGGTGTTCTGCCTACTCTCTAACTGTTGTTTCCCCACAGCATCAAAGTCAGTCTCAACTTTGATTGCCAGATTAGTCTGATCCTGTATTTTGTTTTCCTTCATGAGTGATATTAAAGGCCAATGATCAAATACTTCCACAAAAATGCAAGTCTCAAATGATGAATTCTAATACCACGCAAATGCTGACTATTCAACTTTTCAGTTCTAAACAAGGAAGGTCATAAAGCAGTATACATATCGAACAATTTCCAGTTTCAGCAATACTTAAGCTTGCGCTGTGATGTTTCTAGAAATCAATGTGAAATGAAAAAAAAAGTGTATGAATTCTAGACCTATTTTACATGGATATGGTACAGACAATATGACCTATTCCTTTCACTCGAAGTCTATTATAATCATAATATAGGCAAGATGTCAGTTGAGAGTAATAGAATATCTTAAATATTATCATAAGCATTAAATAGAAACTCACCAATATTTACAGATGTTGTACTACCACTAATGATGTTATACTTACCAAAAGAAAATTGAAACACTTGGAGAAAAGAATCTGCAAGAACTATCAGAAAGTGAAATGGAAAACAGAAGTACTTACAGAGGCAGGGTTCATACATCCACCAGTCAAGTCAGAACCTATTATATGAAGAGACAGTTTGGAGAGACTTGAGATCCATGTTTTCATGAAAAATCCACTGTGACCATTCCTCAAGAACTGAGAAATCATCACAATAGATAATGTGAGAAGTCCTTCCACCAATGCTCCATGATGAATATCAACATTCAGGCGCGGTCCTTTACCTACCTCAGGAAATGTTGCTATTATCAGCCTAACCCCAATAATAGATCCAATAACCTGGGGAAAAGAATCCAAAGTGCATTAAAGAAGTTGCTAAGGATGCAAAATGAGAACCAAATTGTATGACACAATGTCTCATAGATGATTCAGTATGACAGGATGAGTGGGCTAGTCACATAGAAAACCAAGTGCATCATCAAGCCAGTATTTAAAGACTGATGCCATTTTCATCAACAGATCAGATATCAAGATCATTGGTCTATCAAGGCCAACTGCAATACCATACAAATGCGTTCAGATACCATACAAAAAGACCATTATAATATCAGTCTTATCTATCAAGATAAACAAAATGAGTCTGATTCACACATCAATAAAATGATTCATGTAGTGATCAGAAAAACATAGTCACAAAGTAGAACTTTTGACAAACTTTTGTTTGATGAACGGTGTGTTTGGTTTCGTTACGATTGCAAATATCCATTTAGAATGGAACCTATCACTCTTCGTAATATTAAAAAAAGTCTAACATGTCCTTGCCGCCTTCACAACCAATGTGTATTTCTCATACTAATGATCATAAAAAAGTTTAATTATTTCTATACTCTTTTACTAAAATTTATCTGTATCATTTACAAAAATAAAATCTTTACAGAATATTTGTCGTACACAAATTTGTAACTACAGTTACAAAAGCAAAAGAAAAAGACAGAGAAAAAGAAAAAGCTGAATCAATTTTAAGACTGATGCTACAGATTGGTACTATTATCAGAAACCATATTCTCTTCTTCCAAGAATTCAACTTTGCAATCAAAACAAACAATAAAAAACAAACAAAAGAAAACAGCAGAAGAAAACCCAAATTCAAATACATAAAGCAAAACATTCACAGAGAATTGCCCAAAAAAGAAAAGAAAAAAAGAGGACCCACTTCATGAATCCCCAAAAAAAAACCTCACCTGAGCAGGGATTCTCCCAAAAAGAGTGAAAACAAAGTCACTGAACCTGCCAGAGATAGCCTGAGAGAGGACACTAAGAGGGTTATAAGATCCACCTCTGCTGACCTTCCCAAACCAAGCAAAGAAGAACATCACCACCACATACAGGGACACCTTCAAGGCCTCACCTTTGGCTTGAAAACCCCAACCCAGTACATGATAGACCAAGATCTTAATCAGTGCTCCCGAACAGACCCACATGAAGGACATCACCAGATCCGAAATGATCAGCCGAAATTCGTCCATGGATTTGGTCAGAAACTATGCTCGCCTATGTTAAAACGGATACCGCTTTATGTGGGCGATTTATTTGTGTGTCAGTTTATCTGGGTGGGAAACCTCTCTTTTCAATTTGGGTTTTTGGAAAGATTGGATTTTGGAGGTCCTCAGTCAAATTGGGGACTGAGTCTAAATTGGGTTTTTGCTTGATTTGATGTTTTATTGTTTTAAACCTAAATTTGTGAATCTGGGTTTTATAGGAAATCTGAATTGGGTCACAGGGTTTTGTAAGTTTGTTTGAACAAAGTGGTTTTCTATTTTAAGATGAGATTCTTTGATGATCAATAATTAAGATGCTTTGTTATGTGATTCCTCTGCTTATATTCGTTTCACCATTTTTTACTCATTGGTTCTCTTCAATATCTCTCTATATAATGCTTTAGACTTTTTAAATATTGTTTGTGTGTATTTTTTACTGGTTGGTAGGCATTTGATTTCATGAATGAATAAGGAATGCCCCAAACGTACAACCAAAAGACAAATAACAGAAGGGAACAACCAGCCAAGTAACTCAACAGGAATAAGGGATCTACTAAAGTAACTCCGGCCAAAAATGACAAAAAGTGACTGTCACAATTCACATAGTACATTTTTGTTTTGTTTTTTTAATAATTAAAACTATTGAACCGTTATTTTCACTAGAGAAGTATGTTTATGTCTGAATTCGAAATGAACAAAATTAAAAACTAAAAACAAAAAATACATGAAATGGGACACATCCCATCAAGAAAATAGGTCGTAGATGGAATATCTATCGCCTTGCATGCGTCCCGGAATCTTCCTGATATCCATGTAATTTTCTGTAATCTCAATATATCTATATAACCCCTTGTAAATATATTATAAATGTAAATAACTTTTCGTAGTTAAATATTTTTTAACATAATTAGAATATTTCAAACATATTACGTTATTTAAACCATTGTTAACAAATATATATCATTTTAACTCTATGAAAACAGTTAATACTTAAAAAAAACACCTAAAAGAGTGTAAAATTAGAAATATGAGAGGTTTTTTTTTAAATATTGACCGTTTTTCGGGGGTTAAAAGAATATATATTTGTTAACCATGGTTTACATAACGCAATATGTCTGAAATATTTCAATTCTGTTAAAAAAAATTTAATCATGGAGGGTTATTTGCATTTATAGTGTGTTTACAAAGGGTTATATGGATATCAGAAAGATTACAGGGGGTTATATGGATTTTCCCTTCATTTTTACAGCACCAAATCCCATCATATATGTACTTTTTAGTCATCAAATGAGGTATATATATATTTTTTTGGGTGAGGTATATACCTAGTTAACTTTTTTTTAATATTTATTAAAAAATACATTCAATTCAAAATGAAACCATAACATCATTAGATAAGTTTTATTATTAAAAAAAATAAAACATTTTTATCCTCAATGAATTAAATGATATCAGAAAATTAAAAAAAAAAATCAAATGAGATGTATACAGAAGGCTATCTGTATTTAAAACTGTAAAAATAACCTGTCTTTTTTCGATGGCCCCTGCGGCCGGCCCATCACTACGAGGCCCATTACCATCCACTTCGTCGTCCCCCTTTTCATTCATCGAAGTCTGAATTTGGGTTTTCGCGAGAATTCTCCATTGACGAGGGAAGATGGGATCGGAGGCCGCGAAAGCCGCAAACGCGTATCGGCAGCTTCTGAAGGCGGTGAAGAAGCACATCGGTGGAGAGAGAAGCAACAGACACTTCAGGGACTTCATCACCGAAGAGTTCCGCAACAACGCCGCCTCGGTCGATGGACCCACCGCCAGACGGAAGATCACGCTCGCCCGCGATTACGCTTATTATCTCAACAGCGTCAATCGTCAGAAGGTTTGGTGTTCTGATTCTGTGGTTTGGTGTTCGGAGATTACCTTTATTTTTGGAATGGTTTTATGTGCTGTAGAGATGTTTGAATGTTTGCCTGATTGGAAAATGTTGCCCCCAATTGTTTTGATTTTTTTTTCTTAAATTATATGCTCGCTTGATGAAGTACATACTATTATAAAAGTGAAGTATATATAAATAAATTGATACTTATTTTTTGTTTCCTGAAAAATGGATTTTTTTAAAATTTTTCATACACTTCTATATATTTCGCTAGTGGAGTGTATAGGTGGCTGAGGGACCGTCTCTAGGGTACAGGCCAGAACGAACTAAGTGTATCAGTGCGCTCTTGGACTGCTAGTTTAGAGAAAAGCGTTGTTACACTCGACCCGTTTTACAAGTCCATTTATAGTCTTGTATATCTCGTTAGCCACTTGCACTCACTGTGATGACTGATGAGGTATATCCCTGTTTATATTTTTTTACATATTTTGTAAATGAGTGTCAATATGATTTACTGGAGTATATACTTTATGTTTTTCCGAGTGAGGCATGTTGATTGGGATTTGCATTTCTGCTAGCTTGGGTGTGACTCAGGCAGGTTGGAGCTCAACTTGAATCCAAACTGATATCGGATGAGGCTAACCCAAACCTAAATCGACTTCAATCTATCTGATTTGGTTAGGGTCAAATTCAGGTTGGATTTAGGTTTGAATTTAAAAAAGGTGTCGCTATAAACAATCTAAACTCTATTGCAATCGCAACAAAGAATATTATGCAAAGGAGATAATAGAGATGAAAATAAGAGATGTCGATAGAGAGAATGGAAAACATGGAACTATGAAATCATGACAAATTTTAGAGTAACATAAATTAGATGATTTAGATTTCATCCTATACATTAAACAATTCAGATCTGAACTGCACATTTAAATTTACTACTCACCCATCGAATTTGGTTGTGCTCGAGGAACCCAACCCCTCAATCCAAACCCCACGTGATTTGGTGTTGGGATCACGTGGGTTTGGATTCAGATTGAACACCACCACTATAGCCCCAATTTGACCCTGTCCAAGAGTTGAGTTGGGTCAGTTTCAACTGGCCCAAGTTTTTTCTCTCTTGGTAACCCGCACAAGTTGTATCCATGTCACTAGTATTTGTTTAATATCAGTAAATAGAGGGATTTTGACATGCTGATGTAGCTGCAGCATCCAACACAGCTGCAACTTGTTGTGTATGAATCAGAAATTAATTTATTTTATACTTTCAGCAAAATGATTTTTATGCTATGTTCTGCTAAACTATATATATGTAGAGAGTTTGTAAAAGTGTTTTAATATGAGACACATATAGTTTTCTATATGTACATGACATTTTGAATAGAGTGAGTTATACAGACCTATTCGATGTATCAGATGGTGACCATTATGTGCCCTTCTATCGTTTTTTTAAAGCTGTACAACAGTTGTATATGTGCAAACCATAGTGCATTTTTTTTTTGTTACGAGTGTCGCTGCGTTTCATTCCTGACAACCATCCAAGAATATGAAATCTTCCATTCCATGTTTTCGAGTGTTGATGATAGTTGAATTGATTGATGGTACTGGTTTTCCCTATTTCTTCATATGCCTTCATCCATATAGAAGATAAGTTATCCTAAGTTTAGGCATTAAAAAAAAAGTTCTACCAATTTTGTCCTTGTTCACATTTACCAATTTCCAAACAAAAAAAGTGTATAAATGCTATTCCAGCTTTTAGGCGCAAAAAAAAAAATTTCTTCATTTTCAATTCAAAATTTGAACAATTGTCTTTACATTATCCTTTTTTATATATAACAAATGTGGTAAGTTGTTCCTTACTTATCCCCTTGTCCTGAAAAGTTGTCTCCTCATTGAACCAGGCCTATTCATTTACTTGTGAATCGGTGATCCTTTAGCAGATCTCGTATGTGACGTGAGAATCTTGGTTCCTTTTCCAAAAAATAAATTGTGTGTTAGAGAATGATTAAATCTATTAAAATCTCTCCCCCAGGCATGAATGAGTATATTGAATTCTGTTGCATCGCAGTTGGCTCTGTAAACTACTATGTTTTAGCTCAGGAACGGGTACTGGTTTTTAAATACCTGCGAGTGAAATTAGCAAAACCATGTGATTTAGGAAGAAAAGTTATAAGTGATGAGAGAAGATGAGCAATTTGACCGACTCATTTGTTTTTCAATATTGCCTCTATACGATGCATCATCGATCAATAATTGATTTGTGACATTGTTCAATAAATGTTGGTTGCAGGAACTGTTGTTCTCTTACAATATAGCAGTGGATCGGACAGACGAGATGAAGAAAATTCTAACGAAATCTGCTTCCAGTGTCGGTCTTCAACTCCCTGATGTGTATCAACCTTGATGATTTTCCGGATCTTCACCCCCCTTATCGGTGCTACCAAGCTGCAAATTCATGAAATACTGCCCTCTCAGTCGCTTATATGCTGGCATTTGCTTTGCAGTCAGATTTATTTTTTGGATTTCTGTGGTTGCAGTTGATATTTAGTTCATATGGAAATTCTATTGTTCAAACAAACCTGTCAAAACTTTTTTTTGGCAGGCTATGATTAATCATTCTAACATTGTCTTCTTTGTTTGATTATAAAGTCCCAAAAAAATGTGGTACTGCAGATGATTAAGTATATGCCAACCTTTTTATTGTAATCCTGTTAAGGGTATGCCAACCTTTTTTTATTGTAATCCTGTTAATAGAGAGGATTTGGATATGGATCGAAAAAACTTAATACATGTATTGACTCTTATACTATTCAGACATGGATATCAATCATCAAATCTTGATCATTTTAGATTTGGAACTGATGCAAATATTTTGATGATCAGGTGACATATTAGGGATGAAAGATGATGTTTTGAAGAAATTAAGGTTGAAATTGAGACTTAATGACTTCTTGTGTATTTCATAGTTCCTAAAAAGAGAATATATAGATAATTCAACTTTTAAGGATTATGATTAATCATGCAAGCATAAATTTTATAATATATACACACGAGATTTACATATTTTTTGGGAAAGGATATCTTGATATCCATATTTGGTTTTAAATCATTCCAAATATATCCGATAATTTCTAATTTTTTTGAAAATATATATGCATGTATAATTCACACTTGAGTTCATAACAATCTTCTTTTCTTGATCAATATGGGAAAGCATACACATCAAAGTCTACCATTACAACAAAGGTCCTCTCATGAAGTCAATGCCTCACTCTTACAAAGATCCTTACACACACTATTACCCCACTATGCATGAATCAAATGAGATGGTGTTTTCAGGAAAAAAATGAAATCAATACACAAGCTTTGGCTCGAACTCAGCGAAATCGACAGAGCCAGACTCGATCGGAGGCATGAGATAGGCAGCCAAGATCTCGGAGGCCAGGGCCGCGACATGGGGAATCTTCTTCAAGTTCTTCACAAAAGGTATGTCCTGACTCTCACCCACAGCTATCAGCTTTTTGTTGATCTCCACCATCCTGTCCAACTTCCTCTTGAACTCTGGGTTCTCGACATCCAAGACCGCAGGGAAAATACGCGCTGTCGTCCTGTTTGTCTGCACAACACAATCAATGGTGAATGAGGTTTGGTTTAGACTTGGACTCCATTTGGAACCGATTGTTAAACTGATTCTGCTTCTGCAAAATCAGTATTCATATGATTGATTCATCGATTCCAATCATTTTTTTTAAATTTTAGCAACAGCTTTTATGCAAAAGCTAATTGAGAGTATCTTTTATAAAAAAGCTGGTTGAGAGGCTTAGTCTTGTTTAGGTGCTTTGCCATCTAAAAAACAAGACCAAAGTGGGGAAAATAAATTGTCCTATTAATGTGTTTTCAACGCATGAATCGACAACAATCTCAGAATGACAGAATTTGAATATTTTCCTGAATAGACTATAACATAGATGAAATTTGCTACAATGTAATAGTAGAATCTGCACATAGGACTTCTGATTACCTCGATGATGACATGCATATCGAATTCTTTGGTGTTAAGGCCAATGCCTTCGTAGAAAGCAGTGCGTTGGCAGTCATTAAGGTACATCGTCACATAAACCTGTCGAATTCAAGTAGAGACCAGAAAAAAAAACAGATCAGAAGCAGCAGTGGCTACTAAGTTGAACATCAAGTTCAAGTAAATCACATCCACTTAGTTCATAATTTACTGAAATCATATAAGCCAATATAGTAGCAATAACAAAAATTCTGATTACCGAAAGGCAGAAGAACCGTGACCACAGCTTCGCCTTCCAGTCGTTGAGGAACTGAGGCTGAGCCTTCATCAGCGCCGAGAAGAAGTCTCCATGTCTGTTCTCATCTTGGCACCAGTTCTCAAAGTACTTGAATATGGGATAGCATTGGTATTCTGGGTTGGCCTTTAGATGCCTGTAAATGGTGATGTACCTCCAGTAACCGATCTTTTCGGATAAGTAGGTCGCATAGAATATGAACTTCGGCTTGAAGAATGTGTATTTCCTGGCTTTTGTCAGGAATCCAAGGTCCAGTGCCAGGTTGAAATCAGACAGACCCTTGTTCAGAAACCTGGATAGAACATGAACTGGGTATAAAATGGGAATTGATTGGGAAAATAGCTTTGAAAAATGTAATTTTTAATCGGATTGTTACATGCCCATTCAATTGTCATAACTTAATCCAGGCATATGGAACAAGTAACATAAGAGCACATATTACATACCCGGCATGTCTGGCTTCATCCCTCGACATGAGCGAAAAGATCTCTGCCACAACTGGATTTGTTTTCTGTTACAGAATTTGTATCAGAAGATCTATTGAGGCAAAGTCCCCCTCAGAAAGTCATGACATATGAATCGAACATCATAGTATCTAATCAGCTCGCCCAGAATACATACTTGGTACGTTTTATTATTAGTAGGTAATCTTAGATCTCTTGGGGTCCTGCTAATAAGTTGTGCTATATATAATTTTTTAAATCAATAATCTATACTTTTTACTATTTGTGACCCATAAAAGGAATGCCAATACTCTTGAACGATCAACATTTTGAATCAATTAAAAAAATCATAATAATAATAAAAAAAAACAGTCTTGATTTTCTTCCTTGTGAAAACATGTTCTTTTCTCATAATTCATATGTTAAACATATATGCTGCTAACTAATGAAATCCAACACTAAGCCCCTCGTTTGGTTTGAGAATAGGCCCATAATAACTGAGAATTAGTTGGAATAACATAAAAAATGGATGTTTGGATTACTAGAATAAATGAAAATCTGTATGTCAGAATTAACTGTAGCATATGGGTTTCAGTTAACCCCTAGAATTAAATTATTTCAAGTTATTCAACCCAAAAGAATATATGGTGGGTCATTATTTTTTTATCTTTATAAATCTTTATCCACATCTGAACAACTAAAACTTTTATTATTATGTTTTTTCAACGAGAATAATTCAAAACACAACTAAATAAAAAAAAATCACATTATCCTTGTTTATACTAGAATAATCATAAATCTCATAATAACTTAATTCTCAAACGGGGCTAACTGAATCCCATTATCATCCATTTACCCCAATTCAATCCCAAACCAATCCCTCCCCCCCACAAAAAAAAAAAAAAGAGAACACTAGACAATCATAAAAACCTCACCTTGAGCCTCCTCCCGAGCTCCTTGTAAAGCAAGAACCCCGAAAACTCGGCCGTGCAAGACCTCTCCAAGAATTCAACAAAGATCTGCCTGAGAGGCCCCTCCAGCTTGTCCGCCGCCTCCTTGAACTCTTTGTTCCTCACGAAATGGGTCTGATTGTAATCCGTCTTGAACTCGTTCAACAGCGCCTCGAATTCCGCCTCGTTCAGGTTCTTGTTCATCTGGGTGTTGAAAAGCGCCTCCATTTCGTCGAAGTCCGTCGTGTAGAACCTCGGCGTCAGCAGGGTCTCCTGGATTTCGGACTTCCCTCCACCCTTCTTCGGCTTCGGCTTCGGCTTCGGCGGCGCCGTCGCCGCCACCGAAGACATCCTCACGAGGGAGGTGGGTCTTCGGACGGCGGTGGGTGCACCGAATCTGGTGATGGGTTTGATGGGTTTCAACAGAGACATCTCTGCTGCCGCCATTGATGGATGGGTTTGAGTGAGTGAGTGTGCTTTGTGAAGGTGGGGTTTTTATTTAAAAAAAGGGAGTGATTTTTGTGTCTGATCCGATTGGGAAATCTGTGGCTTTGAATGGGATTTTGACACGTGTACTTTGGTGATGACGTGGAGGGTTGGGATGGGTTTGATCTGAAGCGCGAAAATGTGTTTTATTGGTTGGGGAGGGTGACACGTGTGTGGTGGTCGTTATGGAAAGAAAGATTTGTGTTTTTTTTTGGTTTTGTATGGTCTGTGTGTAAGTTCTCTGTCTTAATTTCTGATTTTTATTTATTTTTGAAAAAAAATTTGGAAACTGAAACTATGGGAGTATAAATCTGTGGGAGAAGGAGAAATCAATCTGGTCAAATTATACAACACATGAATTGAATTACATAATTTATAAATTGAACTGTATAATCAATCATTAAATATGTGTATCACTTTCTTATTGGATCAAGTCAAACCTGTGTTTGGTTAGTACTATCATCATCTAATAAAAGAAGGACACTTGTATCAAACAATTAGCTGTAAAGTTCGATGCTGATGGATTGATCGAGATCAAACCTGATTGAATCTGAACTCCTTCGTTACATGTAGTCTGAGGGGACATGTATATACTTCTCTGAACGAGAGTTATATCTTATTAATAAATTTAATAATTTTAATCTAATAGATCCATTCAAAATATAAGAAAGATACATTTTTTTATAAAAAGATATATCTTATTTAAGATTGTTTATTATTTTTAAAAAATTGTGCGAATTGACTCTCACATTACTCTCACATTATTCTTATATTTAACAAGGTGTATGCACTTTGTCATTGGTATTGGAAGAATTAGACATATATTATAAAATTATAAATTTTATATATTTGAAAATTGATTAAACTTAATTATCATGATTAATTAATTTGAACAATTCAAATAATATTTTACAGAAAATGTGTTACACGATCACCCCAACTAGTATACCAATTTAGAGAGAAAAATGGATAAGGATATTGGCTTAAGAAATCCATTATTCAAATACACTATTCAGATTTAAATTTAGACACTGAGGTGGATCTGATTTAATTTAGAAAACAATCTAACAAGGTTAATCAGAGATGTGATGGTGTAAGCTTTGGCAAAATGCTTGATTGGAAAATGATATATCCAACTTGTGTTCAGCACCCACAGATTTTCTTTTTTTTTTTAAATATATAACCTCGTTCATTAAAATACATACTGTATATAAAGTAAAATATATATTCAGATACACTAATATATTATTTTAACTGAAATTCATATAATCCCTTGACTTTTCTTAAAATCCATATAACCCCCTGAAAACACCTTATAAATCCAAATAACCCATTGAATAAAATTTTCGTTAACAGATGTGAATATTTTATGAATATTTCATTTGGTTAACCATGATTGAAAACGCAATATACTAAAAATACAAAAAATCATATGAAAATGATGACTTTACCCTCTCTTGATATAATGAAATCCTATCTAGAGAGATAAAATTATCATTACTAATGATTTTTACATTTTTAACACATTATAAGATTTTTTTTAGGTATATTATGTTTTCTACCAAGATTAATTAAATATAATATTAACAAAGTATTCATCATCTGAAAATGTAAATGTTATTCATGGGAATTTATTGTGTGTTTTCAGGGAGTTACAGAAAAGTCAGTTTACATGGGGGTTAATTGGATCTTTCCCTAAAATAAATTATAGCCCAATATATTGCAATATAGCTCATACACCTCGATAATCATTTGCAACACATACAAGCTGATGCAAACAGACTTGAGTGCATTAATCATTTGCAATAACATAGTTTGACTCAAACATGGTTTAAATAAAGGCATGTGTAATTGTGTTCTGATTCATCTCTACCATTATAACTGACTTCACTTTATTACCCCTCAATAAAAATAAAAAAAATCAGTCTCCCAAAAAAACATTAAAAAAAAAAAAATCCTTAACAAAATTTATAATAAAATCCCCAACCCTCCAATTCTAGTAAAATGGAGTTCAAAAAAAATGTGAAATCATTGGTTAGAAAATTATTTAATCCAAAGGAAGGGGGGAAATAAATTTAGGAACCTCTACCTTGTTTGAAACCTGCCTGACAACTTTCCAATCAAAGATTCCAATAATCACACATATACAATTTGATGCTGTTGGGTAAAAGCTTAAAAAACCATGATCTGTAGACAAAAAAAAATCAGCCCCTCCTCAAAGTGCACACTTATTTAGCACCAAAAAAAAAAAGTGCACACTTATTTGAAACTTCTAGGTGGTAATTTAGTATTTATTACAGCGCGTTCGAGATATAAATTGAGAGAAAGAACCAAAACCAATGAATTATTGATTTCTTCTCTTGTTTCTTATATATGTATATATATAAACATCACAGAGCCAGAGAATCAATCACAGATTTGCTGAAGCTGAAAACAACACATGAACCCCCTCATTGCCATTGATAACAAGGGTGCACTTGAACTAGGGTGCCTACATTTTAAATATGAGAAAGATTAGCACCAACAAAGTAAGACTTGTTATAATTGAAAAAAAATGAATAGATGAGCTACAATAGGATATGGATTTGTATATAAGTTTGATTCTTGTTGCATTAGATAATCGGATCCCATCAAGTTCGGTCAATCTCCAATAGAAGACTTACTCGTGACAACCTAGCATGCTTAATTTGCATATGAGGTTGTGACAATTTTTGCCACGAACTAACCATACCTAATGATCCAGACTTAGTGTGTGTGGCCCTATCATTATAGAGCTCTCACATGCTATCCGAGTTCAATGACTAAAAACAAGAAGGCAAATTTGAATTGCGAAGTATAACCTAACATCATATGAAACGAATGCAAATTAAATATCATACTATCTTTGTGTATTGAGTTGGTGATGAAGTTCAGAGAAAATGGATCATATAGTTTAACACTTCCATATTTACATACTGGATTTTAATTTCCAAAGCAACTTAGATGGGACATGGGAAAAATTATGCAATTGTTTTAACTTATTATCATGTCAAACAAAATTCAGATCAGATTCAGTTGTTTTGTATACCAAGACATTGCAAGTCTAAACACATAATCGGATGCAAATTGGTCAATATTATGACAAATGCAGTTATTTTTTAGATTAAATGATCAAAGAAAGGCATGCAAAACAAATAGGTCATTGAATTACCGTCTATTGTCCAAGAATATGAACTTCTTGATCAAGTGAAGTTGCTGTCCCATCAAAGGCACTTCCTTCACCAGCGCTCTTTTCAACTTGGCCTGTAGTCCTTATAGAGGTACTTTCGACAATTATATCTTCTGTAATTTTATTCTGCTCAGAATCCTGTTGCTCTTCAATTGTAGGAAATGTGAATGCATCCGAACCATTCTCGTCGCGCCTGTGATTGTACTTCAAATTCTCATCAATTGCACTGTAATCCAAATTCCCATCAATTGCACTGTAATCCAAATTCCGCAATATACTTGGGATGGATTCATTCCCACCCATCATAAATTTACTGCCCATTTCTATGTCAATCTTCTCCTTTGGGCTGATCATATCTATGCCAGTACTTGGAGTAGCGGATCCAACCTCGATTTGCTCATCTATCACCCATGACCGGAAATTGTTCAGTGAAGGAGGGATCCTTGTGAAGAACAACTCCTTGAAATTCCTTAACAACCCCTTGTTATATGGATTTTCTCTCTTATCATATCGATATCGAAAGTTTTCATAGGTCGTCTGCAATATAAATGGAAAGAATAATGATCCTTGTATGAATGCAAGAAATCATGTACATTTATACACATCATGAATGCAAGAATCTCTCTTTTTTTTCTTTTTTTTTGTTTATAGGTGAAAACATGTTATATCAAACATATAGTTGAAGAGTTCTACTTATATTACACATTGAATACAGGAAAAACAGTCTCCAATTAGTATAAGAGAAACATGAAGTAGAGAAGTAAAAAAAAAACCTGATTTGTGCTGATCAGATATAGATGGAAAATGGTGAGCCCTCCAACAAACCAAACTGCTATAAAAGTGTACACTATGAGCGCAATCGACAAACCATGTCCCTTAATTGCTTTCCATAATTCCAAGTTTTGTAATTTCTTTTCCTCGTAAATATTGACCCACGAGAAGGTGAAGACATAGATACACAAGAAGGTTGAGGTTGATATAAATAAGAAGAAGAATCGGTAATTACGCTGTAATAGATTCAAATGAAACCAGTTAGATACAACAAAACACCCAAAAAATTGCATCATTAGCATATGTATTCCTAGAAAATGAACTTACAAGTCCAATGCACTGACCAACCCATGGGCAATGGTGATCAAATCTCTGGACGCAATTGTTGCAGACTGAACAGTGAGATGCACGGGGTGGGCGATAAAGCAAACAAGTATCACAGTATTTCACTTTCACTGCACAACCATTTACAATGACATCTTTGGTTCGGGGTAGTCTTAGATGAGGAGTTCTCCCATGGACCCATTCCATAGATGGAGTCGTGACATCAAAGCCTTCGTCAGACTCTGGTGGTCTAGAATTCCTGGGCACTATACCTGGATCTCTACCAGATGTCAAGAAGAGAAATATCAAATCCTGCATTTGTCATCAAAAGGAAATGAGAATCAATTAATACACACGAATCCTAATCCAAATGATAAATCAGATAACCAGAAAGATAAAATTTTCAAAGAAGATAGAGAGGATAACACTCTCTCCAAGATTTTTTCTATGACCAGAAACCCCAACATTTGTTGGAAAATTCCAGATGGAAAAATAGTAAGAATAGTAAAAAAAAATAAGATTAACATTGATAACAATAACACTAAGACTAATAGTAAAATAAAAATAATAGCAAGAATAACTGTTGTTGTTATTGCTATTCATAATGGTATTGTTACTTTTATAATTTTGTTCTTACTAATGTTCTTACTCCTTTGTTATTGTTGTTGTTGTTATTCTTATTGTTATTGTTAATGTTATTCTTATCGTTATTCTTATTGTTATGTAAGCCCTAGAGGGTTCAAACTAAGACCTGTGAAGAAAACTTTTTGGCTCTAGCCAGAGAGCCAACCCCATGTGGGTTAATCTCCAAGAGTTAACTGACATCATAACTTGTTTTGAAGAGATGGGAAAATATCTGTCCATCAATCAAGTTGTCACTAAGAGATATCAATAGATCAACAAAATCATGCAATGAAATTGTAACAAAAATATATATGAGATTCTGAACCGGCATGAAGTTTTAAAAGCGCATGTGAAGGAAGGATTGGGAAACCTTGGTTTAGCAAAATGATCTAAATGAGATTCTGAACTCGTTGGACAATATTCGACACGTGAAGAAAGCAGTGGATATAGCAGCAGCTGGCCTCACAAAGGATAGGTTGGACTATACATGCTTTCTACAAGGATTGCAATTCATAGTCCATATTTGCTATGGTTTTCATTATATTTATATTTGTGTTTATTTGACTAGTTCTCGTTCTATTGATATTGTGACATGCAAAGAGTGATCTCACCCATCTCCAAGGATAGGAGTTGATTCAAACTTCATCCCAACATAATAAATTTTGTTTTGTTTTGATATCAAAATTGGCAAGCAAAATATTTCAGCAGATACTTTGAAGGCGGGAATTGGAAGAATAATATGTGAGAATAACATAAATATCATACTCACTGACAAAGTGACGATGACAGCCACAAATGTAACCACAACATGATAGACATATAATAACTGTTCTTCAAGGGGGTCCAATTTTTTTTCACTGTTTTGGATATTTTCTTCTTGGTTGTTGATCTTCTCAATCATCTGCCAACAGAATGCAATTGCTGGACCAGCTATGAGAAGTGCAGATAAAAACAGTGATGCTACATCTGGACCAAATATCAATCTCCCGCCACAGATGAATTTCTGGAGCACACCCCACCCATCCACACAGGCCAAAGAAAAAATACAGAGAAACGACTGTCAGATTCAGTCTATAAATTAGGCATGGTAGATTTCACATGTCATAACACCAAGAATTTGAAAAAAATGTTCATTTTGTCACAAACTCAGATCATTATTCAATATAACATCAAGGTCCAAAATTTCCTAGTTAGAAATGAAAAGAAAAACTTAACTTTTTAAAATCCCTATATGTTGTTGCTTATACAACTTAATGAAATTAATCAAGATAAAATTCTCCTCTAAGAAAGAAAAAAAAAAAGAACCAACACCGAGGAGGAAATTGATGCTTCTAACATACATGGAAGAACTCAATTCTGTTCCTTTACCAGGCACTATGTGATTTCTTACCATCATTGCAAAAAGAAGTAAATAATCAGTGGATGCATTCACAATTGCTTTGAATCAGATTTTGTTTTATCTGCTCGGTCAGGAAAATATCCAGCACATTAAAAAAAAAAATACATCCAGCATTGGTTGTTAAGTCAGGGATTTGATAAAGATGACCACCTTAATGATGCACAAAAAAGAAATCTTGGAATTGTTGAATGAAATGAAAAAATATATATGAAAGAACAAAGAAGTAAAGAGAGATATGAGTGAATCAAGAACTGTTCTCTTCATATCAAATATTATTGTGAGTGGGGAAGTATAACTTGATCTACCTAGAGACAAGGAGGCTTCCACTGATGAAGGTCAAATTGGATATATCAACAAAATTTAAGAAAATTTGTAATTTTTTTCCTGCCGTTGTTCAGAACCATATTCCATTTCTAACTTATGGCATACATAACTAAAAGGATTTCATATATCATAACATCAATCAACAGAAGGAAAATAAAGAAACCAAACCCCTTCTTCCACAAGTCTCCTATAATTCAAGAGAAACCCATTTTGTGTTTTGTTTGTAGTTTGTACTTAAAAAACACCATTTCAGAAACCAGCATATCGAAAAAGAACTGCAATCCAATATCACATACACGATGGAAAATAGTATCAACTTCTACATTGTCTTTCCAAAACCATTTTCATTAGACCAGATCATTAGACAGATAAAAAACCAGTTTCATATCGCATCCAGAGATAAACCACAGATCAAAATAACCAAACCAGAAAATCAAACAGTGAACCACGAAATGATATGACATCCTTCACTTAAAAACCAGTCAAACAAACAACACCCGGCATTCAAAATCCCCAACTTTCCTAAAAGACCAGCACATCAAAACCCGAACAAGATCAATGCAAGAACACAAATGCAAACAAAAAAAAAAAAAAGTAACCCATTTGGAAACACAGCCAAACAAACAAGACCCACCATTCAAAATCCAAACTTTCCAAACAAAAACACAAAAAACAAACCCTTACATTGCTCCCTTTCCAGACTTTATACAGCCTCCTGGGTTGCGGCGTCTCCTCCTCCTCCTCCCCCAAAGACGTCTCCTTCATCTTCAGATAAACAGAAGAAAACCCAAAACCACCCCCTCAAAAATCCAAACTTGGTCTCCGAATCCAATCACAAAAACGTCGCTTTTGCTCGTCCGACAACCATTTGAAACAGAGAGAGAGACAGAGAGGTGGGAGAGAGAGAGAGAGAGAGAGAGAGAGAAGAGACAAGAATATGTTTTGTCGCCCCTCCCGTAGTCCGGATCAATCGATGAACGTCCCCTTCATCATCAGCATCACCTCCCTCTCTCTCTCTCTCTCTCTCTAAAAACTTTTGCTTTTGTCTCTCTAAAACGGATTCCCGTCTTCGTCCAATCTATCTCTCTCTGTCTTTTCTCGGGGTCTCCAATTTCCCGCGTTATTTTCGCGCGAAACCAACGCCTTTGTTTGATTTATTGATCAACGACGATATTTTGGTGGTTTTTCTCGCGATAACGTTTTTTATTTCAATTTATCGTGGCAGCGCATGAGCAGCCATCACGACGTGAGGGCCAATGGGAATGTGCCACGTGTTCTTCGGGGGACAACGTAAGATTCTGTTGTTAGTTAATAATAATTATAAATGGTGTTTGATGCAGTATTATATATCCTATTCGAGTATATGATAAAGTTAAGAACATTGAAACTATACATTAATAATTATTGTATTGATTATAATAATATTTCACCAACTTTTTTTTTTTAGGATTTTTATTTTTATGTCCCCACAAACATATCTATTTAGTGATCGATCCCTCCCTTCTTTGTATTTAGGTTTTAGTCCCCCGGTTTAAAGGATAATTCATGGATAGGTCCCTCACAGGGACTAAAAAGTAAATTAAATAATTTATGGATAGGTCCCTCTCAGGGACTAAAAATGAACTATCATTTAAATCTGGGGACTAAAACCTAAATACGAAGAAGGGAGGGATCGATCACTAAATATGAATGTTTGCGGGGACTTAAAAATAAAAATCCCCTTTTTTTTTTGTTGTTGTATTGATTATAATAACAGGAGAGGAATGTTGGTCATCTTTTGTTGTGTTAGAATAACAATGCAGGATGAGTTGGCATATGCAAATCTCCAGCTTGATTCGAAACCATTTTAATGAGATGGGATGGATTTTGTGGGGATATATACTTTTTAAACTTTTTTTCGAAATGAATTGTATAAATATTTCAAGTAAAGTATACGATCAAAATGAATTATGTATTTTATATTCTTAATAATTTTCATGAACTTATATATGCACTTGGAAAAAAAAAATCAAGTATGGGATTGCATGGTGGATTATACACAAGGGCGGAACCAGGATTTTATATTGGGAGGGGCTGAGATGAACTCGAAATCTAATAAACAATTTAAATTTTATATAAACCAAATGAGTTTATTCTTCATTTCTAGTAAATTTTGTCATAGATATGCAAAAATACAAAAATAGGCAAAAGATTAAGTTTTTCCATAAATATGTTATTGAAACTGTATTTACAATCCTTTAAAAAATATAAATCATATTTTATTCAATTTGAGTAGATATTTCCAGCAAAATAAAATTTCAATGTAAATAATCATAGAAGCTACGAGAAAATGATCTTTCATCTTAGTGTGAAGTGTTGTATTGACAAATTTCATAACTGAAAAAAATATAATTGATCTCAATATATCTAAGCTGGTAAAGATTAAAAAAAATCATTCTAGCAAAGATTTAAAAATTTTATAACCATATTTTTGTAGAAGAAATATGTAAACCATGATAAAATTGGTAGTAAGAGAAAATTCGTTTCTCATCTTGTATTATTGTATAAGAAATGTGTTTAACCATGTGATTGATAGAAATTGAATTACATCTCTTCAATGCAAGATAAGTAATGACTGTAGTGTAATGGGCAAATAATGGCGGAATTAATTAACTTATACAAGGCAATAATCAATTGTGTATAAATTGATATGATAGAGGATAATCAGCCATGATTAAGGGTAGTAATTAAGGGTAATAATACAACCCCACCTAAATTTTTTTTTTTTAAATTTGGGTGGGGCTACAGCCCGGCCAAGCCGAGCTGTAGCTCCGCCCTTGTATACAATGCTATATGCATTCTTTGTATGCAATTCTGTCAATCTCATTTTGCCAATGAGGCATGCATCTTTCAATGTTTTGCTGGCCCACTTAAGATCCTTATTGTTCGAGTAAGCCCACATTAAGTGGGCCGTGCCTTCATGTGGCTCTTTGTGGAAAATAATGTCAAACTCTATGTGTAGCTCCATCGGCGTCCTAATTGATATTCTTTTTGAAAACTCATTAAAATATATACTATTATAAAAAGCAAAAGCATGTAAAGTATGATGTTCTAATAAAATAAAAGGTTTAATTTTAATATATTATGATGTTGTAATATATAAATGATTGAAATATTATTTACAGGCTGTAAAGTAAACTGAGCAAAACGACACTCTACTTTTAGTGGATGGGTTTTTAGTGGATGGGTTTGAAAGAGCAAAAGCATATACTGACATAAATTTTTTTTTTTCTTTAATAAAATAAAAGATTTAATTTTAATATACTATGATGTTGTAATATATAAATGATTGAAATATCATTTACAGGCTGTAAAGGCTGTAAAGTAAACTGAGCAAAACGACACTCTACTTTTAGTGGATGGGTTTGAAAGAGCAAAAGCATATACTGACATAATTTTTTTTTTCTTTAATAAAATAAAATATTTAATTTTAATATACTATGATGTTGTAATATATAAATGATTGAAATATTATTTACAGGCTGTAAAGGCTGTAAAGTAAACTGAGCAAAACGACACTCTACTTTTATGGATTTTTAGTGGATGGGTTTGAAAGAACTGCAGCCCATTTAAATTCCTAAACAAATCCTAAATTCCTAATTGCCAGGTTAACCCGTTTATTAACTACTACTTTCTCTCTTCTAGAACATTCCAGTTCTCTCTCCATGGCCGTTGCCAACCACTATAAATAATCCCTCCAGAAAAAAAAAAAAGAAAAAAAAAAAAGAAAAAAAAAAAAGAGGAAAGAAAGAAACTCCCAAAATGAGGTGAGTCATGTTTTCTTCCGATAAGTTCTTGCTCTTTTTTTTTTTGGTGATTTGAATCCCTTCAAGTAGTTATGGAAATTTTTTTTTTGGTCCTCTCAGCATGAGTTATATATGTTTTTTTTTTTTCAATGGCTCATAATGTAGAAATTAGAGGTGAGATGGAGGTCGACGCCCACCGCCGCCTCTTCCCTTTCCTCTTCTACGAGCGCCACCTCCTCGACTCCCTCAGCCCTGACGGCCGTCCCCTCTCCCGCTCCCGCGACACCTCCCTCTCTCTCGGTCTCTCACTCTCTCTCTATCAAACCCTAACTTACCTTTCTATCTTTCTAAACCCTAACTTGTCTCTCTCGGTCTCCGTAGGCGCTGTTTCTTCCGCGGACGGCTCAGCCTTGGTCAAGTTCGGAGACACGGTACTCTCTCAGTCTTTCACTATCTGTAGTTGTTTTGTTTTGAGATTTGATTTTGTGAGTTTGGATTGATGTTTTTCCACAGAAGATGCTCGCGGCGATCAAGCTGGAAGTCATGACTCCTTCCTTCATGTTCGTCTTCTTTTTAATTATTTTTGGGGGATTCATTTGTTTGTAGCAGAGATTTTGAGATTGTTTAGATTTTTTTTTTATAAATTGATTGTGGTTCTTGTGAAGGGATTGAATTCTACATGCCTCCAATTTGTTCCCCGATCGTGCGGTCGGGGAGGCCAGCGGAGATTGCTCCTGTCATTTCTAAGCAGCTCGGGGATGCTATACTGAGGTGTGCATTACTTCAATATGCTTTCTTTATTTTTCTTTTTAACAAAGAAAATGTGGTCTCTTTTTTTATTTTGGTATGCATCTTTACTCTTTTTTTTTTAATTATCCATGTTAATTTGGTTCTATTCGTGTGAGACTTTTATATCCCGCAATGATTATTATTATTTTTTTAAAATGGAGAAGTTTTCTACAAAAATTTTTTAGGTCTTCTTGTTATTCTTATTTCTTTTGTGTTGTTAATTCTCCATATCTTGCTTTATGTTGCTTCATCTCTATGATTATGCAAAGTCTCAGCCCAAACATGGGACATTTATATTTTCATCCTGGATATCTTTTTTGTTTGACAACCACAGTGTATATATTGGTGAAGATCTACTGACCATAAATTTCATATTCATATAATATAGTGTAAGTCCTTACTGGGATTTGTGAAGAGATGAAGTTCCTTGTGGTTGATTAAAAAGGCCTTTTTTTTTATAATAATAACATATGATGCCCCTGTTTTTCATAGTTAATTCATATAAGAAGAGCATCATACGCATATCAGAAACATGTATTTGTCAAATGGTGTGGGCTGTGAATGAGCATTGAGCGTAGTTGATTGATGAGCCTTGTTCTTGCGATATCTTTTCTCTGCTGCATGGAGTTGGTATGATTCATAATTATTTTTATTGTATTATTTTGCTTGCACTGAATGCATCGATCTATTTGGTTATTGCAGCTCTGGTTTGATTAATTTGAAGGAATTGTCCTTGATCAGTGCAAAGGCTGCGTGGATGACTTACGTGGCAAGTATTATATGTCATTGTTATCAATGTTATATTCGCTCTCCAAAGTGTTTTATACGATTTGGACCTTCGGTTAAAAGAAAAATCAGATGAAATGGTAACTTTATTTTTGTTTCTGCAGGACATTTACTGCCTCAATGCAGATGGTTCTCTTTCCGATGCTGCATTGTTTGCTGCAGTTGCTGCTTTCTCCCATTGTATGTCGTGTAATTCATGAATTTTGCTTTGACATATTTTCTGTGCATAAACATTGCATCACATTCATATGAAAACTCTTACCTCCGTTTGGATTGATGAATTAAGTTATTCTTGATAGATAATTATACCAGTATAGATAACAATTCTACATGAATAAGAAATTTTCTGTTTGGTTGTGTTTTTTATTATTCTCATTGGAAAACGTAAGAATAAAGGTTGAGTTGTTTGGTTGATAAAGAATAAAATATAAAAAAGTTGATTTGACATGTGAGGCCTTTGATGTATAAGAGGTGTTGATAGGTGATTTGATGTGATAAGGTGTAAAAAATTGATTTGACATGTGGGCCCATAGGAATAGATAAACTGAGCATAGCTTATCATACTTAGAATTGTTATACTCTCTTATACTCGTTTAAACTGGCTTAGTTAATACCAAGTTATACTCTGCAAACAAACAGTTATTTTCCCTATTCATTCTTATACCACCTTTATACCACCCTTATCCGAGCTTAGGAATAGATTTCTGTTTGGTTGTGTTTTTTATTATTCTCATTGGAAAACGTAAGAATAAAGGTTGAGTTGTTTGATTGATAAAGAATAAAATATAAAAAAGTTGATTTGACATGTGGGCCCTTTGATGTATAAGAGGTGTTGATAGGTGATTTGATGTGATAAGGTGTAAAAAATTGATTTGACATGTGGGCCCATAGGAATAGATAAACTGAACAATGCTTATCATACTTAGAATTGTTATACTCTCTTCGGGTGCGTTTGGTTGCGCGATTGCAAAACTGATTCTGCAGGAATCTGCGATTGCAAACTGATTCCGCAGGAAGCTCATTTTCTCAGCTTTCTGAAATCGCAGCTTTTGGGCACTATTTGCCTGAAATCTGTGTGCAGGAAGCTGCTACAGTAAAACTGTTTGGTTGCACGATTATAAACGCAGCTTCCTGCAATCGCAATCGCAGCGCAATCGCGCAACCAAACGCACCCTTATACTCGTTTAAACTGGCTTAGTTAATACCAAGTTATACTCTGCAAACAAACAGCTATTTTTCCTATTCATTCTTATACCATCTTTATACCACCCTTATCCAAGCTTAATCCGTTACCCAAACGGGAGCTTAGAATCCACCTACATTTAGTAACGACGTCATAAATTTAGGTCTTCTATCCTGATTTTGATTGATTGGAATGACATTGAGGAACTATTTCATGTGGTTATCATCTTCAGAACAAATTCCATAAGATATTTTGGCTTAATATATGACAATTACTGAAGATTGGCTGGACAATGGATTTAGTGTTAGTGTGTGTTTGTTGAATAATTACTATGACATTCAAACTGCGTAGATGGTGCCATATTTGATTTGGTATCTTTATAGTACTTATATTGTTATGACCAAGAGTGGTCGTCTCCCATATTGTAGCATAGTCAATATAGAGTAGTTGTAAAAATGGTCAATGATGGTGTCCACACAAAGCTGGTAAATTAAAAGTTGCTGACACATTTTTAAAAATAATTGTTGCCTCACTGAACTCTTTATTGCCGACTCCTGCTTCGATCATCCCGACTCCACCGGTGATTGTTTAGGACAACCATGGATCCCTCTATGGTGAAGGCCAACCTAAAGGCGTCATCCATATTGGATTGTGATTGAAGATGGCGGTTTCAGCCATCCCTTCGCCCGTATCACCACCTCCATGATCAACAGTCCATTCACGTCGAAGCCTCAGTTGGAGAACTCAACCACCATCTGTAGCCCTGCTAGTAAAATCAACATGCAATCTTCCCTTTGACAGTGCAATTTACTACATTGATGGTGCATCACCATCAAAAGAATCCAGGCCGATATGAGTGATACTCCAGCTACCACACCCTCAATTCCAATAGTACCCCGACCCACTACTATTGTTGAGTTTGTTAGGGGTGGTAAACAAGCAAAGCGAGTGAAGCTTTGACATGTTCAAACACAGCTCATTTATAATTAGACTCGACATGGGATCGAGCTAAATTTTGTGTTCAAGTTCGACTCGTGAAAAACTCGGTTTAAGCCCGACTCAGCTCGTTTGTAAAACAAGTTCGAGCTCGGGATTCTTTAACTAAGAAAAAGCTCGTTTACCAATTGAAACATACAAAAAACACATAACATTTGTTAAGCTCATATCAGAGATGCTCGTATGCATTGAAGAACGAAGAAAATTCTAGAAATTTTCTTTTATATCTATCTCTGCCATCTTAACAGACTATGTAATGATGACACTTTATTTTCTATTACTTGTAGTATTGATAAATTCTTAGATGTTGTTGAATACTTCGAATCAACTTTCTTTATAATTAAGAAACAAATTAAATAAAATATCAACTTAAAATAATAGTTGCTAGAAAAAAATCTAAATTAAAAAAAAACAAGATCACCTGGCAGCAACAGGTACAACTGTACAACGATGTTCTGATGAGGAGCCTAAACCAATTCCAAAAAAAAAAAAGATCACATTAGCAAATATAACTTTACAAATTCTATCTTAACATAATAATAAATATAAACTTTTTTATATTTATTATTATGTTAAGATAAAATTTGTAAAGTTATATTTGTTAATGTGATCTTTTTTTTTTTTGGAATTAATTTAGGCTCCTCATCGGAACATCGCTGTACCTGTTGCTGCCCAGGTGATCTTGTTTTTTTTTAATTTAGATTTTTTTCTAGCAACTATTATTTTAAGTTGATATTTTATTTAATTTGTTTCTTAATTATAAAGAAAGTTGATTCGAAGTATTCAACAACATCTAAGAATTTATCAATACTACAAGTAATAGAAAATAAAGTGTTATCATTACATAGTCTGTTAAGATGGCAGAGATAGATATAAAAAGAAAATTTTTAGAATTTTCTTCATTTTTCAATGTATACGAGCATCTCTTATCTAAGCTTGACAAATGTTATGTGTTTTTTGTATGTTTCAATTGGTAAACGAGCTTTTTCTTAGTTAAAGAATCTCGAGCTCGAACTTGTTTTATAAACGAGCTGAGTCGGGCTTAAACTGAGTTTTTCACGAGTCAAAACGAGTCGAACTTTAGCACAAAATTTAGCTCAATCCATGTCGAGTTTAATTATAAATGAGCTGTGTTTGAACATGTCAAAGCTCCACTCGCTTTGCTTGTTTACCACCCTAACAAGCTCAACAATAGTAGTGGGTCGGGGTACTATTGGAATTGAGGGTGTGGTAGCTGGAGTATCACTCATATCGGCTTGGATTCTTTTGATGGTGATGCACCATCAATGTAGTAAATTGTACTGTCAAAGGAAAGATTGCATTTTGATTTTACTAGCAGGGCTACAGATGATGGCTGAGTTCTCCAACTGAGGCTTCGACGTGAATGGACTGTTGGTCATGGAGGTGGTGATACGGGCGAAGGGAAGGCTGAAACCGCCATCTTCAATCACAATCCAATATGGATGACGCCTTTAGGTTGGCCTTCACCATAGAGGGATCCATGGTTGTCCTAAACAATCATCGGTGGAGTCGGGATGATCGAAGGAGTCGGCGATAATGAGTTCAGTGAGGCAACAATTATTTTTAAAAATGTGTCAACAACTTTTAATTTAAGCTGCCTTTTTTTTATATACTAAAATCGAATTTAGGAAAATCCGGTTCCTATAAACTCACAATCTTTTCAAACTTACATCCAAACCCTGAAGTACGTGAAGTTTTCTTGAAAGATGACATTGTGGTATTTCTTTGGGAAAATCTCTATCCTTATCGTTTTTTTTGCAAAAAAAACAAAGTATGCGTGCTTACTGTTAAAGTACGTATTAGTTATAAAATATATACTAGTTAATATGCACGTGGTACAACATTCTTAGTTATATATATATAATAATGATTTTCAAGCCCCAACTTCACAGGTCTCAAATTAAGTCCCATAATGTGACAAGTGTACATTGTTTATTATACCCTTTACTTGATAACTACTTTAACATGTATCCCTATGATTGTGGAGTATCATTTAATTCTGAAAATTCTGTATTTATTCACCATTAATAGATTTTTAAAATCTTGCAAAAATATTACTTGGATAAAAGAATTGTGAGAGGGGCCGGAGAAACCATTGATGTTGAAACAATTGAAAATCTATCTTGTATGCGAAATGAGGAGGTTTTGTATTACGGAATTGATTTTGTTTATGAAGAATACGTGAGATCAAATTGAAAATTCTATTTTTGAGGAGACGACACAAAATTGTTTTTTTTTTTTTCGATTTGGATGTCACATCAATGTCTCTCGGATCAGGTTTGACATTATTAGATTCGTAAAAAACTTGTGTTTTGTCTTTTGTTTTAAATATTTAAACACAATTTTTTTTCATGTATTGAATGTCATTTATCACATTTTGATTTGTTTTTGTTTCAATATCTAAATATAACACTCGATACCGTTACATTTTATATATGAGTAGTTTGTTTGATGTTACTGCTACATTGTTGACAATGTAATTTTTCAAATCTGTTTTATTTTTGTTACATTCGTAAATGTAATGGTCAACCGTATGCATGTATTGATTTATATTTGTTACATTTATGAATGTAACATTCATTCGTGTATTACATTTGTTTCAATGTAAATAGTAATTTATATTTGTTACATTTATTACTGTAACAGTCAAATACATATATTTGTTAAATATATCACATAATAAAAAAAGTTTTTAACATTTTCTATAAAATGTAACTGACTATTGAAAATATAATATGTTTCTAAATTGTTTAAACATTGCATGAAATGTAAATTATTTAGGTAGATAAATGAAATTATTTGTTATATTTATGTAAATGTAATAATTCAAATGTAAATTTAACAAATTGTTGTGATAGATGTAAATATTTAATGAAGGTATTTGATGTAACTAATTCATATAGTAATCATATGTGTTTTTTTTATTTAAATTTAAATACAATAAATATTCAACTTTTTTTTAGTGTAATTTAAGTTCAATTGTAATTTAAGTAAGGATTTTAAAATTTAAAATTGAAATGGTTAAATGGATTTTAAAATTCACATCGAAAAGTAATAACTGAATAGAAAAAATGGAAGGATTTGGATTAATGAGACAGATTTTTAATAAATGATATATTTGTATTTTATCATTTTATCTTTTTTGAAAAGTCAACTAATAACAACGAATAAGGTGATGCCATCTAATGGAGCTTGTTAGCGGGACTTATATTTTAAGGTTTGGGTATCACCACTCATATATATATATAATATAAATAAAAATAATAAAAATTGTATAAATAAATAATCATTAAATAAAATTGCAAAATATGTTTATAAAGACAATGTTAAAAATAATGTTTTTCATATTCATTTAATACATATACAAAGATAACATTTATATATCTTAATCAAAATATCAATCACAAATTCTCACTAAAAAAAATTGAACATATGTTATATTTATTATATCATCAATATTTTTGAGCTAGAAGAATATAAAAGTATACAAGCAAAAAAAATAAATTAAAACTCAATACAAATATAAGTGTATGACATGATTACTAAAAATTAATGTAAATAGAAAATCAAAATATTGAAAATAACAACTCACTCTCTCTTTATTAAACTCTTGTGCATGCACTATCAATTTTCTTGAGATGTAAACATTCAACCAGGCAAAGGATAAGAACTTCTCAATTGTTAAACAATACAAATAAAAAAATTCAAAAATATTAAAAACAAAACACATTCATATGCATTTAAACAATCAACAAAGAAAAACATTAATAAACCTAATTTTTAAATCAAATCCTATTATTATGGAAACAAAACCAAACATAAACCATAAAATAATGAAATAAAAAAATAACACCATTTTCTAAAAACAGAAACACCTGACAAGATATACTTTGATCTATCCAAAACCACGTCAACTAAACAAGTTGATTGAACCAAACTGTTCTACAATCAGTTCAACCAACCATTAAGTCGCATTTTTATATCTGATGATAAAAATATATAAACACAATATCTAACCACCTTGATGAGCAATAACTTGAAAGCATAAAAAATGGCTTGCATATCAACATCCTTGTGGGATCACGCACAAGCATAGCCTCCATCAAAGGGTCAAAAGTAGAAAAGATAGACTATAACATCAATCTGCATGGCTTGAATGCAGCCCACTGTCTTGTAATTTATTTCCAAAGTTCATTAGGGTATAATAAAAAAAAAGTTTCATTTATTTAGTCAAGAGAAAAATGCTATAATGTGGCAAATGACCAACTTTAGATAATGATGAATCAATAGCATGCATTCATGCATGCTTGCTTGTGTGTGCAAAGTTTGTGGAAGATTGGGCAAGCAATCAAGGAACAAGATTTATCATCTTCTTAAAAAGTGGAAGTATAGTATAATACGATTTCAGAACATAACTAATTAAAATAATGAGGTTCATTTCTACATACGACTGAAATAGGGTAAAAGACGAGCAATAGTAAAATCAGAAAAATTAATAAGTTGCATAAATAACAAGTGCATATGGAATGGCAGCACCAAAGCATAGAAAATCCAAAATATTTGCCCCCTTCAATTGTTAATTATTACGGTAGAAGATAAATGAAAACAAAAAATTATTACTATTACAGTACGAGGATTATACGTCTGCCAGACCATGCCTTCTATCCCTACTCATTTATGTAGTTTATTTCAAACATCACACCTTCAACACCACGATCAACATTTGAAATGAAAGCTTGATAAACAATTTAACTATAAATTAGCAAGTAGTAGAAAATATGTGCTATGGAATGGTCCCAATCATATGGTATGTCAAAAATGTTATAAAAATTATGCACAAAGATTGATTTGGTAAAGACCTCTCTAGTTGGGGGGAGACAATCGACTAATTTTTCCAGTTCACTTTTCTTTCCCTTAACAACAGGAAAGGCAAGGAACTCTTCATATATTTTCCAATACAATTTCAATATTTCCAGAACCTGAGTGATGGGGGGGGGGGGGGGGGGGGAAGGTACTTTGGGCAAAGTTAGTGATAGGAGAAGCAGGCTTTAGATTCATGAGCAAGAACGAGCATGAATTCCATACTGGGAAGAAAAAAAATCTCCTTGATCAAGTTAAATGTTAACTTGGTACTTCTCATAAGAATGGCCAACCAACCTACCTTAGTAAAATAAATCTCACTGTTGCCACATGGAAAATTTGGAGGGAACAGAACCTAAGATCAATGTTCTAAAAATCCCTTCTAGGCCCTAATTAATCCCCCGCTTAGGAATAGGCGGGCCCAACCCACAACACTTAGCGCTTAGCCAATTAATCCATAGTCTCTCCTCAACCGCCCAACTAGCGCCTAGCATTTTTTCAACATTGCCTAAGATAAAAGGCTACCTAAGCAAAAGCTTCTTGCACAAATTCTGATAACAATACAGTTCTCATCAGCGGTACCAAGGCTAAAGAGGCTCCTAATATGATAAAAAAAAGTGTATTCCCCAAAGATTCAAATGTGAGCTTCAGCCCCTTCTACCCAAATAATCAACCCAATATCATGGCTGGCTACAAATAGATGAGTGGGCATGTCTACCTAGAGTAACATGATGCAACTCCCTCAAGAATTCAGAGACCTGGTTTAAGACCAACGACTCACCATTCAAAAGAGAGAAAGATATAGAAAGTTTTAATCAAGGCTTCCTTGGAATGCATTTAGGGTTGTAATAGCTTGTAGTTGTCTCTATTCTTTTTGCATGAATAATGTTCTCCTTAGCAGTTTAGCCTATCTACAGGGATGCATCTAAGGGGCCTGAGCCACTAAATGTCCTACGGTTTGGTTTATGAAGAACAACCCATGTAAATGATCATTCTTTATTTTTTACTCACAAAAACATAGGATGGAAGATTAGTTTCTACGGCAGGAAGCATTATAATGGATGGCAACATTTTCCATGTACAACACAATAAAACAGACACAATGGACAAACGTTAAACAAGGAACTTAAGCATGCTTGCAGCACCACAAGACGATACATTAATCCAAAACTTCTTTGATATAAGATGCAAAAAAATAAAGTCGAGAAAATAACAAATAATCTGATCTTGCATCATTTTCATCATACATCAAGAAGTGTGGTCCCATTGTTGGAGTGCCCAAAAAAAGATTCCAAAATATATACACTAAAAACAACCAATGACAAAAAAATTATGAGCCCAAAATTATCTCACAGCAGTGGCTAAAACACATCCAAAAAAATCAAAATGCAAGAACCAGTGAGACAAGGAGATAAAAATATTAGTTTCTATTTGTATCCTGCAAATGAGCCAAATGGAGAAGAAAACATAAATAACTAGCTTTGGCATACAGCAGGTATAAACAAACTTCTCTTAGTTCCATATATCTGAATTGAGAGGGTTTACCTTGATGGTGACCCCCAGCGAGCGAGAGAGACCGGGGGGGTGGGGGGGGGGGGGGGGGAGGGGCTTTGAATAATGCAATACACAAGGCAGAGTTTCTTAGCTTATTAACTATCAATGTAGATCTGTGTGTACATCAAGGCACATGTTAAAAATACATTTGGTAGTACCGGATAAAAAGTTTATTATACAAAACAACTTTACTTACGATGACAGCAATAGAAAGTTGTAGATTTTTGTTGTCCTTTGATTCCATGTGTATAATAAAAGACCAAAGACATGTCACTGCAGTGATTATTTCAAATCCACCCGAACATGGCAACAACCATGTGCATTCAAAACTCAAAACAAATGTAAATTATTTCAAGTCCACCCAAAAGAAAGTGCATTCAAAACAAAAGGCAATGCCCCAGTTAACACAAATGTAACAATGCAGTTCATAATAAATACTTAAAACATGCTACAATGTGTGCAGTTTACAAAAGTTCCTAATAACTTCATCAAACACAAAATCACTAAAACAAGATAAATTAAAAAGTTCCAAACCACACAACACATACTTTAAGTCAGATCCCAAATCCAAATCCGTTAAGAACATTCACATTGCAGAAATTAAAAGCGACCCATCTATTCTTTAGTTATGAGTATCGCGGCATAAGATGAAGGTTCCAAAAAACGTCCCCACAATAATGAACACGGAAATTGACCCCAGTGCCATGGACAGGGCGAACGATGATGTTATTACAGAGACCCACCATGAGCACAGGCTGATAAATATGGATGAAAACAACCAAACAGCCAGCTTATACCTTAACTGAGTCTTGGGATCGTTATTTTCCACCCTGTAGAGCTCAATAAAGCAAATTAAGGTGAAAAGTAAGGAAAGAAATACTGAAACACAAAAGCCTACATATTTATTGTCCCATGTGAAATAGAGTAAAAATCCCGCGCAAAGTATGATCCACATCGCTGAATAGATAGGAAGGTGTACTAATTTGTCTCCTTCACGCACTTTCTCCGACTCAGACGCCAACAGCTTCCCTCCTTTCTTTTCTACTTCCGCCATTGCCCGCCCTGTGATAAAAGTTTTCAAGAAACTGAGAAGAAGAGAAAAAAATATTGAAACCCTAACTAGGGTTTACAGCCGAGATAAAATCATCGAACTTCTTCGGAAGGATCCACTAGGATTTTGAGGAATACGTACCAGCGCCTTCTATGGATTCCCGATTCATCAATTTTTAAGGGCTTCGGCGTCGATCGACGGGTCAGGGGGGATGAACTAGGGTTTCAAAAAGGTCGAAGAAATAGTAAAAACTGAGGAGACAGAACCCCTCGAGAATCGGGACATTTTAGAGAGTTGATGGTCCGCGGGTCGGACATTAATTTTAATGTGTGGATTGAGGCCCATTACAACAGTGGGTGGCTCTACTTGCACCCGTTTATTTCCTCACACACTCAATTCTATTTCTAGGCATACCCAACCCAAATAAACGATATTCTTTGGACCTAAGTCTCAAAAAATAAGTCATACTCCCAGATCTCATGAGGTGCCTTATTAGTTTGTTGACTTTTCAAAAAAAATAAAAATATCAAAATATAAATCTGCCATTCATTAAAAACATATCTTATTAACCCAAATCCTCCTTCTTTTCTCTATTCGGTTATGACTTGTGTAAATCTTGAAATTCATTTATCCATTTTAAATTTTGAAATCCTTACCTAAATAACAATTAAACATAGATTACACCAAAAGTTATCTAAATTGTGTTCGTCAAAATTCTTCAAATGGCCTAGATTTTTTTTCAAACTTATATTCTTATTATACAAATTAATTTTCTTTTTTTTTAAAAAAATGTTATTAACTGAACATTAAAAAATTTGGGTATTTAAATAAAAAAACACATTACATTTATTAAATGTTTATATCTTTCACAACTATTGTTACATTTATATAAAAACTGTTACATTTACCTAACATAAATATTTTACATTCCATGCAATGTTTAAACAATTTAGAAAAAAATTCTATTTTCAATAGTCAGTTACATTTTATGGAAAATGTCAAACATCATTTTTGTTGTGTGTTACATTTAATAAATATATATGTACTTGACTGTTACATTAATAAATGTAACAAATATAAATTACTATTTGCATTGAAAGAAATGCAATACACGAATGAATGTTATATTTCAGACTGTTACATTTATGATTGTAACAAAAATTAGAATATGAGTATTTCGATGTAAAAAATGTGACATTAACATCATACAAACCATATATAAATTAAATGTAACTAACCTTAGAAACAGTAGAACAAAGAAACATAGGATTTTGAAACGCTTTGCAGCATCCTCCTCCATTGTCACCATCTTCTCCTTTCAAGCAGTGAATGTCATTCTCATCATATGTCAAATATACATCTTGAGAAAATGATGATGATTTTTCTTTAATTTCCCGTACCTAACATTAATATTCATGGTGAACTAATGTAATATTATCTAGTTAAAAATAGTGTCTTTATCATGGCATTTTAGCAATATGCATTTCAGATATGTGAAGATTGATATTTACTATATTAAATTACATTTTATGTTGGGTATCAATAATTCATGTTGAATTTGAATATTTAAGTTCTTTATTTGTTATTTTAAAATTTCAAAAACATTATTGTGCTTATTAATAGAAATCTACATGTGAAAAGAGTCAATCTCTGAAAGTTTGTGAAAGTCCATTAGAGTGATTTGTGAAAGTATGCAAATGTATGTGAAAGTCGTGAAAGTCTATGAGAGTCAATCTCTGAAAGTCTGCAAATGTCTGTGAAAGTATGTGAAAGTCAATGAGAGTCAACATGTGAAAGTCTATAAAAATTATGAAAGTATTTAAAGTTTGTGAAAGTCTAAAAAATCTAAAAAAGTCTATCATTTAAATAATATACATAAAAATATATGAAAGTCTGTATTGACTGCCCCTAACCAGTCTTGTACGACCTTTTCACGCCAGAAAAAAAAAAAAAAAAATTTGGTTGATCACGAAAAGCGTGCGCCCTATCACCATGTACCCCCCCACCGCAAACCCCACCGATCAGACGGCCAAAACCCTCCCACCACGCCCCCCCAACCCGCCTCGAGATCCGAGCACCACCGCCCACTACAACGCCCTGATCAAAACCCACATCACCCTCTCCCGCTTCGACCGCTCCCTCTCCACCTACCTCGCCATGGTCAGGTCCGGCGTCCAGCCCGACCGCTTCACCTTCCCCCTCCTCTTCAAGGCCTGCTCCGCCGTCGCAGACCCCTCGTGCGCCGCCCAGGCCCACGCGCGCTCGGCCAAGGCCGGCCTCGCCGCGAACCCCTTCGTCTCCGCCGCCCTCGTCGACATGTACATGAAGCGCGGCGCGGTATCCGACGCGCGCCGCGTGTTCGACGCAATGCCCGACCCGGACGCCGTCGCGTGGAACGCGCTCCTGTCTGGGTACTCGCGCAACCGCCGTCCGGTCGAGGCGCTGGATGTCTTTCGTCGCATCATCTGCGGCGGCGGAGAGGCTGAAGCGGACCGAGGGACCGCGGCTTGCGCGCTCATGTCGTGCGCGCAGTTGGGGGACCCCCATATGGGTATCTTAATTAACACCCATCATCCAATTGGGTGGGATCATAAGTTTGATGCAGCATTGGTTAATAAATTATAGGTTATACCTTAAAAGATTATAGATTTTAGGTTATACCTTAAAGATTATAGATTTTGTTTTTGCTTTAAAAAAAATAAAAAAATACAAACGTGTTTTCAAATATTTTTTCAAAAACAAAATTAATTAAAATGTTACGTGCAACTTTTAATACAAAAAGTTTATTTAAAAAAAAAACGTGTAAAATGAGCTTCTTATAAATTGAGTTTATTTAAACTACTTTATCTAAAATCATACTTTTTTAACGTGTTTTCATGCGCTGTCTTAGCTATTACAAAATAGGGAATAAACAATAGTTGATGCTTATTAGAATAAGGTTTACTTTAAAATAGTTTTTCACTGTGTAATCTAAAAAAATACTCTTTTAAAATGTAAGACAGAAGTACGAGAGAGATAAAAAGGCATTTATCATTAGTAAAACTATAAGTTCAAAGTAGAGATTATTTAAAATACACTTTAAACAATTTTCCTGAGATATAAACATTCAACTACGCAAAGGATTAGAACTTCTCAATTGTTAAGCAATACAAATAAAAAAATTCAAAAATATTAAAAACAAAACACATTCATATGCATTTAAACAATCAACAAAGAAAAACATTAATAAACCTAATTTTTAAATCAAATCCTATTATTATTGAAACAAAACCAAACATAAACCATAAAATAATGAAATAAAAAAATAAAATCATTTTCTAAAAACAGAAACACCTAAAAATTGAAAAAATAAATACATAAATGAAATGAATAGGACCTAGGTTTTTTATAGATTTATTTAGGTGGATCTTATCCTAAAATCAACGGAGGGTGGCTAAGGTATTTATCTTAAAATCACGTTAAACTGATTTGTGTTTTTATGTTTCATTTAATTATAATACATTATTATCTATTATAAAATTTAAATTTAGATGTAAAAAACTTATTTTATATCCATTATATATCCAAATATCTTTCAAATCTTATCTAGATTAATTCAACCTTATCTTTGGTATCAATAACCAAATAGAAAATAAATGAAATCCTGTTAGATTAGATTTTAGATTATGAAAAATGCAAATCCATTAAATCTTGTGTATCATTAAATAATTTTAAAATTTAAACAAACACATGTATGAGTAATTAATCAATTATTTAAAGGATAAAAAAGAAAATAAAAATAATTAGTCAGAATCATTTTAATAAGTAAGTAATAGATAAGAAATAGATTAATATTTGAAATATATTTTTACTGGGATTTGCATTGATCTCATGAATAATTTCTATCTAGAAAATCTTCTAAATCTTCTTATCTACATCTAATTTTAAAAATCTAATTTGAATAATTTAAAAATCTAAATAAATCTATTAAACAAATCATAATCTTATTAGATCAGATTGTATCATTGAATAATTTTAAAACATAAATAAATCCATTATCTACATCTACTACTATTATAAGTAATTAAATAATTGATTAAAAGATAAAAATGAAAATAAAAATATTGAGTCACAGAATCCTTTTAATAAGTAATATATATATATATATATATAAACTTAGATAAACTAATATATATTAAAAAAAAAAATTAATATACTAGTGAAATGAATAGTACACTATTATATATACACTACGATAGCGTATAAACCGCTGGACTATTATTTTTTTGTTCACATTTGAAAACGGATTTGAAACGTTTTTTTGAGTTTATTTCCAAGAAAAATCTACAACTAGATTAAAAACTATATGACCAAAAGTTAATTTAACCATAAAAAACAACTTTATGCAAACTCAATTTTAAAATCAATTTTTTTTTTTGTTAAAAACAAACACCCAAAACAAGCCATGATCTTAGGAAAAAATTTGCCACAAAATCAAACATTCAAAATTTTAACAAACTTGAATTTTCTATAAGACCGAGATAAACAAATGAAATCATTTTATCAGCTTGACCATAAAGTGAACCACGGATCGTCCATTCATCATCCCAAAAAAATAAAAAAAAATAAAAAAAATATATGATTGATTAGTTAACGGTTCAGATAAACACATTATCAAACGGACATCTGACAAGAAATACTTTGATCTATCCAAAACCACGTCAACTAAACAAGTTGATTGAACCAAACTGTTCTACCATCAGTTCAATCTGCATGGCTTGAATGCAGCCCACTGTCTTGTAATTTATTTCCAAAGTTCATTAGGGTATAATAAAAAAAAAAGTTTCATTGATTTAGTCAAGAGAAAAATGCTATAATGTGGCAAATGACCAACTTTAGAAAATGAAGAATCAATAGCATGCATTCATGCATGCTTGCTTGTGTGTGCAAAGTTTGTGTAAGATTGGGCAAGCAATCAAGGAACAAGATTTATCATCTTCATAAAAAGTGGAAGTATAGTATAATACGATTTCAGAACATAACTAATTAAAATAATGAGGTTCATTTCTACATACGACTGAAATAGGGTAAAAGACGAGCAATAGTAAAATCAGAAAAATTAATAAGTTCCATAAATAACAAGTGCATATGGAATGGCAGCACCAAAGCATAGAATATTTGCCCCCTTCAATTGTTAATTATTACGCTAGAAGATAAATGGAAAAAAAAATTTATTACTATTACAGTACGAGGATTATACGTCTGCCAGACCATGCCTTCTATCCCTTCTCATTTATGTAGTTTATTTCAAACATCACTTGCAAAATGTTGACCAATAAAATGTGAATTCACACCTTCAACACCACAATCAACATTTGAAATGAACGCTTGATAAACAATTTAACTATAAATTAGCAAGTAGTAGAAAATATGTGCTATGGAATGATCCCAATCATATGGTATGTCAAAAATGTTATAAAAATTATGCACAAAGATTGATTTGGTAAAGACCTCTCTAGTAGGGGGGAGACAATCAACTAATTTTTCCAGTTCACTTTTCTTTCCCTTAAACAACAGGAAAGGCAAGGAACTCTTCATATATTTTCCAATACAATTTCAATATTTCCAGAACCTGAGTGATGGAGGAGGGGGAAGGTACCTTGGGCAAAGTTAGTGACAGGAGAAGCAGGCTTTCATGAGCAAGAACGAGCACGAATTCCAATATTCTATACTGGGAAGAAAAAAAATCTCCTTGATCAAGTTAAATGTTAACTTGGTACTTCTCATAAGAATGGCCAGCCAACCAACCTCAGTAAAATAAATCTCACTGTTGCCATATGGAAAATTTGGAGGGAACAGAACCTAAGATCAGTGTTCTAAAAATCCCTTCTAGGCCCCAATTAATCCCCGCTTAGGAATAGGCGGGCCCAACCCACAACACTTAGCGCCTAGTCAATCAATCCATAGTCTCTCCTCAACCGCCCAACTAGCGCCTAACATTTTTTCAACATTGCCTAAGATAAAAGGCTACCTAAGCAAAAGCTTCTTGCACAAATTCTGATAACAATACAGTTCTCATCAGCGGTACCAAGGCTAAAGAGGCTCCTAATATGATAAAAAAAAAGTGTATTCCCCAAAGATTCAAATGTGAGCTTCAGCCCCTTCTACCCAAATAATCAACCCAATATCATGGCTGGCTACAAATAGATGAGTGGGCATGTCTACCTAGACTAACATGATGCAACTCCCTCAAGAATTCAGAGACCTGGTTTAAGACCAACGACTCACCATTCAAAAGAGAGAAAAATATAGAAAGTTTTAATCAAGGCTTCCTTGGAATGCATTTAGGATTGTAATAGCTTGTAGTTGTCTCTATTCTTTTTGCATGAATAATGTTCTCTTTAGCAGTTTAGCCTATCTACAGGGATGCATCTAAGGGGCCTGAGCCACTAAATGTCCTACGGTTTGGTTTATGAAGAACAACCCATGTAAATGATCATTCTTTATTTTTTACTCATAAAAACATAGGATGGAAGACTAGTTTCTACGGCAGGAAGCATTATAATGGATGGCAACATTTTCCATGTACAACACAATAAAACAGACACAATGGACAACAGTTAAAAAAGGAACTTAAGCATGCTTGCACCACCACAAGACGATACATTATTCCAAAACTTCTTTGATATAAGATGCAAAAAAATAAAGTCGAGAAAATAACAAATAATCTGATCTTGCATCATTTTCATCATACATCAAGAAGTGTGGTCCCATTGTTGGAGTGCCCAAAAAAAGATTCCAAAATATATACACTAAAAAAAACCAATGACAAAAAAATTATGAGCCCAAAATTATCTCACAGCAGTGGCTAAAACACATCCAAAAAAATCAAAATGCAAGAACCAGTGAGACAAGGAGATAAAAATATTAGTTTCTATTTGTATCCTGCAAATGAGCCAAATGGAGAAGAAAACATAAATAACTAGCTTTGGCATACAGCAGGTATAAACAAACTTCTCTTAGTTCCATATATCTGAATTGAGAGGGTTTACCTTGATGGTGACCCCCAGTGAGCGAGAGAGACGGGGGGGGGGGGAGGAGTTCATCACTTTCAATTAGAAAGGCGGCCAAGAGTTCAAATTGCAAGAGAGATTAAAATAAAATCCTCCTCCACAGGTGCCTACATAAGTGGCCTAATCAAGTTCATCACTCTTTGCACAGTCTGGCTAGCATATGTATTATTGAGGACAGAATTTGAAAGGTTGTGAAACAAGAAACAAGAGTGCATAGAACTGAAAGAATTACAAATTGATAGGGCACGACTGTCGGCACTTTTATGTAGCTGTTACTGAACAAGCTATGGATCACAATGAGGATTTAATCTTGTGAATTTTAATTCTAACCACATGCAAGCAAAAAAAAAAAAAAAAAAGAAGAAGTGAGCTTTGAATAATGCAATACACAAGGCAGAGTTTCTTAGCTTATTAACTATCAATGTAGATCTGTGTGTACATCAAGGCACATGTTAAAAATACATTGGTAGTACCGGATAAAAAGTTCATTATACAAAACAACTTTACTTACGATGACAGCAATAGAAAGTTTAGATTTTTGTTGTCCTTTGATTCCATGTGTATAATAAAAGACCAAAGACATGTCACTGCACTGATTATTTCAAATCCACCCGAACATGGCAACAACCATGTGCATTCAAAACTCAAAACAAAAAATGTCTCAGTTTACACAAATGTAAATTATTTCAAGTCCACCCAAAAGAAAGTGCAATGCCCCAGTTAACACAAATGTAACAATGCAGTTCATAATAAATACTTAAAACATGCAACGATGTTTGCAGTTTACAAAAGTTCCTAATAACTTCATCAAACGCAAAATCACTAAAACAAGATAAATTAAAAAGTTCCAAACCACACAACACATACTTTAAGTCAGATCCCAAATCCAAATCCGTTAAGAACATTCACATCAGAAGTTAAGAGCGACTCATCTATTCTTTAGTTATGAGTATCGCGGCATAAGATGAAGGTTCCAAAAAACGTCCCCACAATAATGAACACGGAAATTGACCCCAGTGCCATGGACACGGCGAACGATGATGTTATTACAGAGACCCACCATGAGCACAGGCTGATAAACATGGATGAAAACAACCAAACAGCCAGCTTATACCTTAACTGAGTCTTGGGATCGTTATTTTCCACCCTGTAGAGCTCAATAAAGCAAATTAAGGTGAAAAGTAAGGAAAGAAATACTGAAACACTAAAGCCTACATATTTATTGTCCCATGTGAAATAGAGTAAAAATCCCGCGCAAACTATGATCCACATCGCTGAATAGATAGGAAGGTGTACTAATTTGTCTCCTTCACGCACTTTCTCCGACTCAGACGCCAACAGCTTCCCTCCTTTCTTTTCTACTTCCACCATTGCCCGCCCTGTGATAAAAGTTTTCAAGAAACTGAGAAGAAGAAAAAAAAAATATTGAAACCCTAACTAGGGTTTACAGCCGAGATAAATCATCGAACTTCTTCGAAGGATCCACTAGGATTTTGAGGAATACGTACCAGCGCCTTCTATGGATTCCCGATTCATCAATTTTTAAGGGCTTCGGCGTCGATCGACGGGTGTGAACTAGGGTTTCAAAAAGGTCGAAGAAATAGTAAAAACTGAGGAGACAGAACCCATCGAGAATCGAAGAAATAGTAAAAACTGGGGAGACAGAACCCCTTGAGAATCGGGACATTTTAGAGAGTTGATCCGGGTCCGCGGGTCGGACATAACTTTTATGTGTGGATTGAGGCCCATTACAAAAGTGGGTGGCTCTACTTGCACCCGTTTATTTCCTCCACACACTCAATTCTAGGCATACCCAACTCAAATTAAAGATATTCTTTTGACTCAAGCATAAAAAAATAAGCCTTACTCACAGGTCTTATGAGATGTTACTTATTGATTTGTTAACTTTTCAAAAAAAAATAAAAATGTCAAAATACTGATCAACCATTCATTAAAAATATGTCCTATTAACCTGAATCCTCCTTCTTTTCTCTATTCGATTATGACTTGTGTGAATCTTGAAATTCATTTATTCATTTCAAATTTTGAATTTTGAAATCATTACCTAAATTACAATTAAACATAGATTACACCAAAAGTTATCTAAATTGTTTTCGTCAAAATTCTTCAAATGGCCTAGATTTTTTTAACAAACTTATATTCTTATTATACAAATTAATTTTCTTTTTTAAAAAAAAATGTTATTAACTGAACATTAAAAAATTCGGGTATTTAAATAAAAAACCACATTACATTTCTTAAATATTTATATCTTTCACAACGATTTGTTACATTTATATAAAAACTGTTACATTTATCTAACATAAATATTTTACATTCCATGTAATGTTTAAACAATTTAGAAAAAAATTCTATTTTCAATAATCAGTTATATTTTATGGAAAATGTCAAACATCATTTTTGTTGTGTGTTACATTTAATAAATATATATGTACTTGACTGTTACATTAATAAATGTAACAAATATAAATTACTATTTGCATTGAAAGAAATGCAATACACGAATGAATGTTACATTTCAGACTGTTACATTTATAGTTGTAACAAAAATTAGAATATGAGTATTTCGATATAAAAAATGTGACATTAACATCATACAAACCATATATAAATTAAATGTAACTAACCTTAGAAACAGTAGAACAAAGAAACATAGGATTTTGAAACGCTTTGCAGCATCCTCCTCCATTGTCACCATCTTCTCCTTTCAAGCAGTGAATGTCATTCTCATCCCATGTCAAATATACATCTTGAGAAAATGATGATGATTTTGCTTTAATTTTCCGTACCTAACATTAATATTCATGGTGAACTAATGTAAGATTATCTAGTTAAAAATGGTGTTTTTATCATGACATTTTAACAATATGCATTTCAGATATGTGAAGATTGATATTTACTATATTAAATTACATTTTATGTTGGGTATCAATAATTCATGTTGAATTTGAATATTTGAGTTCTTTATTTGTTATTTTAAATTTTCAAAAACAGTATTATGTTTATTAATAGAAATTCACATGTGAAAAGAGTCAATCTCTAAAAGTCTGTGAAAGTCCATGAGAGTCAATATGTGAAAATATGCAAATGTATGTGAAAGTATGTGAAAGTCTATGAGAGTCAATCTCTGAAAGTCTGCAAATGTTGTGAAAGTATGTGAAAGTCAATGAGAGTCAATATGTGAAAGTCTGTAAAAATTATAAAAGTATGTAAAAGTCTAAAAAATCTAAAAAAGTCTATCACTTAAATAATTTCTACATAATTCCATCAAGACTATATCGGCTGCCCCTAAACAGTCTTGTACGACCTTTTCACGCCAGAAAAAAAAAAAAATTTGGTTGATCACGAAAAGCGTGCGCCTATCACCATGTACCCCCCACCGCAAACCCCACCGATCAGACGGCCAAAACCCTCCCACCACGCCCCCCCAACCCGCCTCGAGATCCGAGCACCACCGCCCACTACAACGCCCTGATCAAAACCCACATCACCCTCTCCCGCTTCGACCGCTCCCTCTCCACCTACCTCGCCATGGTCAGGTCCGGCGTCCAGCCCGACCGCTTCACCTTCCCCCTCCTCTTCAAGGCCTGCTCCGCCGTCGCAGACCCCTCGTGCGCCGCCCAGGCCCACGCGCGCTCGGCCAAGGCCGGCCTCGCCGCGAACCCCTTCGTCTCCGCCGCCCTCGTCGACATGTACATGAAGCGCGGCGCGGTATCCGACGCGCGCCGCGTGTTCGACGCAATGCCCGACCCGGACGCCGTCGCGTGGAACGCGCTCCTGTCTGGGTACTCGCGCAACCGCCGTCCGGTCGAGGCGCTGGATGTCTTTCGTCGCATCATCTGCGGCGGCGGAGAGGCTGAAGCGGACCGAGGGACCGCGGCTTGCGCGCTCATGTCGTGCGCGCAGTTGGGGGACCCCCATATGGGTATCTTAATTAACACCCATCATCCAATTGGGTGGGATCATAAGTTTGATGCAGCATTGGTTAATAAATTATAGGTTATACCTTAAAAGATTATAGATTTTAGGTTATACCTTAAAGATTATAGATTTTGTTTTTGCTTTAAAAAAAATAAAAAAATACAAACGTGTTTTCAAATATTTTTTCAAAAACAAAATTAATTAAAATGTTACGTGCAACTTTTAATACAAAAAGTTTATTTAAAAAAAAAACGTGTAAAATGAGCTTCTTATAAATCGAGTTTATTTAAACTACTTTATCTAAAATCATACTTTTTTAACGCGTTTTCATGCGCAGCCTTAGCTATTACAAAACAGGGAATAAACAATAGTTGAGGTTTATTAGAATAAGCTTTACTTTGAAATAGTTTTTCACTGTGTAATCTAAAAAAATACTCTTTTAAAATGTAAGAAAGAAGCACGAGAGAGATAAAAAGGCATTTATCATTAGTAAAACTATAAGTCCAAAGTAGAGATTATTTAAAGTACACTATAAGTTATAATCTCATAAGCACCATTTATCCAGTTTACAAATTCGGATTTTTTAAATATATTTTTAATTTAAATAAGTTTTAATAAGTTTAAACAAACATATAACAATTAACATATATTTATTTTAAACTAAAAATTATAATATTTAACTTATAAATTTTAACAAGCATTTGCTTTGTTTATGGAAATCAGAAACAGGGAGGCAGATTCATTCATGGGCGGCGAAGAACGGGTTCGACTCCGATGTGGCCGTCGCGACCGCTCTCCTTCACATGTACGCGGAATCAGGCGACCCGGAGTCTGCGATTCACATGTTCGAATCGATGACCCACAAGGACTTGATCGCTTGGAACTGCTTGATCGCATGCTCCGCGAGTCACGGGCTCATCGACGACGCGTTCGACCTCTTCGTCGACATGCAACGCTCCGGCGGGTTCAAGCCCAACGTGTCGACCCTTGCCGGGCTCCTACCCGCGGTGGCGCACTCTGGGTCCCTGCATTCCTGCAAATCATGCCACGCTTTCATGGTCCGCGACGGTGTCGAATCCGTCGAGCCCGCCTCGACCGCGCTGATGGACGCGTACGCCAAGTGTGGCGATGTCCCCGCCGCGCGCGCGCTCTTTGACGCGATGCGGGAGCCCGGCGTGGTCGCGTGGACCTCGATCATCGCCGCGCACGGGATCCAGGGCCTTGGCGGGGAGGCGTTGTCTCTGTTCGAGGCAATGAAGGCGAGCGGAGTCGAGCCCAACCGCATCACGTACCTGGTGGTCCTGTCGGCGTGCGCGCACGCGGGGCTCGTTGAGCGTGGCCGCGAGTGCTTTCGGCTGATGGAGGAGCACGGGATCGCGCGCGAGGAGGAGCATTACGCGTGCATGGTAGATATGTTGGGCCGGGCCGGGCTGTTTGAGGAGGCGATGCGCGTCATCTGGTCGATGCGGGCCGGGCCATCCGCGGGCGTTTGGGAGGCGTTGTTGGGGGGGTGTAGAGTGCATGGGAAGGTCGGGCTGGGGGAGTATGTCGCGGGGCGGTTGTTCAGTTTGGGTGCGGCGGAGCCAGGGTTGTATGTGTTGTTGTCGAACATCTACGCCTCGGCGGGGCTTTGGGCGGAGGTGGGGCGGGTTCGGGCACTGATGAGAGCAAGGGGGCTGAGGAAGGAGGTTGGGTGGAGCTTGGTTGAGGACCGTGGGCGGCCGGTCCGGTTCATCTCAGGCGACTTGTGATGTGTTGATTGGAAAATGCGAGGTACAGTCATTCTTGTAGACACTTTCACGATCCCGTGTTATATAATTAAAATTAATAGAATGTGTATATATTTTTTTTTATAATGGAATGATCAAACGTATTGGTAAGACTACTCAGAAAAATGACAAGTCCAGCCATTTTGTGCAACCCTATTTACAATCTATAACGTATATTTTTTTTTTAACTATTTTTTTTATTGAAATACATGTTATTATATAAAATGATTTATGTTTTGAGATGCACTAGTATATTTTTTTTTTCATTTTAAAAAAATAATTTATCTTTTACTGTACACTATTATAGAACCACATATATTATCATATCACATTATATACTACACTATAACAATGTAAGAGACTGCAAAACGGGCTATAAAAATAATTGAATGTATCAATGCTCCAACTTAGGCTACCCAGGCCCAAGTTCATTATTTCTATTAAAATATTTTAAGAGTGCTGATATATTTAGTCTGTTTTATAGTCCTTTCAATATCCTCATATACACACAATATATATTGTGTTATTATATATTATGAGAGTCAATCATATCGAATGACAAATTTTTTATTTTATTTTTTAACAAATTGTAATTTAATATATATTTTATTTTATAAAACAACGTGTATTTTAATAAAAAAATATATTGTTTTAAAAAAAAAAGTGATTACGGATGTGGCTGCAACGTATCATTTTTCCATGTATTAACCCATTAACACATCCAAACCCGTTGCACAGGACCCATTAATATTGTCAAAATTCAGGGTTTGGATCTTCTGTTTATTTTTTTCTGTTTGTATCTTATTTGATTTTTATTGTAGAATTGCTACATCATCACATTTAAAATTAAACAGTTATAAATATATCAAATCATAAAAAACAAATAAATTTATTTTATTTAATAAATTTATGATAGTTTGATTTATCTAATAAAAAAAAAAATCCAAATCACAAAACTCATGAGTGGAACTGTGAAGTGACAAAAGGATAAGAAAATATTACACTCAACGCAGCCTAAAAAATAAAAACCTTAAACCCCCCTTTTCACTGTCTTTCATCACCCCCCAAATCGAGAGACAGTAATTTCTTTCTCTCTCCGGCTCTCCTCTGATCTCCCCGCTCTCGCCGCGCCTTCTACCTCGTCTCCCGGCGCCAATAAGTCTCCCTTCTCTTTTGGTGAATATTGTTCCTATGTGTATTAGGTTAGGATGGTATTGCAGTTGTTTATATATTCATATTTTTTTTGGTTTTTTTTTAAGGTTTTTTGTTGTTGTTGTTGTTGTAACTAAGTTGGATATTGGCTTCAAAGTACGATTTTTTTAATGCTACATGAATAAATGGTTTTGTTTTGCAGTATTTTGATTTAAAAAATGCTTCTTTGCATTGATTTCAATAGATTCTGCTTGGAATTCTTCCTTTCTGAGGAGACCCATTCTGTTAAAACGTAGTAATTTGTGTTTCAGGTCAGTTTGGAGAGGTGGGTCATTGTGTTTTTTGGATTTTTTCGGCAATTACAAAGTTTAAATCAGTGGTCAAGTGTGTATGAACTTATGGCTTGAGGACATCTGGTTAGATTTATGGTTCTGCATTGATTTTCTAAGGCATATTATTATCACAGTATTTGGAAAGCTGACCTTTTGGTTACGAATTTGTGTTGCAGGAGAGGTTGGAGAGGTGGGTGTTGGGTTTATTTGGATTTCTTTCTCCAATTGCGAAGTTCAAATCATTTTATTTTTTCTTGGGGGATCTGTGGTCGGCTCTCTATGAACTTATGGTTTGAGGACTTCATGTGGGATGTATGGTTAGGCTTCGATTTTCCGAGGTCTTTTGCAATTCATTTTTGTTGTGAAACTGCGCTTATAGCTTCTGCGGTCAATATGAATGATTTATATCATTAGGAAGTGATAACAGTATAGTTTGAACTTGGATTATATAATCTGCTTTTGGAGATTGAAAGCTGCTTTTTTCTGTCTGTACATGTGATTCCCGAGCTGCGTAAGCAAGATGTTCAGTTTATTTCGTGATTCACACAAGTTTAGGACAATGGAAATTACAATTTTGCATAATATTTCTTCTCCTGTGATGAATGAGATAATCCATTTTGGTCCATTCAATGCCAACATGCAGAAGAGATGGAAGAAACCAGTAAATTCTGCACAAACCCGTTTGGAAAACAGAACTATAGATCTAAAGCTTGACAAACTTGTGAGGCAACATCAGAGATTGAAGATCATCTTGAAATTGCATGAGTTGATGTTAAAAAGAAGCAGTGACTATGTTTCTGTCCAAATTCTTGCAAGATGGAGGAATGCCATCGGACTGAATTTAAAGATGGGTGTTTTCCTTCGAAAATATTCTCATATATTCGAGGTATACACCCACCACATCCGAAGGAACCTTTGTTGCAAACTCACTAGAAAGGTGTCTGATTTGATTGATGAAGAATCTGTTGTTATCAAGGAATCTGAGTCATTAGCGGTTCAGCGTTTGAAGAAGCTTCTCATGATTTCAACAAATGGGACACTGCATTGCCATGTGTTGTGGCTCATAAGAAGGGAATTAGGTTTGCCCGATGATTTCAAAGACTCTATCCTTCTCAAGTATCCAAATGACTTCGTCTTGGTAGACGGTGAGATAGTGCAATTGGTTTCAAGAGAGGACAGTCTGGGTGATGCAGCAATAGAGAGATGGAGAGAGAAAGAGTATACTGAAAAGTGGTTGAGTGAGTTTGAGACCAGATATGCATTCCCGATTCAGTTTCCTACGGGATTCAAGATTGAAAAAGGTTTCAGGGAAAAGCTAAAGAATTGGCAAAGACTTCCTTATGTAAAGCCTTATGAGAAAATGGGGGTTGTTCGAGCCCGTTCACATGGTGGGGTTGAGCGAGTTCAGAAACGTGTGGTTGGGATCCTTCATGAGTTCCTGAGCTTGACGGTGGAGAAGATGGTTGAAGTTGAGCGGTTGTCTCACTTTCGGAAAGATTTTGACATGAAAATCAATTTGAGAGAGCTTCTTCTAAGGCACCCTGGGATTTTCTATGTATCAACCAAAGGTCTAACACAGACTGTGATTTTAAGGGAATCTTATAGTAAAGGGTGTTTGGTAGAGCCTGATCCTATTTATGCAGTTCGTAGGAAGATGTTGGATCTTGTCTTACTTGGGCGCCGAAATACCAGAGAGTTATGCTTGTTGGAGGAGGAGTTCAAGGAGAAAAACAATGACATTGTTTTCAACAGAGTAGTAGAAGGTCCTTGTCTTGGAGATTGGGTTATCCCCATTTTAGATAAAATCATTGAACATGATTCTGATGGTGCCACCAAAAGCATCAATGATTCGCAGTGGGACTCGACAGATTAAAAAATATGTCAAAGTTTTGCTAACCCCTATGGGCATATATCATAGGTAAAAGCTTTACCCTCATAGTTGTTACACTGTTTTTCATCATATGTTATTCATTCATTGGAATTGATTTTTAGGTAGTTTTAGAAATTTTTATCTCTTCTCTTTTGCTATTCCCTTGACAGCCTGAAGGATGATGAATATCACAGTCATTATGTGATAAATGCTACCTCAGATGATCACTGTATAGCGGGCGGGCTTTATTGTTGTGATGAACAAAAGGATTATTGAAGAATTTTTAAAGTCATTAACTGAACTATTGTCAGCATCTTAGGTTAAATTTTTGTATGTTACTCTGCCCATTCTAATTGTATTTTCCTTTTCTTTAATTGTAAGGAGATCCCTCGTCTCCTAAATCTGGGGGTTTCTTAAATAAGATTCTCCTATATTTTTCTTAAAAAAAATGTTACTCTACCCAGTGTATTTCACTTTATTCTAGAATTTGAAACTGTGAAGTTATTTTTGATATAATCCATCTGATGTTATAAGATCTCAACCAACTGATATAACAATTATCTTATTAGCATGAGAAAGACTCTGAATTCAGGACCCATTGATGATGGGGTACCTCTATTGGCAGAGGTAGTTCAGTATAACAATTTATGTTTGTGTTCGGGGATAGGATTTATGAATGGAATTCATGCCAGACACACAAACACGGATTCATATATGTATATTAAGTGGGGATTGAATCTATCCTAATCAAATGCATCTTCAGATCATCTGGACGGAACTTACTTGTGCATATGTCAGACATGTTCAGGTTGGCTTTGAGTGTCAGATTGCATTGGGTTTGGATTGGCCTCCAACTTTAGATTGGGCTGTAACCTGACCCAACCCACCCAAAGTTGCAGCCCTATATGGAGTGGATAAGAAGATAGCAGACTTGGTTAACAAAAGGAAAGTTTTATTTCACACTGATATATAATTTGATAATTACACACCAACTAAAACTTTCAACCATCAAAGGTCATTATGACAAGGAGGGTTATATGTGTGCTGGTAACATAAATGAAAACCATCCAATTCTACTAGTGTTGATGGATGTGAAAGAACCAACCTTTGATTTATTCTGATTCCCTGTATCAAAGCAACACAGGATGATCACAGGATTAGCTGGTTGGAACAGTCGTTAAAGCCAACATCCCTAAATTCACCTTGCATTATTTACAGGTTTATTTTCTTCTACTTCTACATGTCTGACTTGTATGCTGGTTCAATGGATGGGGAGAGCGAAACATCATACGATGTGAAGTCTGACTTGTATGCTGGTTCAATGGATGGGGAGAGCGAAACATCGTACGAGGTGAAGGAATATGGAGAAATAACAACATTCATGTTGATATCTGCATTTGTAAATACACATGGCCTCGGCACCACCTGCGCAGATTAAACAGAGACAAAATAAACGACATAAACAAATGAAAAATGTTCTTGTTTTTTTCCTCAAAGGGTGTTGCTACGTGCAATCCTTAAATGCAGCCCCACATGTAACTGTTTTTGGGTAAGTGGGTATACATACAATTCAAAGAAGCATGCACATTTTTATATGAAAACATACGCTTCGTTCATTACTGAAGCATAAGAATGTGAGGACTACATGTGTGGCTGTAGGCAGGACCATCCCTAACATTATCTTTTGAAAAAATGTGTAACTTATGTGTTTTGACATGTCCTTGAATCATCAAAATTTTAGCGCATGTGAACAAGTTAAATGTGAGAAAATCGTCATCAAATACCTTATTGGGCGTGGCGAAAGAATTCTCATCCATCAAATTAGTGGATGTAAGTGTGGTACATGTTGACCCTGATGGGTTGACAGCATTAGCTCCCAAACCGATCAATGACATCTTAAGATTTACCGTGTTGCTTCCAAAATTAACAATCTGCACAAGAATATTTCATCTTTGTCAGTTGAAGTTGCAATAACAGTTAATGTATGAAAAACAACAATGTTTTTAAAGGCACTGTATGGGACAGATATTGATGACCTTTATTCTTAGATAGTAGGAGTTGTCTGTCACGCTTTGCCTAGTGATCGCAGAGGCGATAAAAGGGAGAGATTGATTCGATAGGGTAGTGACTGGAAGAATGGTGGCACCACTTGACTCTGAAAAAAACTGTTGCACCCAGTAACTGGGAGTCCCAAAGTGCTGCCACGAGTTGAAAACAATGGCGTCGGGGTTCCACCTGAAAACATTGAAATTTTCTCCAGTTTTTAGTTTCCTGATAGTTCATATAGCACACACCCTTTAGCCTACTTTGGTAATGGGATGAGATTTTAAGAATAAGTCGATAAGATATCCCAATTTTGCATTTGTAAAAAATCGGATAAACATACCGGCGGTCATTGGAGTTGACAAAAAGAGGTGCGTAGCTTGCCATCTTAACCACATCACTACATTAGATGAACGAACAAACCGGTCAAGTTAGTAATTTAAATATGACAAACACTTACTCATTTGGTTCAGAAGTTCTTGAAAATAAAGAAAATTATCATACCTGTTTTTTTCCAAACCAATGAGAAACGCTCCTTCAGCTAATGCTGCCAATAAACTTCCAGTTCCAGCATCTTTACCGGTGACAGCGTACTCGCTAACAAAAGCCTGTAATGTCATTCTGATAAATGATTATCCATAGAGCACAAGAAAATACAATCGTCATGAACTTAAGATTGAAAGAACATCATACCTTCGGGCCAAAGCGAGATGTTTTGTCAAACTGATGTGCCATGGAGAACATGTTATTGGCAGACGTGTAGATCTGTCAAGAGAAATTGGTAGTTATACACAACATATGAATAAAATCTAATGTAATGCTCACTACATGATCAAATTGATGATTAATATTCTTACATGAAAATCATACAGATCAGCTGGATGATCCAATGGCTGGGATGATCCATCACAATTTGTAATTAAACTGATGTCCGGATAGACATCTTTAATGGCATTATAAAATTTGAGATAGTTTCCTGGTCCACAAGAAAAAGAAAGTGTCCAAAAGAAAGTTGCATAAACCAATAACAGACAATCCTGCTTGGAGAATAAAAACTATTAGTACATCAAAATAATAAAAAAAGGAACCTCGGTAGTTTGGCTTCCAACAATCCTCGTTTCCGATCGCAATATATTGTAATGGAAAAGGTTCTGGATGCCCCATAACTGCTCGAACACGACCCCATTCTGAATCAGGAGGTCCCCTAGCGAACTCTATACTATCAAGAACATCCTACATGGGTGGAATTTTATGGGTGTGCAACACACAGAGAAATTAATATAGCAAATTGTATTAATAATATAGCATACTATCTAGCTAAAACTCACTGTATGACTGATGGTTTAAATTATAACATTTTGATTGGCTTAATGTCACTGAGATCACATGCTCTATTAAGCTTGTCTTCAGATGAAATCTGATACAGCAGTACATGGAATAATGAAATAATTATCCTGTTCTTTAAAGATAGCATGATTTTAAAGTTACAGCGTGCTCTAAAATAGTTATATATGGTGATAGAAGAGAATTAGATCATTTTCTATTTGGTTGCTACTCTTTTCTCGATTTGGTTAAATTTTTGTCTTTGATGTTTATCGTAAATAAACTATAATTGTCTTTCCTAGGTATTAGAGTTGTTCTAACTTATCAAAGCATAACTGTTACAATTTATCCATGCTACAAAAAAAAAGTTTTATTTCTGAAGATTAATCCTAAAATGGGAGTTTACAAATTTGACGGTCTAAACAAAGTTAGTTCAGCAGGTTGTAATAAAATGTCTAGTCAAGGAAAAAAATTAAGACCTACCTGAACAAAAGGTATGATACTGGAAGTGTCAACCTCATCATTGTGACTAATTCCTGTGATATTTTTTGAGAAAAAGAGAGACCAATTAAAAGAAATAGACAATACAACTGTGATCAAGAGTTAGTAAAATGAGAAAATGATGGATTACCATTATTGAACACCCATACTGGGGCAGCACCAAGATCCTCTGAAAGCTACAATAGACAAATAGCAGATACTAAATAAGCACTTCGTATAACAAACAACACTGAATAAATGCTTTCAAACACCTACTTGAAGAAACTCAAAATATCCAAGACCATCGTCAGTCCAATACATCCAAACATCACCAAAATGTCCAGGTCTCTCTTCCCATGAACCAATTGTCTGTTTCCATCTAAATGCATTTCTTAACCATTCACCCTCCACGAAACAGCCACCTAGAATAGGATGAGAACAAACACTCAGAAAAGAATATTCTGAAATTTGTGTTCTTTTCCTTTAAAACTTGTCATTATGTGGAAATGGAATTCTTATGAGAACAAAATATTCTTAAAGAAAACAACAAAAATCCATTCTGGCAGAAAATCTCTAGCATAAGTGATTTCCAAACTACATTACAATCAATGGACATGCAGAGTTGGATAACTGACATCATATCCTGGAATTGCCACTTACCCATCTATTATCATTGATGGTTTTATTTCATATAAGATTACAACATTGCAAGTAGGTTGCAAATGTTACCAATTGCAAATATTATTATCATAAATAAGTTATACTGCATATCTGAATCTTACTCTATGGGAAATTGTGCTATGCATGCAAGCCTCGCATTTTATATTAGTATGATAGCAATGCTTGAAACTGTGATGTTGGATAAAGAGAGGGGGAAAAAAGCAATATTGCGTACCTGGAAATCTTAGAAACCGAGGTTTTAGATCTGCGAGCATGCCAAACAAGTCCTTCCGAAAACCATGCCCCTGCATGGAAATTTTAAGATGTAATTATGACCATATACTTTTTGGGTTATACTCTTGAAGATTGATTAAAGTGCTGTACAAGGATTTTCTAATAATCAGATTGGTTGGAACGGCTCACTGACTACAAGAACATTATATATCCAACCAATTCATGTCAGAATTCACATGTAAGATGAACTCTTACTTTGTAAGTGTCGGTCGGCATAGCAGACACTTGATCCAACCAAATAACTCCTTTTCTGGTAGTTGTCAATTGAAGTCGTCCACTGTGATCTGTTCCTGTGGAGTTCAACAGAAGTTCCCACTTTGTCCAGCTTGGCAAAGCAATAGATCTGCAACAAAAATTATAAATCGAAATGAATATGTGATCTATAATGTTTAGAAGTGAAAAAAGAATCATATTTGTTATGTAATTTACACCCATACAAGACCCTCACTCAATATTAGCAGAAGCTAGGATTTGTGTTCCATCTGAGCTGGTCAACGAAACTGTCAAAGATATTGGTTGCAATGATTTAGCATAGAACACCACTTTGTAGGTTTTCCCTTGTTCAATATTCTGGTAAGAAACAACAATAAAGAAGATCAGTCTCTCAGGCAACAATAGACCTTCTACATGCATGACAACTCTGGGTAATGGCCTTATTTTGTCTTGATGTATATTTAAGGGCCAGTTTGGTAACCCTGGTCTAGATAGAAAATTCTTCAGTCCTCAGGAATTCAGTTCCCATAGATTCCGTGGGAACAAGAATGAAGGAAATTTTATTAGAGCCGCTCAAAAATGGTCACCCGAATGAGGGATTCCAAAAGCCATTTACCAGGGTGTTCCACCAGAGATAATGGTGACCAAACTGTCCATTGTTCATACAATCACATTAATTTCAACAATTAATAGATATGTTAGTCCTACAGAAATTCTATATTGAACAAGATTGTATCGAATTGTCAATTGTATCAAAAGGAATAAGGAACCAGTAGTTGTGCCCTGATATTAATTGACCAATATGAATACTTTGTTGAAGAAGCAGTTGATATAATAAATTTATGAAACTAATCACTTGATAATACCATCCCCCAATATCCAGGATTATAGACTCCAACTCCTCCAGATGGACAGATTTTGGGTCCTCCCACATCACAGAGAATATCCATTCGGAGTGCAATAATGTTTCGGCTGAAGCATGATGAGCGGTCTGTGGACACATTTATGATTGAATAATCCCCAATTATGGTCCAAGGATCAATATTGGACGGAGTGTTAGGACCGCCAGCTTCAAAACCTGATGAGGAAGCATATGTTAGGACACCAGAAACAAAGACTGAAAGCTATAATGTATCACTAGAAAATTCAAATTATTATAAATTTACAAATATAATGGATAAACATAATGAAACCATTCATGACTTCCTATCACATGAACAATTTGAATAAAATCCCGTATTAGTTTTTCTTCTACAAATTAAACACAGCCAGTTATAACTTTCAGCAAGACAGCATATGGATTCAACAACTTACCTCTATTGCTGACAAGCTCTGCCCATAACCCTCCAGCCCCTGCATGGTTGATCTCCTGCCAAAGATATTTCGAATTAGGATCATATTCTAAATTAATAAAAAAACAATTCCTGTTGGCGTTGTTTTAAATAATGCATAACTGCATTTCAAAAGACATTTTTTTCATAATTAGTCTGTTTCAGGACAAATATGTTAGAAGTCGGGCTTCCATATCGACAAATCAGTAGTACATGAAGGGCATTCGATTTAATACTCATGATTCCAAGTGAATTCAAATAGATGCAGTCAAAAGATTAAAAATAGTGCAGTTGTCAATACAAGTGCCTAATGAGTACGTATGTGGCAGGAGTCAGGACTATAAATAGAGGCAGACAAATAGAAACTAAGCTAACAAATCCCATAGATGCATGAAATTTAACAATCAATCTTGTATTCTAATATGAAAATAGATTAAAATTTTCAGTCACTACTTAAATGAAAAGTCCATCTATAGTACATTCGCAGACCAAAAAGACGCTTACATATGGAAAAAAAGCGAGGCTAATAAATGAATCCAACTTCAACCATGACACCAAAAAACATTGGAGGTAAAACATTATTCACCACACAACTACCCAATCAGAAGAACTTCTCAAATTATTTTCTCAAACTTTTAAGTGAAGCAATAGTACTAAAAATAATCAAGTTGTGAATTATCGAAACCCTCATAAATGCAAGCGCGCGAGTTACCTCAAAAAATTGACCAAAGAGCGTTTCAGGAATCTGTCTGCCCACCCCTCTGGAAGCATTTATGCTCAACTGGGCAGACTGATATGCTTCCAATCCAAAAACTAAGCCATGAAAGGACGCAAAAAGAGCGAACAGCCCGAAAAACCAAACTCCAAAGCTATCCATATTCCCTCTCCCTCAACACATCTGAACCTGAACAGGGTGAAGCAACATAAATACACAAACAAGCACCAATTCAGTTATGCTAGACTGACAAAACACAATAAATGGTAAAGATTTTCTCCATTTCCATATATGGCAAGGTGATCTCCATAACAACCTACTTTCATCAACAAAAACACTTTATGAACTGGACATGATGTCAAATTTAAAGCAAAGTTCCTATTTTTTTTTCTTTACCATTTTCGATCAAAATCGTTATGAGAAGTTATTGAGGGATCATCACTGATCAGTACCCATCATATAAAAGAAGAGATTTTGAACAACCCAACACGAAATCTAAATCAAAATCTAATCTTGTGCATACCCAATGAAGAAAAAAGACAGAATATGTCATTAATCCCAAGTGGGTCCAAACCCAAAGCTTCTTCAGATGGAGATCGAACAAACCCAACAAGGAAAACAAAAGGAAGATTGAAATATCACAAAAAGACCCAATTTTTTTACCTATTTAGATTCCAACAATTGCCAATTCTTTGCAAAACGAAAACAATAAAGAGAGACTGTGTATTCAGAACTACTGAGAATTCATGCCACAGTCGTGGAGGAGGTGACGGGGACTCCTATGAAATCAGAACCGTCCAAAGCAAGTCATCGGACGGCTATAACGTAACTCAATAAGATTTGGTGGGCTCCAAGTTTTGGGAAGAACAGTCCTTTGCGTCCATACATTGCGTCCATTTTAGGATCCAACACGTCATTTAGATTTCAATATGTGTTAAGTTCATCTGTCCAAGTCAGCACGGACCCAATTGACGGACCTAAAAACGTTGGGAAAGCCTTGTGAAATGAAATGCAAAGTTTATATTTGATTTTTGGTTGATATCATGTTTTTTGTTGGCTTGGCGTGTAATGTAACACATTGGATGATTGGGCAGGTAAGGTATCAATTTATTTTATTTAAATTTTTGGAGGCACAAGTATAATTTTGGATAATATAAGGTGGGCCCATCTTAACCATATTTTCTAACCAACTTGACCTTGATACTTATGTGCATCCTTATCCATCTTTTGTGACACATAAATGCTATATCTTAGAAGCATGGTTTTGAATTTGTATCTATAAAACCCCTTTATTATTCATATTATAATACAAATAAAAAAATGGTATTCATACTTAATTTATGTAGAGTCAACAAAGAACACAATGCCTGTAGTGTGGTTAATGAGTCAGAGTCAACAAAAACCACAATGCCTATAGGGTGGTAAATGAGTCGAGTCTATTGTTTTTCTTCATTTTAACGTTTTTAGGGGTTAAAAATAAAATTTTAACCTAAATGAGTCAAGCTCACGAGCTAAACAAACATAACTTGTATTGATTTAGTGTTTGATTTTACAAAAAGTCGAGCGAAGCTTCAACCAAGTTTTTTATAACACAAACGAATCGAGTTTGAACACAAAATGAAACTCGATCCAGGTCCTAAGTCTAACCGAGCTTTAAAAATCATTTAAACTTGGTTCATTTATTAATTGAATAAGAATGAGCTTCAACTGAACCGAGCCATAGCGGCTCGATTCGTTTACCAACCCTAAATGCGTGTTCATTGTTTAATGTATATTTTTTGAGTGGATGTATCTAATGAATGAATGTGATCTTACTAATTAGAGAATGCTAAACTCTCCTAATTAAACTCTAGTAGTGTTTTGGCATTTGGGGATATTTTAATGGATTTTACCTCTATTTCTAGAATTGATTATAGTTGCTAAACTACTTTAATTAGTATTTGATTTCATCTATGGGAATGATTCATGGAATCAAACATAAAATCATACACAATTAGTGAGATCAATTTGTTCAATAGGTTGATATCAATAATTTTTCACTCAGTGGATCATCAGAGTTAGATTGAATGAATTGATCGATCTTCATCAAATCATCCACCCAACTCAGATCACTCGACTAGATAATTAACTCTATAATCTTATTTTTTATCATACAATTTTCATGATTAAAACTTTTAATTCTAATATATGACATATTTGGAAAATGATCCTTGCAAAAGATTTGATTTAATTTTAGAGAAAAATCCAAATTACCCCCTGTAAAATGTCTTAAATCAATAAAACATCTTGATTTTTCTTAAAGTCCATATAACCTTCTGAGAATACCTGTGTAAGTAAATTCAGATAACCCCTAAGCTAAACTTCTATTGACAAATGATGAATATTATGTGAACATTTTATTTTTCTAACCCTGACTGAAAACACAGTATACCAAAAACCCCTTAAAAATACAAAAAACTTTCTATATAGGACAATTTTATCACTCTGGATAGATTATAAAACCTCATATGGAGGGTAAAATCGTTACTTATTGAGGAATTTTAATATTTTTAAAAGATTTTAGAGGTTTTTTTATATGCCATGTTTTCAACCAGGGGTAACCATACATAATATTCACAAAACAATCCTAATTTATCAACGAAAATTTAATTGGATTTATTTAGATTTACGAATGTGTTTTTAAGGGGTTACATGGACTTTGAAAAAGTCATGGGTTATATGAATTTCAGTCAGAGTTATCCTTTAAATTTAAATTAGTATTCAAATTACAGTTGCATGAGAATTTGTCATATATGGTAACTGGGAGGTGTTGTTGGTCGATGAAGGACGACGAGGGAAGAGCGATGCGACGCATGGTCGTGCTCGCTGTGTGGTGCGTGTGCTCGGAGGAGGAGCAGAGGCCGGGATTAGAGAGGCCAGTCGTCGGCAAGCCTGAAATGGTTGTGGGGTGCACTTGGGCCCAAGTGGTGGAGTCTGAAGATTCAAGCTCACAAAGTGCTCTTCACCGGTATGGCCATCCAAATCATGAGCATCAGCATCAGCATGTGGGTTCCAGATTCAAGGGTTAATATCAAGGCCTATAGCTATTGTTCTTGAAAATGACGGGGTCTCGAAAGAAGTTTTTATGGGATCTCTATCCACCACAAATTTTACTTTTGGTTCAGGCCAACGTTTTAGAAAGATAAACATAAAAGATAGAAGTTTGAAATAATTTATTCATGTCTTATGTACTCTAAAATTTATTATAACAATAAAATAATGGAATCAAAGACTCGAATGGATTGTAATTTAATACATATTATATTCCATAGTTAATTAATAACATAATAAAATTGATAATTCATGTCATTATTAAATATATTCTATTTTGGTTTTAGAATAGATATTATGGAATGTGCTACTCATTTGGAGAGAATAATACCATTCTACGTTTAATCATGTTGGTTGTTTTAATTTAATTTATTATTATTATTATTATTATTATTATTATTATTTTGTTATGTTTGTATTGCTAACTTTTATAGTTGTAACATAGGTAAGTGGATTGATACAAATAATTGGAGTATATATTTTATTTAATTTTATTTATTTTGCTATTTTTATATATTATATATGTGGTGGTTTTTGGAAGTTGAGATGGGTTCTTATATACGTTAAATCAGGCCCATTAATCTGATTTGTGTGCAATATCATGTCCCCAATAATGTATAATTTTCAATAATTTAAAATATATATTTTGTTTTCAATAAATGGATTGAGAGTATATATTATATTTTTTAATAAAAATATAATATACAAAATTGGTTGAGTGGGCCTGATTGTACGTGGATTTGCAATCGGATCTATCAATGAACTCAACCCAAGCTTCAAATATTTGTTTACCAAAAAAAAAAAAAAAACCATCTTCAAATATTTAACTCAGATGAAGGGTCCGTTTGAAAACACAGATTGAAAAGTAGCTTTTAGAATAAAACTGTTTTTTAAGATGATTTTAGACCTTGACTTTTTTAGGATGTTTTTTTTTAATTCAGGAATCAATATTTGAAAGGAGTTTAATATTTGACAGAGAAAGTTGCTTTTCAATTCAAAAAATCGATTCCAACAAAAAAGCATTGTTTCTGAGCTTTTTAAAACACAGATTTCGAGAGAAAAATTAAAAGGAATCCAACTTCCGATTCTGCAAAAAGCTATCCCGTTTGACTGCACGATTTTAGCTTTTCAGATTTTCAAAAAACAAAAGTGCGCCCAAACGCGCAACCAAACGGGGCCGAAGATAGAGTTGAGTTGGGCTGGATTCGAATTTGAACTCATATTTGTATGAGCGCTGATACACGCAGTCCTTTTTGCAATCTATTTTGTAGCCCTATACGCTATGATAATTTATTATATATTGCACTGATATGTATGGGTCCTATTATAGTGTATGATCTAATTTTTTTTTTATTTTTTTACTATGAAAAAAAATATTCTAATGTATCTCAATATATACTTCATTTCATATAACAGCATGTACTTCAAATGGTGAGTGTATAATTTAAAAAAAAAAAAAAACGATATAGATTGCAATTGGGGCTGCAATAAGAACTGTGTGTATCTTTTTCCTATTTTTATTTGGTTTGGGCTGCAAATCACTAGTCCAACTCAAAATGAGAGTGGTGATAATACACTCAATCAGTTTTGCAACTATTCTTGTAATTTATATATATATATATATATATATATATATATATATATATATATATATATATATAAGTGATTACATGAGGCCGTGAGGCAGATGTGGATTAGATCTGAGTCGTCCGATCTGGGTCCAGTGTTCCGGGTGGTTGAGAGTGCAAATGTTAATGTTTTTTTACAAATTCTTAGATTCAGAAATAGGTTGAATGAGCAGTTTGTATTTATTTTTTTTTGGCTTAGATCGGACGACTCATATCTAATCCGCACCTACCTCACGGCCTCATGTAATCACTTCTCCATATGAATAAAGATAAACATTAAATATTTTTTGTAATGATATTTACCTTATCATACAAATTTGAGTTATTGCAATAGTGACTATAACATTGAACATTATTACACCGTAATCCGTGGTGACAGTCACTCAGACAATCCATCTGCCTTATATAGTTATATATATCTCATTAGGTGTGTGTATAGATATATAGCAAATTTTTATATTTTTTATTCAGATGGTTCATATAAATAATATTTTTTATAAAAATATATATAATTTTGTTATTAAAATATAAATTTATTAGATAATTATTCAAAAAATATTTAAATATTTAAAGGAATGCACGTGTGATTGTCCTATGGACGGTCCTAACATCATTATTTTATAAAATTAGAGTCAAAATCAGTTAATCAAACCTCCTCCTCGCCCACCCCAATAAAAGAAAATAATAATAATGATAATAATAGTAAACATATAATCATAAAACACTCTTATTAACCACAATCACAACATTATTTATTACAAATACACCCCCCAAAAAAGAAAAACCCAAACCATCAAAATCAACCGACGAACGACTCCACCAAGCAAAGATCCGCCGCCTTCTTGTCGGTCTTCTCCACGAGCGATAGATACTTGGGCGGGAACCCCTTCTCGCACACCTGCGGGTAATACCACGCGCCCACGATCGCGTCATACGCCGCCTTGTAATCCTTCCTCGCGAACAGCTCCTTCGCCGTCTCCAACGCCTTCAGCACGTCCTCGTACCACCCCACGCACGTCCCCAGCGCCGACTCGGCGGGGGTCCCCCTGTTCGCCTTCACGAGGGCCTCGATTCGCGCGAGCGCGCGCGCGGAGTTCTCGGAAGTGATGGCGATGAACGTCTTCGTGAGGTCGAATGGGTCCGTCGCGCGCGCGCTGCGCGGGTCCTCGGAGAGGGTGTCCGCGCAGAGTGCGCGGAGGTCGGTTGGGGTGGATTGGCAGAGGGTGGTGATGTCGGGGGTGGTGGTGGTGGCGGTGGTGGGGATGAAGAGGGTCAAGAGGGGGGAGGAGGAGGAGGTTTGACATGGTTGAGTCTTTGAAGGGTTGGGGATTGCAAGAGTGTGCGAGCGCGAGTGCTATATAATGCACGCATTGATTGAGGGATTATGTGTGATTTGTGGAGTGTAATGAATGTTCTACCACGTTGTAGTGGTTCCTGAAATGGAAGCAAAGATTGCATTCAAAAAGAGTGTGGTTGATTTGGGGCTTTTATGGTGGATTTTAAACTTTGGAGGGTTGGATTACAAAGGCGTTATAGCCCCACTTGTTATCTTGATTATTGTTCAATTAGATACTCATATTTGTTAGAAATATTTTCGCATTTTATATAAATTTGTTTATATTTTATATCAAAAAATATATTTTTATTTATTTATAAAACATATATGTTTCATTTTATATAAGTTTTAAAACACTTTGATTATATAATACAAACTTATTTTGTGGAGATTCTCAACAGAGAGTTTATTAAGGAGCATGTCTAATCATCGGTGGAGATGTGACTGTTATTTGTGACTGTTTTTTATGATTAAAATATGGTAGCAATCATATTAGATGAGCCTAGCCCCTTATTTGTTAAAATGGTGACAAGCTTTGTGTGTTAGTTGGACCAAAAGATTACTTTTGTCCTTCAAAATCGATCAACTGCGCTTTTTTTTTTTTTGTCCGTGTTACTAAAAAATCACTAATAAATTTTAAATTTTTAAAAGAATCTAGTTTTGATAAGTAAGCACGTCTCACCTCGATAAAATCCTTTTTTTTAACATATTAACCCAAACATTTTTTTTTCGTTATAAAAATCCTCAGATCGACATCATCTGAACACGACAAATACGATGGTAACTGAGACGAACGTTGCATGGCAATGATGACGAAATACGAAGTTATTTCATAGGGTTCTTTATAGATTTTTTCTCTATTTCATAAGCATCCTCAATTTTATTTTAATTTTTTGCTATTTAGACATTTCATGATTTTGTGCATATAATGTTGTTGTCAAACATGAGATGACTTATTTAATTGATGATTTTGAATGTAGAGTTTTATGGTAAGCTAACTACCAGGGATCCTAAAATAATATCTCAAAGATTTTAGGGATTTAAAGAAAAGTAAATAAAGTCTAAGAACTTAAAAATATTGATGGAGGGGTATCCCAGGTGAAATTAGTATTGAGAGTTGGGTTGGGTTCATATCTGAGCACATACTTTTTTGGGTTGGGCTATGCAAATCACCAGTCCAACTCAAAAGGAGAAGGGTAATAATACATTCAAGCATTTTTACAGCTATTCTTATAATCTTAATCTAATATATATATTTGTGTAATCTACTACATACTAGGTCAGACTATTGTAAACTAGATCAGGAAAAATATAAAGGTAAAAATTACATTTAAGTACATTTCTTTCTTATTTTTTTATAAAAGAATTTACCAGACAAATAGAGTTATTGCAGTGGTGCTTGTGACTAATATTATTTAGTAATTCATTCCACAATCAACACCAAATAAAATTGAAAGTTGTTACACGCTGTCTAGAGGGACAGTCTCACTACCAATCCATATATATCTTCGATAGTCATTTAACGAAATATATACCTACCACTTTGACTCACACGATATTATCTCGCTAGCAATTTTTAATATTTTATAAAAACATAGATACATTTAATAAAAATGTACATGAGATTTATTACTTAAAAAAGAATCACAACATAAGGAAAATACAAGATTGTCTCCAAAACTATCCCTCACATTATTAAATAAAATTATACTTAAAGAAGCACAACTCCAACCATTCAAATTCAAATGCATGTTTTCATTTCAAGAATTAAAAATAAAAAAATAAACTCATTTATTTGTGATCATTTTTCCTGAAAACTAGTGCATAATAAAGTTTTATACCCAAACAAAAGCACCCTAAATCAGTTGAAAAACGACTCAACCAAACTATAACTGACAGAGCAAAGATCCGCCGCCGCCTGGTCGGTCTTCTCGACGAGAGATAGATACTTGGGCGGGAACCCCTTCTCGCACACCTGCGGGTAATACCACACGCCCACGATCGCGTCATACGCCGCCTTGTAGTTCCTCCTCGCGAACCGCTCCTTCGCCGTCTCCAACGCCTTCAGCACGTCCTCGTACCACCCCACGCACGTCCCCAGCGCCGACTCGGCGGGGGTCCCCCTGTTCGCCGTCACGAGAGCCTCGATTCGCGCAAGCGCGCGCGCGGAGTTCTCGGAAGCGATGGCGATGAACGTCTTCGTGAGGTCGAATGGATCCGTCGCACGCGTGCTGCGCGGGTCCGCGGAGAGGGTGCGCGCGCAGAGTGCGCGGAGGTCGGTTTGGGTGGATTGGCAGAGGGCGTCGATGGTGGGGGTTGTGGCGGTGGTGGTGGGGATGAGGAGGGCCAAGAGGGGAAGTAGGAAGAGGAGGTTTGACATGATTGAGGCTTTGAAGGGTTGGGGATTGCAAGTGCAAGAGATTTGTGTGCGCGCATGTGTGCGTCCGCGCGCGAGTACTATATACATGCACGCATTGACTGAGTGATTATGTGTGATTTATGGAGTGTAATGAATGTTTTGGTGGTTTTTTTTTTTTTTGGGGGGGGGGGGGGGGGGGGGGTTTGAATTGATGACTTGATGATTGTCATTATGGATAAATTAATTCAAAGGATAAGCTTGAAAAATTATATTAACTTAAAAAAATTAAACAAAGTTTTTTTTTAAAAAATCATATGTAAAGGTTCTAAATCTTTTAAAGGAAATAAAGAGAGAAAAAAAAGTAGGCGGTGGGGTAACAAAAACAAAAAAGGCTATTTATTTTAGAAGAGATATAGATAATAATTTTAAGTGATAGGATGATATGTTCATTTTGATTGGTTTAAAATGTGTTTAAAAACTATCGAATTTATTTATTTTTTATTAAAGCATCTATTTAAAGATGGTTAATTTATATTTTTCATTAAATATTTATAATATATTTTTTGTCTTCACATCCACCGTAAAAGATTTTACATGTATTTATCATGTTAATGATCATATATAATACATTTTTAAAGCAATGTATCTTAATATTTTTTTATGTATTTATCCGTAAATTATGTAGGAATACATAAGATATCATTTGCTAAATTTATTCCTCGGTAATGGTATCCCGTTAATGTAATTCAAGTACCCATGTGTATGACATAAAAATCATTTTCAATAAAATTAAAGGGAAAATCCATATAACCCCCTGTAAACTTCTCAAAATCCATATGACCCTTTTACTTTTTTTAAAGTCCATATAACCTCCTGAAAACACCTATGTATATATCCAAATAACCCCTTGAGTTAAATTTTTGTTAACAGATTAAGATTATTTTGTGAATATTGTGTCTGGTTAACCCTGGCTAAAAATATAGTATACCCAAAAATCCTACGATACGTTAAAAATGTGAAATTTTATCTTTCTGGATGAGGTTTTATAATCTATCTAGAAGGTTAAAATCATCATTTACATATGAACATTAGCTTAATATTCTTCATATATTAACGGAAGTTTAACTCAAGTAGTTATTTGAATTTACATGGGTGTTTTGAGAGAGTTATATGGGTTTTAAGAAAAGTCAAGAGATTATATATATTTCATATAGTTTACATAGCTGTTATTTGGATTTTTTTCTAAATAAAAATAGCCTCACTTTAGTTGATGTCATAAAGACCACATAAAATCAAGTCTAATATAATGCAACCTAAAAAAAAAAATTAAAAATAAAAAAATAAAACGGAAAAAAATAATCATTCTTCCATGAACACAGACGGTCTCAAAACGTAATTAACCGTTTCAGAAAGTGAGAGGTTTTCACTTATTATTTGTGAAACAATGATCATTCAATTAATGCACTAACGTTTAATAAGTTATTCCTCAACATGTCAATAATTAACATGGATGAATTTTTATGATTACTTTAGGTAAATGTTTGTTCACGACTAGTAGAATAAACCTTGTGTCAAATATGAGAAAGAAATTTTATCCATTCATTTTCATCTATTTTGCCTTATTAAAAAGGAGAGAAAAATTTCATACTCTACCAGAGGTATAATATTAGGAAATACATACCAAAAAGTTATTTGCTTTTTGTCATTATTTCTTTTACCCAAAATTTTTCAATTTTTTTTTGTTGTTAAAGGTTTTGCATAAGAAATATGATATGTTCAGCACTCAAACCCCATCTGCAAACTTTCACCGATTTTCTATTTTTATAAAAATAAAAAATACACCAAGACATATTAATAAGTATTCTATAAAAGAAAAGGTTATTATCTATTCTATACATTACGATAGCATAGTATATCAATTGTGTCATCACATATTTACAGTGCATGGGATCGCAAAAAAAAAAAAAAATTTGAATATGTGAGCGTACTTTGCAGAAACATCCCTTTAATCATCCAAAAAAAATCCTAAATTGACTTATTTCATTCTCCAACTCCTCAACATCAAGCACTGAAATCAAATCATCCATCCTTCGATCACCAAAAAAAAAAAAAAAAATCATCCATCCTTCATCCAAATTAAACTACAACTACAACTAATAATAATAATAAATAAATAAATAATCATATCTCCATGAACAAGTCGACAGCCTCAAAACAGATATTGGAGAGGCTGTCGGTGACCTGGTTCCTCTGCTTCAATGGGTCCTCCGCCCCGGGCACGGCCTGCAACGTGCAGAGCCGCATCACTTCGTCCCCCGCGTCCGTCATCTCCTGCTCCGCCTCCGCGTACTTCTTCTCGTTGAACAAGTCCCTCCCGTTCTTCAGGTGGTGCCTGGCCTCGTTATAATTCGAGCCACAATTGTGGATGTAATCATAGATCGGGGTTGCTACCTGGTGTTCAAAACAAGTCTTTTAATTATTTAAAAAAATATTCACGTTGTCATAAATTATCTGATATTCGAATATCTAAAGTATGTATCTGTTCTAAATTCGTATAAGAAAACATAAATATATCTCATATTTAAATATCCAAAATGTGGTTGGTCTCAAGGAAAAAAAAATGAAGATGCTTATTCATGTAGTATTTGAAAAAGATGAGAAATTCTGAAATCAAAATGTTCCGGCGGTCTTATTTTTACTTATGTTACACATGACTAGTCTATATTGTTCAAAGCATCAATTAATGATCCATATTTATGTAATGGAAATACGAGAACTACACTCACTCTATAGACATGCATTCCGGTTTAACCAATCCGATCAGACTAATTGCTAGTTCAACTCAACCATCCTGATTTATGAGTCTAGATCCTACGTGATAAAACCACATAGAAAATATGTGGCACCCAATAAGAGGTGTTCACGTAGGTGATGCAACTTTTTATTTTTTTTATTTTAATAGAATCTATAAAAAAAAAATTAGGTATTGTTTTAATACACTCTTACCGTCAAAATGACAGTCTCTTATTAATTGCCACAAATTTTCTCTGTGGTTGTACCACAGAAGATTCGAACATCTGATCTATAACATCTAACTAGCTAGCTTGGCTGGCCTAACCTGATTAGATTGTGTTTTTTTTTTTTTATATATTTGTGTTACTTCTAAATTAAATATCAAAAATGAAAACGAGACCACGTGATATTTTATTTAATCATTCGATCTGTTGACAGACTTAATTACCCCTTCTTGGATGGAGTGGATGTACGCGATGGTGTCCGAGACGTTGTTGATGGCGTAGTTGAAGATGATATTGGCGAAAACGTAGGGGTCGGTGTTGTTCACGCTGCGTGGGTCCGATGACAGCGCTTTCATGCACAACACGAAGCGCTCCTCGTCCCCCTTTTCGCAGAACGTCACATTGTCCATCGGCCCGATTTCGCTGATCGTGATCTTTGTGGAGGCGACGGTGGAGGTGGTGGTGGTGGAGGAGGATGCGCCGCCATAGATGGTGACGGAGAGGATGGCAAGGCCGAGGAGGAGCCTGAGATAGGCCATTTGCTGTGTGTGTGTGTGTGTGTCACTGTGTTGTGTGGTGTTTGTGAAGTGACATATATGTTAAAAAATCTTTATCAAAATCAGGGTAATGCAAAGAACCTAGTAAGGCCACAGATTCAAACCAATATGAAAACACAGCAAATATTCACTGAGAGATACGACCACCAGGGTTATGCCTCCTCGGGGTGTGAGCTACGAGGAGACCACAGTGAACAGCCACGATCCTTTCAGACGCTCATATCAAAGAACAAAGAAAGTGGAAAGAGCAGACTCCTCTGTAAAGGAAAAAACCAAAACAGAAGAACAATGGTTGTAGGTGGGCTCTGGACTTGTGATTTTTTTTTTGACGTGAGAGAGACCAATTTGACACCTTTATATAGGCAGTCTAACAACGTTCACAAAAAAGGAAAACCGACCACTTAAATGCGCGCATTAAAATTGTAACCCGACCCACTTAATTACACACATTAAAATTGTAACCCGACCACTTAATTGCGCACATTAATTGAAATAATTACGTACATTAACGGGCAATTAATACACGCATCCGTTGAGAGATCTCGGCGTGGACGGTTTTGGAAATAATCATGGTGACGGTTTTAGAAACAATTCAAATTCAAATTCAAAAAGGAGTTGTCGCGAGAGACAAAAAGAAACCCACGCGCACAGAGGAGAGGGATTTGCACCCCCCCTGCGCGCGCATGCGGGCGCGCCCAAGTGTGCAGGCACGACGTGCGAGCGCGCACGCCCGGTTAACTAGTTTTTCCACCAGAAATCCAAACCCACGGGTTGATGGGTTGGGCCTCGTGCGCGCGCGCGTAGGGGTTTGGTTCAACAAGTCTCAACAATGGAATGGTTTGACTCTAGGTATAAGGTGACACAATGAAGTGGTTTTAACCGATGTGGGACTTAAAGTGTTGGAATGAAAAAATGAATACTCAATTTTTGGTCAACCAAAGAATGGGTCATTCAAAATGGGCCAACACTAACAATATATGTGAGTATTTGATGTGATTGTAATATATGTGGTTTCATATGGTGCCTTGTAAGGAAATGTTACAGCTTAAGGTAACGTCTGAATCAATGGTTAATTGGTTAATGGAGATTTGAATGAATTGCTTTATGATGAGGATCAATATATAGTTACATGAAGTAAGAATGTGAATGTTTTTAATAGTGAGATTTTATTTTGGGCATTGGATATCTTACTTTATAGAAGGATGTAGATTATTGAAAAGGAAAGTTACACACGATCGATGATCCAATCCAAAAACACAGTCCTCGATCTCGTGTTTTCATTAATGTTTTTATTCATGTTAGTTAAGATACATGATTTGTTTTGGTGTAAAAAGATACATGATATTTGTCATATTATTTTCGAATGTTTTTCATTATAGTTTTTAAAATTTTTTAGAAAATGACAACACATTTTTGTAAAATTACTATACATCAGTCACCATAAATTAAAATTAATTTTTATATATTTTATTATTTTAAAATATACATTTGATCATCTAAAAGTGTTTGAACTCACTTATCCCACGTTCCCTTACAGCTTGGTAGCGGACACAACTCCCCACTACTTTTTTTTTTTTAGGAAATGGCAGGCAAACGCCTTATATCATGTAAGATAAGCAAGTGCCCAAAACATACAAAAGCATAAAACCAATACCTCTCGAACTCGGGGACAAATAGAGGAGAGATCTACAATATACACCCGAGATCCAAGCCCCAAAATGCTAATCTACATTAATCAATCTTCTCCCTGCCATTGAAGCAATAAATCAGTACCCCATTGAGGAGTCCTTACAACAAGACTAAATATACAAGTACGAAAAGCCTGCATGGAATGGCATGTGTATCCACAATTATTCTTTGGGCTTCCATAGACAATCTATTTTTACAGTCTTGTTTTTTGTCATTTAATGCGATAATTACCATACTATCTCAATATATATTCTATTATAAAAAAATATAAAACTTCATGCATTTAATTAGATAGAGTATATACATTTTTATTACTATTAAAAATAATATAATTCATGAGTTTTTAAAAAACTAAAAAAAAATGCATGTATGCAAACATGACTACAAGATTCAATTAGAATATGTACATTTTTATTATTATTATAAAAGAATATACTTCATGAGTTTTAAAAAAAACTAAAAAAAATATGCGTGTATGCAAACAAGACTATAAGATTAAACGTATCGTTTTCCCTTCATTGCTAGGAAGTCTCTTGAGGGTTTGGATATTCTATTTTTTTTTCCTGTACTTGTATCTTATTTGAAGGTTGTCATCAACATGGTTAAAATCACATAGTCGAGTTATTCATCACTGGTTCAACCGTTGGACAAATAAATTTGAACTATGATATAATTATAATACAATAAATATAATAATTATCGTTACTAAATAAAAAATATAAAATATTTTACAAATCTTTATATAAAGCTTTTATTTAACATCATTGCATGATTTTAATATATAAAATATGAACTTTTTATTAAATTTTATATTTTAAAAAGTGATTAATCACAATTTCTACAACTAAAGAACCATTCAATATGATCAATCCGTAGCCGGTTTACAAAAACTGGGTTGACTAAGTTTTACTAATTTTTTATATCATCAGGTTAATTTTAAGAGTAAACCGAACCAGAATTTAAGACGGGTGAAAGCTTAACGGGTTCAACCGAGCAGGTGGAGTCGAGTTTTAAAAAATTACTGTCAGCGACTCAAATAAAAAAGGAAAAGGTTGAACTCATTTTATTCCCCATTTATTTAATACCAAAAGTATAAAAAGCAAAAAATTAAAAAAAAAAAAAAAAATCATCCCTCGATGAACATGTCGACGGTCTCATAAGAGAGCCGACACAGCTCCTCCTCCACCGCGTTCACCTCCTTCAACGGGTTCTCGGACCCGAACTGCGCGTCGCACATCCTCGGCAACTCCCCCGCGTCGCTCATCGACATCGCCGCGTTGTCGAATCTCTTCTCGTTGAACTTCCCCTGCCCAGCCTCCATATCCTTCCGGGCCTCGACGTACCACGTCCCGCACTTCTCCACCTTCTCGTACATCGGGGAGCCCTGGCCGATCCGTTGGCGGAGCCCCGATATGTAGGCGACGGTGTCGGAGACGTTGTTGATGGCGTAGGTGAAGATCATGTTGGCGAACACGTAGGGGTCTGTGTTGTTCGCGCTGCGCGGGTCCGAAGATAGCGCTTCCATGCACAGCCCGATGTGCTCATCTGGCCTGTTTGTTGGGGGCATACATGGATATCAATGTATCTGATTTGAAAAATATCTGAATCTGATATATATTATAACATTATTAACATATATTGTATAATTATGCATTTGTATTATTTTTTGAGAAAACAATAGACTATATATAACACAGAGAAAGACAGAGGAAAAGAAGAAAAAACAAGAGAAGGGGAAATGATGGGTGCTAGTCTCCCTAAGGGTCTCCAAAAAGCCCGAGGTCCGAAAGCCCTGCCCACCTGGCTTGGGCCCGTAAGGCCAAAGCCCGGCCCAGACCCATTTGCGGGCCAGGCTGGGCTTGTGCTTGATTCTAGGGCTCGGGCCTGGGGCATAGGCCTGTCCAAACTGGACCTGTTCAAGTTGGCCCGGCCTATAGGCCCATGAGGAGTAATCTAATAAATGAGTCACATGTAACTTTATGTAATTTTTATTTGAATTGTGATTGAATTATACAAATTATTGATATTTATGTAGGTGCCAACCTAGTTAGGTACATGTAGTTATTTAATTTTTCAAGTAATTAATTCATTTAATATTTTTATTTTTGAAAATTTAATAGATATAAATATATTTTTCAACATTATACTTTAAATTTTATGTTATTTTAACATTATATACAATGAACAACTTAAAATTAAAAAAATTAAAAAAAATAAGATGTTTAAAATTTGAGCCTATAGACCCGCCCGGGGCCCAAAGCCAAGGCTCAGGCCCGTGGGCAGGGTCTGGACCCTCTTTTTGGTCAATCAAAACAAAATCGATTAGCACTCTCTATCCGTATAGGAGGTCAAGAGTCAAAATCCTAAGGCACCATTTTTCAAAAAAAAAAAGAAAAAAAGAAAGAAGCAAACTAATGTCCTTGGTAGAAAAGGAAAAGGAAAGCCAAAATGATAGAGTCGGCTACCAAGGGAGGGAGGCGAGGCCTCGATCTAAAGTTTGTATTATAAACTGATGATATTCATTATTCTACACGATTTACCATGATCATAAAAATTTAAATAATATGATGTTCTGAGTATAAGATTTGTAAGAAGAAAATAATGTTAAAATCTAGATTTTAGTATGAATATTTACATACGTGGATTTTTCAAAAAATATCTGTTTCCGTACTAAATTTGAAAAGATCCAAATTTTAATATCCGAATGATTTAGGATATAATACAGATATTTACTTGTTGTTGCAGAACGCCGTTTTGTCCATTGGATGGATATCAGTGATTGTACTCTTCGTGGAGGTGGAGGAGGATGTGCTCATGGAGACGACGAAGAAGAGATCGGTGGAGCAGAGGATGAATCCGAGAGGAGAGGCCATTTGTGTTTCGTTGTTGTTGTTGTTGTTTGTCGTTGTATTTGTGTTATATATATATATATATATATATTTTGTGATTTTATTCAGGATAATAAAAATCTTACTTTAACTAACGGATGTGGGTTATTTAGGATAATGGATATCCTACTTTAGTGTAAATTTCATTTAGTACACATAAATTGTTTTTCAGTTTTTATAAACAAAAAGCGAATGTTGAATCGTTTAGGGGTTGAATCAGTTATCCAGTAAAATCTTGCATGCCACATATGTGACTAACTGTGTGTTTGGCATTAATAGTTTTGAAGATTTTAGTTTTTTAACAAGTTAAAAAGTTAAAAATCTATTATCAAACAAGTCAGTTTACATGCATCATCATTATTAGATTTTGTTAAAGAACCATGTCTTGAAACTTGTGTTTCATAAAGCATCCATCATTATCATATCCCTAAAAAGTGTGTATAAAACAGCTAAAAGCTAAAAACAATTTTTCAAAATGTGTTTCCAAACGCAGTCTAAGAAAACACATTTTACGTTTTTTAAATATTTAAATATCAAAAATTAAAGTGAACAACAAAGCTGACATTAACACTATTAGTTTCAACACAGATTCAAGTGTTACCCTCACACGTTAAAAACTTAACATAGTCATTATGTATAGGTCTTGACTCCATAATTCATAAAATAAAAATAATGAAGAAGGGCTAGAATGCATACCTTGCTCCATAGAATTTTGATGAACGGACTCAACTAAAAAAACTTAGTTATAGGAGCTTGATTGATATGATTCTCTTCTTGCAAACCAATTTTTTTTTTAGGTGGATCTTATATTTCTCTCTCCTCACTCTTCTCTTTCTTAAAGATTTGATGAGTATTTCTACAAATTACCTTACCTTGATGTGGTTGTGTTATTGTGTGAAGTGATAAGTGAAGAGAGATACTAAGTCCCTTTTTTATAGGTCATGAGAGATCATGGCTCTCCTCATGGAATTACTCCTATCATAAACTTCATGAATCCCCCAGTAAGTCACATTAGATAAAACAAGAGACTTCTTAAATCTAATAACTTTATTCTCATTGGAATTGCTCTCAACATAAATTCCAATAATTTTTATTTCCATTGGTTAATTCCTCACATCCTGACTATTAAAACTCTTACTTGTGTTTTCAACGTATTAGTGGATAAGTAAATATACATACATTAGGTGGATAATTTGTCATTAACAATGTGACTAATAATATCTTATAGGGTAGCTCAAAATCTTAAGTTGTGAAAAGTCGATAATTCATAAAATAAAAATAATGAAGAAGGGCTAGAATGCATACCTTGCTCCATAGAATTTTGATGAACGGACTCAACTCAAAAAACTTAGTTATAGGAGCTTGATTGATATGATTCTCTTCTTGCAAATCAATTTTTTTTTTCTAAGTGGATCTTGGATTTCTCTTTCCTCACTCTTCTCTTTCTTAAAGATTTGATGAGTATTTCTATAAATTACCTTACCTTGATGTAGTTGTGTTATCGTGCGAAGTGATAAGTGAAGAGAGATACTAAGTCCCCTTTTATAGGTCATGAGAGATCAGGGCTCTCCTCATGGAATTACTCCTATCATAAACTTCATGAATCCCCCAGTAAGTCACATTAGATAAAACAAGAAACTTCTTAAATCTAATAACTTTATTCTCATTGAAATTGCTCCCAACATAAATTTCAATAACCTTTATTTCCATTGGTTAATTCCTCACATCCGGACTATTAAAACTCCTGCTTGTGTTTTCAACGTATTATTGGATAAGTAAATATACATACATTAGGTGGATAATTTGTCATTAACAATGTGACTAATAATATCGTAGCTTAAAATCTTAAATTATGAAAAGTCCAAGGCTATGAGAAATTCAACATGGGTGTATGAAAAGAAATAATAATAATTAAAATAAAATTTTAATTTCTTTTATTTTTTTTTCAAGTCACCAAAAACAACATCACAAACTAATCAACCATGGTTATTCATACCCATAAGCTGGACCAAAACATAGCAATGCTCAAGCACCGCCTTGTTCCACTCCGTCAGCTCCTTCCGCTCCCGCATTGCCGCCTCGCACTCCACGGGGTATGCCAACACGTCCCCGACCGCCTCCCGTGCCGCCTCCAACCTCCCCGCCCCGTACTCCCGCCGCGCCTCCTCGAGCCCGCGCTCCGCCGACCCGTAGAGCCCCTCGCACCTCTCTAGCCCCGACGCGCCGGCGCCCGCGTCCGCGGCGCGCGCAAGCTCCCCGACCCGCGCGCGCGCGCCCGATGCGTTTCTCGCGGCGGCGTCGATCATGATCCCGATCACTGACGCGGCGGCCTTTGCTTGCGCGCTGCGCGGGTCGGACGCGAGCGCGGACTCGCATAGGCGCGGTGACATGGTCGCGGCACAGAGCGACTTGGCAAGCGAGTTTGGCCTCGCATGGACTGCGAAGGGGAGGAGGAGGAGGAAGAGAAGGGATGTGAGCGCCTGAGCCATCGATTTTTCTTTGTTTTTTTTTTTGTATATATGGGCACAAACTGTATATATAGGCAGCTTTGATGTCCCTTTTTTTTTTATATTATTATGTTCTACACGTTGTAGTGGTTACTGAAATAGAAGCAAAGATTGCATTAAAAAAGAGTGGTTGATTAGGGGCTTTTATGGTGGATTTTAAATTTTGGAGGGGTTGGATTACAAAGGCGTTAACCCTTATCTTGATTGTTGTTCAATTAGATATGTATATTTATTAAAAATGTTTTATTTTTATATATAAATGTGCCCATACAATTTATTAAAATACATGTTTTATATATATATATCCTCACGTGATGTAAAAATTAGGAGCACGGCCTTTGAATCCTGGGCCCAGGCCCATAGCCGTTTTTGGTCAGCGGGGCCCAGCCAGACCTATCCGCTGGGTAAAACCCAAGCCATGCAACCCGCCCACAGGCTTAGGCCTGAACGGGCCGGACGGACCGAGCTGAGACTTCAGGCCTGTCAGCCCAGAAAAATATAATTTTTTTTAGACAAAGTTTTAAAGGAAAATGTTACATTCATTTTTTTTTACAGTTCAAAATATAGGCCACATATGTTTTTATTTTTATTTTAAATAATAATCATCGTCTAATAAAGTACGTGTTTTGATATATAAAAAAATGTATATCGCTCTATTTTTAGTTGAAGGTAAGAAAAAAATTTAACAATGTAAACCATGCATATGTTTCACTGGATTTCTAACGAAGCATATAAAACTGTATTTTAAATTATATAAAAAAGACTATGTGTAACAACATTCAATTTTAGAGGGAGGCCTCCCGTATTGGCCCCTCCTTCCCCTATGGTTTGGGCGCCCTGGTGGGTGGAGTCGAGTTTGTATAATTCAAACCAAATGATGTAAACTGATTTTTCCACATTTTGTGCCTCACATTTTTCATGCTATAATTATATCCACAAAGTTCAATTTTCAGTCCTTTGACCATGTGACATTTGAAATGTATCCATTAGTAGTCTAACAAACTTTTGTTTGTCAAAATGTGTGTTTAATAGGTATTATGATTGTCTTCATATCTCCACCTCACACTGTATTTTTTTATTTGTATTTCTCAGATTGATGATCAGACTTCGTTTTAGACAACTATCAAATTGTCTCTATATTGATTGAGAGTTGGAATTTTGGGCAAACTTAACCGTCCTCCAGTTTGTCTATTAGGAGGAAATTTTTTACACCTTTTTTTCGTGCACTTTGATTATATAATATAAACATTTTCTGTGGAGATTTTCAACAAAGAGTTTAATTTATTAAGGAGCATCTTAGGCCTGTTCAGATATTTTAATATAATGGAGATGTGACTGCTATTTGTGACTTTTCGGGGGGCTTGTTGTGAAAAATCCAAAACAAAATTATGATAAAAAAATAGTAGCAATCATATCAGATCAGCCTAACCCCATATTTATTAAAATGGTGACAAGCTTTTTTGTTAATTGGACCAAAACATGACGTTTGTCCTTCAAAATCATCTGCGCTTCTCGTCTGTGTAACTAAATTTCATTGATAAATTTCATATTTTTAGTGGTGACATTTTTCCTTTTCAATCTGTATCATAACAAACAACTGATCAATTCTTATTTTTGATAGTTAATCTTTGTTGTGCTGATATATCAGAAAGCATGAACAATGTAAAGTGAAATGATCAGAGAAGCTTTTTTTTTGAAGACATCATCACATTCACAATCTTAAGTAACTTAAAAAAAAAAATCTAATAATCAATCACTCACCAAGTTGCATTTGTAGCCAACAGTGTTAGAATATAACTTAAAGTGATCAACGTAAGAGATTTCACATGTAATATTTTAAATTTTAAATATTGAATTTATTATATATGAATATCATCATCTAAACTTGGTCAAAGAGCGGACAATTCTATATTTTAAACAAACTTACAACTGATTTCAGGGATTGGATTGGATACTCTCTCCACCTTATAAATAAAGCACATATCACATCAATTGTGTATCATAATTAAAAAGCACGAACGAAAGATGTCCAAAGTCAGCAGAGAGAAACCTTTCCATGTTTGAAGACTGAAGACATTATCAATCATTATCAATGGAGCCAGGTATGTTATTATATTTATAATTATGAAGATCATGAAAATTTAAGATCTAGGATATCATAAAATTAGTTTAATACTTACAAATGGGCCTTGTATTCAAGAAGCTCAACCATTTGGAAAGATTTAACATTACAGTGATGGATGATGCCCTGGTTTAGGTGGTTGTTGGGTGTCTCTTTTTTCTATTGTTGATGCACTCAATTCTTCCAAGGTGGATAAAACATCTCTCATGTTAGGCCTGTTTTTGGGGTCTGCATTAAGACATTGAAGAACCAGTGAAGCCACTGCCTGTGCTCCTTTCCTTGAGTACTGGCCTTCCAATCTTGTGTCCATGATTCTCAGCATTTTTCGTTTGTCGCTTAGGAACGGTCTCGCCCAGTCAACCAGCGTCTTCTCCGGCGCTCTCTCTTCGTCCACCACCTGCTGCCCCGTCATAAGTTCTAGCAACACCACTCCAAAGCTGTAGACGTCGCTCTTCACAGTCAAGTGACCTTGTATGGATTCAACATCACAAGTATTCCAACATGAGTGCAATGCAAGAATAAGAATACTTATCCCGAACGAGAAATATTCCTTCCTCAGAAATCTAATTCTGATAGATTATGTGGAAATGGAGAATAAAGAACATCCATTTATCTGGGTGCTCCAGCAGAGAGAATGTGAAAGATTACCAAACTGGTTCCAAGTCATAGTATTCTAACATGGGTGCAATGCAATAAGTTTCTCTCAAAGGAATTGAGTCTTCAAGTACTCTACTTTCTCGACTTAAGAGCCAATTTGGTGATTCTCATTCCTCAGGAATTCAATTATGATAGATTTTGTGGGAATGATGATTGAAGAATTGTCATTTATCCGGGTGTTCCAGTAGAAGAGAATGTGAAAGATTACCAAACTGGTCCTAAGTTTTCATGTATCTATAGAGTGATGTAGAAAAAGGACCTGTTACGATGTATTCAGGGGCGGCATAACCTTGAGTACCCATAACTCTTGTTGATACATGAGTATCATCTCCAGTTGGTCCATCCCTTGCTAAACCAAAATCTGAAAGCTTCGCATTCAGATCCTGCAACACCCATTTTTTTTCTGTTCATGAATTGGATTGTATTGTAAGCACTTTACATTTCTTCAGGGGAGAAAAAAAAAAACAGAAAACATACCGAATCGAGTAGAACGTTGGAAGCCTTCAAATCACGATAGATTATCTGCATTTCGTAACCATGCAAGAATGCCAGTCCTCGAGCGACACCAATGGCGATGTTGATTCTTGTATGCCAAGAAATCACTTGAACTCCTCCTGTTAAGAACAGAGAAACCGATGAATGATCATTAGACATAGGTCCAGTTAGTGCAGGATACCGTCATTTCCCAATAAATGATTGACATGTATCTGATATATCTCCCAGGCATAAAATCTACAATTCTACATGGATCACATACTCTTGAACAGATGATTTTCTAAGCTTCCTCTTGGCATGTACTCATAGACCAGAAGCCGATTTCCAGACTCCAGACAGTACCCAATTAGCCTCACAAGATTTTCGTGGTGAAGCTGACTTAAATACGTAATCTCTGCCTGCGAAAACATAAGAGCTTCAGACCAGAAAAAGGAATTCAACATGTTCATGTGAGGAGGTGTTTGTTCTACATACAAGCCATTCCTTGTGGCCTTGAAAGCTCTCTGGTTTCAGTTTCTTAATTGCAACAACAATGCCAGTCCCTGGCTTGGTCGGAGCGAAAGTGTTTTTGTCGATCCATCCTTTGAAAACGCACCCGAAGCCACCTTCGCCAAGGTAGGTTTCAGATCGGAAGTTTTTCGCTGCGGTTTTCAGGTCATTGAAGGTGAAGGACTTCAGTGTAGATGCTGAGGTCGGGTCAGTTTTGGATGGCAAAAGAGGACTCTCATTCACCACTACTTTTAGGCTTGAAGAGGTTGAATTTGTAGGATTTTTTATATGCTTTGAAGTCCCTGAAAAAAAAAAAGTGAATCCATAAGCATATTAGGTGGATTTCGTCAAACAACGTTCCTTTTAACATTAATGGGTGTTCAATTTGAATCATGTCAATAATTCTCCTATAAAAAAAAAAAAGGTACGTATTCCAATGAATTCACAAACCCACTTACAGAAAGAGTGAAAAATTATATGCATAAAGCATATATATAATATTGCACTAGGGCTGCAAATAAGGACTACGTGTAACAACGCCCAAGTTGTTAGAATATAAAAAGAATGAATCAATTATATTACTAGGTTTTGTATTCAATATTTATAGTAAAAAAAAAAAAAACAAGTAAAAGACTAATCTACCCTTAACTCTAACATATATATACATTTAACAAACAATTGTTGCATTGTGTTTCAATATGGCTCATTCAATCAGAACAACTGGAAATAAAAATCTTTGGGGGAAGATCTTCCATCAATAAGAGCATAGATTCATCAGAGCAGAGAATGATAGTTGATGGTACTCTAATAAGGGTCCTTTTTGCCCATCATAGAAGCCAAGACAAAGAACAAAAAAAATCTTAAAAAAATCCAATACTTGAAAAGGAAAATCAAAATCTCTACCCAGTTTGAGTGAATGGATTTTATTTTTTCAGCTTACCCAAGGTTTTCCAATGGATGGCTTTACATATAAATCTCATGGTCTGATATGCTATCAATCTCCAAGTGATTCATTCCAACAACAAATCAAAATATGAAGATACCCAAGAAGATTAAGAATTTTGTCTATAGCAATACAACTTATTTACCCTCCAAAAAACAAAAGAAGATTAAGAGAAAGCTCACCTTCCGAAAACAAAGACGACGATGCGTTCGCGCACTTTGAAGGTTTCCTGCAACAATTCCCCATGATTCCTGCATCAACAACACCTTTGGAAGAGACAAGTTTCCAGGTCTATGAAATATGTCATCAGAAAAAAAAAAAAAAAAAAACAGTCAATGGTTGAATTGATCATCCTCTCTGGTGGTAATAGTGTGGCCCCCACAACTACTATCTGATTCATTAAATTTTTTGAATTTAACTGTTGAAAACGCGCGTTCATATTGATTTTGATATCTTGCAAATGTGACCCACGCACTGGGGCGGCGGTAAGTGTAACGGTCAGGGACTCAATTGACCCATCAAACTTTTGATAAAAATTAAACTACCTTACCTCACCTATCCAACATACCCGAACAAAAAAAAAAAAAAAAAGATACTGGGATTGCATGGGTTGGATATTTATTGTGCATTTTAAAACAACCACATCATACCCAATATTCACCAAAAAGTAAAAAAACATACGTCCCTACCAGCTACCCCACCTTACATATATTAAAAAAATTTGGGACCCTTTGTCTTCTATAAAATCGACAGACCCTCGCCACACGGACGCATCCAAGTTCCAATCATCTCTGATCACGTTGTCAATTTTCTCTTCCTACTCTACTTCAGGTATCTAGTCATGAATTTAATTTTGATTTATTTTTTTTAATCTAAAACTCTTCGCTCATTGCATAATCATATATGATTAATAAACAAAACTCATCAATATTACACCCTTTTTTTCCTTCACATGCCTGTGTATCAAAAGTCATTTCACGGCTTCACCTGTCTGTTTGGATAATTATAAAAAATAATGGATTTGGTTTGAGTTTTTAGTTGATTAGTCGTTTGATTTTTTATGTATATATGTTTATTAAAAATTGTAAAATTTTATATATTAGAAATCCTTGATTGATTTTTTTTATGATTCAGTTTTATTAGTGTCAATTTTTAAATGACCTCATCTATAAAAATTTCCGAAGCCGTCACTGTAGCCACGCTCTACCGCATATCAAATAATTCACTTTATAGATTGACTTAGACTTTTTTTTTTACATGTTCACAATGTAAGGTGGTTCTGGACAATTTCTTGACAATTTCAGTGCATGTTCCATGTTTCACTTGTAAAGAAGGACTAACATGAAACAAAGTTACATGTTTTACAACTTATAAACCTATCTTGACTGTTAATTTCAAATGATTATGAGAGGGGTGGCGGCTTGTAACGGTAAATATGAAATCCTGAGGGTCTATTTATAAAAATACCAGTTCGATGTGGTTTTTGTTATAAAATATAGCTTCTAAAGGGGTTGAACCGTAATTACATTAAATTTGTCTGTTATATCTCATAAAATGAAATATTTACTTGTATACTTTAATATATACATTTAGATTGAAACACATACTGTTATTAATAAAATGGAACTGCAACACTGAGACGTGTAAGGGCTGCATGTAGTCTCACACAATTCTTTTATTAGATAAACAGCTACATGAGTTGAAATTTTTTTTGGATACACCAATTCTTGTGCATCAAGTAATTCTACAATATGTTGTAACATTTTAATATTAATTGAAGTTTGATTTATTCACATATGGACATGCAGTACATATTCATGTATTTGAGTGATATCTTGATATCTATATCTATTTCACTCTTGACTTTTCGTATAAAGATTCAAATTGAATACCTATTTTTTTTATTAATTGGCATGTGATCCTGTGGACCGTGTGAACTCTCACAACGAAAAAAGTATAACAGCCATCAATATATAATGTGGATCCTGTGGACTCGTGACGGATAATAGCCGTTGAAAATACTCAACCCCCACGACTGTAATCCATCTGGTAATGTCAAATTTCTTGTTGTGTCTAATGGCCAATAGCATAATTTTCATTATTTTTTTTAGCTCCATATTATATATTGTCATTTAATTCATTTTTTTTATTATCGATTTTTCGAAAATTAAATTAGATATAAAAAATAATCCGACCAGGTCTCGCAAAATATCTAATTCAGGGGCCTGCGTGAAATAAATAAATATTGTCTTCACTCAACTAAAGTCAGAGGTCAAACGACATGTGACACTTTACTTTTGATACATCCACACAACTTGTCTTAAAAGATCTTTTCATCTGAACCATCCATTAAATTTTATTTTATTTATTTAAAAAAGATTCAATGATACAAATAGAAAATGACAACCCATTCATACCGAGGCCTGTCAACGGGTCAGGTCCAAATTCGGATCCGATCTGATTCGGAGTTGATTATACGTGTAATATATCTGATCTGATTTGGACCCGACCCGACGGACCCGAACAAATAAATGGGTCGGGGGGATCCGATTCGGATCTGATTACACGTGTAATATACTTGACCCGATTTGGATCTGACTCGGTGGACCCGAACAAATAAACGGGTCGGGTTCGGGTCCATCCCGCCCCGACCCGTTGAACCCGATATCCGATTGTTTTATTAAAATATGCTCATATATTATAAGATCATTAGTATTAGTTGATACATAATTTTATTTCTTACTTAACTTATTTTTGTATCTACAAGTTCATAAATCATAATCATAACAAGCCTATAAATTGGTTTGTTTTGGACAATTAACTTATTAGCTTTTGAATTTGTATGATTAATTAGTTTGTTGCATGATTTATGTTTATTATTTAGGTTAATATGTTAGTGTTTATTGTTTTGAATGTTGTTTAGGTTAGTTATGTTTATTATTTAGGTTAATATGTTTTTTATGTTAGTGATTATTGTTTTGGATGTTGTTTAATAATTCATTTACTTCTTTTGAATTGTATAAAATTATATTCAAACATAATCTCATTAACAATAATGTTTTATTACAAAAAATTTCAAATAGAATGATAAGGCAAACAAATACATGAGCTCTTTTTCTTTTTTTTTTTTTACCCAACCATCCGGGTCGGGTCGGACCGGGTCCGACCGTCCCACGGGTCCGGGTCCATATTTTCCTGGATCCGCTGGATCCTGGGTTGGACCAAGACCTACCGGGTCCTATCATGGATCGGGTCCACCCAGACCCGGACCCGACCCATTGACTAACCTATTCATAACACACCTCTCAAAAATAATAGTCATCATTTCATCTTTTCATTGGTTTAAAATAAATTTAAAAATTAAGTCATAACGGAAACAACCTACACCTCTGTTTTACTGTTGATTAAATCAAATTAACCAATTATACTAACAACTTATCTAGATGAAATAAAAATTATTCTTATTTCAATGTGTATCATTTGTATACTATTAAGATACTACACATTACTAATTTATATGCAAATGTATGGTGCATATACATAATTTTAAGAAGTATGAATAAAAACATTTATGGCTATACATATTATAATTATTGTGGGAAGGGGAAGAAAAAATGGCAATCTCTCACTATGCAACACGTGTCACGCGCACATAATATCGCGCTCAAGTTTTAGTGGGTCTCGCATGTAGCTTTTTAACTAATGAGAGCCCATTATAGACCGTGTCGGATCGAGGACACGGACATGGACATGGACATGGGTTAGCGAACTAAGTCTTGGTCTTCCCAACAAGTAAAAGATACGTAACTAAGGTAGCGTTTTGTAACACGATTGTAAAACTAATTTTTTACAATCACTAAGTTTAAAATTGATTCTGCAGGAAGCTGCATCTCTCTAGTTTTCTCAAATCACAGTTTTTAAATGCTATTTATCTGAAATCTGTTTGTAGAAAGTTATGATTGTAAAACTGTTTGATTACACGATTATAAAATAGTTTTCTACAATCTCAAAAGCTGCACAATCACACAATCAAACACTGTACTGAGAATTCACATATTATCTCTAATGAGAATTCAATATTTGATGGATACATCATCGTCATCGCCACGGCATCATTGGTCTTCGCAAACATATAAATTAATGAAAAAAAATAGAAGGCATTCTTATCCACTTTTAGTTATTAAAATAAAATATTTTTGAATATTTTCTAACTTGAGAGTCGATGATTTTTTGACATACATCATACCTGTGTCTCATAAAACAAAGGAGAAAATTCATACAACCCCTCCAAATCTGACTGAAATTCATATAACCCCTTAATTTTTTTTAAAAATCTATATAACCTCTTGAAAACACCTAGTAAATCCAAATAACCTCATGAATAAAATCTTCATTAATAGATGATGAATATTTTACGAATATTACATTTAGTTAGCCCTGACTGAAAACAAAATATACTAAAAAATCATTATAATGTGTTAAAAATGTGAAAAAACTAAAAAAATGATGATTCTACTATATCTGAATGTATTATAAAACCCTATTTAGAAAGGTAAAATCGTCATTTATAAAAGATTTTTCACATTTTTAACACATTGTAGGATTTTCTTGGTATACTGTATTTTATATCATGATTAACCAAACATAATATTCATAAAATATTCGTCATCTATGAACTTAAAGTTTATTCAGAGGGTTATTTGAATTTTCTAGATGTTTTCAGGGGGTTATATGGATTTTAAGAAAAATCAAGGGGTTATGTAAATTTCAGTCAATTTATAGGGGGTTATATGGATTTTTCCCATAAACAAAATATTGCAATAAAGAAAGAACTGTTGTGAATATGGTGGATAACCATCACTTCTCTAACCTATAACCTCCCCCACTCTTCAACTCCATAACCTCATCCACTCTTCTATTCCATTAACACTCCCATTAGTGCCCCACTATCTCCCCCTCACCTCTATAGACTTGTAACTCTCCACCTTTGGGATTCCTCTATGCACCCTATAAATAGAGGGGTTCTCTCTTGTATTCAACCAACAAAAGTGAATAAGAATCTCTCTCTACTTCTCTTCTCTATATGCTTGTGTGGTTTGTTTATATACTCTTATATATCATATTCTATTTAGTTTACAACACGTTATCAGCACGATCGAGCTCTCATCCATTTCAAATGCTCAAAGGGTTTGTATTCTACAATTTGATTTTGGTAGGTGGTGTAACGAGACTACACAGGTGAATGATATCTTGGCTATGTATCCTAACATCTAGATTGATTTCATCATATAGGCTACATGTTTATTTATGGCCAATATTTGCTGTTAGTTGGTCTGCTGCATATTATTTCTTCAATGGTATTTGAGATCATCTCATAGATGCATGCTAACCAGAAAATATGTAATGCTTATAAGAATTGACAGCTTGATTATTTTTCATATTTTATTATTAAAATTGTTATCTCAAGCACTATGTTATGTATTTAAATAAATACATGAATTTTAAGCTTTCACAGATTGTTATGAAGATGCACTTTGTCACATATACATTTTAATTAAGTACTCTTAAGCTTCTCCAATTAATTGGTGAATGTTACAGAATAAGCTTAATAAGATCTTTAAATCAATGCTTGTTGTTTGCAAATAGAAATGTCAATCTAATTACCTATGATTTTTTATTCTTAATTGTTCTGTGAATGCATGGAATAACTGCTAACTACATCTCATGAACATGTTATTGCACCTACCATTACACATCAATTTACTTTGATACTTTATGTGCAAACATAATTGGAAATTTTTGTTTTCCAATACCTATATTTCTTGTATGGCTATCATTTACCATGAAATTTTAATCATGTATATACAAAAAAAAAAATGTGTATATCATTAAAGAAAATCATGTCCCTGAAGGACTATGATTATATTGTATCCCTGAAGGATCATGTAAAATTCTGATTTTTATTTTATCCCTGAAGGACGACAAAAATTATTACATGGATCCTTGAAGAATCATGTAAAAGATATGATTAAAAATGTCCCTGAAGGACTATTATTATATTGTATCCATGAAGGATCATACAGATTTTATTTTATTTTATCCCTGAAGGACTGTACAAAAATTATGATTATATGAATCTTTGAAGGATCATGTAAAATTTTATTTTGTTCTATCCCTGAAGGACTATACAAAAATCATGATTGTTCGTGTCCCTGTAGGACCAAACAAAAGTTATATGATATATTTTTCAGGTCCTTGAAGGACCAAATAATAATAAAAAAAATCCATGTATCCCAGCAGGAACATGTAAATTATGATTAGATTTCATCATCATCATCATAATGAAGAGGATTTAAAGATTAATACCTCATTGACAAAGGTCCACCGGCCATTATGCCTCAAATATGCTCCAGTTGTAGCAATATTGAGAGCATTAATTTTATATATTCTCGTTGCCGAACAACGATTTTTTTAAAATATCATGTAACTCAACTCAATGGCATAGCATCATTACCCGAAGTAAATGCATTTTATTTTATGTTCGCCATGGAAGTTGTGGTCATGAATGATGAGATCATGATTTATATAGTTGAGAAAGCACAACAATCATAAAGTTTGTAAAATATCTCAAATCACTAGAAGTGATTTGCTATTAAACAAAAGCATAATTGAAGGGAAAAGGGTTGCAGAACAAACCCCTAACACAAGGAAAATGATTGTTATGTATTTGGTGCTTTAAAAATATGGTCACGTACCTGATGTACGATCAGACTTTTATAATTTTTATAATTATAATTTTTCTTTGTTATCTAAAATCCATTTTTCTTATTTTCATATTTATCTTATTTTTTGAGTTTAACATTAATTAATGCAAATGATAATATTATTTTTGGTATTATAAACTTGGTCGAAGGCTCCAGAAGGGCAGATATCATGTTATCAAGAGATACAAAATTTTGTATCAACGATGCATTGTATTCATGTAGATCCAGAAAAAGTCTACTGAAGATACCTATCTTAACATATGCCATTTTAAAATTATGGAGTATCTATGCATTAATAATGTCTCATGCCAGAAGCATACATTAGAAAAGCTTTATGCTCTCTCCTAAGGGTTATTATAAATATCCATATTTACTCATATAAACTAGAAGTTCTATGATCTTTATGCTTTGACATGATCGTCTCGGATATCCATGGTACACGATGATGCATTGAACTATTCATTTGGGCATATACTAAAGAACTAGAAGATTCTTTTGCTCGATGATAGTTTTTACCGCATGATTTATGGATTTCCATTTTAATGAGACAATATTCCCGCCGTTAGGGGGAGGGAAGAACGTACCTGAAGTACGATCTGTTCCTGAAGAACAACAAGAATTATCGTGGAATACATCCACTCTGTCTTATCTAGACTCACGTACCGCTCAGCGTGAAAATCAAATTCCTAATGCACGCCAGATGCGTGATAGACCTATAGGTTCAAAAAAAAAAAAAAATTCAGCTCCCCAGAAGTGGAGATCAAATGTAAAATCATGCTCTAATAATGCTCCAGAAGAAGTTATACATAATGTTCCAGAAGAGATTATGAACAATAGATCCACTTTCTCTAAAACTCTAGAAGAGTATAATGTCCATGAAGAGAAACGAGTTCCAGAAGTGACTACACAAACTCTTGAAGAGGAAAAGGTACCTAATAATATTAAGATCTCTATATTTTATATGCATATAAGAGAAATGTGGAATCGCAAATAAATGATCATCGATGACATATTTATCATACAAAGTAGATTCTCCTTCTATTATAAGATATCTTGAACCATTGACAGGGGATGTTTTTACCGCTCGATTTGCGGATTGTCATTTTGATGAGACAATATTCCCGTCGTTAGGGGGAGAAAATCCGTCGCCAGAAGAACGACGTGAACTTATATGGAAAACTCCATCTTTGTCTCATCTTGATCCTCGCACTAATCAATGTGAAACTGAAGTGCAAAGAATCACTCATCTTCAAAGAATTGCGCATCAATTGCCAGATGCATTCAATGATGCAGCAAAAGTGATGAAATCACATATTCCAGCTGCTAATACTCCAGCTCGAATTAATGTTCCAATAGGAAAAACTGTTAATATGCCGGCTAATGAATCAACAAAAACACGCCTGAAGCGTGGAAGACCTATAGGCTCAAAAGATTCAGCTCCCCGAAGGAGAAAAACAATGAAGAATAATTCTCTAGAAGAGTATGAAACACTTGAAAGACCCACAATAATAACTCCTACAGAGGAAGAAGTCCCTGAAGTGACACAAGTCCCTGAAGAGACTGACGTCCCTGAAGTGACGCCCGTGCATGAAGAACAAGTACATGGAAATGAAGAAATTTCCATAAATTATGCAAATTCACAAATATTGTGGGATCGAAAGCAAGTGCTTGTTGATGATATATTCTCATTTGCAGTAGCTACAGAAATCATTTCAGATAATGATTTAGAACCACGTTCAGTGGATGAATGCAGACGAAAAAATTGTTGGCCACAATGGAAAGCTGCTATTCAAACAGAATTGGATTCACTTGCAAAACACCAAGTATTTGGACCAGTAGTCCTAACCCCTGAAGGTGTTAAACCAGTAGGATGTAAATGGGTGTTTGCGAGAAAACGAAATGAAAGAAACGAGATTGTTAGATACAAAGCTCGTCTTGTGGCACAGGGTTTCCTGCAGAGACCTGGGATAGATTTTGAAGAGACATATTCTCCTGTGATGGACACAATCACATTTCGGTATTTAATTAGTCTTGTAGTCTCAGAAGGACTTGACATGCAGCTAATGGATGTGGTTACTGCATATTTATATGGAAAATTAGATACCGACATTTATATGAAAGTTCCTGAAGGACTAAAATTGCCTGAAGCAAAACCACGAAACATGTACTCAATCAAGCTAAGACGATCCTTGTATGGATTAAAGCAATCTGGACGAATGTGGTATAACCGTCTTAGTGAGTACTTAATAAAAGAAGGATATGTCAATGATCCAATATGCCCCTGTGTATTTATTAAGAAAATGGAACTCGGATTTACCATTATTGCAGTATATGTTGATGATATTAATCTAATTGGGACTCCTGAAGAGCTCGAAAAGGCTTCCGAATATCTGAAAAAGGAGTTTGAAATGAAAGATCTTGGAAAAACAAGATATTGTCTCGGCTTGCAAATTGAGCAAATGTTCATCAAACAACATATGTTGAAAAAATCCTGAAGCGTTTTAATATGGACAAATGTCATCCATTAAGTACTCCAATGGTAGTAAGGTTACTTGACCCAAAAAGGATCCTTTTCGTCCAAAAGAAGATACTGAAAATCTTCTTGGTCCTGAAGTACCATATCTTAGTGCAATTGGTGCCTTATTATATTTGGCCCAATGCACTAGACCTGACATTGCATTTTCAGTTAATTTATTGGCCAGATTTAGCTCTGCACCAACTCGAAGGCATTGGAATGGTGTGAAGCACATTTTTCGTTATCTTCGTGGAACGTCAGACATGGGTCTATTCTATGCAAAGGATTCCAATAATGGTGCACAACTAAAGGGTTATGCAGATTCAGGATATCTTTCAGATCCTCACAAGGCTCGCTCACAAACAGGCTATGTATTCACTTGCGGTGGCACAGCAATCTCTTGGCGATCTACGAAACAGACTTTGGTCGCCACGTCTTCTAACCACTCTGAGATTCTTGCACTCCACGAAGCAAGCCGGGAATGCGTGTGGATAAGGTCTTTGGTTCATCATATTCGTACTGCATGCGGACTATCTCTCATTACAGATGTTCCAACAACTATATATGAAGACAATGCAGCATGCATTGCTCAAATCAAAGGGGGATATATCAAGGGTGATAGAACGAAGCATATTTCTTCAAAATTCTTTTACACTCATGAGCTCCAGCAGAGACATGAAATTGATGTTCAACAAATTCAGTCAAAAGACAATCTTGCAGATTTGTTTACTAAAGCTTTGTCGACATCAACATTCAAGAAGCTGGTGTATGAAATCGGGATGCGACGAGTTTACGACCAAAATTCTTGAAATCTTGTACTTATGAGGGGGAGTAATTTTTTATGACATTTTGTGAACTGTACTCTTTTTCCTTCGCCTAGGTTTTGTCCCATTGGGTTTTCCTGGCAAGGTTTTAATGAGGCAGTGTCAAACGCATACACTATTATACGATTAAGTTACATTGTACTCTTTTTCCTTCGCTTTGGTTTTTTCCCATTGGGTTTTCCAAGCAAGGTTTTAATGAGGCAATTTTCTTAGCGTGGTGGTCATCCAAGGGGGAGTGTTGTGAATATGGTGGATAACCACCACTTCTCTAACCTATAACCTCCCCCACTCTTCAACTCCATAACCTCCCTTTACTCTTCTATTCCATTAACACTCCCATTAGTGCCCCACTATCTCCCTTCACCTCTATAGACTTGTAACTCTCCACCTTTGGGATTCCTCTATGCACCCTATAAATAGAGGGGTTCTCTCTTGTATTCAACCAACAAAAGTGAATAAGAATCTCTCTCTACTTCTCTTCTCTATATGCTTGTGTGGTTTGTTTATATACTCTTATATATCATATTCTATTTAGTTTACAACAAGAACAAACAAATCACGTGATTCTTTTGTATTCGTGTAAATATGTTATATTAAAAAAAAACTATCATGTTACACACAATCATCTTGACCCATCATAAAATGTTAAAAAAAGTGTTGCATACAGTTTTTACACGTTTTATTTTTTTAAATATATATTTAAAATAATAACATGTATGTATCCTAAATGAAGTATATTAAAAATTTATATGTTTCATCTAATGAAACATATATATTATTAATTAAATGACAATCAACAAGTGGAACAGCAAAAGAGGGGAGGAAAAAAATTAAAAGAAAAAAAAAAAGGCTAACAGAAGCTAGATCTCACCTCAAATAAAAAAGTATCAAAGAAACATTGATGCAAAAGTGGATTGGGGGTTTGATTCAGAAGCTTCTCTCTTTACACATTTTCTCATAGTGGGGTTGGGGGAGGAGAATCGCTTGGGTGTCAAGTCTCTCTCGAATATTTTCAACTGAACATGTGAAAACCAAACATTCAAATCTTTACTTTTGAATTTTAATAATATTTGGGTTTATTATCTGTTTATGAAACTAACGTGATATGATTCTCCGACTTTCAAACATTAAATATTACAAAAAAAAAAAAAACACTTTTAGTACGAAATCTTTTATTTAAAACCGCTTATTTTCTTTGGCCTATTATTTCTGTAAACCTAATCCTGTATATGTGGAAAAAAAATCTTCTTAAAAAATATTTTATAAAACCACTTATTTTCAATCTGATCTTAATATGGGAAGGAGGTTATACACCATTTTTCCATATTTTGAAGTTTTTTTTTTTTACAAAAATGTGGTTTAAACAAGCTTTGGGGATATATGAAATAATTTTTTTTCTTAAAAAAAAAAGATATATAATTTTTATGATGTAAATAGGTGTACGGAATAAAGTATGTTTCAAGCAATGGCCAATCCAACTATTTGCGAGTCTGATTTTCAGCCTGTCTTGAAAGATTAAAAAAAGAGAAAAATAAAATGGTCTTAAAGAAACCAAACAATGGCTAATCCAACAATGTGCAAGTCTGATTTTCAGCTTATCTTGAAAGATTAAAAAAAAATAAAAAAATAAAGTGGTATGAAAACCCAAACCAATAATTATTGACGTATTGATAAAAGTGCCCTTTTTCATTGAAGGGTTTTAAGTTCGAATCCAAATTCTGATGATATGAGTTGATTTGAATAAGAGAGAATAAAAAGAAAAATAAAATAGAACGTTTACCTACTTAAAAAAAATAAAGCAAAAGTATCAAGATAAAATTAAAAAAAAAATAAGGGGTTTAATTATGTACTATGCCAGATTAAACAATATCATACTTATAACATAAAGCAGTTGATAATGACAAGCAATGACAAAATTTAAATCAAGAAAAGTATGAAAAGAAAAAGTGTAATGACTTAGTGAATTGCCTACAAAATGGTGTCCCCTCCCTCCACCCCACATCATGATCAAATCCTCCAAATATTCTTTCTTCTTCAATGGCTTCTCTCTTCCAACTGTTCTTACTCACTCTCCTTTGTGTCACTAATGCCCATCCAAATCAAACTCCAGAGGTAATGACTGAAACCTCTTCATTAAATCATGTTTTTTTTTTTTTTATCGAAAACTTGCATTTCGCATACGATTATCGAATTTTTTTTTGTCACATCAGATGTATATTGTTTATATGGGAAGCTCTTCGAGCAACATAGATGGAGAAGAAGGCGTAAACGCAGACAGGGCTGCGCATTTAGAACAATTAGCCTCTGTTATTCCAAGGTGAGACCTTTGTTGTTCTTGTTCAGTTGAAATTGACATTAATTTGTGTATTAAGAGATGAGTGTTCCATTTAATTTTGATTGTACAGTGAAGAAAAAGAGAGGTTGTTGTTGATCCATAGTTACCATCACACATTCAAGGGATTCTCAGCCATGCTTACTAAAAAAGAAGCTGCTGTACTCTCTGGTAAGCATTTGAAGGGATCTCAGTAAACATTGTTATATGCTGTCTTTATATATAATTTCCCGTGCAATCTCATTTTACCAAGTTTCATTATATGAAACATGTTTTTTTAAAAAAACTTTTTTTTACGTGAATGGAAATATAAAATTCAGTTAAATATATCTTTAAGTGAAATATTACATAAATGTAATCTTATAAGTGATATATATCCTTGCTGATATATCCATATGAAAATATTTCTCCATGTGTTGTTTTTTTTAAGGGAATCGTGTGATCCTTAATTTTAGCCCAATATGCAGCCCCATTTTGCGGTATATGATTCTTTAGACCAAACATATAATTTTTTATTGTAAAATATTATAAATACGAATAACTATTGACTACTATGAATAACCCTTTAATTTATTCTTAAGTAGGTACACAGAGTTTATTATAGTATATAATTTAGTTTTTTAAGCACGTTTTTTAGGGGAACCATATGATCCTTAATTTAGCCCAACATGCGGCCCCATTTTTTGGCTTATGATTCTTTATACCAAACATATAATTTTTTAATTTATTCCTAAGTAGGTATACATAGAGTTCATTAAAGCATATATATTTCTTTTTTTTCATATATAAAAGCTTAAATGTTATTGCATGAAACATCTGTTTTCAAAATATTTATAACATGTCGCGTGTGAGACTGTGCATGAGATTGTATATAACAATATTATCTTCTAAATAGGACCACACGTATATTTTAACACATTTTATGGGAATAATCTGATGTATGATCTTCATTGGGAAAAATTTTATGCCATACACATGAAAAATTTGATGGAAGCAGGCCATGAAGGGGTAGTTTCTGTGTTTAAAGACCCACTGCTTCAGCTCCACACCACGCGTTCCTGGGATTTCCTGGCAGCCGAGTCTGGCGCCGCCCAATCCAATGGCCAATATCCGAAAGTCTCCAATGATGTTATCATCGGACTCGTTGACACAGGTATCGAACATACTTACAATAGGTTGGATTCTCAATCTTACATTAAAAACTGATGATACTTGATGAGATACAATTCTGACTAATTGGTGTTACAGGAATTTGGCCCGAGTCACCGAGTTTCAGCGACGCAGGGATCGGAGAGATCCCGTCAAGATGGAGAGGGACTTGCATGGAAGGGATCGATTTCAAGAAATCCAATTGTAACAGGTGCAACACAACTACAAATTTGAATCATCACTTTTTCATGAGCCTGGCAGTTGCTAATTGTCACACATTTGTGACACAGGAAGCTAATAGGCGCCAGGTACTACACCATCGGCACCAACCCGCCCCGACCATCATCGTCGACAAACGCCACCGGCTCACCCAGGGACTCGGTGGACCACGGCACACATACGGCCTCTACCGCCGCAGGTGCTGTGGTCCCCAACGCGAGTTACTATGGGCTCGCACGAGGGACCGCAAAGGGTGGATCCCCGTCCAGCCGGATCGCCATGTACAAGGCGTGCTCCCTCAGCGGGTGCATGGGATCCAACATCCTCAAGGCCATAGACGATGCGGTGAGCGATGGGGTCGACATCGTGTCGATCTCCGTCGGCATCAGCTCGATCTTCCAGCTTGACTTCCTCAACGACCCAATCGCGATCGGTGCGTTCCACGCCACACAAAAGGGGGTGCTCGTGGTGTGCTCGGGAGGGAACGACGGGCCTGAGCCGTACACCGTGGTGAACTCGGCGCCGTGGATTTTCACTATCGGAGCGTCCAGCATCGACCGGAGGTTCCAATCCAATATAGTCCTCGGCAATGGAGACGTTCTGAAGGTATGGATTCTTGTTTCAGCTAATGCAACATTGACTTGATCACATACCATCAGGAATCCATTTCTAACGATTGCGTCTCGCCTCTCGATTGCAGGGATCTGCGATAAACTTTTCCAATCTTACACGAGCACAATCAACTCCGCTCGCATTCGCCGGAGATGTCGCATCAAAATTGACCCCATTATCTGAGTCAAGGTATTATATATATAAGCTAACATTATTCAATCATTAACTATCATCTCATATATCACTTCTCCAAACAAACAGCAACTGCTATCCTGGGTCTCTAGATGCCAGAAAGGCGGCCGGAAAGATAATCGTGTGCCTCAATGATGACCAGTCCGTGCCGAGGAGGGTAAAAAAGCTCGTCACCGAGGCAACTGGAGCAAAGGGCTTGATCATCATCGATGCGATGGAGAATGGTGTGGCTTTCGACTCAGGCGGTTTCCCACTATCTGAAGTGGGGAGCCGGGTAGGTGCACGCGTGCTCAGATACATCAATTCTACGAGGAATCCAACAGCTACAATTCTTCCATCGGTTACCGTTGGGAGGTCAAAGCCTGCGCCGATCGTTGCGTATTTCTCATCACGTGGTCCCGGCGGGCTCACGGAGGGCATCATTAAGGTATGCAATAACCATGCATGTCACACTAAGGCCCCTGTTTGAATCCAATATTCAAAAACATCTTTTTTTTATAAAAGCTACTCTCAACAAGCTATTCCATAAGACTACCATCACGTTTTATTGCCTTTAAACATGGAAAACCCAAAAACTGGATGTGAAAGTTAAAAAAAAAGTAGAGTTTGTGAAATCCTATATTCTTGTTGTATTAGCCCGATATAATGGCACCGGGGGTCGGGATACTGGCGGCGACAATACCTACATTCGCCACAGGGAGAGATCCAGTGGCGGGGAAGAAGCCATCGAACTTCGCATTGAAATCAGGGACTTCCATGGCATGTCCACACGTCTCTGGAGCAGCCGCGTTTGTAAAGTCCGCACGACCAGGATGGACCCCCTCCATGATCAAATCTGCTCTCATGACGACCGCCTCGACGTCCAACAATGTCGGGAAGCCAATCACAAACAGCTCAAACGGAGGGGCAACCCCCCTCGACATGGGAGCAGGAGAGATCAACCCGATCAGAGCGCTCGATCCAGGACTTGTGTTTGAGACCACCACAATGGACCACCTTCTCTTCCTATGCTACTACGGTTACAAGGACCAACTCATAAGTTCCATCTCGGGTGTCAACTTCAGCTGCCCCAACAACTCCTCCGACGCCCTCATCTCCGACATCAACTACCCTTCCATCTCCATCGCCAACCTTGATGGACGACAGTCCGCTAGGACCATCAGCCGGACCGTGACCAATGTGGGTCCGGAAAGCGCGGCGTATGTCGCTAGTGTGAATGTCATGAATGGGTTGATGGTGAAGGTATCACCGGAGAGGCTTGTGTTCTCGAGAGGTTCAAAGATGGCGACTTTTCAGGTCTCTTTCGATGGAAAGGGTGCGAAGAAGGGCTATGGGTTTGGGTCAGTGACATGGTCCGATGGGGTTCGATATGTTCGTTTGGCTTTTGCAGTCAATGTTATATAGTTCTTGATTTTTTTTTTTATTTTTTTTTTGAGTGGGTAGTTTGATTTGTGTGCTTTACAAGTTTGGATTTTGTTGTGTCTATCAGTATCATTGATATGTTGGTCATTGATTTTATGATGATTGGATTAATAATCAACTGTTCCTGATTTTATCATCTATTTATACAAATTTGTTTTGTCTCAAAAGGCCTGGATATTTACAAGAACAGAAATACTGAAACTGATTACTGTGGCAAGACTTAAAAAGGGTGTAAACATTCAAAAAAAAAAAAAGTCATAAATAAACGCAATCATCAACTACCAAAATCTAGCTAGCAACTCACAAGGAAAGCCATTTGGGTCCTGGAAATTTTACTCTAACTGCACTTGAAATCACAGGGTAAGTCGATTTATTGATTCCAAATGACGCAGATTATCAATTACCGATGATATCCAACTATCTAATTCATCACTTATCCATATCAATTAAATGGTTCAGAACATAAAGAACAATCCTGAATTCTACTTAGCAGTTGAATAACTAGATGACCAAAACATCTAAAAGCTGAAATAGCAAAATCGCACCCACATTGTCACATAGTCTCTCAATGCCTGATATTATTACAACATCCAAGATTACATCACAACCAATGATTCATATTTAAGGAATACCCATGCGCAAAACTTTAATTTTGGGAGAATATGAGATAATTTTGTTCAGAGCATATATTATGATGCAACAGAATACTTCTTTCAGAGTGTCACAATATTATATTGTTCTTCTCTAAATTCCTAGAGGTTCCAAATTCCAAGGATTATTAAAACTTGAAACAACACCTTAAAATCCATTTATAAATCCCACCACCAAATTCATATTTTCAACCCTAATCCATAACAAACAATACCCAATACCTGTAATTGCTCAATGAAAATAACATACTAAACATCAAATTCTCAAAACACATATAATCTTTTTTGACAATATTTATCACATTTTATATCATTCAATCAATAAAAACAGTAAAATCTTTACGTATTCCATCTCTCAAACATCATAAATTTATGATTCAATGTCACAACCCCCCAAATAAAAAAAAAACCCAAACGCACGATGCTGCAAAAACCCATCACTCAGGTCCTCAGAAAAACAAAAACCCCTAATCAGGGGAGAGGGGGGGGATCACCTCCATCAGGCGACGGCGACTGGCTGCGGCGGGCGAGGCGGCGGAGGGCGAGAGGAGGCGAAGTCCTCGGGGTTGTAGACGACGGTGATGTAGAGGGAACAGCTAGGGCATCGGGCGATCTCCTCGCCGAGGCGGAGGTCGTCGACGGTGATCTGGAAGAGGTCCCCGCACGGGCAAGGGTACGTGTACGACTGGAGCTCCTCGTTCCACTCCATGTCCTCTATCTCCACGTCGTCGTAAGACATCTCTCGAGCGATCGAGCGAAGCCGATTTTGGGTTTCTAGGGTTAGGGTTTCCAAGCCAAAAAAGGAGCTTTTTTTATTATTATTTGATTGAGATTTGTAATATTTGACGGTTCTTTTAATCCACACGAGCTTATATAGGCTTGTTTGTCCTTTGTAGGATTTTGGGCTTTTATAAGTCGGTGTAATAGGCCCATGGATAATTATTGTCCTTGAATATGGGCCTTCGTTCAGTCCACAATATCATGCCAAGTATATGTTTTACTATCTTGATATTCTGTTATAAAAAAATATTAAAAATAATATATTCAACTTGTATGAGTATGTACATCATTTTTTTAATAAATGAATATACTTCAATTTGTTCTAAATATATATTTTTTAAAAAAAATTAAGACGTGTGCAAACTGCAAATGAGGTTGATATGCTCAATTTGTTTTACAACCCTCTTACAGTTGTTATGTCACTAATATTACATGTAATATCGCCTAACAAATTATATGTTCCACTATTTCAATATATAGATCATTATGGATTTAAAAAAAAAAACATGAAATCAATTCATATGGATATATACATCATTTTTTTATAAAAAAAATATACTTTACTAACCAAATGTATATACTTTTTTTGGGGAAATTTTATTGTGTTCAGTTTTGTAGGAGCTTGAATTTAATCAATGTTCTTTATTTCTTTTGTTCCAATAGATCAAACAAATAGAAATCAAGTTCGTCGGATACTCTGATTAGATCAGAGTTTTACGGATGGAACAGAACCTTTTCTTTGAGAAGCAACAATTATATTGCTATATCCTTTTGAGAACAAATGATATTGGTCATCATAATATGGAACTTTGTAAGAAAGTTTTGCAAACAACAAACTCAGTAAAAATATTTGTTATTTACTAGTTAAGAAAGGGGGTTTATGTCCACCCCTTAAGGTACTCAACCCACCCCCTAAAATTGAAGAGGTCTATTTTTTTTTGTTAATAGAGGAACCCACCCCTCCATTAATCTCCCCCTTCCCCCCTCCCGTCACCATCTCCACATCACTTGGTGCCGGAGGCGGAAATGGAGGTTGAGGCATCACACGTCGGATGAGCAACCCCTACCTCCTTAACATTCCTCCGCCGGAGGTTCGAATCCGAGGCCAACCGATCCCAAAGCCACCGCCTTTTCCCCGCATTGGTCAAACCCAAGTCCGCCTCATCTGCCGCTGCCTCCGTGAGAGGTCACAGCTCCGAGTTCCTCTATCTGGGCACCTTGGTGAACTCGGAGCAATTTGAATGTATGAGTCGATGATCATGGCCGTCATTAGGGCTGGAGATGGTGGAGATGATGATGGTGAAGAGAAGGGGGCGATGAGGGGAGATAGAGGAGGAGGCGTTCGGGGTGGTGGTTGTTGTTGTTGGTTGGGGAGGGAAGGGGTTTGGGCTGGTGGGGGAGGGTATATTGGGAAGAATGGTTGATGGTGTTCTCTGCAGGGGAGGAGGTGGTGGTGGTGATGGTGGGTGGAGGTTAAAGTTTGGGGTGTGTAGGATAACAGGAGGAAGAGATATATGGGCACTGCCATGGTTTCTAGAGAGAGGCTCAAAGATGTGTTTCTGGTTTTGATGGTTTTTTAAGTGCTATAGAGAGAGGGAAACAGAGATGGGTAGTCAGAGAGTTTCAAGAGTAATGGAGGAAGAAGAAAATGGGTTGGGTTCTCACTATTAAAAAAAATGAAATTTTTATTTTTTTGGGGTGGGTTGGATATCTGAAGGGGTGGAAATAAACACCCCCTTTAAGAAATCAATCAAAGTTTCATACAAATTGGTCATCTCTAAAGCTGATTATACTGCAGATTTTGCATATTGAAACTTTTTTTAACCAAACTACTATTCGGGAACAGATATGATGGCTGATCGATAGATTTTGTTAACTTTTTATGCTTCATGCATTATCAAACGAAGCATCATTGTTCTGGTGAAGGTTTAGATATGCTTTTTGATGTAATAAATAAACGTATCTTGATTATTAAGCCAATGTTTTTGATAGAATAAAAAATACTAGAGTGGTTAAACAGAGTGAAATTGTTTATTGTAGATCACTGTAGTTTCACTATTTTGTTGGTGATCTGGTAATTTTGTTTGTATAATTTCTTAGTTTATTTAATAAGTTTGTATGGCAGATCCGACAGTAATGTTTGACATTGGGCAAAACAAACTTGTTGAATTCTTATTCAAATCATCTTACCGTGATACCATTATTTTATTGATTTGTGTAGATCATGCAACAAGGAGAGAAGACATGGACAGGAGGACGTTGGAGACTATACATCCAACATGTTCTCAAACTTAGTCCCAAACTTAGTGAAAATTCCCAACTAAGGTGAGATGCGTTTTTTTAACTTGGGAACTTGCTATACATAGGTACAAGCATGATCCCTTCAACCCAAAAAAAACAAAAAAAATTGAAAATTTTATTTTGGTTAACTGAAGTTGAGATATTGATGTTCCTTAAATTTTCTTAAAGTGATACACTGCATGTAAAGGCTTCATTTGAATGACAGTTGAGGTGTTCACAACTTTCTAAAAACCATTTTGGTTTTAGTGCAAACCAAGTTGGTCTGTAGTAATAGATGGTGAAAGTTAATATGATGTCATTTATCTGACCATGACTGATGGAATTTGGGAATCAACAATTCTAAAGATTTTCTGTAAAAAATGGGAATATTGTTGAATTTTTTCTTTGAGATTATCTTGACCTTTATTTTGCACAGTGCACTAGGTTTTAAAATATGTTCCTCAGATTATTTTTTTTTACATCTTGTTATAGGTGACTGTTTCTTGGGGAGACAACAGTTGGTCCATGGGAAGACAGGCCAGAGAATTTTTGGTGATGTGGAGAGTGATCTCGGATACTTCAGGTTTCTTTATGTAGGTGTGTGGTTGTGCTCATGAGTTTTTTTTTGTGAGAAATTTTGGGGCCATTCCCACGTGCAGTTTCACATGCTTTGAATTTCATAAGCATCTTTTTTCATGTAGCAAACCACATACTTTCATAAAAATAATGCATATATTCAAGTGAATAATGTGGATCTACTTATAATTTAATTGACAAATTATATGTATCATTTAATGAGATATATAACTCGCTGGATGTATATGAGACTGCTTACGAGGCTGTAAATGGGAATGTTTGTAATGCTCCTTTTTTTAATCCAGTTATGTGCTCTTATTCTGTACTTACTATTCTCAACTGTAGCTTGCAGATGATCTTGGTCCTGCCTCTATGGATTTTCAATAACGGTACTCAATGTTTTCTCGATTCATGAATTTTGATGAATAATTCACGCTATTTTTCTCGTGAGTCTTCTGTGTTTTTCCTTTCTTTTTTTTTGTTTTTTTATTACAAGACAAGACTCACGATGACCAGATTGTTGCTACAAATGCCTTTTATTCAGGTAGATCTTAAATTTTTTTGCTTTGCCCTTGACCAGCTATTTCATCAAATGCTGAAATGACTGTTTAAAATGCCAATTTTGATAAAGTTTACTTGGAGTGCTCATTATATACCCCCATGCTACTACTTTATCTTCTGAAGCATGCAACTCTAGAGAAATGGTGTCCAATGTTGAAAAAAAAATTCTGAATATTTTGTAGGAAATGTGCATATATTGATCGGTGATGGAGGTATAGTTCATCCTGCAGAAGCTATTCAACTATCTGGGTGATATGAATCCTGCAGCACCCCATCACGCCTGTGAATGCAACGGAGAATGCGGAGCAATTATGATTCAGTTCGAGGTGTTTATGACAGACGATCCGATCTACGCCGATGCTCCTCTTTGTGAATTTTCTGGGCAAATCTTGGATGACATCATGGTGATGGATTGTGATGAAGCTGATGACAATGAATAATTGTTTAGGCTAACATTAATTTTTCATGGTTAGCAACATGGTTACTTCTCAGAAGGTCACCCATTCTAGTGTCACTCTCGCTCAATAACTTCAGAGAGTTCTGTACTCTTTTTATCCCCTGTTCAATGTTGGTTTTGTTGCACTGATATTTCTCTAGTAGTGAGGCTTCTGTTACAGTATTAGGCATGGCATTTATAAAAGTATCACCAACATACCATCAGAATAAGAAATAATATCTAGATGGTCAAATAATTTGGATGTCCTCGAGACATGTTCTGTTGTGAATGCATATATTTTTTTTTTGAAAGAGGAGGCTGGCTTTCGCCTTTGTATTCAAAGTGAAAGCCCCAAAAATAAGAGAATTACAAGCCCATCCACCTCTTATGAACATAAACCCCAGCAGGACACAAAAAGCAAATGAGTGCTCTACTTAATACATCCCACCATAGATATCCAATCCCTGAATCTCACAGCCCCTGGATAAAAAGTCTCCCTTCCATCAGAGAAATCTCACGCGCCCCTGTACAGCATTTCCCCCGCATAACGATAAAACTCATAGCCCCCTCACAAATATTCTCCACATATGGAGAAGCTCCCTTAAACACCACCTGGTTTCTCGTCAACCATATGGACAAGAGAATCGATGGGATGAAGGATTGTGAAATCTTAGCTAGCCTCCACGCTCCTATCCCCGGCCGATCGTAGACCCTTCCCCGCCCTCCAAAGGTCCTCCAGAGTGCCAAATGGACCACCGAGTGCCGTCACTGAGCCAAGCCACTGCCAAGCATCGTTGTGAATGCATATTGTATTGCAGTCTTTTTTTTTTTTGTCCCAAACATACTTATATGTCATGGAAAACCTCTTTCTCTCGCTGTAATAAGATATATTTATTACTCATTTAAAAAAAATTCACATTTTTTTAAAAATGATATCATATATAGTCACATTTTACAAAAGTACAAATCTCATTTAATAAGATATATGATTAAAAAAATAAAAATATGAGCAAATTGTTGTTAAACTGTAAAATGAACTGCGTGTTACAGTTTCCTTAAAATCATATATGGTGAATGGTTTCATATTTCAGTGTGGATTGAGACAATCCTGGAGCCACCAAAGCACCAAAGCTGTATAAATAGTTCGTATTCCTGATGGCTTTAAACTTCATTGTTCATTAATAAAAAAGAAAAAACAATCACAACACATTACAAACACAGCACACCAATTCACATCACATAACAAACAAGAAGATATTTCGTATTACAATAATAATAAAAAAAAACAATCATGTAGAGCCTATTTAGAAACAAATTCCCTAATCTTAATGCCCCAAAACTGAATGTCTACTCGGTCCTGGGACGATAAAATTTCATGGGGGGATTTTCATAGAATGTGTGATTCAAATTACATTCAACAGTTTAATGTGATCATTCATAAACATAACCCACCTTTGCAACCAGTAAACGCACACGTGCTAGAATCCACGGATTATTGTTTTAAAATCCCTGGGGAAGGGATGCGATCACGATGACTTAGTAATGTTTGGATGCCTGCATTCACATGTGCACAAACTCCTTGATTCTTTCACTACACGCTGCGCACGTCGTATATGCAGCTTAATATTCGTCAATTTACCCGCTATCTGTCAAAATGTAAGATGGGAAGAATATTAAATACATTGGCCAAAAGAAATATATGGAATTATTGATTGATGATGAAGTCCAATGTGTGTAATAGCCATTTTGATGCATTTCCAAACCAACATTCACTAGATATTCTTTTTTTTGAAGAGAATACATTCACTAGATATTCTTGTCCACTGTGATACTATCATACTACAACAACTCCTACCTGGTCTCTGATTACTGAATTCTGAAAGGTGAAATATGTCTTGGCAATCAATTTAAATTCGAGATTTTTTTTAGCAAATTTAAATTCAAGATTAGTTCAGCATATTCAAGCAAGGAATCACAAACCATTCTCCACGTCAAATCCTCTGGACCAAAAGGTTGAGCTGGACTTGAATATCGGAAATGCCTCGAATACTGCAAAACCAAGTTCCAACACAAAAGAAAACAATGATCTCATAAACAATTCCATATGTTTCTTTAAACAGAAAAAGTGAAGGAGAAAAAGAATCTCAAAAGTTTGATCTTAAAAATTAAAAACCTTGGCAAGGTTGGCACGTATTTCCCTAATTTGCTTGTTGCTAATACTCTTGAGGTATGTTACAAGCCAGCCAGGCTGTATAGCATCACTTGAAGAAACAAATAAGGCTATCTGCAGATGTCAAAATAAACTTGTTGATTATACATTTCTCAATTTGTTTATTCAGATATGATAAAATCAGCACATAATAGACTGTGTGACATTGTGTATGCAACTTGCTAAGGAAAGCACATGCAAACACCATCCCTACGAACTGTTATCTTTCTTTCAACAGCTAGTTTAAAGAGAGCAGTCATCAGGCAGATATCAGAATTACCCAAGAACGCAACTACATAGTTCAGAATAATTGGCTGTCAGTTCAACTTTTTGGAGACTAATTTGCCTAAAGTTGGGAGGCTAATACTAGGACAATAAAGGTGCCGAGTAATGAAAATAAGGGAGAATGTTAGGTGGAGGATGAGCCATAGGAATAGTTCAGTCACTAACTGTGTCTAATCACGTTCTTCAAACTTTCTTCTCTGTATTTAATAAATTGAACCACTAAATATCCTACCTTGCGGTAATCAAGTATCCCTTCAAATGGCAGCTCCAATTCGTCGCTAACTACAACTGGGATACAACCACTCACAATTGCATCAAACAGCCTAGCAGATGATGGGGTGTCTCCAGCCGGGCTTAGGCAGAATATAGATCTGATACAGAAAACCAAATCTTCAGGGTCAATTTAGCAGCCTAAAAAACATAAAAGCAAGATGAATTATTGTATATACTTGCGCATGCCAGTCTGAGCTGCTGTTTTTCCAGTCTCACCAGCACTCCCCTCTTCAATTACAACGCCCTCACTGTTATGCAGCTCTGCAACAAGTTTACTGCGTATCTTCCCTCCCTGTCAGAATTATATGTTCACAGCCACATCATAAGAGTCGGATTACTACAGGAAGCAAGCCATCCAAGGGGGAATGAGAGCACGTTATGAAAGATAATAACGGTTCTAAAATAAGGGGAATTACTATATTGAGTATAAAATGAGAAACATTAAACAAATCATACCATTCATATAGGAAGGTTTATGCATCAACAATTTACCTTTACAAAAGCAAATTGTGGAGAACCTTCCAAATACATATTAGACCAAGATATAGAACCCAATCAAAATTTTAATTGTCCCTCTCAAGTGCATATTACCAATATACTATTTCAGATAAGTATGCGTATTAAAGTTACTGGCTCCACATTAACACACACATGTACAAGAGGCACAAACACCATATAATACATAGATAACTGCAATAGGAAGATGAAGAGCATCAACAGCTAACGAAAATGGCCAGAATCTTAAAAATAAAAAAGAATATCTTTACCGCATTCCTTTTAAGCCTCCCACGAAAAAATAGCAGTGTGTTTCTTTGGGATTCACTATAGGCTATACATTTGGCATCACAAAATTCAACATTTGGAACATAAGGAAGAATAAGGTCCTTTTCCAGCCAAACCTCCCCTGGTTTATACCTGCATATTTCACGATATACAATTTAAATATCAGTCAGCTCTTTTTAATTCACTTTAAGATGGGTGTGATTATATAGTAGAATGAAAATAACCAGTTCCCAGTAGAGTCCATGTCAGGTAGAAGCCAGATAGCTTTTTTCATGAATCTGCGAACTGACTTGAATGACCATGGGTGATGAACCGGAAGTATATGGTCCCTTCCTTCAGAACGGTTCCATGCAGGCTGTTCCGTCACCCACTTCAAAGCCTCCTGCAGTCACAAACAAAGTTGCTAATAAGGCTGTGATATGGAAGGATTTTAAATATACACTAAATTATATTTTTGCACCAATAACTAGTTTCAATCATGCTTCATCATAGTGATTATACAGCAAAGCAGATCATAATGAAATCACATGAATATAAAGCAGCAAGAAACCTAACTCCACATATATAAGCAGCCAGAAACTCTTTTTTTTTGTCCAATGCAACCAGAAACTACATCTAGAAAACAGTGGTGCAGGGGTAAAAACCTTTATAAAATCTAATGCTACCATCTGTCTCAATAGTGTGCAACTACAAGTCAATTCTCTACCCATGGCAATTAACTAAAATGGAATTTATCCTATCCTATTAATTTTATTGGTGATAAGGAAAAATTCCGGATCAGGAGAGCATCTAAGTCCAAAATTAACTCAGATCTGCAGGGTATTTGTATTCATAATATATTAGTGAACCAATAATTTCCGGTAATGAAGGGAATTGTATTGGAATAGTTTTAAGCTAGTAAACAAAGTAAGCATGAACTAATGTTTAATTCATTTGCTCTCTATGTTTTCTTATTTCTTTTTTAACCTATGAGTTGCATTTGCATGCACAACAAAGATGTTATGAATCACATGGATGGAATCAACGTGACAGCTCAAACACAAAACCTTGGGCATGCGCGCACACCCTATAAAGAGCTTTGCATTGCTGTTTCTCCAGCAAGAAGAAGCTGATTGTCGTGAAGAAGGGGATGTAGAACAGGTCCGCGTCCTCTTGATTATGAACCCGCCCCACATTCCTCAATAGCCTCTCGGACTCCGGTGCAATCAGATCCGCCCATAACCAATAATCAATAGAATGCTGCAAATACACAGAGAAACAAGCATTCTTATAATTTGATCCAATTTTAAAAAAAAAAACATATTAAACCCGAACACCATGGTGGTCATCTCATATAAATGTATTATCACAACCACTCAATATAATCAAAATACATTGCAGATAAACATAACACCACTACAAATCAGAATGAGATGAATATATATATTATCAATAAATAACACCCTATGGGCTTATTCAGATTTTAAATTATGGTTTAATTCTATCCGTTCGATAAAGATTAATAACTTATTCTTTTTATATTATATACTTCAAAAACGAAGTTGGATAACATTTCAATTCCACCTTATTCTATTTTGTTACCAAGCAACGGTGATCTGATATCTATGAAACTGCAAAAACCCAAATTTTCCGTTAAATACACACTAATGCGAACTCTCAAGACTCGACATATGAAATCGGACCAAATAAACAAAACTTACCCACAATTCCTCAAATCATATGAAATCAGACCACATAAACAACACATTCAGTACCTGTTCGACCAACCGATGAACCGGGCTTCCATTGGAGGTCAGATCCGAGGTATCCTTATACGTATCCCTAAACAGCCTCAGCAGATCATACGTGAACTTCTCCGGCATCTCGTAAACGTAAACCCTAACCACCGAAGACGACGCCCCGTACGGATCCGAGTAGAACCTCTCAGCCTCCCTCGACCAGATCGTCCCGTCCAGCTCAGCCGCAGACGCCGCCGGTGGATCCTTCCTTGGGGGAGGCGCTGACGCCAGGAACCTGTCGAGGGAGGCGACGAAGGAGTAGTCGGGGGGACGGGAGGGGTTAAGGGTTGGAGATGAAATGGGGATTCCGTACGGGACGCACGAGGTGGAGCGGAAGGAGGAGAAGAAGATGAAGGCGAGGAGGGAGAGGGAGAAGGCGAGTAGGGCAGACGTTGTGAGGGAGGGGAGAGAGAGGGTGGAGGATCTAGGGTTTCCGAAGTGGCTGTGCTTTCCGGCCATGGCAGACAACAGAGAGAGACAGAGAGAGAAGGAGAGGGAGGAGAATATCAAGAGAAACGGCGAGAGGGACCACCGTTGAATCAGATTCGTCTGATCTGTAGCCCTTTATCATTATTATCAGTATATAAATAAATAAAAAATTTGGGGTAAGAATGGGGATTATATGATGTGGATCATATAATATAATGGGGATTATGTAATGTGGAAATTTTTGAAGAATATTAAAGGAAAAATGAACAAAAACAGTCTCATAAATTAGAAATACTCTGATAAGTCACTTTTTAAAATTATATCTACACAAATTTCGTTTTAAAACTCAAAAGATTAATCTACTTTTACATAATTAGATTTTTATCACGCCTCTTAACTTTGTTAAAATATTTAAAACCTCTTAATTTTGTTAAAGTATTTTATACATCACCATGTAGAACTTTTTACTCTAAATTGTTTAATTATGAGGTGGATTTTGTGATTTGAATATAATTTAAGTTTTTTATGATGGACGTCCTTAAATGTTGTTGCTTCTTTAAAAAATTAATATGTGCCAATGACACCATAAAAATTATGTGAATAAGAATTTATAATACTATAATATCATCCGTTGCATGGAGACATAGCACAAATTCAAATTACATATTGTGATTATATCCACTGAAAAATGATAGACATCACATTGTAAGATATAAGAAATACATAATATGATATATAATAACAAAACCTCTAAAAAATTCAAAAAAGGGTTAGAGGCAAGTTAATGATCTAATTATATAATAATAAGTTAGTCTTTTGAGTTTTCAAAATTATAAAATAAAACTTTTTTTTTGTATAATTTTAAAAAGTGACTGATTTGAATATTTCTAATTTTTAGGAGTTTTTTTTTTGTTATTTTTCCAATATTAAAAGTTGTGTAAATATTTTTTAAAAAATATTTCATATATTTGCATTTTTGTTAATAATAAATTAAAAATTAATTTAGTTTCCTAATGAGTCCATTTAGTGACCAAATTATGAATAAATCACAAAAGAACATATCATCTTATTATGTTTTGTGTGAGTGGTAACACTTCTGTAAATTGCCAATTTCATAAATATTTTTGAGTATTTTATTTTTTAAGTCCCCATCAACTATAGGATTTAGTGATCGATCAATCATTTCTTCATATTTTGATTTTGGTCCCCAGATTTAAAGGATATGTTCCTTTTAGTCCCTCACAGGGACTAAAAAGAAAATCAAATAATTTAGGGATAGGTCCCTCCCATGGACTAAAAAGGAACATATCCTTTAAATTTAGAGACTAAAATAAAAATATGAAGAAGTGATAGATCAATCACTAAATCATATAGCTCATGGGAACTTAAAAATAAAAAACTTAATATTTTTTCATTATTTGAGCATTTTCTTTTTAAAACTAGGTAAAAGAATTTACATATGCCATGATTCATTAAATAGACGTCCAATTTAGAGTTTTACTATTTACTAACCTTTTTGTGACGATTAATTATAATATATATACTCCACTTCTTATCAACCATATACATTTACAAAATCACCAACTGCAAAAAAAAAACCAAAATAAAAAAGAAAAGAAAATATAATGTAATGTATATAACTACATACATTATATTTTGGTTTTATAAATTATTATGATATATAATGTAATGTATATATTTCACTAATTTTAATTTTTGGTTTTATATATGTAGTTTTATAAATTATATTTTGGTTTTATAAATTATTATGATATATAATGTAATGTATATATTTCACTAATTTTCTTTTCTTTTTTATTTTGGTTTTCGATAGATAATTTTATAATTTCACTAATTATATTTTTGGTTTTATAATGTATGTAGTTTTATAAATTATATTTTGGTTTTATAAATTATTATGATATATAATGTAATGTATATATTTCACTAATTTTCTTTTCTTTTTTTATTTTGGTTTTCAATAGATAATTTTAATATTATATGTATTAAATAAATTTTAATTAAAATTAAATATAAAATTAAGATTCAAAGTAAATAGTATATTTTTATTTTTCATATAAGGAAAATAATAAATTATGGATAAATTTAATTTAAAAATTAATAAAGTATGTAGAAATAAATTCATTTTCCTAAAAGATAATTGATATTATATGAATTTGTTTAGACTTAGATCTTTCAAAATATTTAATCATACAATATTAAATGATTGTTCAAAAAAATATTTGTAACTTATAATATCTAATCTAAGTTCCAAATATAAAATTATTTTTGTGTGAAATTATATTATGAATTTTATTTTAAATTATATTTGATAAATTTACGTGTGAAATTTAGCAATCTAAGTTTTACCATATAAATTTAATTGTAAATTTTTTTATAAATTATTATGATATATATATAATGTAATGTATATAACTACATAATTCACTAATTTTACTGAATTCAATTTTTTTTTATCAAGCATATACCATTAAGAAAATTAAAAAATCACTAACTGCCTAAAAAAAACCATCCCTAGCACCATAACCACTAAAAAAATAAAACAAAAATTAAAAAAAAAAAAAACAGCAAGGAAGAGAAAGAATAATTTAATCAGGTGTCAATAATGTTCACATGGTAACTGAAATGTCACCATTTACCAGCCCATCCAAAATAAACCCCACTTGAAAACACTTCACTAATTTTACTGAATTCACTATTACATTCATATTCCACTTATTTTTATCAAGCATATACCATGAAAAAAATTAAAAAATCACTAACCGCTAACTAAAAAAATAAAACAAAAATAAAAAAACACCAAGGAAGAGAAAGAATAAGTTAATCAGGTGTAAATAGTGTTCACATTGTAACTGAAGTGTCACTATTTACCAGCACATCCAAAATAAACCCCACTTGAAAGCACAGTATGTACAGCACAAGGTCTCACAACATCAACCAAAACATTTACATCTTCCACCCAACAATATGATGGATTTTTACAAACACTGCCAAGCAAGACACTACCACCCACATGAATAACCTCTTCAGCGATATGCACATCCAGTTAGTAACTGCATTTGATTTCCTTGAATATCACAAAGACTGCTACTTTACTGTATACACCAATATGCTTTTTTCCTTCCATGTATTTTTTTTTTTCCAAATCCATGTCACGGCTGAAAAAATCGCTGTTTCCATGGACTACGAGATATGGGTATGTATCACAGATGGTGATCATAACAAGACTTATTTGATCCGGAAATCATGCCTGAAAGAGGTCAGGTTTTTGGTGAATCTTTCTCGGTTCCTCGCTTCCAAGCTTAGAGTGATGTCTTCCATCAGCTTGTCGAAACAAACGGAGAGTCGAGGTCGTTTATCCGGTGGCTGCAATGCAAATAAGAAAGAAAATATGTTGATACATTAGCATCATCTGATAATGTTGTTCCTCTAAATTTGCAAATCAAACCCAAAGAAAATTAAGGCAAGTGAATAAAAACTGTCAGTTTTGGGGCTGTAGGAATGACAAAATTGATAGGCTGGATTAAGATTACTTTTAAACACATGAAAACTGGACATCTTAACCCTTTATATAGAATCTCTGATAGAGTATATACATTGTTAGCCCAGTATACGAGAAATGCAACAATGAATGCATTCAATTCATTCGAGTATATATTTCATTATTTTGTTAACGTGTTCCTTCATTGGACAAGTATATAACTTCCAAAAGAAATTCAAAATGTGTTGAGACTGCAAAAGTAAATGAGTTTAACATTTTCCTTTACAACATGATATACAACTGGGCATGGGACCACTTGGTTGGAAGCCTGTTAAGCCTAAGGGTGCTTTTTACCAATTTTCCCCGAGAGACCTCACAGTTATCTTGTAAAAGGTTCCCCCCTCCGGGGTCAACTGTTTGCGTAAATTTCTTTAATTTAACATTTTAATTTATAATAACATGTAAGTTTGATTTAATTAAGAAAAAAAATGGTTGGTGGCATAATATCCCTTTCAAACTATTAGTCCACAATGCATACTTAGACCATGAGTTATTCGATCAACATTTTTTTTTTTAAAAAAAAGAGGAAATTTAGAAATACAGTCATTACTAGTCATTTTTGTAGCATTTTATAAATACATACTTGTCCAGTGAAATATAATTTTAAAAAAAATTGAAACGTTATTTTAATGAAATTTTTGTATTTTTTTTAATTAAATATATACTAGCATAGCATATACTAAACCACAATCTTTAAATACCAATCAACTGCCAAAAATTTAAAAAGACGGTCACTAAATAAAGAGAGGAATTTATGACTTTGTGCTGACCTGGGAAGCCAAAATTTGAGTTTTCAAATCAGCAAACATCTGCAAGAAAATCAGACCACGACAATAATGAATAGAGCCAATCAGGGAATTCCAATAATTGTAAAACATGATTTATCAATGCAGAATTGTTCAAATTTATCCATATGCGTTGGTCTGTTAGCCCTCCATGACAGAATTCTTACTTGTTCACTTATTATAATCAAACTCAGCATCGGCCTGCTCAAACTGTATTGGTTGCCACAATCCTCAAACAGAACAATCTCAAACAGGGTCTTCAAAATCTGCCACACCAGGTAATGTCAACATAATAAACAAGAGGGAAGCCAAGACATGTACAGAACTGACATCATAAATGTAACAGTCAGTCATTCACAGATTGTCCAGAAAGCATAAGTTTTCAACTGTACATTTTTCATTATATCCTGCCACATTACCTTAAAAAGTACCTATACACTTGAACAACATATGAAATATGATAACTATTAAATAAATCACAAACTAAATGACGAGAAACAAATACTAATAAGAATATCTAACAAACATATATCAAATGAAAGGATTGTACTTACTTCCGGGAATAAATTAGAAAGTTCCACAATGTGTTGAGCAAGCCTCATTGCAGCCTGTGATGTTGTTCCCTCCGCAGATGTAATATTATTGAAGTAGTAAGAAGCCAGATTGTCAACAGCAGATGCACACTGCAAAAAAAAAAAAAAGCCAAGTCATTACAATATAACATAAGGTCATTCGTTTTTTTCAAAATGCAAATTGCAAATATAGACTAACACAAATGACAATGTAGCTCAGGAAATCTTTAAGGAATTTTTTTTTTTTAGAAGGGTAGGTAGGAGCCGAACAAAGACGGAGACAAGGGATCTCCTTACAAAATTTTAGAAGGGGAAGTGGAAGAGAAAAGGAAAAGAAAAGAAAGGGAAAATCCCATAAAATACCCCTGAACTTTATCATACGAACCAAAGATTGCCCATAATGGTAGATGGAGAGCCACACCCAAAATAAAATCAACAAAATCTCTAAGTAGGGAGGAGATAGCCAACCAAGTGTTCTCCAAATAGAGTCTTTTGATGAAATACACAATCATTCCGAGTTATCCAAATGCTGCAACACACCGCATGTGGGACTAACCATGGAATTTGGCTATGTTGCTACGATCACCTCGCTTGCGTCTATTCCAAAAACCACTGCCACATACCTTCAAGGTAGTGGAAGAGCACGAGGACCAGGATCCTTACCCACCATCCCCCAATTCTAATACATGGTTGATAGGTAATATGTGATTTTCAATGTTCTTTAAAAATATTAAGTTAGCTGATATCTCACATTGTATAAAGAGAAATCAAAGCATATTGGATGTTTTCCTTGTATATAGACGAAATGATAACATGAGAATGAAGAGAACTACAACAAAGAAAATACAAGGGAGTGATGAGCGATAATGACAAATCACGCATATGATACATGCCTGAGATGAAACATCTGCTTCCAGAGACTTGAGACCAGATTGAAGAGATCCAACTATATGCATAAAGACATTCGTATCCAGATTCAAAATAAATGCAATTTGGTGGTTGAAAAGAACCTCCACGAAAGCAAAGTAGGCCTTTGTGAGCTGAAACAAACATCAATAGCAACATTGTCAGCAGGAAAAGTAGAAAAGGGCAAGGCCACAAATATTACTGAAGTAGTCAACATAAAAATATATATATATATACACACAATCTGAAAGTGTGATTTTAAAGTGATCACTGGATGTGAACCCTTCTACACATATGGCAAATAAGTGGTCCTGTGCATAAAAAAGAAAAGGATAAGAATGAGATAATAAATTCCAAATTCTTCACAATGACAGTAGGTGAGAGCCCAAGGAACAGCAACATATATATCAGATAAAGGAAGTTTCATATGCCACTTCTAGAACCGGAGCTTTTATGCGACAATGACGTGTATTAATGTCATGAATGCCATGTGCATGAGCTAAAGTTCGAAATAAAGTGCGCACCAGAAGAATGAAATCAATGGGATGCCATTCACAGATATCGAAGAGATTTATCAGAATGAAGCTTCAGTGCGATACCATTCACAGATATCAAAGAGATTCATTGGAACCAAAAGTAGTTTGAGATAAACAAGATCACCACTAATAACACGATCTTCAAAAAAAATGAAACATTGCTGGATGACATCTAAATGCGCAACATCTACCTTCTTAAATGCCATGATATCAGCAAGAGGAATAGACAACATCATCTTAAGAGCAATATCAAGCACATCTGCAAGTGCTCTATCACCATATAATTCAAATACGCCGAAGTTGACATAATTTCCGGCCATTGCTGTGGAAAATATGTTAATAATTAGAAATACTGAAAGGGAAAGATGCAATTAAATTCCATAAAACACCAAAAGGTTTGTTTCAGCTCTTTCTTTCAGAATATATTTTTTACAGTCATGGAGCAACCTAAAACAAAATTGTTGAACCTAGCATAACAAAAGAAATATACTAAAAAAATATATAACAATGAGCCTTTTCCTTTATGCCAGATATGTAAATTTAGTTAGCAAATACATTGTCTAGTTTTGCCTGATTGAAATAAATGTTACTGCTGCCTCATTCCCCAACCATTCAGAAAAGTCACTTTGCAGGTCAATATCCATTAAGTACAAAGAGTTACTATTAGTTTCAAAGGGTCCATACCAATTCACAATAGATCATAATTATACAAAGAGTGGAGGAGCAGTGGACCAAGATATATAGCAAGGTCTGGGAGCGACAATGATGGGGAACTAAAAGTTCCTTGCCACCGAGTATTGGAATACCACAGTCCGGGAATCATTTTCTATAGTTTTTAGTTTTTGAGATAAGGGTAGAAATGCTACCGCAAATCTATTCATTAATTAGGATACACTCTGCGAAAGGCAAAGACAAAAAGAAAGGAATAAGAAGACCACTGGAGAGGGGCATTCCAGGTCCAACTTAACTCAATCAGGTTACAATCCTCACCCTGGAATCCAGAAACATCACCACCATTTCTCCCACAGAGTGAAGTCCCCGGGAATTGATGAGACACCACTCCTCCCACATGTTCTCAAAATGAGGCTACATGTTTTTAAAGATTGCCTCGTTTCTAAATCATTAATAGAATTTTGGAATTATGTTCGTCCTTCTAAATCATACATATAAATGAAATCACAATGTATTCAGTACTTTCTTCAATCTACAGGTTCTTATCAGCTTCAGAAGACATACTAGAAGTTCTGTTTGATTCCCAAAATACCCATTTCTTTGCTTTCCTTTCGTTTTGTTAAACTTCTACAGTTGATTTTGTTAGTATAATGCACCATGTGCAAAACTCCAATATACAAGAAAATGTTTTCATCTCTTTCAATGTATATATGTCGAGAGCTCCATGCACCCATGAAGTCAGTCCACCACCAGTCACACAAGCTCCTGCAGCATTGCAAGTAACTAGACTATTTAACAACCACCAAGCAGGATCACAATGTGGAATAAACTGCAAAAGCTTCCCATACTAGTGACATAATCACAGGAAAGGTGTTAAGTGAAATGGCATCATCTTTGAAAATGCAGATATGGGTGCTTACAAAAAGAAATAACTATAGGTTAAAACAGGGGAAAATAACAATCCCATAAGATCATCCCGAAATACAGAATAGAACACAAATCAACTGAAAATGGAGATGTTCTGGGACATGGACCATGAGAAAATTAAATTATCAAAGCAACTTGGACAGAAAAAATTACAGAGTTGAAATAAGCCCCAAAGTCTCTAGGACATCAGATGTCAAGTGTTCGACAAGGCAAATAATACTGGTGTGGTGTCAAGATCGCAATGCAATCAGAAACACTGACCAATGCATATATTCTCCTTGATTATTAGAATGTACTGTTATGAGAGTATATGAATCAGCATGAAGTGAAAGAACAAGATTTAAATGAAAACATTAATATTTATGTCAAACATAGTTCACCGCTTAAGCACGATATGAGGAAAAACCAGCAAGATGAGGTATATTAACACGAAATGCAACATATACTATATAGCATTCTTTGAAGCACTGATAAAGGAAAATAAAGAGTGAAATATCTAGATAATTGCACAGTCATTATCCTGGAACATCGAACTAACTAAAGAATACGCTTACCCTTTTGAAGTATTGTTAATGAAATCCATATCCCTTTGTATTTGTTGGCATAAACATCTGTGACATTTGAAAGAGATAAAATTCTTGACCCATAAGCAACAATTATTTTGCTGACTTCTCGGAATAGAAGAATCCCATTGGGAGATGATGAGTCAAAAGTCAGGCGCTGCCCTTTATTGTGAACAAATTCAGACATGAATTTTAACAATGGAGTTGTTACCTGCACCATAATATCGTATCTCAAATTAGTACTACAAATGTTTGGGCATCAAGCACAGATTGAGCTTTGCTCATTGGAAATTAACTTGAATAAGGGTTAACAAAATAGACTATTCATTATCTAAAGCATAACTTCATATACATGAATACATGAAGGATAATGGGAGACCCAGTAATAAAAGACAAGGTAGATGTTTGAAATCATTTCATCTCAATGAAAGTCATGAATGATAACAGGAGGCCCAATAATAAAAGACTGAATTCATCATGCATTTATTTACTCTTTAAGACTAATCCCCAAGATTTCTTGAAAACTATTTGTAGAATTTACTCTTCAAGACTATTCCTAAGATTTCTTGAAATGTGCCTATTTATGGGTCACCCTTCCTTCTGCGCCAGAATCAATCTTAGGATCTGTACTTAGGGGCACTTTAATGCCCAAAATATTGAATTCAATAAGGCTTTTTGTCGGAATGAAGGTGAATCTTTCATATGAAAATCTGAAGTTAATCAACAAAAGATAATTCATTTATGCCTTGGGCCAATCAGCAAAAGTTAATTAATTTATGCCACAAAAAACCTTCAGTACTTGGTATAAAATTAGCAAACTAGGCTGTAAAGTAATCAACAACGTATGATGTATCAATCAGTAGTGATAACTTCCACTTTCATGCCTACAATTTCTATTAGTTGTGCTCAACAGTTAGAAAGAAAGAAAGAAAAGTAGCATAGCTGCTCAAGAAGGATGATATCTTGCTAGGCGGCTTCAATAACCCACAAATTAACATACTAGTATCACACCTTAATAAGAAAACAAAAGGCATTGAAATACAAAAACAAAACGCCAACTAAATGCATAATAAACGCACATACAGCAACGTCTTGTAGTGTACAAAAGTGGGCATTACATCAACAAAACCCAAAAAATGCTCACCTCTGGCGTGTCTGACCAATGTGAAATGCCTTTTAAGAGAAGTGGCATGTGAGAGGGATACAACCAATCAAATAACATCCCATACGATCTGCGACTGTGGCATCCAACAAAGGCAATAATAGGTCACTAACCTCAAATAATTTCAAATATAAATGAAGCATCAGCAGGTAGAATGTTAGCTCAAGAAGTGACATCAACACAAACCTGTTTGTTGCCATCGCAATCCCTCTAAGATCCCTCAACAGACCACTTAATGCAAATTTCACAGAGTCTGTTCGAAACATAGCATCAGGGACACCTTCCAAACTAATGACAACCTGAAACAGTGTTAAAAATAAAGGTCAATTGGGTTAATAAAACATAAAGGATGAATTACGTGAAAATTTTAATGCATGAGCAATTCCTATGTTCAAAGGGCCAGTAGCAGAACAGTCAAAACATAAATGATGTATGACAGATTACAGAGAATTTCAATAAATAGTTAAACAAAGAATTATAATATAATATCTCATGATCAAAAAGTAAATCATACAGCAGAACAAAAGCATCACCCGCAAAAGTGGATCCATGGAAGATTTGAATTTCACTGGGCTATCCTCCATGAAGATCAACCATCCCAGAGTGTAGTAAAAGGTTGTCCTACTGCGAGACCTGTATTCTTCTAAAAATGGGAAATGTTCCCTCTAAAGATGGACAATAAAGAGAAACATATATCACATCAGCATTCATGTCCATCAATTAAAAAACATGCACCAAAAAAAATATATAAAATATATAAGAGAGCTGTCGTTACAGTATGATTTGCGATAATAAACTTGATTGTGTCCAACTTAATGAGCAGCTTTCCAGTCATGTATCTGCATGAATAAAAAAAAAAGAAGTTTGCATGTATTTACAAGTGAGACAATTGAGTGTTCCTGGTAATTAAATCAAAATATGACACAACAGGATGACAAATCTAACCCAGATGCCAATTCTTGGAAGAGATTTAATGTGTGATCAATGACCCCCTCACACTGCAGCACGAAGAAGTTGTTCCTTGACAGTGAGATTCTATAAAACAAGCAGCAAACAACAAGAGTTGAAAGTTACCTCAGCGTAAACCTTCAAGTTTGTAGCAATTTTCCCAACAATTACATTGAGTAACAAAAGATGATCATGAAGTCCAAGCAGCTCAGACAATCGTGAATATAAAGACTGCATTATAATAGAGAAATAAGAGAATGAGAAAATTGAAAAAGATAACAGATAATAAATAGAAATTAACATACAGTTACCTTGGAAGAATGCATGGCTTGATCACCAACATAAGACCTCCGGAATTGCTGGAAGAAAACAAGGATAGCGCGATCTAGTCTTTGCTTGCTTATTTCATGATACCTCTGCCAAGAATTAATAACTGATTTTCAGCATATGGATTTTTTGGTGTTTCCCAAAGAAAATCAATAGTATTTTTAAGAGTTCAAATAACCAGCATTGAATACACAATATCAACACTCTCTTGAAAAAAACAGTAGGCATCCTAAATCCAAGCTATTAAAAGAAGTGCCCAAAAGACAAAGTAACAAACATCAAAACAAAAACATACAAACAAACAAAAAAACAGGCAGAAAGAAGTAGAAGAGGTATCTACTCACACCCAGCCCCCCACACAACCATAAAGGACTACTCCTGAATTAAAATGTGCCATCCCATTAAAAACACATTTGACACCCCTGCACATCGATTCACATATACTTTCCGCATAACCAACCACACCCCTAAACATCACATCATTGCACATAAGCAAAATGGCCCACACCACGGTAGGAACAAACGACGGAGAAATCTTCGCTAGCATACTGCGATTTCCACTCTGCCTCAGCCTCCTCCCCGCTAGCCACAAGCCATCCAGAGAATGGAAGTTCACCGCCATCCCTGTAGCCAAACTCAGCATGGTCCATATCTGCCTCTCCACTGTGCATAAAATGAATAGATGCTATGTGGCATCCTCTGCTACTTTGCAAAAACAACAAGACTTGTCATCATTGGGAGCCCATTTAGCCCTGTTGATTTGGTAAGCACCTTGCTTTGATACATCAACCACAAGAATGCCTTCATCTTGAGCGGGATTTTGAACCCCCATATCTCTTTCGACTTCTTAACCACCTCCCTCAATCTTGGTGCGTCCTCTTCTCAGCCACCGGTAACATCTCCTCATGGAAAACTGCATATGCGACTGAAGCTTTGACACCAACTCATCTTGTATCCCCTCCCTGATCTGAATCTCCTGGAGATATGCTAACAATTCTTCGCCTCTCTCAGGTTCCTTCTGACACTGACCTCCCAATATGCCCCCTGGTCCATACCTATCCAGTGATCTCACACCATGTCATCCTTTTCCAGTGCCAAATATAGCCTCGGGAATATCATCACTCTTGAAATAAAAAAAAATGATCCTATTTTCATTTGAAAAATTCAAATATTAGCATCTTGGGGAACTTCAGGTAACATTCTCAAGACAAAATTAAGGGTATAAATTGTCCTCTCAAACCCAAGAGTCGAGATAAAATTCGTTGTTTGATCTTTATTTTTTTTACTCTTGCTGGTATTGGCAGGCATGCAAGGTATTTTTCAAGTCTCTAAATAAAAACCTATCAATGGGAGAACTATGTTACACGACCCTGAAGCGGAATTTAAGGCTTTAAGCATGCAACAAGAAGTCCATTCATCATATGTTTTCACGTCTCAAGAGGAAGCGTTGCTTAAAGCTGACACCGTGCACCTTAGAATGGGTAATTGAAGCCCCAAAGCCTGCATTACATCTGATGATAGAAAGTTGCATTGGTCTCAAGTCACAAGGATGGCGTATGGTATTGATGTCAATTAGAGGAAGAAGTACATCTCATAATAATAAATTTGCTACCGACTGAAAACAAAGGACCACCTGTTTGACTCTTTCTATAATCACCCTCAGTCACTATGGAACTAGAAATCATGCATGTTAGAGCATGGAAAGATTTAGGTAATGAAAGAGGATGAACACTTTGTACACACAACAAACGCTGCTTGTCTTGAGTGATGAACGATTTAGATCAAAGGGACCACCAAGAAGATGAGTATTCTAGAAAGAGTTTGAAAATAGCAAGGAAAATCATCACAGTTTGAACAATAGTAAACCAACCGATTTTGTAAAAATTCTTGGTCAGATACAATTATTTACCAAGCACCCCAAACTTCCAATGAAAAAACTTTGAAAACAATGATGATGTTATGCGTAATTAAAAAATTTGGGCAATTAGGAAGCAACACATAAGCTTTTGCTTACCCAGACAAGGATGTTGAGAACTAGAAACAGCAAGTGAGATGCACTCGTGGGAAAAAGAGCCCAATAGCATCCATGGTTTGAACTCAACTAATGAAATACCACTGTTATAATTTAATTAAGTACAACAAAAACCAAAGACTGCCTTGGTGACAAAAAGGGACAGTGTAGGATCTGGGATTCTAAGAAGAAAGGGAAAGGCTCTAGCTGGGTGGTGGTAAATAGATAGGACCTAACAGTTATGCATGATACACATTTTAGCAAAGGTTGAAGATGATTATAAAACTAAGTGTTAGACAACAATCAATGACGAGATAATGATGGAGGCTGTGATAAGTAGTAAACACATTCAATAGCAATTCATTTAGAAAACTAATATGGTATTATCCATAATTTTTCCTATTCACCTGACAATGCAATCCACTATCTGTAACGTTAATCAATTGTAGAACACGTGCTGCAAGTTCTGCATCAATTACTTCCTGTGACTCTGAACTGCAATTCCAAAGAGCAATAAGAGTAAGTTGCAAAGCGTTTAAGCTGCCATGGAGATCATCATCAGTGCTATATCATACTTCCTCCCTGAAGACTGCCTGGTTTTAAGAATAGCTGCGATAATGTGAACCATCCACGTAAGTTGTCCTTCAATGATAGGGAGTTCATTGACATCTCCTCTGGCAGGGATCCCCGTCCTTTCCTATATTATAAGAGGAAAAAAATAATTGAAAATTCAGAAGTCGTTTTATAATATCGCTTCCAGCACATATTTTCCTTTCATGTACTTATGACAAATGTAACACATGAAATTTATAATATACAAACCGTATATGTTTGCAGAATGGGCTCCAAGAGCTTTATAATATACAAACTGCTGGTTTCATACTGTAGGTCAAAAAGAACAACAGAGGATTGCATGAGCACAATTATAATTTGGCATTTGCAATAAACAATGTACCCAAATTCACTAACCCCCCGTATGGGGTATGACTTAGGTTATTCGCTTCCGATAGCTATACTGGGATAGATAACAATCCAAGCTGAATAAGCAACTTTTTGTTTGGTTGTTTTTTTTGTTATTCTCATTAGGAAACGTAAAAATGACTTTTTTGTTGTTTGGTTCACTTTGGATAAAGTGATGATAAATGGTTGATAAGGGATGAATAAGAGTTTATGATTTTTTAAATGACAATTATACCCCCTGGAAATAGTGTGAGAGATATATATGATTGATTTGATAGATGTGATAGTTTTTGAAATCTGTGTGAGTTTGTTAGATGAGATAAATTTTTTAAAATGACAGAGAAGGGTATTTTTATTCATTGGTATAGATAAGCCTTGATAAGCAATTCCACAATTTCCTTAGAATAGTTATCAGGCCTTATCCTAGCTTATCCAGACATAACTATCGGGGTTTATTCTGTCAAAACAAACAGCTTTTTTTTACTATTCTCCTGTATTCTTCCTTATTCTAGGCTTATTTCTCTAGTCATACGGGGGGTAAGAAAATGGAGAACAATAACATCAGATTTGACTCGATTGGCATGGGTATGATACAGTATTTAAAGATCTAAACCTGGTAACGACAAAGATGAGGAATGTTGTCCAATTGATCCTGAAGAGAATCAGCATCATCGAGTGGATTATCACTGAGATCATCCTCAAAACCAAACTGCAATGAAGGTTAAGCACAAAAAATTTCAAAAGGAAAACTATAAGAAATCACGGTGCATATCACAAACAAAATTGACAAAAATAGATATTTGGTTTGAATTCATACCTGCACAGAATCAAACCTTGATTTGATAAATCCTTCAGCTATCTTAGGCACATATTCACCCAGCTGACTTGGTACATCAGACTTCAAATATTGTACAGCGGTCACCAATCTTGACCAAAGCCCCAAAAGGTAGTACACACTGTGGCTGGCCCACTATAATGGAATCAGTTTGGCAATGTCAGACAACATGTACAGGAACTTACTTAATCGAAAATTGACATTGATGACAAATGCAACTCTGACCTGCCACGATTGCAGAGACCTTAATGTGAACTCTGCTACTAATTGTATCCAGTCTACATAGATGTCCACTTTCACAAGCTCTGACAACTGCAACATGCCACAATGATTTCTCAACAATGAATAATTATACCATGAACCCCTGAAAAGAATATCACTAAGAATATGCAAATATCCATTCTTTTTGAAAAATTGCAAAGTCTAGTTTTGCAACAAAAACAGACCATTCTACAGATTTATATCGTTTGATGGCATATTATCTCCAAAATGAGCCAAAAGAGAACGTTTCAGTGAAATGCCAGCTTTTAAAGTTTTTGTAATGTAATTAATGCATTAAAGCACTTGAAAAACAATCAGTACATAGAGATGAAAGCATATTCAACCAAGTATACACCAATTAATTACAAGAATTTTGTCCTTGTATAGATAATTAGTGGTCCTACATCCGATAACCACAGAAAAATTGTGGTTGTTCCATGTCAAATGCTGAACCTCTCTAAGACATAACATCTCATTTTATGCTAGCTATAAGCATATAGTGGTGCATACAGCCAATGCATACAGATATGACAGGATACTCAAATATAAGAAGCATGTGGTGTAATGTTACGATATAGAATAAAACACAGAAGGAAAAGTCGATATACCTGATAGTTCACCTTAAAGCGTCCAAGGAGGCGGCAAAACTCATGGTAGTTTTTATGATCAGCAAGTCCTGAGTGCCAAAAGAACATGCATAAGAAAAGTGACTTCATCATGAAAGAAAAAAAATGTGTGAAATTACATATCCACAATGGCATTACATGAAGAAGGAATCTGTAGGTCTTGATTAACCCAAGATAAGTTAAATATGATAACTGAACATAAAATATAACCATTCTAGGGTGCCTTCCTTAGCCAATGGCCTAGGGTAGCCATCTCCATTGCACTTTGGAGGGACCCTGATCTAGCATCTGGCCAAGTGATGAGTGTCTACCATAACTTATGGTAGTGTCTGCCTGAATTCACACAGACCTATTTAATTTAAAAGATAACCATTCAAAGTGCCCAAAAGATTGAAGCTAGATTCACAGTGCAGATACAATATCTTGTGTCATGCTTCGTTTCAAAATAAGTCATATATGTATCTGAGATTAATTATATGAAATTAGTCGACCAAAAAGCATCAGATATCGCAGTGGAGAAAACTAATAGTTATGAAGAGGGGGGAGCTTATTTTTGGAAAAAGAGATAGGAACTTTTATTGATATATAAAAGCCCCCGAACAAGAGGAGACGAGGGATCTCCAAACAAAAGGAAACAATAAAATACGAAAGGGACAAACTCCCAATCGAATAAAATTACAAAAAGTTAACTCGTCACAAACCAAGAATGACTCAAAATTGTAAAAGGAATTTCAACTTGAAGAATCGTCTTCACCCAATCTCTAAGTGAAGACGAAATAAGAGCCCAAGTATTCTCCACATACACTCTTTTATCTTGAAACATTCCTTCATTCCGAGTCAACCAAATACACGTACAAACCGCATGAGTTACTAGCCATTAAAATTTAGCGACATTGCTACAATCTCCTTTCTTCCTTCTATTTCAGAAAAAATCCCACATCTCATCAATGCCAAGGAAGCAACAACGAGAGCCAATAGCCTTACCAACCAACTCCCAAATTTCCTTTGCAAAAGGATATTTAAAGAACAAATGATCCCTATTCTCCTCGGCACCCGCACATAAAAAGCATGAAATGCCCATATCGTTTGCCCATTTTGATTGATTTACCTTGGTAAGTACTTTGTCAAGAGAAAGAAGCCAGCCCTTATTTTCAAAGGCGCAAGGGATCCCCACATAAGATGGAATCTAGAAGTCGGAATTGGAGACGAGGCATTGTCAAGCTTCTGATATAGGGTATTTACCAAAAATCCGAGTTGAGGAGCCATTCTCCATCGCACCACACTTCTTCTTCCAAATTTAACTCAACACCTTGAAGGAGATCAAGGAGTTGGGTTAATTCCAAAACTTCTTCATCATTTAGATCACGACGCAAGCGAGGAGACCAAATAATAGAATTCTCCCCCACAACATAGAATATCTGTCGAAAGGTTGTGATAGATCTCTTCATCATGAATCTTGTTCATGCCAATCATCTAAAATCAAAATGGCAATATGAGTCCTTACATATGGAACAGGAAAGAATTTTTTCCCTTTTAAAGTGAGGTCGGTATAGCTTTGGAATTGTCTAACTGGCAACATCAGCCAACCAAGCCTGACTGCAGGTTTTCAAAGAGCATGAAATAAGAAGGTATTCCCTAAACTAGGTAAATAAAATATTTGGAAGTACCTATCTCACATAATGGATATGCACCCATATCCATTGAAAATCCAAACTAGAAGTTTAATCACTTGCAAGGAACCCTGCATAAGGAAGAAATTCCTGGCACATGTAGTAGCATAGGTACGAAAATACTAAGTCTACTGATAGCACACGGCCTGACATGAATATCATATATCAATTTTCCGTCAACGATGTTTTTTATTGACCAAGTTGTACCATACATAGCCAACTATGGATTCATATCAAATTAAAGACAGCCAAATCCATTTTTTGCAAATTTATTGGATTTTTTGCATTAATTTTTTTAAGCTGATAATAATCATGTTTCAACCTAATCTGGTCGTTACTCAAAAGTAACCAATAAAAATGACACATCAGTGTCAAACTGGATTACTTTAGGTTAAGTGGCTTATTCAAATTGAACTTTAGAATCGAAAAAAGGGTGAACATTAAAGATTGTTCATCATCGATTAATAGGATTCAAGTGATACATACACAACTTTTATGGGGAAACAAAGCATTGTGCATTCCATTACTGAAATGATTGTTTCATGCACATTAATACTATATCAATTTTGGGAGAACACCTAATGTACTCGCAGCTAATAACATCCTTTTTTATTTGAGGAAAGGTGAATGATACAACCACAGTTTTGTTAGTTGTAAAGAATACCGCTCACAAATCAGAGTAAAGCAATAAGAGTTGGATCTTAAAGACTGAGCACACAAGACTGCAAAATTTTAGGCTAAACACTGAGCATTAGCAAAAGAAATTAATTCCAGTTAACTGGGGTCTCCACAACATGGCAATAACAACAACCAATGATGTTTCCAGAATCCAAGGCCATATGTGAAGTTTCATTTAAAGTTGAAAATTGCAGAGTCAAATGGAATTGAAAACAGAAGTCAAGAGAGTAATCCAGTACACATTACTGCCTATCTGGAATATTGAATAGCAAGACAAACTGCACAAGAAATGGAAAAAGCAGAGACCAAGAGAACCCATAAATTCTTTTGGTAAATCAATTTGATAACATCTGTTCTAGCTCAGCATCATGAATATTAATGTAGAATTTCTGTCTGTGGAAAGAATGAACTCAGTTTAGTGAAATGAAATAAGGTGGAAAGCTCTGGAGAAATAGGTGTACCTTGGCCAGTTTGTAGTATTTCTTTAGTTCCAGCGACTAGATGATTTAGATATTTCATACGCGCAGGCTCTTCTGTAAACAAAGATCGCCTGATGGAAGCAAGTCGCACTAAGCATTCCAAAACCTGAAATCAATAAAATAATAGATCAGATAAATATGAGGGCATCAAATTGCAAGGGTAATCTCAAGTCCACAGACACAAGATTTCAGAGCAAAATATCTAAAAGTAAAATCCTGCTCTGCCTTATTCCCTCCAGCTCAATGCATAGTGCAGACACAATATCTTGTGTCATGCTTTGTTTTGTCATGCTTTGTTCCGAAATAAATGAAGTATAATTATTGATCTGCTCCCTCTATCATTACAATAAAAACATAAAATGGCAATATCTAAATTCTCTAAATAAAAGTATCTTGGAAAAGACTGAATGCAACAACTAGCAACCAAATAATGAGGCTGGAAATCTTCCACTTATGCTAACCTCATTTGAGACTGGAGGTGTTGTGAGTCCATAGTACTCAAAAAAGATCTGCAGCGTTGAAGGATCCTCCAAAACCGGTTTCCACGAGGCCGGAATCTTAAAAAAAAAAAGGGATTGGTATAAAAAAAAGTGTAAAATAATACCATTTATTTGATTTGAGAATAGGAATATTAGAAGAATGACACACTCATTATCAAGTAGAACATCGTTCATTGATGAAAATTATGTATACAGGTACCTGTACAGCACCAAACTCTTCGCTACTTTCATCTACAGATGTCCCCGAAAAATCAAAAGCTAGGCACTTCAGCGCGAGAGAAACAGCCAACTCCTTTAATCTGTTTGACACTGCACATGATGGAATAGAAACCCATAAAAAATTAGAGATAAAAGGATTGAACAGCCACACAAGAAAACAAGTACAATGAATAAAACCAAAAAAAGAACAATTCACTTAGCAGAAACACTGCATTTTACCATCATTTTTAAGTTGGTGCAGTAATGTCAAAGATATTTGCAAAATCTGGAAAAGTGCCAGATCCTTGAAAGAGACGGCAATCTTTCGCTGAAGATTTAAAGCCAATGCTGCATTGGACTGATAAAACAGAGAATTAGGTTATCTAAAAGGATATTCTGCAAAAACAAACAAAAATAAGCATCCATGTAACTATGGGCCAAAACTTAATCACAAATAATAATAAAAACATTAGTAAGGTCAAACATTTATCTGCCGCCAAGCATAGTAAAAAAATCCTAACTAGTTATAACAGTAAAAAAAATGCCCCGAGTTATTTTATCCACTAGCAATGATGTACAACATGATCCAGTTTGCCATTTTAATTTTAATGGCTAGGGACAGGCATCAGTGATAGAAATGCTAGAGAAAACTACTAATTTAATCCCGCTATTTCTTTGACATACCAGTAACGGAAATTTCAGTTCTGATGACTACAGCTCTAAAAATAAAAAATTAATCATTTTTTTTTTTGGGAAATCAGTGCCCCCCTGGGTTTGCTCCTGACCTCCTTTTCCCCAGCCGGAGGGGGGGGGGGGGTGTGCTAGCAGACTAACCAAAGCTCGGTTCGCGAAATAATCAGTTAGTGCATGAGTTGGTGATAACAATATAATCAAGATGCCATCGCATTCACACAATAAATACAGCTTCACACCCCCACTCACATTTTATAGATAAGCAAAATCAAACATTGGAGTAGGACTACAGATGATAAATCGCCTTTGATTACTTGAACGTCATATAATAATAGTAAAATAAAAATGTACAACGGTAGCTAATGTAAAGTAAGGCATGCGGGTATCAGGCTTCCTACCATATCTGCACAAGCACCTCATATGTATATCTAATGGAGAGACCCGTGACACTTTCTTAAATAGATATGGAGTATAAAAACAAATAACGCAATATGATGAGCATTTTTCTTTGCATTTATGATATTATCATAACATCGGTCAGAATTAATGCACAGAGAAAATAGTGAGGGACGACGGGCATCCCAATGCACGAAAGCAATAAAAGCAAACGTGATGAGTAATTTGCTTCACATTTAACATATCACAACAGCATTCAAATTAGTCCAGGGATAAAAGGAATGATAGGCATCCATGTGCATGTCCATGTCATCCAGCATGCAGAATTAACATAGCATTTAGTAGGTTTTAACCATTTCACTCCCAGCTAATGTGGCACACGGGAGAAGAAAAAGGCACCTTCAAGTACATCATCATAATACTTCAATATAAATAGTGATCATACCATAATGACTATATTAAAGTTCATAATAACTTACCTCATTCATCTCAGATACGAGCTGAATAAAAATCATCAAACCAATTGAACAATGCTCTGGCGAAGCCTGGATTTAAAAAAAAAAAATTAAATAACTCAACTTTACAGGTCATTTGAAGTGCATTAGCACATTGAAATACAAAGAACCAGATATGACATGGCTGTCAGACAGACACATTTGCACATATAATACCTAATACAGATGCATATTGTCTAATATGAAAACCAAAAGTTCGTAAGGATGTGAGATTGTAAGATTGCATGTCAGGAGACCATGCAAATCCATAAAAGATATGCAACAAAATAACTTAATAGTGTGTGTAACAATGCTACATAAGCCCACAAAAAAAATGAAATTCCCATCAAGTTAATATTCAGTAATTTTAACAACTCATAGTTTCATAATATGTAATTTCGCATAAAAAGTTTTGAATGATATCTTTCAAGACTTTTTACGTTAAGATGTGCCTGGATAAATTCTCCAATGCAAATGTCAGGAACTACAAAAAGAAATTAGCTTTCACAATCAAGATCTAAAAATGTCACTGAGGAAATCCCAACAGCGTAAACAGAAGAAACTAGATTAAATAAAAACTCCATAAAGTAGAGAAAGTGATGAAAAATAAATTCAATATCAGTCATGACATATAAAGTTATGCTTTCCTTAAGTGCATCAAAATTCTGCGCTGTCCGTGAAGAAGCGCTTAACAATAAGACAAAGTGTGGTATATTAATCCAAGTGCTAAGGAATCAAGAAGACGGAGGGAGAAAGGGGCAGTTGTCGGTGAATCTAGAAGTGAAGTGGCAAAGAAAGAAACCACCTGAGATATCAAAACAAGTGACTGAAGAGGCGAATTTTTTTTTTTTTTTTCGAGAGGATTTTACCATATGTAATTTGTTAATAACAGAGTTCACACCTTATAAAAGGGGGGATTGACGTCTAACCTCAAGATATAAAAAGAAGATAAGGTAACAAAATGCATCACAATCACCAACTACATGAAAATTAAAATAAAATGCTGCAAAAGACATTGGCAAGGGGGAGTAAGAATATCAAGATAACCGTAGAGTTCATATATGATGACAAAATTGGCAGGGTTATATGGAAAATTTAAATTATTAAGGATCAGAATAACTGTCATGAAAAAAGCTATAAAAACCAGAATGGCGGTGACAATACACGACTTGCATATTAGTCAGCAATTACAAAAACAAAAATTCATATATAGTCATCATAAATAGCTTCCTGAAAAAGATCAGATGGAGATACATTGAGAAATTTTTAGATATCTTTACTATTGTTGTTTTAAAGCTGATACAAATGGTAAAAAAAGCAGATTGTTTGATTATCTTTTGCTCAACAAAAAAACTTCTTTAAAAAAAAACTTATGAAAGCAATAGTTTCAAAAAAAAAAAATCTTCTAAATAATTGATTTCAATGACCAAGTCTGAACCCTTGCAATGAAAAAAAAATCACATAAATCTATGTTATTGCAACGAATTGTATTGGATTTAAATATTGAGGATTGAAACCTATTTTACATCTATTTAAAAAAGAGGTACAACAAAACATCTCTAATCCCATTTCTGTATTTCTTGACAAAACAAAATGTAAGTTAAAAAACATCATGAAACGGGTGTAAGAATTCAATAAAAAGTAACTTGGCATGTTTCGTGCTACAAAAAGACGCAGACACAGTCTGAGAGATTAGTCAATTGATAAACTTAGCATGCTCTATAAGCTAAACATCATCAACAAGGGAATAACATTTCAAGAAAAAAAATTGCTATGTTTATGAAACAAAATAATTGCACCTGTTTACAGTCCAAGAGATTCCCAATTCATAAAGAATTCTTATCATGGTCTATAGACTGCTCACAAAATTAATGTAAAAATGATGTCTGAATCCTCAATTTTTTGAGCAGCACCAATATCCAAGAATCATGTTTAACATTTATCTTAAATTGATCCTCAGATATTCTTAAAATTGGTTAGATATCTTTGGAATTTACAAAACACCAGCACCCAAGCCCAATCATTTCAGTAGCCCATCCCGATATCCCCATATAGACATATCCATGTTGTATTATGATATATTCAGTTACATCATCAATGTGCATTTGAGTACTTGAAATACTGTGTCAACAAGCCTTAACCTAAGGTGGGCTTATAAATAATGGATAAAGAGGTACGTCCTCCTTTGTACAGGAATCAGCAACATCAGGACAACGAATATTCGTGATACTTCAAAATAAAATCTTTGATTCATTCATTTCATTGAAGTCATAAGAGTCACTGGGTGCATCAACAAGTAAATGGCATTTGAATCCAACAAATAACAGCAGTATATATCAAACCTGACTCAGAAAATTCATCGTCTCTTTGACCACCTCTTTAAATTTGTCATCATCAAACCACCCGAACTTTGTGATTCGGCAAAGAAGCCGAATCAGAGATCCAATTACAAAAGGTTCCAGTTCAGGTCCTCTATTGGCCAGGTAAGTTATCAGATAGTTTCCTTCATAACAATCATGGAAGGGTCAGTTTAGATTGCACTGTAAAAAAAGTAAGAGGAACATTGAAAAGATTAGAATGTGAATGTATTACATTAAAAATATATATATGTTCCATGTAAGAATGTCACAGAAAAACATATACATATGTATGGAAAGCTAAATGAACAATCAACCAAATGAGACCCAAACAAACAATTCAAAAATAAAGGCTTTAAACTTGTTCATGTGAAATGGTGGTAAAAAAAAACCCTCAAACAGACAAAAAACCAGAAACAAAATCCCAGATAAGCAAATCTATGCAAATTTCACCAATAGACATTTAAATCTCCATAATCTGAATAAGAATATTACGGATATCAAGTCGGAGCTGCAAAGCAAGACTGTGCTCGGTCACTTGCTTCAGTAAGCTTTGACTAGCCAACATCAATGCATAAGGAGTCAAAGCATTCTCCAAAATGTATCGACATTGTGAAATGTAATCAGTGTTCAGAGAAAAACACTTCAAACTGCTCTCAAGGTGAGCTCGTTCGGCAGAATCGCCAGAAGTGTAAAGCCTTTCACACAAAGCTTCCAGCTGTGCTAAGCTCTCCATTGACGGATGAATGATAAGTGTTTTCAAATATTCAGACGATCAATGATATACCAAATGGTGGACAACAACTTTTCCTCCCAGCAGCTACCAATTTTACATCTACAAGTTGCCCAGGAAATTTTGTTACATAATAAACAATAAACTACACATTGCTAATATTGTCGGAATACAATTGTATAAGATCATAAGACCAAAAAGTTGAAGAGAAGGAAACAGATATCAATACCACTCAAATGTAGCAAAAAAATACAAATGTACACCACAGTACACTTGACATTCAAATTGTTCAATGTTACACAATGATCAAGATAGGCTCAAACATAAACAGAGCTCTAGTGAAAAGGTCTATGAAGCAAATCTTCTTCGAATTTGTCAGGAATGGTGGTCCAGTAGATATGAAGGCCTTACTTCATCCCTGAAAAGATTAATTCACTGTGAGAATCAATCAACATATTAAAAAAAATAAAAAACGATCATGCAAAAACTAAGATCAGAAAAGTAGCAGATTACAAAAATGGATCCAACCTATTATATCCTGATACTCCAAACTGGCTCATGTATCCAACACTTCATTTCTTAATTATAAATTACACATCCATGAAATTCTATGCCATAAGTTTCCCAGTGTCAGCACCATATGCAGGCACTATAACTATCAAAATTGTTTTCTTTCAAGATTATCAGTTATATCATTTCCGCAAATTGAGCAACTTGGAATTTGTACAAAATAACCCAGATGAAATGAAAAGAAGTTGGTTCCTTGATCCCAGAATTTTGTCAATTATAATTGGATCAAGAATAATTTGATGCTCCAATGATATGATTTTGCATCAAGTCTATTGAAATTGCACCTGAGCTATAGATAGTAACCCTAATCCAGCACATCTGCTTCCACGATATACAAACAAAGTTGCGGACAATTCAAGAGGGAGTGATTTTTTTAACAATTTTTCCATCATATGAAAGTTCTCTCAATCGCTGCCTGGTTTACCTGTGAGCATGCTTTTAGCAAGCAAATCATGAATAATTGGAAGCATGGAAATTATTGCAGTCACATGCTATTTCCCCAAGGAGCAAAACTTCATAATCCCTTACTGTATCCATGCATCATTTATGCATGAATGCGTTCATGTACTACAGATCGGTTATGGGTTCAAGCATCCTGACCTGCTTTATCAAGGGCATTATATGTTGAATAAAGTTTAAATTATCCAATCGCAAGGGTGGATGTTGGTGGGTATTTGTATCCCATACGTATAATTGTGAACATCAGGCAAAAGATGTACAGTGTATCATATTTCCACTTGATGCAGAAAAGTTGAAACTTGGAAGGCTTATTGCAGTGACACATAAAGAAAACCACATTATGCATGAAAATGACATGGTACCATTCAGTCTTGGAAATCTTAATAAATTTAAGAGGTAAAAACGGGAGTGTGCAAGGGACTGTAACTCACGAACCTGTTCAGGCATAAGATAGTCATACGGAGATAGAGAAGAATTACCTATTGGTTATTCCTTTCTCTGATTAGATAAATGTTTACCTTTTTTGTGTTTACCTTACAAGAATATAGTAATAGTTTTATATGGATAAGCAGAAATAAACTACATCAGCCTCCCCGGGTATAACTATCAAGCTTTATTCTAATTTTTCAGGACAGAAGTATTACAGTTTATTCACACTAAAAAAAACATATTTTTCAGGATTAAACATAATATAATTATCAATCCCTTCAATGCACAAACTTCCTTTAAACCCTCGCATGGTTAAACACCAATTGGTCAATCATTTATTTATATTGAATCATTTAAAAAGCCAATCAAGCCACTTCTCTAATTCTAGATAATTCACTGCACTCTATGGGAAGGGCTGTTGTGTGTTAAAGGGATATCTTCTTTGTTGATCCTTTTGATTTTTCACCTTTTTGTTTTTGCTTTTATGTGGTCCTTGTAAGAGATCCCTCATCTACATTTTGTTCAAGGGACATAATTACTTAATATAAATCTCCTACCTTTTCCTCAAACAAATCATTTAAATATAGATGGGAAGGTCTGTTGTGTGGTAAAGGGATATCCTCTTTGTTGATCCTTCTGATTTTTCACCATTTTTGTTTTTGCTTTTATGTGTTCCTTATAAGAGATCCATCATCTACATTTTGTTCATGGGGCATAATTACTTAATATATATCTCCTACCTTTTCCCAAGCAAACCATTTAAAATGGCTATAACTGGGAGATTGCGTCCTCTAAAAGGTCTAACCATCACCGATCAAAATCTCTCGCACCATTTCCCACCAATACTCTTCAATCAGTTCCCACCGATTCTACTGCTCACATGTATATCAAGAATATCGAACCTACCAATCCATCGACTCTGCTACACGTGAACCACCACATCCAGAAAAATCAATCAAACAAACAACTCCACATCAACAACAACAACAACGACAACAAAAATATAGATCCCACCACAAGAAATCAAGACCGGAATCAAAACCAAAATCAGATGATACAGAGCGAGAGAGAGAGAGAGAGAGATTGGGAGGCTTACGATCGGGAGAGGAAACCCTAACCCTACAGCGAGAAGAACCGACGGACGAGGAGGAGAATACGAGGGGTGGTGTGTTTTTTTTGGATCGCTTTTTTTTTTTTTTTTTGGATCGCCTTTTTTTTTTTTCCTCTCTCTCTCTCTCTCTCTCTCTTGTTTCGGATGGCAAGGCGTCACGACAGATTGCGATACGGCACAGCTATTTCGGAGACAACTCACGCTTACTGCGGATGGAAAGTGTATTTAAAGGGGGGGGGGGGGGGAGAGAGAGAGAGAGTAAATCAGGTTTTATTGGGAACTTGTATCCCAAGCAGATCCGGACATCTTTATTATCTATATCTCCTCTTATTTATGAATGACCATGGGTGGGGTTAAAGTCTAATTCGACATTAACTAAAAAGGTTGGTGTAAGGGTGGTATAAGGTGGGATAGGAATGGATAGGGGAAAATGGTTGTTTGTTTACATAGTATAACTTGATATTGCTGTGTCAGTATAAATGAGTATAAGAGAGTATATCAATTCTAAATAATTTCTGTAATAAGCTTATACATATCTTATCTATTCTCACGGAAAGTAGGGCCCACCATCACATTAAAAAAAATTATATCTTGTCACATCAAATCATTTATCATCACCTCTTCTACATCAGTAGAGCCCACATGTCAAATCAATTTTTTATACCTTATTCACATTTTATTCTTCAACAACAAAACAACTCAACCTTTATTATTATGTTTTCCACTGAAAATAAAAAAAAACATAACCAAACAGAAAATCCTCTATTCCATTAATAAAGTTATTTGTTGCTGGAATATGTATAAACCCAAGAATAGTTTATTCATCGATCCAAACGGGGGTTTAAGTGCCTGTTTAGACAGAGAGTTATTCTGGAGTTTATATATATTAGGAACAAATAATTTTATCAATGGAATATGTGATTTTCCCCCCGTATGGTATGACAAATAAGCCCAGGATAAGGAAGAATACAGGAGAATAGTAAAAAAAAGTTGTTTGTTTTGACAGAATAAACCTTGATAGTTATGTCTGGATAAGCTAGGATAAGACCTGATAACTATTCTAAGGAAATGTTGGAATTTCTTATCAGGCCTTATCTATGCTAATGAATAAAAATACCCTTCTCTGTCATTTTAAAAAATTTATCTCACTTAATAGTCTCACACAGATTTCAAAAATTGTCACATTTATCAAATCAATCATACATTTCTCACACTATTCACAGGGGTATAGTTGTCATTTAAAATGTCATAAACTCTTATTCTTCCTTATCAACCATTTATCATCACTTTATCCAAGATTAACCAAACAAAAAAAAATCATTTTTACGCTTTCCAGTGAGAATACCAGAAAATGCAACCAAACAAAAAATTACTTATTCAGTCAGAATTGTTATCTATCCTAGTATAACTATCAGGAGCGAATAACCTAATATCACACCCCATACGGGGGGATTTGTGTTTTTTATTATTCTTATTGAGAAATGTAATAATAAAGGTTAACTTGTTTGATTAATGAAGAATAAAATGTAGATAAAGTGTAAAAAGTTGATTTGATATATATGCTTCATTGATGTATAAGAGGTAATGACATGTGATTTAATGTGATGACATGTGATTTGAAAGGTGGGTCCCCTTATACTAGTAGAGGAATAACACAGTTCCAAGAGGGGGCATGGAATATGAATATTAGTTTATTCTCACCTAATTCTGCATAGCTATACCCCTTTATTTTCTCCGCCCAAACACATTTTTTTGTTTATTCTCCTCTATTCCCACCTATTTATCCCCTATTCCTCTATTCAAACACCACAAGGACTAGTTTGGTAAGGGTTAAGGTTTTGATAATAAGTTGTTTTAATTTTAGGGGATAAAAAGTCCATCAATTTTGTTCATATTTACATTTGTTAAAATTGAGACAAAATGTGAGGCTATTTTGGCAAGGGGTTAAGGTTTTTATGATAAGTTGTCCTAATTTTAAAAGATAAAAAAATCCATCAATTTTGTTCATATTTACATTTGTCAAAATTGGGATAAAAAAATAGGGATAAATGTTATCTCAGCCTTTAGATGGAACAAAATATCCCATTTTCATTTTAAAATTAGAACAATTGTCTACAATTTATCCCGATTGTTTTTTATACCAAATAAAGATAAGATGTCCCCTCACTTGCTTATCCCCATAATTATCCTTTATCCCAACATTTATCCCATTTTCAAACAAACTCTTAGGTGGAACAAAACATCATCATTTTCATTTCAAATTTTGAAAAATTGTCCACAATTTATCCCGATTATTTTTTTATACTAAACGAGGATAAGTTGTTTTCTTATTCACTTGTCATTATAATTATTTATTATCCCACCACTTATTCTCTTGTCAAACCAAAAGTGTTTTTACACTCATCAATTTTTTTTACAGCTCCAAATGCATCGTCATATGCCTTGTTAGCTTCTTTACTTATTATAACAAGATATATATATCTTGATGAAAAAATTTCACAACTTTAAATGATATCATTTAATTCATTAAAGTATATATATATTCCACCTTTAAATAAAAAAATATATCCCAATTACATGAGGTGTATGATTTTAAAAAAATAAAACACATGAACACTGCTTGAGAAAAAGGAACTGTGTATAGCATTTTCCTTAGACATAATTCAAAGGACTCAATATCAGCTCATCTCAAGTTTTATAACTTATAATTATATACGCTTTGTCTTATTATATGTTTTATATCTTAAAATTCATGCTCGTCCTTAAAGGAAATTTTTTATATTCGGGTAACTAGCTGTACATATTTTTATAAGAAATAAAATACATATTTTAATGAATTATAAGGATCTATATATAAAAAATGTGAAAAATTTATAATGATTAAATTTAGATCAGGTTAGCGAGTTGAGTCAAGTTTTAAATACACAATCTGAATTCAACCTGTGTATTGTAATGGGTCGGGATGGATTGGGATCGATTTGAATAGCATGGAATCCAAATCAATTCAAAAGGCTTCCATCGGTGGGGTTATCAATAAAAATCACTATTATCATCTTTTTTTTCTTCTAACGTATAGTTTGATATGCCCCCGTTTAGATAGGGACATAAATTATTCTAAAATAAATAGTTATTCTAATATACATAAAGAATAAATCATTTTTTGTTTGATTGTGTTTTTTGTTAATCGCATTGAAAATTTTAATAATAATTTTTTTATTATTCGGTTGGTAATGAATGAGTTGTGGATAAAGAGTGAATAAAATGTTAATAAAGATTTATAAAAGATGAAAAATTAATTTGACACGTGAGTTTCCTGATTTAATAAAAATGATTACATGTAATTTGACATGTGAACTCATTTTACACTAATGGAATAGATTGAGATATTTAGCAGAATAACACAATTTTAGGAGGACCTAGAATACCAATATTAGCTTATTCTTATACATCCTAACTTAGTTATACCCCTGTATTTCTTGCAGACAAAAAGATTTTTGATCTTATTCTTCTTTGTTCCTCTCTATCCCCCCTTATTCTCCCTTCCAAACAGGTGCAAGGGTATATAGATTTTAATGATAATTTATTTTAATTTTTTATAATAAAAAATTATTCTAAAAAATCTCATGGACCTCATGTAATCCACTTTGTAACACCAAATGGTGCACTCACTTGTCATTTTCTTATCAAGTTAACTTGGGAAACAAATTTCTTCCAAGTCAAACACTCAAACCATAGAACCACACGGAATCAGATGTTTTGCCCTTGTGGGTTTGCTTCAATTTTGATACAAAACTTGATGTGTACATATATATATATATATTATATTTATATCTATTATTTTATGTTTGGATTCGATTTTGACAACATGTATAATTAATATCACTAATCATTATTATTATATAAGAATGTCTTGTATTAAACTAAAAAATCACATTAAAATAATATAAACATATTGTTAATGGATGTATAATGTGTTTTTTTTTTATGATGTGATTGAAGGCTACATTTAGATCATCCTCTTTGTTGTACTGTAGGATGTGAATGTCGTGCTCGGGGCACTGAAAATGACACATGCTTGTAAAATTGTCCACCCTATATTGTTGAAGTAAATCATTTTCTAGCTAGTATTTCCCATCTAATTTTGTTCTTCATTGACCCTCAGATTGCACATGACTCATGCAAGATTGTTTATAGGATTGTTTAATCATCAAGATTGTTTATGGAACAAAGTTGAAAGGGCTATGTTACAATCAATTTTTTTTATAGTTCAAATAACAGTTTTATATACATCATTATAAAATTCAATAAAACATATACATTGTTAAACGATGTATATACATCGTTAGTTTTTTTTTTTACATATATTAAAAACAGGTTCACTCAATTTGAAATAGAGCAATATATATTTTTCATCAGATGATTTTTATTATTTTTTTAAAAATAAAAACATATTTGATATATATTTTTTATTATAAAAAAGATTGGGTCTAATATTTTTCAAGTTGAAAAATTCATTTCATGAAGGGCCACACGTGCTATTGAATCTTCACCTTTTCAAAAAATTCAATACGTGTTTTTAATAACATTATTTTCAAAACTTTTAAAACACGAAAATATGCAAAAGTTTTTAAGTGATGTGATAATTTATTTTGTTTTTAGAGAAACGTTGACTTTTTCAAAATTTAATCAACGATTACAAATGGGTCGAATATTGGGAGGGGTCTAAAGAGAACCTCCATATGTGGTTACACAAGTGGTGCTCCCACAGATAGGAGACAAGATAGTAGGGGAAAAAGAGAAAACAACAACAGGTAAAGAAAACAAAAATAAGAGTGACCACCACGACAACTGAGTCACCCATGCATCATGCAACTCCACTGTCAGCCGGCTATGTGGTTTGTGGCAGCCAATATATGATCGCCATGTACAGGGTTTCTCTGTGGTTAAAAAAGTGAAAAAAAAAAAAAAAAATTTGATAAACTCTTATCGATAAGGGTTGAAAAAAATAATACATTGTTTACGTGACGATATCTGATTGGTTACCACAGGATTTCTATGTGGTTTTACCACAGAAAATTCTTGACTCTAGTCGGCTAGTGTCTGCTGTTTTTTGATGCGCAGGATCTCCTTTGTATAAGTGAATGTTTTTTAATCTAAAGAGATGTCTCTCCCAATCCTAAATTAAATAAATCGCAGACTCCCACAAATTATGCTTAAAAAAACATGAAATGTTATACTTAAAAGTTATTTTAAGTGAAGATAGCTTTTCTAAACTCAATTCACAAACATATCCTTTAGTCACATTGAACAACTATTATCAAGCAACTATTATCAGGCGGCTCAAATATAGTTCAATGTTTATTTGTTAATGAATAACTATTGACAATAATAGATTAGCATGTCTATTTCCTATTCATTTAGGAATATTGGGTTATTTTGCTTCAAACCATATTCTTCCGAAGAAGATTTATAAGAAAATAAATAAAGTACACTTAGAATAATAAAAAATGTTAATTAATTAAAGTAAGCTAGAGGAAATTAATATTCATATTTGCTCGCCCACACACAAAGTTGGTTGTGAAACATTAATCATTTAACATTTAGACATCTGATTTATAAAAGATGATGATAGGTGATTTGACACGTGAGACCCTTATACCAATGGAATAACATAATTCAAAGAGACATGAAACGTCAGTATCAATTTATTCTCACTTATTCTGGTATAAGCACATCTACCATTTGGCTATTTCTTTCAAACAAGGGTGCTGTTAGACCAAGTTTTTTTTTTTTCACTCCAATTCGAGTTTTATATGTAATACACTCACATTATCGAGTCATATGCTTGATGTTTCATTAGCAATATTTTATAATTTTTATAAATAAATTTATATAATAAATTGAAGTATATATTTTATTTTTATAAAAATACGTATCTCATTATATGTATTCTATTTATAAAAAAATAAAATAAAAATCTGCATGAATCGGATCTGGATCTAAAAAAAAAAAAATTGTACAACAAAATTATCTTTAAAAAAACATTTATTTTTTCTTGCTTATTCACTGTTATTCCTCACTATTATCATCTCATCCTCCTCCGCGGCTCCACCATATCTGAGCCATCCGTCTCTAATCCGACGGCCTACGACGTCCAACTGCGCGTCTCCAACATGATAGCTTTCATCAACCACGACGTCCTCCGCCTTCTCTTCGCGGGTTAACTTCAACGGCTAGGGTTTCGCATGGTGAGCGCCGAATCCATTCGCACCCTCTCAAATTCCTCGGTAAGTTTTCTCTCTCTTGTTTGTTCTGATTCGTTAGCTTTGATTGATCGTTGATCGTGCGTATTTTATAGTTGAATCGATCAAAGAATATATTTTCCGATGTTTCAAAACCCAATCTGTTGTTTTTTTCCCCAATTAGAACAATCAATCACAAATGATCAGTTCAAGTCTCTCACTGTCATCATTGTTAGATCAATCGAGTTCCTCCGATGGATTCCGACATGGGATCGGATGAAACACGAGACGATTCAACATCCAAAGATCATATCTTACAATGGACACAATGGCAGTTGTTGGATTCAGTCCTCCCCACAGGGGGTTTTGCCCACTCTTACGGTCTCGAGTCCGCCATCCAGTCTCGCGTCGTTACGGGTCCCGAAGACCTGAAAGATTACGTCTTTCAGGTCCTAGACAACACCGGAAGCCTTTTGCTTCCCTTCGTTTACGAGGCGAATCGGTCTCCCAGCGTAGAAACTTGGACGAACTTAGATCGAACATTGAACGCCACCTTAACCAATGAAGTTAGTCGTAAGGCGTCCATCGCCCAAGGATCGGCGCTTCTTAGGGTAGCCGCATCCGTGTTTTCGGAGATCCCGTCTCTGAAGAAGATGAGGGATTCGTACATGGGATCGGGAGACGTGGTGTTCCACCACGCGCCTGTTTTTGGGCTTGTGTGTGGACTTGTTGGGATTGATAGCGGGACTGCGCAACGGGGTTATGTGTTCATGACCATGAGAGACGTTATTTCTGCCGCGACAAGGCTCAATTTGGTTGGGCCAATGGGCGCGGCGGTTCTGCAACATGAGATTGTTGGTGTTGCGGATCGAGTGGTGGAGAAATGGATGGATCGTCCCGTGGCAGATGCGTGCCAGACGTCTCCTTTGCTCGATACGGTGCAGGGATGTCATGCTTACTTGTTTTCTAGACTGTTTTGCTCTTGAGACATGGAGGGTTATTGTTGTTTCATGTGGATTTCTTGGGATTTCAATGAATGTGATTCTATGCGCTTGCACTTTTTGTTGTTGCTTATGAGCCTGTGATTGATGCTTTGTGCTCCTGAAATTTAATGGAATCTAATGCAGACTTATGTGTTGCATTCATGGACATGTTGGCTAGGAATAGTTTTGAATGTGTTATTCTACAAAGCGGGGGAAAAGGTGAATTTATTTATTTATTTTGTGTAGTATCACATACTCTGATTTTTTCTTTGTTATGAACTGAGAGAGAGTCATTTGCATTATCACTTATGGAAGAAAAAAAAAAAAAAAAAATGCATGTTTCACCCAACCAAGATTTTTATGCATTGAGACTGTATATGTGAATTGAGTATAAGAGCATCTTCAACCACACTACCTAAATATTCCATACATTTAAGAGCCAATAAAAATAGGAGGCCATCTAAGGAGTGTATTTTTCAACTTTGCTCCCTCAATGACTCCCTACATATTTTTTTATTAATAAAGTGTGATGTGGGGCCATGCAATAGAGAGCAAATTTATCTCCTACATGTGGGGAGACTTCCTCACCAGAAAATGCTTAATATTAAATATAGAGAGCCTATTGAACCCTCCCCTCGACCCCTCCCCCCTCCTTTTTTTGATAATAGAGAAACCACCCATAACTCGCTTTATGGCCGAGCTAGATAGGCTATTTTTGCCTGTGTATCCCCAAGCCCACTGAAATACATAGGTTAAGTCAGCGTCAAAACTCGATACCAAGACCTACTTATCCTTAACATATATAAGTCATGATCGTTGTGCTATGACCACTGATGGGCCATTTTTTTTATATTATTATTTCTCTCCAAATATGAGTTAAGAGCTTTTAACTCCGATGGCGTTGGAGATGCTCTAACACACTCATAATTAACAATTTTCTCGATATCGAATATTTAAGAGTGAAAATGCAAATTTAGAATAAAAATTGCAAGACAAGCATTCCGTGCTATAATATTAAAAATATTTTTATCTTTAGAGTTAGTTTTGCATTGAGATAAGTATTGGGATAAAGGAATAAGTAATGGGATAAATGAGAGGGAATGACTTATCACTTATCTAGTTTGTTGTAGAAAATAATTAAGATAAAATGCGGACAACTGCTCAAATTTTGAAATGAAAATAAAGATTTTTTGTTGCACTTAAAGGCTGGAATAACATTTATTTACGTTTTTTTTTTTCTAGATTTGACAAATGTGAACAACGTCAAAATTGGGGGAATTTTTAGTTTCTAAATTAGGATAATTTATCTTCAAAACTTTAACCATCGCCAAATATGGGTTGTCAACGAGTTTCGTCCAATCATGACTTTACTGCAAGTTTTTGGACAAGTCATTACAATTCAATTAGAACATTTTTTTAAAAATAAATAGTAGTTTATTAAGGATCAAAATATAATTACCCAAGATTCGAACATTGAAAATTGAAATTTTTGAAAAACCACATCCATCAAGTGAATGATCTGTAATTGGAGGGGGCAAGAGCATCAAGAAAAATCAAGTTGTCTTCAGGCATGGCTTACAGGAGCATAAGTTTCCAAAACAGACTAGTATTCATAGGATATTCATAGGAGACATACTAAAAATGATAAATGTGAAACACAATGGGAAGCAATTTATGCCTTATAAGAGCCATCAATGAAGTATAAATTGGGTGGTCTTGTTCAGATTGAAATATTGAATTGGTTGCCATGTTTGAGAGGAATTGTTGCAGCCAAGGATAGAGAGTGCATGAAATGAAAAAGAGAAGTATAACTGCTGTTATTTGAATGTGTGGCTGGTAATAGTAGGTAAGGAAAAAGTTGGGAATAACTCAAAACATATCATTAAAGCATCTGGAAACATAAAAGAATGACAAGAACCAGAATTGAATAAAATTCCAAGAGTAAAGTATGATATTGTGTACTTCAATAGAGTGCTTTTCCTTAAACAAGCTGCAGAGTTATATTATAGTAATAATAAACATCCATAATAAAGAAAAGAAAATGCAAATTCAATATATTGGCAAGCAGGAGTAAACTTGGAAGTGGGCAGCATGTATCACTAAACGTATTTACACTTAAAAACCTAAATTGAGTTCAAAAACTTCAGGGCAATGGTATAAACAATATACATGAATTACAATGAACCTATAAAAGAATTGCTTGTCATTTTGGGAGAAATTGTGTGGAATATAGATATTCATGAACCCTTTCTTGTTGACCAAAAATTGAATTGAGATAATTGATGGGTAAATCTCATTCATAATTCAAAAAATCCTCCATATCGTCGGGCGTGATAGTGACTGCAGGGTTCGGGTCTTCATCGGACGGCTGTTTTTCATGAGTTGTGGCTTCTAACCATCCGCGATCATCTCATAAGAGACAACCTAATCTTTCTGCCAACTCCAATAAGTCCTACTATGGTGGTAGAAGTTGATAGGCCTAAGTGAGATAAGCATTAAATCTCCTATGAAATATAGGGGCTGAAGTCAGACCTTGATGGCCGTCAAAAGAACAAATCGATGAATCATGAAGACTTTGTTGAACAAAAGAATTTGACAACTTTTGGTTTCCTCTGATGTTTTACAATAAATTTTAACTGATATTATAATCATTGAATGTTTGATCAAATTTTTTCCACGTATCTTGTAAGATTATATACTTCTTAAATGATCCAATACATTTATATTGCATGACAAGTAAAGAAGCATAGTTTTTGCTTGATTTAATATTGATATTTCAGTCATACTTTATGCATGTGACCCATTATAGGTGTGACATAAAAAAAAATTGATGAGAGAATCTCAAAAATTGCTTTTTCATTTTCCCCTTAATTCATGTTTGCCGGCCAAAATTTGCATGTCTGCACTAAATTAACTCTCCATCACTTCTGTTATTTTTTTCATGAATAAAAAATAATTGAACTTTTCAGCTTATATTGAAATACAGATGAAAATTAATTATCTAGAGAATTTATCTTCCTAATTTCTCTTCTATGCTCTGAGATGGGATGTAAAGTTTGGCTCAATTTACATCAATGGGAAGTAAATTGTATCAATTAAGGGTCCGTTTGTTTCAATGTAAACGTCACAGAAAACTCTACTTTTTAGGAAAAATAATTACATTGGGATGTTTGTTTGTATGCCATTTTGCAGAGATTAAAAACTCCATATATTAGAAAAGCTTCTCAAAAGTTATATGTATCTTCCTTTTCACATAAATATTATAAATCTAAATATTTTAAATCAATTTTTTAATATTTAAAAGATATAAAAATATCTTTTATTCAATTATATTATATTTTCTAAAATTTAAAATTATTTTCTTCAATTTAATAATAATTTTTTAATATAAATTAGATATTGTGAATTTTAAAAATTATGTCCTATGATGTTATAATATGTCGTATAATAAATTTTAGGATTAAAGACATTTGCGTCCCCCTAAATATGAGTAATCTTATATAAATCCTTGTTAAAATTCAGGTAGACGTATAAGTCCTTGAAAACTCAGAAAACCCCTTATACATCTTATACATCCATGTCACCAACATTTTAATCATGATTCAATATATCATAGTTAATTCTAACTTATACTATAAAATGACTAAATTATCTCCATTTTTTAATACCTTTTAACAATCTCAAGGTAGAATATGAAAAAAACATAAAAGTTTTAAAAAGACAATTTGGTCTTTTTTTTTCTGGTAAAATGATTTAATGAGCCATGTGCCTCACCGAGATCAACCTCAAATCCATTATAACAATAGAGAAATCTTGAATTTGGATTGACTGTAGAAGAACAATCAACCAATCAAAAAAAATGTTGCGGGCATTTCCTTTCCCAATAAAGATAATCCATTTGAGAGTGAAGATGGCCCCAACTTCTGCAGTGGTTGAAGCTGATGAGCCTGGCTAAAATCAGCATCAAGTCCCGGGTAACACACGGGGGTTGAAGCCAGACCTTGATCCCCGTCACATAGGGGTTGAAGCAGACCTTGATCGCCGTCCGAAGAACAGATTGACGAATCAAGAAGACATTCTTAATCAAAAGAATCTGACAACTTTTGGTTTCCTCCGATGTTTTACAATAAATTTTAACCGATATTATGATCATTGAATGTTTGTTTGATCTATTTTTTCTTCATGTATCTTGTTAGATTATATACATCTTAAATGATCCAATGCATTTATATTGCATGGCAAGTAAAGAAGCATAGTTTTTGCTTGATTTAATATTTGGATATTTAAGCCATACTTTGTGCATGTAACACATTATCATAGGTGTGACATAAAAAAAAATGTGATGAGAGAAGCTCAGAAATTGCTTTTCATTTTCCCCTTAATTTATGTTTGCCAGCCAAAATTTGCATGTCTGCACTAAATTGACCCTCCATCACCTCTTTTTTCTTTTTTCATAAATAAAAAATAATTGCACTTTTCAACTTATATTAAAATACAAATGAAAACTAATTATATAGAGAATATATCTTACTAATTTCTCTTCTATACTTTGAGATGGGGGATGTAAAGTTTGGTTCAATTTACATCAATAGAAGTATATTGTATCAATTAAGGGTCCATTCATTTTCATGTTTGTTTCGACGTAAAAGTCAGTAAAAGTCACGGAAAACTTTATTTTTTAGGAAAAATAGTTACATAGAGATGTTTGGGAGGGATAGAAAAAATGGTTACATAAAACTATTTCTTTAACTGCTTTCAAATCCTAATCTTGTCATCCGCCCTGATGGTTCGTATGCCGTTTTTCAGGGGATTAAGAAATAAGAATTCCATATATCAGAAAAACTTCTCGAAAGTTCTCTGTCTTCTTTTTTATTTGAATATTATAAATTTAAATATTATAAAAAAATTTAATATTTAAAAGATGTAAAAATGCCTTTCAAATGAATTAGTTGATATTTTCTAAAATTTAAAAATATTATTTACAATTTAATAAAAAATTTGATATAAAATTCAAAATTATATGGAACCCATCAGGTTGATAGATTTGAAAAATAAAATGCAGAATCTTCAAAATATATATATTTAATTAAATCTTAACATTATGATAAATATTCTTATTGGAATTAGAGAGATTTCATGAAATATATATGGAAAAATATATAAAATTATTGATATCTCATAAATCATATTTGATATCCCATAAACAAAAGTTTTTGTAACTAAAAAGCACTACAAGAATTTTTTTTTTCTTGCAACAGCCCCAAACCGCCGCAATAGGGTTAAAAAAAAGCTGTCAATAGTATTTGCGACGCGTCGTAAAAAGTTCAAAAATGCATGGCGACCAATTCAGTTAACCGCTGCAAAAGAACTCCTTGTGACGGATTCCCAAATAGCTTCTAATTGCTTCATTAGTTTATTTGCGACGGTCCTATAACCACCACAAATACTATTTTGTTTTAGACAGAGATTATTACTCCTATTTCATTTTAATGTAAAAAAATAGTTGATATTCAAAATAAGTAATACCATTCAATTCAACTTTCTTTTCCATTCATTTATAAGATTCAGTCAAATCAACGTTCAATTCAATTCATCTGTAACATTCATTCAAATTCAATCATAAAAAAGTGAACACGTCACTTTCTGTTTATAACATGAAGAAATCCCCCCAAACAATGCGAATGAGAAACGGGTAGTTGCACTACTATTCAATTTTCTCATCTTAAGAATAGTTCTGAGATAACCTTAGCCTACAATCATGACCTTGTAAACGAAATTGAGAAACTGTAAAACCTTAATAATAAACTAAATGAAAATGGCTAATATGTCAGAGAGAATAAATCAGTTTGAATCCATCAAATGATATTAAAAATATGCCATCATTTCTTCCACAGCGTGACTTCAGCTAAAATAATTCTGAGTGAGGGATGTATACTATTAACCATATTAGATGACATCAAAATTGCATAGGAGAATTGAAGGTAGTATCTTCAACCAATCCATTGAAGTCATCACAAAAATGAATAATATGCCTCACATCTCTTGCTCATCAGTCTTCAATCTCTTGTACCCAGCATTCAAATGGAACTGTAAGCATGAGACCGAGATATGGATGGAATAAGCCATGAATTATGGTTGGTATAGAATTTTGGGTATGTAAATCAATATATTAAATCCAATGAGTAAGAAACCCTATGGCCTCTAAACATTTCATTGCATAAGATGATGCAGAATCCTGCTGTAATTATAATAAACTTCACAAATTTACCCCACATTTTAGATAAACTGGAATTAGTCCAAAATTTCTATCTCACACAATCAATACCTAATTGCAAGATGGGGACTAACAAGTTTCCAGGAGAAGCAAGAGTAAACCATAGGATCACAGGATATCATGTTGTCCACAAGAATAAATGAGAGTGCAAAAAATAATACTACATCAAACCATTAAAACTTAAATTATGTCAACAACAAAGCACTGCCACATGTGAGTTACAACTTGAAAGATGGGGAATAACAGCTTGAATTGCAGCTATCAATGAAAACAATCTCAATAACTGAAATACAGACTGCATGCACCAGCCATTACAGATGAAGCTACAAAGAAACAAAATAACGGAGTCCACACTTATACAAATATCTGGAACACCTAAAACATTGATGAAGATGAGTCTAGATCCCAGGCAGAAGACCAGATCAATGAATCCAGAAAATCTTCATTTTGGATTGAAGGGAGCCCTGGATCCATAGAAGCAGAGAGGTTCCCAGGAACAGCATCGCAACACGGTGTAAATGCTTGTGTGTTCTGTGGTGGTTCGCATGGAAAATTCGATACAGTTGGCTGAACAATCAGATTGTTGTTGCAAGTCTCGCCAGCGCCTTTGACACCATTCATATATATGGACATGTACTCAAAGAGATCTGCATTTTTGACCATAGAAGCAGAGAGGTTCTGTGGTGGCTCGCATGGAAAATTCGATACAGTTGGCTGACCAATCAGAATGTTGTTGCAAGTCTCGCCAGCACCATTGATATCATTCATATATATGTTCATGTCCTCACAGAGATCTGCATTTTGGAGCATAGAAGCAGAGAGGCTGTCAGGAACTGCATCGCAACACGGTGGAAATGCTTGCGTGTTCTGTTGTGGTGCACATGGAGAATTCGATACAGTTGGCTGATCAATCAGAATATTGTTGTTGCAAGTCTCGCCAGCGCCGTTGATACCATGCACATCCTGGTTCCAATTGAGAGGCTGCTGCGAGGAGGAGGAGGAAAGGTCGGAAGGGTAGAACAGCATACGATCGTGATTCCAATAATTCTTCAGTTCATTATCAGTCCATCCTGTCAACTGAAAACATTCAAAAGAGGTGCTCATCAGACCACTGTTTAGGCAGAGACAAAAAGGGACACAAATACACAATCAAGGAGGAATGCATGCAACAAGAAAAATAACCAATAGCCTAAATCTATTATATACTTCATTTGGTTTTTCAAACTGTCTATAAATTCTATCATTTTCTTTAAAGCATTGTTGATTCCATAGTCCTGACTTGTTCACTTCACAAAATAAAAAAAAATAACAGTAATGCATGCAACAATAAAATAACAGTAATTGTAATTGAAGAGGGGAATGCTGGGAATGCAGCAGCTAAGTAAAATTGTGGTAGATAGAGTTAGTGACTGATTATTTAATTTTCTATGATTATTACCTTATGAGAAACTTTAAATAGCCACTTTTTTTTCTTCTGCTTCTCCTGCTAATCCTGTGTTTACTTGATTCTATAATTATTGCATTTTTTTAGTAGAGTTTCATGTTTAATTGTGGTAGTCTGGTAGATGTAGTCCGAAACAATCCAAGTCCAAGTTAAGCAGTTAAATTTACTTTGTTAAAAAAATGTCAAACAATGCAGTACATTATCATAACCATAAATCAGTGCTCGTAACCTCATAGAGATCTTCATTTTGGAGCGAAGGGAGCCCTGGATCCATAAAAGCAGAGAGGTTGCTAGTAACTGCATCGCAATACATGTTCTGTGGTGGTTCGCATTGAAAATCCGATACGGTTGGCTGATCAATCAGAATATTGTTGTTGCGAGTCTCGCCAGCGCCATTGATACCGTTCACATCTTGGTTCTCATTGAGAGGCTGCTGCTGCTGCGAGGAGGAGGAAAGGACAGGAGGGTAGAGCGGCGTACAATGGCGCTTACACCTCTTAATCCTGGTATTCCAATAGTTCTTCAGTTCATTATCAGTCCTTCCTGGCAACTGACAATTTAAAAAAGAGGTGCTCATTATCAGACCACAGTTTAGGCAGATAGACAATCAAAGAGGAATGCATGCAACAAGAAAAATAACCAATAGTCTAAATCTATTATATACTTCATTGGGTTTGTCAAACTGCCTATAGATTCTATCATTTGCTATAAAACACAGTTGATTCAATAGTTCCTGACTTGTTTACTTCAGAAAATAAGAAAAAATAACAGTAATGCATGCAACAAGAAAATAACAGTATTTGTAATTGAAGAGGGAAATGCTGGGGGAACTAGGAATGCAGCAGCTAAGCAGTGTAATTTACTTTGTTGATACACTCCAAGTCCAGGTTATTGCAATTATTGCATTTTTTTTTGTAGAGTTTCATGTTTAATTCATTGTGGTAGATATAGTATGAAACACTCTAAGTCCCAAGTGTAATTTACTTTGTTAAATAAATTTCAAAATGTAGTATAGTATCAGAATTATTGGAGGCTCAAACCCAAGAATTCCACTTACTTAACTATATATGCTCAAAACCATGAAGCAGTGCTCACAACTTATGGCATGATGATATAGACTAATAGATATTATTATCTCCATTCAAGACATTCAAAATTATGAGAATAAGAAGGAAAAAAAAAAAACTCACAAGTCTAGCCATCTGAGCCCACTTGCTGCCCATTGTAAAATGGAGTTCAATGATTTGCCTTTCCTCCTCTTCAGTGATAGGATCCTTCCTCAAACCAGGCCTGAGTTGGTTTAGCCACCGCAGACGGCAGCTTTTGCCTTCGCGAAGCAGACCGGTCAGCTTTGACACATCGTTCCATTTCTCATCTCCATAATTTTTCACATAATCAACTAAGATTTCATCTTCCGCCGCGGTCCATGGCCCTTTCTTGAATACCGTTGGCCTCCCTCCTCCATGTAACAGTGGATTGCTCTTATCATTCTCCATCTCCATCTGAAACATGCGTCATAAAATCATTAATATTATACACATTTTTCATAAAAACATGTTTCTCATTTAATCATTTATTATTTTTAAAAAAACTGTCCCTAATATTATTCAATAAATAGATACTAAAATTGAGGACAGTAAACTAGATATTAGTAACATTCAGATTGCTGTTGAAGGATTAAAAAAAAAAATGGTATGTAACAAATCCAATCAAAACAATGCTGATCTGTGTCAAAAAAAAAAACAAGTGATGGTGAGCAGTTTAAACAAGAATTGAACACCATTTAAACTTTCAGAATATCAAACCAAAAGACACAAACTGATCAATCAGTGAAGAATAGAACTCCACTCACTATTATCATTCAAACACATCAGTCAAGCAAAAAAAAAAAAAAAAAACTCTTTACACCACAAAATTAAAATTATATCATGATGTGATACAAACTAGGGATTTTTGTTTATATATCCTCAAAAATTCTATATTATCAAATACCCCCTGAAGATCAATACCCTAAAAAAATATTAAATTTTACACACAATATAAATATTTTAAAACATTAAATGCTTGTTTCAGCAGATCTAGACTTGACAATCCATTTGAAATTCTCAGTGAGTGAAGAAATCAAGAGAAATAAATAAATAAGTGTGCTCTTAAACTAACGGAATCACTTCTAAATAAATGACACGTTACCATATATATAAAATCTTAATTTTTTTCTAAAATTAACATCTGACCTAAAATAGTAAATGAATAAACGAATAAAAAAAACTCACAAGCTTGCAGATTCAGTGCCATAAAAGGAAACAAATCTATTGATGTTTTTAAAAGATCACCTGAATTATATCTATATACAATCTAGGCTGATCGGGACTGTCCGATTGGATACCTATCTGTGTTATTACTGCATGGGCAGATCAGGACCGTCCAATCGGATAAACGTTATTAACTGATTAAGTAATCATTACATCTGATGATCCGTGTGAGTATTTTGGATAGATATTGATTTGTATTATTTTTTAGATGATTATTTGTTGTCATTAATGAGTGGTGAGAGCAAAAAAAAATGTCAATTATATGTTTATCCGTTTGAAAAAAATTAGAAATATATGCAATATTCAAATTTGTTGTGTAATGTACTATTTAACTATCTTCGTAAAATTAGAAATTATCAAATATTCAAAAATGTTGTATTATATACTATTTAACTTTTAATTATTTTGTATAATAATCACGAATTTCCAAATTTAAGCAACTCATGCATTGTCTTTAATTTCTATTATCTTCAAAAAATTATAAAAAAATTCTAAACTCCTTATTTAACTTTGAATTTAAAAGAAATCCAATCTAAACTATGCTGTCCTATCAAAAAATTGATGGCAATCAATTTAAAACAAAAATTGAACAACATTTAAATTTTCAGATAATCAAATCAAAAGATATAAAACTGAATGAGTCAAGAATAGAACTCACATACACAATAATTATCATTTTAAAATATCAGTAAGGAAAAAAAAAGGAGCAAACTCTTTATCTTTAAAAGAAAAAGAAAAAACTTGACTCTTCTTTATTTATCAAATAAAAAAGATTTAAAAAATCCAACCAAATTAAATAATACTATGGAAGAAGTCAATAAACGTTTGGGCTCGTGATGATGTTTCTCCAATTTCTTAGGAGGATCTCTGAAATTTAGGTATACAATGTGTCTCACAAATTAACATAAATAGATTACCTATTATAAATATACAATAGATAAACAAATAGCATCACTTGTAAATAAATGACATATTACATCAAATCTCAAAAACTTACATAAAATCTAACATCTTACTAATTAATAGAGTAAAAGAATAAATGAATAAAAAATCTCACAAGCTTCACAGATTCAATGCCATAAAAGGAAAAAAAATCCATTAATGTTTCTAAAAGATCACCTGATCGAATTTAGGGAGAGACAAATAAAGAAAGCTTCAAAGTAAGTAGTGACACTTCTCTCATTTAATGAGGATATTTATATTGAACCTAGGCCGATTGAGACCGTCCGATTAAATAGCGATCCGCGTTATTACTGCATGGGCAGATCGGGACCGTCCAATCCGCTAAATTGATAATATTAACTGATTAAGTAATCATTATTTCGGATAATATTGATTGAAATTTTTTTAGATGATTATTGCTTGTCAAAAACAATTTAGGCTGATCGAGACCGTCTGATTGACTACCGATCCGCGTTATTAATGCATGCACGATCGGGACCGTCCAATTCGGGTAATATTCAGTTTTGATTAAAAAAATATATATTAACGGATTAAGTAATCATTGCATTTAATGATCTGTGAGTGTTTTTGGATAGATATTGATTGAAATAGTCTTTAGATGATCATTGCTTGTCATTAATGAGGGATGAGAACAAAAAAAAAAACAAAAAATCAAATATTTGAAATTTATATTGTTTATCTCTGTTTAAAAAATCAGAAACTTTTATTAAACATACAAATTCAAATTTGTTTTCCCTTCCACTATTTACCTATCTTTGAAAATTTAGAAATGATCAAATACGGAAATACACTGTGTCTTGTACAATTTAAATTTAAATTATTTTGTGTAATGATCAAGAACTTCCAAATTTAAGTAACTCATGCATTTTCTTTCCATTATTTTTAAAAACATATAAATTAAAACTCTCAAGTCATTAATTAAATTTTTTTTAGGCTGTGTTTAGATGTGAGATAAAACACTAAAGATTCTTCAAATCTTGAGTTTTAAATTTAATTTTTAAAAAACATTATTTTGTTAACTTTTTATTTCCCAAATTTTTTAACCTGAAAAAGTAAAATGATAGTTTCAAAAATTAAATGCTGAAAATGTATTTGGATCCATGTTTGATAATCTTTATCTTTTTAAACGCAGTCCAAGTGGGGCCTCATATTATAACTTTTATCACATCTAATATGTCACTTTATCATTCGCTTGCATCTATATTTGGATGTTTCTTTTCCTCTTTGAATATATGATTATTACAATTTCAATAGGTTTGTGTTTTGTCCTAGATCTTGAGCTATTGAATTTTCATCTAAGGGTTGAAATTAATTCTTACATATATAAATAAAATAACAGTTCGGATACAGATATTGTTCGGATCGGATATAGGCTATATCCGATCCAATAATTTTCGGATACGAATAATTTGGTTCGGATACGGATATGGATTTTTGGATACGGATTCAAATTGGATACGAATATTTTTTTGAATAATTAACAAACTTACTTGAAATCAGTTTGTAGGAGGTTGTTATTATACTAAAATCGTTTAGTTGCACGATTACATAAATAATTTTTTAAAAACAAAAAAAACTGTTATATCCTAACAACCCCGCAGTCCTAGTAAGGGAAAACTTTCGTGCCAACGAACCACCAAAAGATTTCTTAAAGTGTCTACCAGTTACTCATCCATAGCCGTAAAAATTGCATGAAAAAATCACTAATAAGTCACACTATCCAATCAGCTGCTACTTAAACAAAATATATCACATGACGTCTTTATTAGATCAGGCAGCCGTCATAAACCAAGTCAACATTTGTCTTAATTAATAATTTCACTAAGTCAACGTGCCTCGTCATCCAAAAAACAGACAGAGCGGATATCGGTCAACAAACCAGAAACCACGCGCGCTAATTAACTTTCCCGTCACATGCAGTGGTCGGAACGACTTTGACCAGACTCCCAGCCGTCGATTTAGCCAGTCCATGGTTTTGTGTACTTTATTTGTACGGTTCATCGCCCGCCATTTTTGACTCTTTTTAAAGGAAGAAATTCGCTCGCGTCATCCTGTCCGTCCAATTCTCCGTATTTTCCCTGATCGGGTGATCGTGTCCCCCCCCCCCCTTCAAAGAACGCCTGGTCTGGTCTGCTGTTACGGACACTTGGAGAGTGTTGCATTGATTTGTTGTTATAGTTTAAACGGATCTGCCGTTACAGTGGACTGAGATTCGTTTGACACGTCGGTGCTTGATCTGGACTTCGATTGAGTACGATGTTTCAAAATCAACGGCGGTGATTCAGTTTGCAAATGCAGTGGAACTATTGTTTCAGTGGGGTTTTAACTCACCTCAAGTGACATATATAGTCAGGGATTGATTATCAAAACTATTGTGAACAATTTCATCAAAGTATTTAATTAAAACATATATAGAGCATATGACAGGGGAAAATAATAGTAGGTGTGCTGAGACATCAATCAATTTTAAGAATATGTATATCCAATTAACCAAATCCCACACTCAAAATTAAAATTAAATTAGATCAGATATGTTATCGTTTAATATTAAATTGAACTGAATCACTAATATTCTGATCCAATTCGATCAAATTGGATAAGGGCGACCAACTGAATATCGATTGCCCACTGTGTCACTGTATGGTGGAAACTCTTTTTTTTAAAAACAAAGTATAGATCTTTTATAACTAGATATTATAGTTAATGAGTCCAAATAACATAGATGTAAGAGAAAAGAAAGGATATGATCCTGAGGTATAAGCTCTCAAAAAATGAACAAAAATTGGATAAAAGCAAGGTGGGTTCATTCACCTCTCGAAATGAAACAGTTTTCAAGAGTACACGCTTCTATTTTGAAAATCTCTAAGAAATGTCACGATAAGATAAAAAAGATTGTAGTACTGTTGTTGGTGGGGCATCATACATTCTGTTAGAGCAAGATTGAATGGTGATTACTGAGTGATAGACAATGGTTTTCGAACAAGCAGTGGTCGAAATCTTTTATTTCTTTACTGTTTACTGTTTTACTTTAATTTGTTTTGTACACTTGATTTCTCTCTCCCATGCTATTTGGACATGTTTTATTTTGATTCAATGAATATATTCGCTCAAGATATTTATAAAATAGAAAAATAATAAAATCATTTTTGTGCAACAAGAAAAAGGAAAAGACAATTTTTTTCAAAAATAACCCTGAATGGAAAATTCTACGAAATTTACTGCATCAAAAAAAAACATACACAGAAACAGACGTCATCCATCCGATACGGATCAGACGATCCAGATTCATCCAAAGCCTCACCCAAAACAAACATGAAAACAAAAAAAATCCTTCACCGCATTCACATCACTCCCCACGACTCCAAAGTCGGAAAGCTCGCGAAAACCTCGAAATCCGCCCCCGTCCCATCCGACGGCGACGATAACGCCACGTGTCCTCCCTGATTGCCCCCCTGAATCGCCGACGTGTCAAGCGTCGGAAGTAGACACCCTCCCATCCGACCGGCCGCCGCCGATTGGTACCTCTGGACCGTCAGATTCGAGCTCCTCAACGGCTCCGGCTTAATCATCGACTCGACCGGCCCTAACCTCCCGCCGGTGACCTGCTGCACCATCTGACGGAAGTTCGACGGGTCAGCAGTGATGAACGTCGTCGGCGACCGCTTCGTCGCCCGCGATTTCCGCTTCGAAACCCTCGATGTCGGCGACGGCGGGATCGGGTGGTGGCCGGTCGGTCTCCGATCCTCGACGGGGGCCGGCTCCGGCAGGGGGAGATCGTCGAAATCGCTCGAGAGGGATTTCTGGAGGGCTCTGGTTAGGGTTTCGGTTTCCCGCGCGAACGTATCGGCGATCCACGGCGAGTCGGCGAAGGTGGAACGGAAGGTCCACGATTCGAGGCTGAAACAGTTGTCCGCCATTGAGGGTTCACTGAATCGACGGCTGTGATTGATCGATTGATCGAGTGGGTATTGGAGGAGATGTTGGGGATTTGGGGGAGGTATTTAACGAGGCCGATCGGGAGAAACCGCGTTTTCTGGGACACGTGTCGTTTTCAGTTACGCATGTCTGGGTTTTTTTTTAACTGGGGTTAGTTAGTGTAGCTTGGGTTGGGTTGACTGTGAAGACGCGCTACGCGTAACACCGTCCCCGTATAATTTTAAAAAATCTTGGAGTCTTGTTAAAATGAATATATATATTTTTTGGGGTTAATTAATGTATTTAGTGGACACTGATAAGTCACGAGTCTACGCAGTGGACGTCAAATTTTTTTTATTTCTTTAGAACAACTTGTGTTACTTAGTAATATATATATTATTATATGATTGAATGTTGAATTGTGATCCACCAAAAAAATCAATTTCTTTAAGCACTAAGTAAAGTTATGCAGTCGTTGGTTTCGACGGTTATGTAGGCTATCTAGCTTAGACGCAATGATAAGATCTTCGGTGGATCTTCCATTTCAGTGGATGGAATATGGGACAGGGCCAAGCGAAATACTGCAGCTTGGGCTTGGGGATGCTTTTGTGCAGGGCCCTATGGTATTTGTGTGGAGAGGAATATGCTGAGCATTGAGTAGTAGATGTTCGATCGGTAGGTCCTCCGCAAGCCTTGTTTAGATCTCTTAAATTGGCTTTCAACAAATCTTTGTTGCCTTGCGTTTTATTTGTTTTATCTTACAATTTTATTTTACTTTGGATTTAGGAACTGTACTTTTTTTATAATAAAAAAAGTGCGAGATCCACCAATATCATTTTTTAAAAAAAAAAAAAATCAATTTTTTTTTGTCATTTATAACGTTGATGTCATTGCCTCTTTTTTATCATATCCATTTCATGGGGGATGGATGTAAAATCATATATTATATTATTTAGTGCTGGATAAAATTTTAATGATTTTTTTGTCACATGAAAATATTACGTACATTAATTTTTTAACCCAATTTTATGTTTATTTATTTTTCTACAATGCACTATACAGTGAATTAAAAACATGTTTTATGCTATTAATGATGTAATTAAATATTTATGTAACCGTGTGTGTGCTTGATCTATATTTCGTTTAGAACTGTCTGAATACTGTGAATTTAACACCCTTATTTATATTTTAGGGTACGTTTGAATGTGAGATTAAAACACTGAGATTTTTAAAATCTTATATTTCAAACTCAATTTTTGAAAAGCTATGTTAAATTAGATTTTCAATCATAAAATTTTTTAGCTTAAAAAAGAAGTTTGTGGTTTAAAAAACTAAACACTAAAAATGTGTTTGGATATGAGTTTGAGAATTTTTAACTTTTTAAACATAGAATCTACCTAAACTCATATCCAAACGGTCCCTTCATCGATGCAAAAGTAAGTTAAAATTTCTCAAAAAAGTATTTTTTTATTAATATGTTGTTCAGATGAATGTAAATTGAAATTACTTTAACATCCAAATTTACATTATTGTAATCATTCTTCTTATTATTTTACTGGCAGGAATATTAATATTAGCTGGATTGAAAATATTATTTTAATTTGCAACTAATTATTTTTTACTTATTATAAAAAAAATTGAAAATTCTTTTCTTCTATTTGAGTTAACGTGCAACGCAAACAAATTCTGTTCATACGAATTTTCGTTAAAATAGGTTCTGGAAGTGATTTGATGGCAGCAATGACGTAGGTCTGACATATACATGACGTAGATGGTGCCACGTGGCGATGTGACGTGGACGTAATTGTTTTTTGTCCATTAAGCATTTAAGCTCCCCTAATTCTGACAGTCAAAATAAAATCCTGTCATCATAAACGTCAGCCGTCCAATCAATGAGCTTTGACCACCAAATCCAACGGTTGGATTTAAATCTATCTAAATTTATACTAGAGGCTTCTAGAAGTCATGATCCAATCGTCACAGAAATAAAAAATTAAAAATAAAAATAAATTGCGAAAAATGTACCTCCTCCCTCTAATGATTAACTTAGATTATATATATATATATATTTCATATGATTTTATAGATTTTAAATAGTTTACAACGGATTATAAGAATTTTTCAAAAAAAAATAAATAGGGGAATGTCTTGTGAATTGTGAAAAAAATGTTTTAATTTAAGTGATACTTTCATGGTCGAAGATTACGCTAATAAGTAGATTGATAATGTTTGATTTAAATAAAACTTGTATCCTATATGAAGTTATGATCCAACAATAAGTTACAAACCCTCATAAATTATATTTATGACTCATTTGAATATGAGTTTAAATAAATTATGTGTTTAAAAAATTAAAAATTCTCAAACTTGGATCAAAATATATTTTTAACGTTAAGCTTTTCAAACCACTATATTTCATTTTTATGCAAAAAAAATTTTGCGATTGAAAAGTTAATTAAATAACGTTTTTCAAATATTGAGTTTGAAAAAAAGATTTTGAAAATCAACCTCCCATTCAAACGCAATCTTAGATCAATTATACTTTATTTATTCAAAATTATAACCCTATTTTAGTAATATAGACATAAAAATAAAAATATATTTAAAAATAGCAAGCAAACAAAAAAATGGAGGGAGGGAAGCGAATGAAAATGAATCGTTAAAAAATAAGTTATTCGAATTTTTGAGTGGAGTATTTTTTCATGTATATGAATAATTGTTATTATAGTGATAGAGATTACTTTTGTTTTAAGGGTGTATTTGTTTACAATATTGAATTGATAATGAAAAAAATTATATATCATTTCATAATCAAATACAAAAAGTTATTTTAATTTTATCAAATTAACTTTTATTTTTAAAGAACACCGGATATTCTTTTATAATCAAACAGAATCAAATAAATGTAGGCTGAGATTTATTTTTTAACAAACAAAGATAAAGTAGTAATAAAATATATACATAAACAAAGGCGAAGTCTCTCAAATGTTCTTAAGGTGAATTGTGGACTATAAACAAAGACAAATGTCAATGTTGATATAGATGATGTATCACCATTATAAAAATAAAGATTATTAAAAGTCAAGATTTCAGCTCATCTTATCTCAATCAGATCAATGTGGGGTAGCATCAAAATAACTAAAAAAAATAATACATAAAAAAAGTAACACAAAAAATATATATACATATATATATAAAAGTGATAAGCAAGGTCAAGGTCTTCCAATTTGTCATTATTTGTTATTATTTTTTGCTTGACTTGTCCATGTTTTCCACCTAAGCATGAAGTGCCACATGAAAATAATTTGGATGTGACACTTTGATGCTTCATGGAGATCACATGGCATGAACCCTAATTAACAGTGTTTAAGAAATTGGATCTTCATTGATCATGCTCACTGATTCACTTTGCCTGGGTTAATTAAATTGAACGATGACATCATCATGATGTCATAGTTTTAAAATCAATCATTCGTAACTAACAAACAATCTTGAAAGAAAAAGACCACATTTTGATAATTATTATCTTTATATAATGGGAAAATCCATATAACCCATCAAGTGTGCCCATAATGATTTATTCCAAAAAAGAAAAAGAAAAAACCATTTGTACAACGAGTGAGAGTTGACGGGATTTTAATTTAAATCATATCTTTGTTTATAGCTAGATTTTCAAAATTAAATGTTCTGATTTAGTTCGAGGATAGTGTCAGAATAAACAAAAATGAATCAGAATAGTTTTAAAATAGATATTTATAAGACTGCAATAAATTATAATTTATATGTCATAATTAAATAATATAAAATGATATATGGATTCTAAGCAATTCCTGGAATTAATTTATTCTAAGTTATTCAACTCAAAAGAAAATGTGGTCTTATTGTCAAATAAAAAGCCATCACTTTCTATAAATCAACTGTCATTATTTTTTTATCTTTTATAAATATTTATTAATACCTTTTTCACATTTTATCTAATAAAAAAAATTATTATTACGTTTCTCAACAAGAATAATTCAAAACGCAAAAAAAAATTATTTTATCATTATTTATCATAGAATGATCATAAACCTCATAATAACTTAATTCTCTATCCCCCTAAGTGGCGTGTGACATTGGGTTACTCACCCCTGATAACTATGTCTGGATAGATAACAATACATGTTGAATAAGAATTTTTTTTTGTTGCCTTTTCTTTTATTTTTATTGAAAAACGTAAAAGTGATTTTTTTTTTGTTTAATTCACCTTAGATAAAGTTATGATAATGATAAAGAAGAGATGAGTAAGAGGTTATTGCTTTTTAAATGATAATTATATCCCTGTATTAATCTTTTGTGTTTGAGAATAAGTGTAAGAGATGTGTTACTGGTTTGATAGATATGACAGTTTTTAGAACGTGTATGAGTGTGTTAAATGTGATAAAAAAAATTAAATGATAGAGAAGAGTATTTTTATACATAGGCGTAAATAAGCCCAGATAAACAATTCTAACATTTCTTTAGAATAGTTATGAGACATTATCTTAATTTATCCAAACATAACTATTGGAGTTTATTTTAAAAAAACAACCTGTATTTTCCTTATTCTTAACTTATTTTTCTTCCCAAAACGGAGAGTATACGATCAGGGAATTTGATATAGTCTGATTTAAGAAAATAAAAGTGAAAAAAATAATCATTTATTATATATAATAAGCAGAATAAAATTCGTGGACAATATGATTTTAAATAAAAATTAGAAAATTTTGTTTGTTAATGCAAAAAATTATCCCATCTTTTTATCAATCATTTTGATAAATGATAAGATTGATTTTACTGAACAAACAATTATTTATAATTGTGGTGGACATGTGATTAATATATATATATATATATATATATATATTTTGATTGTTGACTTACTATATCAATTAGTCACATCAGTTTGATAGTGAGTCAGGGACGATCGGAGACGATGACTGGGGAACAACGTCGGTGTCAATCCAGGTTTAACACAGCTGTGATTAATCCCTCTTTGTCTGGTTAGGACTCAATATATGTGAAGGTACCTTGAGGGGTTACCTCTCCATTTATATGTGAAGCTGGCGTGCTTGTTACACTATAGTGACTGAGGATAACACCTGAGAAAATCTTCTATGTTATTATTTGATCGGACGACACGTGGGATTTTGAGATCAACTCAGTGTAATTGTTTTATGATAGTTTATCATTGTCAACATGTCATCGAATATTTTCATGGACTTGTTTGTAATTTCACTGAAGTTAGTTAAACATACAGGGGAGTTTCTCATATTGGTCAGACCCAATGGTTGGTCTACTCTGACCTCGGTAAGTTGAGATCTTACCTTCGAGTGCTCGATTCTTTTCAGATATCCAACTAAAGTCGCTACTCGGTCCGACTTAAGAAGTGCTTTCGACTGAAGTGGGCTTTTGCGTTGAAGTGGGCCCTAATTCATGGTTGTACTTTTATTTAAAATGGGCCTTGACAAAGGTGGGCATATTATTATGACATCCTTATTATGTTTTGTTCCTATACTTTATATCTTATTCAGGTGAGACAAATTCTGTCTCCAACAATAATAATACACATATATACTCAATCAACAGAGTTTGTACTATTGTGATGAGTTAATGCTTCATAGGGCTGTTACACTCGTCCCATACAGCCACTTTCACTCAGTACAACGAATTCTACATCTAGTTGCAATTTTTTTTTATAAATTTTATAAACGAGTTAATACAATTATTTAATTTAGTGTATCTATTTTATTTTATTCATAAAAATATATATGTAATTAGATAAAATATATATTATTTTTTAACAAAAAGTGTTGATACAGTCAATTGATTTTGCAGTTCCATTTACAGCCTAAAAGTAGTCCCATAGTTGTGTCTATATACTCTGCAATAACACATTATACACTCCGTTATCGCAATATTTGAAATTTTTTTTTTCTAGTTGCATGTAATGATTGTGTGTATATATATATATATATTTAAAAAAAAAAAAAAAATCGATGTGGACTACTAATGATGCTTATCATTTTTCTTTTTCTTATACAAAAATCTAAATCTTAACCAACTTCATTGGGAGCTGCAAACGGATCCGCGTTGTTCAAAGGCCCAATGGGGCTGCTCCGGCCCATCCACATTCCAACGTTCCCTTATATCAATGAACGGTCCAAATGCAGGTATCGACTGACGCAATTCGTGGAAACGCACGGGAACTCCCATCGTCTCCCTTCATAGAACCCTAGATTTTCGGGTAAAAAAAAAAAAAACCAGATTTCGATTTTTGTGTTATTATTCGATCAGAGAGACGTCAGATTCCCTCTCGACTCGTCAATGTCGAAGGCGAAAGAGGCATCTGCCATGGACGTCGATGAGAAGAATCCCGACTCGCATCAACATCAGATCAACCCCAAATTCTCCATCAACGGTGATCGTCTCTTATCATCCCCTCCGTTTTTTGAAGGTCGGACGGATTGTTCTAACCAGTTGATTTGGATTCGATTCGATCAGTGTTGCAGATGCTGAAGACGGCGCAGATGCAGCACGGGTTGCGTCAGAGGGACTACACTCGTTATCGGTACATCGTTTCGTGATTTTCGTGAATTCTGATATCATTCGTGATTTAATATCAAACGTGGTTGATTTTGCGCATTAAATAATGTTTTTTTTTTTTGGGGGGGTTCCGCAGGAGGTACTGCACGGCGCGGTTGAGGAGGCTTTATAAGTCGTTGAAGTTCACTCATGGCCGCGGTAAATATACTCGCCGGGCCATTACTGAATCCACAATCACTGAAGTGAGGTTTGTTCGTCATTCTGTCAATGACTTCATCCAAAACATAGCAGAGATTGGTGATTAACCTATATATAACATGTACATTCAATGAAGGTTATGTCTCAAATTTATTGTAAAGTAGCTTTTAATTGTTTCTTTAATCGGAATTTCTGGATTTTTTAAAGCTGCATTGGTTAAATGTTGATGAAATGTGCTTTATGTGAATGCTTTTGTATATTTGAGGAAGTTGACGTGCATGTTTGGTTCTGTTGAAAGTTCACATCACCGTGATGCTTCTAGTCAGGGCTAGATTTCATTTGGATGGCTGTGGTTGAGTCATGCCTTATAACTGGGTTGCAGTGAGTGAACAAGAGGGAATTGTGCTATCACTTGTTAGATCAGCAGTTAGAAAATGCAAACTTGGGGAGGGACATGATTACAACTGGGTTTGATGGAGTTGTGGAGGGTATGTAACTTTGGAACCATGTAAAAAAAATGATGCTGTGTCTGGGTCTCGTGGTTTGTCAATCGTCATGCACTCTGACAGATGTCCCCATGACACATTCTTATTATTTCATCAGGTTCCCTGCCACGTACTCCACTTAGCTTGCAATATAGGCATTCATATTGTTAATAGGGTCTTGATAATTGAGTATTAAATGACAATGCGGGGTTGGGTCTGTACTCTTTAGCATTCTCTGCTACGATCCTGGGGTGGCATGTGTAATTTCTTGTTTTGTATTTTCACAATCCTCCCGGTTTATTGATGGTAGATTGTCTACCTTTTTTTCTCAGAAAAAAAAGAAGAAGTTTTGGTGAGATGACAAGCGTCTAGAGTTTATGATATTTAGAATAGGAGAATCAAGAGTTGGAGAATACTTTCATGTTTATAATTCATGAGATGGAAGATAAATGAATATTGCAAATAACCCTGGTTTGGAAGCCGAAGTAGGATTCATACAGTCAAATTGAATTAATTGGGAATCGGTGATGTCAGTACAAGGTGTTACAACATTGATGTAATTTATTAATATTGACACTCTCTGATAATTTTAGTCGAATTTATTTGAAAATTATGCAATTACGTTGATGTTATTTTTTTATGTAAATGAATAGAATCGCATGAATTTCCTTTGATTTGATATCAATTAGTTTTCCAATTTTTATCTCATGGAGATATTTAATTTGTAATTAGATCTACACAGTTGGGTTCTTAAAGATCTCACTTGACATGGTGGCTTTACTAATGATCCATTTTGACTTGACATAGAAGGTTCTTTGTTTTGGTCTTCTAAATAGGTTTCTCCATGTACTTCTGTACACGGCAGAAAGGGCTTGGAGCCATGCCATGGAGAAAAGGCATTTGCCTGATGGACCAAACTCACGCCAACGAATCTACTTACTTGGACGATTGAGGAAAGCAGTAAAATGGGCTTCACTCTTTGCACAGTTGTGTTCCATAAAAGGAGATTCTCGAACCTCTTTAGAAGCAGAGGTGCTTTTTGTTATTCTGTCTATGACTTCATTAGACATGGTTAATTACTGATTTCTAGTAGTTGATTGCATTTATGCAAAAGCAGAGAGTTTACTCCATTGTTTACTGAGTGAGTTTTGGTTTGTTGTAGGTGTTATTGTAATTAATTCTAAATATTATGCATTTCAATAAATTATTTTGGTAGGTGTTTTATTTTCTTGCATTAAATTATATGTGAATAAGTCATTTTTATTAGTAGGTGTTTTATTTATGAGTTTTATTTTCGATGCAACAGGCATATGCTTCATATATGAAAGGGACTCTCTTGTTTGAACAAGATCAGAACTGGGAGTCTGCTTTGATGAACTTCAAGAATGCAAGGTACGTTTCAAGGATTTTTTTTAGCTTTTCGTTATTGTAAATTTACCGTTCAAGTTCTCTCGTTTGAACTCACTAAGGGGTTAACTGTTTGGTCAGACCTCAGACGATATATATATTTCTGTTAAACCATACAATCGTGTCATAACTTATCTTAGATTGATAGGGCTGTTTATGAGGAGCTTGGGAAATATGGAAATGTAGAGAATCAGGTATTATGCCGTGAACGTGTTGAAGAATTGGAACCGAGCATCAGGTATTGCCTACACAAAATAGGTCAATCAAGCATACAAACTTCTGAGCTTTTAGATATTGGGGAAATGGAAGGACCTGCACTGGACCTTTTTAAAGCTAAATTGGAGGTGAGTTTCATTCTTCCGAACACAAGGCCGTCACAATACTGATTGTTATGATATTTTGCTTCTACTAATTCTGTTCAGTTTATATTATGTACATTATATTTTACAAAGTCTCGTACCCTTTCCAATGTATCCATACTGTTTTATTAGATTTTTGTTTTTTAATTGAGTAATTATGGACAGCTGATGGCTGAGCCTTTCATGAGTCTGGATGTGATACTTGGAATATTTTTATTTTTTGGGTATTCTACTTTTTGCTTGCTTTTTTGGACCACTAGTAGTGACTGAGGATATTGTATGCCAATGGATTAAGAACAGCCTAAAATATTGCATCCCCTCACAAAGCTTTGTGTTAATGAAAATATATATGACTAATATAATAAAGACTAAAACCACAAGGGAATATGAATTTGTAACTTCTTTAAGTTTTTCTTGTGCATTTGTGTGCTTGCAGTTTTTTTTCCTAACATGCTAATTTGTTTTTTATTTTTTTAAATCTTCTAAAATTTTATTGTCTTTTGCAGGCTGTCATGGCTGAGACAAGATCACAGCAGGCTGCATCCATGACAGAGTTCTGTTGGCTTGGTCATAGATTTCCCATCACCAATGCTAAAATCCGGGTTTCAATTCTGAAAGGTTTGTGCTACAGTTGGTCTCTTTAATATTTTAAAAAAAAAAAACATTTTTTTGCCTTTTGCATATAACAGGTTGATTTTTTTAAAACATTATTATAGTTGACATGTATGTAGTGTCTTTAAGATTGGTTGTGACTCACTCTTTACCATTATTATTTCTTATTGAGGTGATGAATTCATGCAACATTAACGAAGAATGACTTTTATTAGGGCGCTGTTACACATAGTTCTTTTTACAGCCCTAAATACAGTTCCATAAACCTCTCTAGCCATCCAACGAGGTATTAGTTTTATTTTTATTTATTTTACTTTGGTTAAAAATGAGTCCATTCAATTCGAAAGGGAGTGATATACATTTTTCATCAAAGCATATACCTTATTGGATGATGTTTACTATTTTAAAAAAAATTAAAACATGTGAGGACTGCATTTTGGATTGTATCTAACATTATCTCTTTTATTAGAGATTCTCTTGTCCATGGCAACACGATAATACAATTCATTGGATATAGATTTTCCTCAATTCCTTCAAGTTTTAGTGACTTCTTAAACTTAGATACATTTTTTTGGCCCAAAATGATTTTATATTCTATATTGCTGATACTCTGTTGATTTCGAATTCATTTTATGTTTCACCTTTTGAAAATGCTGTTTGATATGGATGCCTTCTATTATTTCATTGTGCAGAAATTCATGCATGCTATCTTTGTTCATCTTGCTTGACATCTATATGGAAAAACTATCTATGTGCTGTTTACCAATGCGAATTTGTTTTTCTTCAATGATTCTATTATCTATAAAATAGTGGCATACATACTTCATATGTAATTAATTTCTGGAGTCCTTAGATTCAGAGTTTTACTTATCCAAGAAATTTTATCAGCTCAGGAGCTGGAGAAAGAACTGCATGCTTCAGCTGCAGATTCTATGCCATCTGAAAAAAAGCTTGCCATGTTCGACAAAATATTCTCTGCCTATCATGATGCAAGGAGCTGCATTCGCAAAGATTTGGTAAGAAATAGGATCACCATAAAAAAAATGAGCTCTACTTTCATCTAAATCCTGGAAGCAGATAAGGGTTGCTTTAGTATTATGACCAGCACACTCCTTTTTTTTTAAAAAAAAAAAAGATTTTTTTTTTTGTTAATTTTCTATGACATCTTAATCACCTCAGGTCACTGCCGGGAACTCTGAAAATGTAAAAGATGACTTGAATGGTCTTGACAAGGCTGTGAGTGCTGTCTTGGGACAGCGTACAATAGAGCGGAACCAGTTACTTGTTAGCATTGCAAAGAGTAGATTCACTAGATACCGTGATGACAAGGGAGATAAGGCCACAAAGCCTGAGGAGCTTGTTCGTTTGTTTGATCTTTTGATTCAGGTACAGCACTATGTTGAAATACTTTGTAATTTAATGATATATTGAGTTTTATGTGCTGTTACATCATATATGTCTAAAATTATATATTATTGTTGCAGAACACTAATGATCTCACTGATCTAGTTAGTTCTGGAAGGGAACAGAAACAAGAAGAACTAGATTTTGCTGAAGAGTACACGCTTAAAGGATTAATATTTCGATCAGAAAGGTTTTCATTCTTTCATCCTTTTATCCTTGCATCCGATTAAATTGAATTCTTTTACAGGATTAAATGTTGAATGTTCATGCATATTTTGGCATCAATCCTAAGTGTTACATATGGATGGTTCTGTAAATGTGGGAACAGATCTAAGCGGAAATTGCCTTGTCATTCCACATTCAGTGTGTTTTTTCCCCTTAGGCAATGCTGATTTTGAACTCTTCCTCCATTGGTTTCCTTTTATGCTGATGCTTTTGTTGAGAACTGATATATATTATATTTTATAAGAGTTGCTTATTTTCATTGTGGGTCAAGCTCGTCCTTTTCTGTTACATTGAAAGAAGTTTTGCGCAACTTTTCATTTGGGTTTGCATCATTTTGTAATAAATGCTGGTATAAATGTTCTTATGAGACATCATGCTAACTTATGTAATTAATTTCTATTTGATGTTTGGGATATTTTTATTTTTGACCAAATGATAGGCAACCTTCCTTGATTTCATTAGAAAAAGAAGAAAGTGCCCAAAGTATACATAAGGAACAAGCAAAGAAAAGGAGGAATTACCCCTTGGGATTTGATTTAGATGTCTACTAAAATCACACCCTAGGGATCTAAACTATAGAAAACACCCTACTTCTCAATGATGATTTTCCCCCTTATGTACAAAACATTACTAGTCCTCGCACAAAAATGGCCCCAATTTTGGATAAAACGAACCACCATCTCCCAAACTGGATGCTTTAGATATCTTATTGGTTCATGTTTTTAGGAAGCTGGTCTTTTTTATTTTCTATCAGAGTTGTGTTGGCTATTTTTTTTTTGTTGAAGAAAGAAATAAATCTTAGACGCATCTGGCAGAATAGTTCATCAGTCAGGAGACTTTGTGTTGGCTATTATTGGTGAATTTTTAAAATTTACTTTTGCTCAAAGAAATAGAAAAAACTATCAAAGATGAAGAAAAAGAAAACACTTATATATCAATTAGTTTGTTTTACCTAGAAAAATGATTTTTTTTAGTTGAAGATCTGAGGCTTGCTTTTTTTTTCTTTTTTTTTTAATAATAGTCCACCTGGTTTCTCATGGCACATATCAGCATCGAAATTTAACTGAGATGCTATATACCTTTTTTTTATTCACATTGCTGTGAAAGAAAAAAAAATTATTTGAATTGTTTACGTAAGATACTGAAATACTATTCGTCCAGGTGCTTCTATTTAGCCAAATCATACAGCGCTGCTGGGAAGAGGGCAGAAGCATATGCTCTGTACTTGCATGCTCGCTCTGTTGCTGATAGTGCTCTACAGAAGCTTCAAGCATCAAAATCTCCTGATAAGGTGCAGTTATTCTGTTTTACTGTTCAATACAAGCTTGTTGCTTTTTCCTTGTGCTATGTTTGGTTTGTGCTTGCATATTGAGTTTCCATGGTCATATCTCATTGTAGACACACACAAAAAAAAAAAAAAAAAGAAAAGGAAAAGAAAAGAAAAGGATTTAGTCAAAATTAATTAAAATCAAATCAAATCAAATCAATAAATAAATAAAGAAAAAGTCAACAAAATTTTTTTTTTTCCTAACTACCCACACCCCCTAAAACTACCCATTACCTAACTACCCACACCCCCTAAAACTACCCATTACCTTTTATAACCACCCACCCCTCCCTTCCTCTATAAATAGGAGGGAGGGGGGGAGAGAAAAAAAAAAAAAAAGGAGGCAAGGAGGAAGAAAGGCAAGGAAAGAAAAAGGCCTAAGGGAGAGAAGGAAGAAAGCCAAAGCAAGAAGAAGAAGAAGAAGGGTGGGGAAAAATCCAAGGGAGAGATATACAAACTCTCCCTCGATTCCACCTTCTTCTTGAAGAATCCACCAAAAGAAGAAGAAGTCAAGAAAGCCAAAGAAGAAGAAAAAGAAAAGTGTGGAGAAAATCCAAGGGAGAGAAATACTAACTCTCCCTCGATTCCACCTTCTTCTTAAAGAAAAGTGTGGAGAAAATCCAAGGGAGAGAAATACTAACTCTCCCTCGATTCCACCTTCTTCTTGAAGAATATCTTCACTTTGTTCACGAAGGAGAAAGTCCAGAGAAGGGAAGATCAAGAAAAAGCGGCTTCAAATCAAATCACAAGTTCAAAAAATCCAAGAAGGGTGAAGAACAAAGCACCGCTGGTCCTAAACAACAAGGCTCAAACTCAAAAGGCCCGAAGGATCACGCACCGCAAGCCTCTTCATCTTCCTTTTAAATTTTCACAAACTTGTAAAAATCTCTGAAGTTGTAATTCTCGAGACACTCTTCAAAGGAGACCGAGGATCAGAGGATTAAAAGATCGAGTTGTACCCACGTCACCCTTTTTATGTATTGATTTGCTCTCCGAGCATATCATCATCTTTAAAATTTGTAAGGACATTTTTGTTCGCTACAGATTTTTGGCACGCCCGGTGGGACCATCATCTCCTCTCATCCCTCATTTCCGTCAAGCTCGAACTTCCTTCTTCTAAGGTGTTCGAAGTACAACCATGGCCGAAGCCAACACCAACGCCATTCCTGCAAGCGAAACGCCTCTTGTTGACCCTACTTCACTTCAACAAGGAGGTTTGGAAAATCTTTTCCAGGAGGCGCACGATGCAATACCAGTCACCACTCCTGGCATGCGCGTCTACACTAGGCGAGCTAGAGCTACGACATCAACCCTCGTTCCAGAAATGGAAGACGAAGGTACGATGAAGAATGCCAATAATGCAACAGCACAAGAGGTGCATGACGATTCAAATGATCTTGGTGCTCATGTTCGAGTATCGCGTACCGAAGATGAAGTGGAGACTGTAATTCGTCGTAATTACATCTCCGATGACGACGCCAACGCCAGATCCGATGGGCCCACGCCAGGGGCAAGGCGCACTCACAACCATCCCTCGATGTCCAAACTCGAGGAGCAAATTAAGCAGCTCAATCAATCCATGGCGCAGATGATGATGGAGAAGGACCGTCAAATTAGTATTCTTCTCCAAAAATCGGGCTCGAAGGATGATACCGGCGTCTCGAATCAGATACCTGTGTCACCAAATGCTGTCCCTGCATCAACTTTGCCCATTGAGCAATCGATGGTCATTCCTCCAACGACAGTTCTCGCGGCGTCTCAAGCTTCAGTTGCTCCGGCTATGACTGTACAACAATTACAGTCATTAGTGGCAGACATGGTCCGCACTCAAAATGGTGGATATGTCCAATCTTCAGCAGGATATTCAAAGCCGTACACTCAACGTATCCAGCAGCTCCGCTTTCCATCGGGATACCAACCACCAAAATTTCAGCATTTTGATGGGAAGGGCAATCCAAAACAACACATTGCCCATTTCATCGAAACCTGCAACAATGCTGGCACTTATGGCGACTTGATGGTGAAGCAATTCGTGCGCTCCCTAAAGGGGAATGCATTCGATTGGTACGTCGATCTTTTGCCCGCATCAATCGACAGTTGGGAGGCTTTAGAACGAGAATTTCTCACTCGCTTCTATAGCACTCGCCGTACTGTCAGCATGGTGGAGTTGGCTGCAGTTAAACAACGCAAGGAAGAATCGGTGATCGATTACATTGACCGGTGGAGGAATCTTGCTCTTAATTCGCGAGATCGATTGTCAGAAACTTCAGCAATCGAAATGTGCATCCAAGGCATGCATTGGGGCCTTCTCTATATTCTCAAGGGAATCAAACCTCATACCTTTGAAGAATTGGCTACTCGAGCGCACGATATGGAGATTAGCCTGGCCACTCACGGAGACTTCAAGCCGAAGGACTTTGCAAAAGATGACAAAGACAAAGCATCTGCGCCTAAGAAGAAGCATGTGAATGTCGTCAATATCGCGTCTTCCTCAAAACCATGGGGGACGAGTGGTGCAGCAGACAAAAGCAAACTTGATCCAGGCTCCTCTCATAAGAAAGCGCCACGAATGACCCTTGAAGAACTTAAAGCCAAGGTGTACCCTTTCCCAGACTCCGAAGTCTCCACCATGTTCGATCAGTTACTCAAAGAGAAGATGATTGAACTCCCCGAGTCAAAGAGGCCTGAACAAGCAGATCGTGTCAATGACCTGCTATACTGCAAATATCATAGGGTAGTCAGCCACCCCATTGAGCAATGCTTCGTGTTCAAAGAGAAGGTGATGGATCTTGCACGTCAGGGAAAAATTGAGCTTGACTTGGGAGATGTCGCATCAGCAAATACGACATCAGTCTCCTTCGGTTTCTTCTCATCTGTTCCAATCCCAAAGGAGCTTGATCCACCAAAGCCATTGCCAACCTGTGATTGCACACATGCTCGTATGCGATATGATCCACATCTGGAACGCGTTTCGCGGGATGAATATCAAGTTTCAGCATTCGGGAGGAATACACACCGTCTCAAGATTGACGAAAGAACTCTTAAAGAAGAAGAATATTTCAGAAGGCTTTGCCCCAAATGCTCCATCTCTCCCTGCTCGAGTTGCTTCAGGGGAGAGTTGTTTCCTCTTAACACTGATGTCACTCCTATGCCAGAACCAGAAGTACATCCTGCCCCTGATGGGTGGGGAGGCGAAGCATTGGAATCCCAAACTCCAAGGGAGGGAGACCTTATCGACAAAGAAGAATGGACTATGAAGATGCGCAATGAGGAGTCGTGTTTCCCAGATCGACAAGTAAGGAGGATGGCTACAAGGCAAATATCCAAAGCAACCCAGACAGACCCTGCAGATCTTATTGAAAAGAATCTCCCGGGTCCACCTACTCTGGCAAATTCTATTGAAGCCGACGCCCTTGAAACACTCCCTCCTTCCAGTTCTTCTTCAACCTCTCCCACGGAGACTTGCTATATGGTGGAGGTCCATGATTCAGAAATAAAGAGCGTTGAAATGCTCCCTACTACCTCTAGCTTGGCGGAGTCTTCCAAAGTTGACCATTCCGATGATGAAAAGGCCCTCGTCAGCCCACAAGCTACTGAAGATCATTCTGCTTCCTACCAGGAGGCTATTCTTCATCTACCTCTCATTGAAGCGTTGCATCTCTCAGAAGAAGCACGCCTCACCATGGCAGCAGTCTTGACCAACCCTGATGATTATAAGAGAGAATGTAAAGCCGATCAAGAAAAGGGACATCATCGTCTTGCAACTTCACCATATCTTTCTCTGATGAAGACCTGCAACTTGGAGCCCGCCTTCACAATAGGCCCCTCTATGTGTCAGGATACATCAGAGAGAAGCAAATAACTCGCATATTGCTAGATTGTGGTTCTGCTGTCAACATCATGCCTGTCCAGACCATGGAACAATTAGGCATTACAACCAGTGAGCTTTCTCAAAGCCAATTGGTTATTCAAGGGTTCAACCAAGCCGGACAATCTACTATTGGTATCATACGCCTAAAGCTCTCAATTGGCGAACTTGATACAATGATTCTCTTCCATGTCATTGATTGTAGAACTTCATATCGTCTTCTATTGGGGAGGCCATGGCTACATGAAAATGGGGTAGTCGTCTCTACTTGGCACCAATGCTTCAAATATTATAAAGACGGTGTGGAAAAATGTGTCGCTGCTGACAGCAAACCCTTCACCAAAACAGAAATACATCTTGCTGATGCTAAATTCTATCAAGCAACGGGTGTAGTCGCCGAAGCATTGCCGATGAAAACTCCACACGGCGTCAAGAAAAATGTTGAAGAGCAAACTACATCTACTTCTAACAGAAAGATGCGAATCAAGCATGTACGGGGAATCAATCCACATCCTCCAACCAATGCTCAAGTTGGCCCTGTGTTACGCCTCATTTCCAAAGCGCATCGTACATCAGAACAACCACTATTCACATCAGCAGCTACGAAATTGCAGTCATTATTCACCGAAGCTGACATTGTCGCACTTCAGCAAAAAATGATTTTGCCCTTGCATGCCTTGACACCTACATCAGTGACAATTCCTCCATTGTCAGGCTTCGTACCAGAAGGTCATTGGAGCAAGAAGTCGTCAAAATTGCTACAAAAGGCGGGCTTCCACATTAGCGATATGGCATCTCTAGGGACGCTCCCCCCAAAACAATCCCGTGCGGGATGACCAAGACTCAAGCTCACCTCATTCATGCCGGAGAAAAGATGCCTATATCCAGACGTGGCCTGGGCTTTGTGCCAACTCCAATCGTCGTTAAGTCAGCCATCAGAGGAGATCTCTCCTCTAATCATATTCAAGTGGAAATGACGAACAATTCTTCCACGTCCGAGTCGCAATCACCTCAAGTTAATCCAACATCGGCGTCCATCAACAATACTCAGTCAAAATCCAGGCGTACAAGAAGACGAGGAAGACAAGCACAACATCAAGCTAGGCTTGGGGGGCATGATGAGGTCATTCAAGAGCTTCATTCTGTACAACAAAACCCCAAACAAAGGGTTACTTCAGTATCCCGAAGGCCTGAAAAGTTAAAGACGAAATCCAAGGTTGTCCATGCTCCATTGACTCGACAGTCAGTATTCAGTCGTTTGGGACCGATCGCTCCCATTTCGAAGACAACCATGGAGCCCACTCGCCCCACCCGACAACGTCGCCGACTTGGGGGCAATCACAAAGAGGGTCGACAACTTACGACATCCTCAAATAGCCCTATGTATCCGTTCTGCTCGAAGCTTACTACCATTCAAGTGTCTGCATCGAATGATCCTTCTTGTGTCAAGCCAAGGACAGTAGTCATCACTACTCGTCCACCTTCTGATGCCCCTATGGATGATTCTTCTACATCCATTGTTGTCTCCGTCAACCACAATTCCATTCATGACGAGCCAAACATTGAGAATACTTCTCATTCGGACGACGAATTGCTGGACGCACAGCCTGATCTTGATGAAAGAGAACGATCCACCGTAGATGACTTAAAAGAAGTCAATTTGGGCACCGAAGAAGATCCACGCCCAACCTTCCTTAGTGCACTTCTAGCTCTAGAAGAAGAAACTGCATATGTTAAACTTCTTCAGGAGTACAAAGACGTCTTTGCATGGTCTTATAAAGAGATGCCAGGATTGGATCCTAAAATTGCTGTACACCAACTTGCTGTTCGGCATGGCGCTAGCCCTATTAAACAAGGGCAAAGACGCTACCGACCCGAGTTAATCCCACAAATCGAGAATGAAGTCAACAAGCTAATTGAAGCCGGCTTCATCCGAGAGGTCAAATATCCTACTTGGATCTCGAGCATCGTACCAGTAGAAAAGAAGAATGGACAAATCAGGATATGCGTAGACTTCAGAGATCTAAACAATGCGTGTCCTAAAGATGATTTTCCATTGCCAATTACTGAACTTATGGTGGATGCGACAACTGGTCATGAAGCGCTATCATTCATGGATGGATCTTCTGGCTATAATCAGATTCGAATGGCACCCAAAGATGAAGAACTCACAGCTTTTCGCACTCCAAAAGGCATCTATTGCTATAAAGTGATGCCATTTGGCTTGAAGAACGCAGGTGCTACTTACCAGCGCGCCATGCAAAAGATCTTCGATGATATTCTCCATCAAACGGTTGAATGTTACGTTGATGATCTCGTTGTGAAGTCTAAACAAAGGACCTCTCACCTTGATGATCTTCGACATATTTTCAATCGTCTACGAAGATATCAACTTCGAATGAACCCGCTCAAATGCGCATTTGGAGTCACTTCGGGGAAATTTCTTGGCTTCATTGTTAGACATCGTGGCATTGAGATAGATCAATCCAAAATTGATGCTGTTCTCAACATGCCTGAACCCAAATCATTACATGACCTTAGAAGTCTACAAGGTCGCTTGGCTTATATCAGAAGGTTTATTTCAAATTTGGCTGGAAGGTGTCACCCCTTTAGCCGACTCATGAAGAAGGATACCATCTTCAAGTGGGATGCTACTTGCCAAAACGCCCTCAATAGCATCAAACAATATTTATTAAAGCCACCAGTTCTATCTGCTCCAGTTCCTGGTGTACCCCTTATTCTATATATTAGTGCTCAAGAACACTCTATCGGGGCACTCCTTGCTCAAGAAAATCATATTGGCAAAGAAGTGGCGTGCTATTATCTCAGTCGTACTCTTATTGGTGCCGAATTAAACTATTCGCCAATTGAGAAGATGTGTCTTGCACTCATTTTCACCACGAAGAAACTTCGGCATTACATGCTCGCACACACGATCAGACTTATTTCTAAAGCAGATCCCCTCAAGTATATTATGTCCAGGCCAGTTCTCTCAGGACGGCTAGCAAAATGGGCTCTCCTTCTGAGTGAGTTTGAAATCATCTTTGTCTCTCAAAAGGCTATAAAAGGACAAGTATTGGCCGACTTTCTAGCAGATTATCCAATCCCTACTGAATGGGAATTGACTGAAAATTTTCCTGACGAAGAAGTGCTTTCTATTGACATTGTTCCATCTTGGAAGATGTTCTTTGACGGTGCTGCAAGACGTGAAGCGGCAGGGGCAGGAATCGTCTTTGTCACACCTAAAGATGAAGTTCTCCCATTTTCTTTCGTCCTATCCGAACCATGTTCTAATAATATGGCAGAATATCAAGCATTAATTATCGGCCTCGAACTCGCTGTCGACATGGGTATTCGAGAACTCCAAATTCATGGTGATTCAAAGCTTGTTATTTGTCAGATTATGGGGGAATATCAAGTTAATAAAGAAGACTTGATACCGTATTATACAAGGGCATTGACATTGTTCCATATTATTGATGATGCCACTATTCAACATGTTCCAAGGGGCCTCAACCGACAAGCAGATGCTCTGGCAAATTTGGCTACTACTCTTACTCTCCCGGACACTAACCGCTTGGTCATCCCTCTTTGTCGCAAGTGGGTGGTTGTCACAGATGATACAAGCAATCAAATTCCAGTACAAACAGATGTGGTCCATGTATTTATGACAAGAGCAAGATTGGAGGCAACCAATGATAAATTATCTTGCTCACGGCAGGCTTCCAGATGACGCAAAACACAAAATTGATATTCGTCGTCGTGCATCGAGGTTCCTTCATTTTAACGACGAGTTATATCGTCGTGGTTATGATGGCGTCTTGATGAGATGTTTAAGGCAAGAAGAAGCAGAAACAGCTCTCAAAGAAGCACATTCTGGTATATGTGGCACGCATCAATCTGGGCCAAAGCTTCATCTTCATATCAAAAGAATGGGTTATTATTGGCCTACTATGGTTAAAGACTGCATGAAATTTTCAAAAGGGTGTCAAGCTTGCCAATTCCATGGGGACTATATTCATCAGCCTCCAGAGCCCCTACATCCTACTGTTGCTTCATGGCCATTCGATAGTTGGGGACTCGACATAGTCGGACCCCTGCCAAAGTCATCTAAACAACATTGCTATATCCTAGCCGCAACAGATTACTTCTCTAAATGGGCTGAAGCGATTCCTCTCAAAGAAGTCAATCGGAATTCGGTCATTAACTTTATCCAAGATAATATTATTTTTCGATATGGCATTCCTCGCTTCATCGTGACAGACAATGGTAAACAATTCAAAAATGCTGCCATGGACCAATTTTGTGCCAAGTTCAAGATCATACAAAGGCGCTCAACGATGTACAATGCCCCAGCCAATGGATTAGCGGAAGCCTTCAACAAGACCTTATGTAAACTACTACAAAAAGTAGTTTCCAAGTCGAAAAAGGATTGGCATGAACGTATAGGCAAAGTTCTTTGGGCTTACCGTACATCATTCCGAACTCCTACACAAGCAACCCCATATTCTCTTGTATACGGAGTAGAAGCCATTCTTCCTCTCGAGCTTCAAATTCCTTCATTAAGAATTGCTATTCAAGAAGGGCTTACTCAAGATGACAACGTCCGGCTTCGTCTAACGGAACTGGAAGCTTTAGATGAAAAGCGACTTGAAGCACAACAACGCATCGAATGCTACTAGGCACGTCTTTCTCGCGCATTCAATAAGAGAGTGCGTCCTCGATCCTTTCAAAAGGACGATCTTGTGTTGGCGGTTAAACGGCCTATCATCATGTCCCATAGAGCAGGGAAGAAGTTCGATGCTAAATGGGATGGCCCCCATATTGTCAAAGAAGTCTACACCAATGGTGCTTACCTATTAACTACTCCTGGAGGGACTCGACTTGGTCCAATCAATGGAAAGTTCCTCAAAAAGTACTATCCATAAATAAATAAAAAAAAGAAGAAGAAAAAAAGGTTCCAACCCTTCCTGGCTATAACTTGAATGCTTTGTTGGAAGGATATATATATATATATATAAAAAAAAAGGAACTACATGTGACTTGATCCCTCAAGTAAGGGTACGTAGGCAGCCTGAGAAGTTACATCAGGTTCAGTCCAGACAAAAATCATCACTTATCAAATCTTCATGCAAATAGCCTAAGAAATTATATCAGGTTTAATTTGAAAAAAAAAAAAATATATATAAATCACCATCAATCATCATCCACAATTCTTCATTACAAATTCATAACAAAAAAAAAAGAGAGGATATACAAAAAAAAAAAGAAAAAAAAAAGAGCTAATATATGAAGCTAAAGTTCTGAAGGCGCTGCATCAACTCCTTTCTCCTGACGTCAACATTGCGGATGTCTGTAACCCTCGCCTTTTTCAACTGTCGAAGATGATCCTGTTTATTCTGCTTGTCAGTCAAAGCAATATCCCAAGTATTCAGTGCATTGTCCTTCATAGAAACAATGTTAGATGCAGCAGTGACATGAGCCTGGGCTTCTTCAAATATAATTCTAGCGGCCACTTCCTCCGACTTTGCAGTATCGAGCTTTGACTTGGCAACAGCAAGTTCAGACATGGCTACATCACGACCCTCAGTGAAAGATCTGATTTCCTCACCAAGGGAGGAAAGCTGACCATCTGTGTCTGAAACAGAATTCATAGTGAGCGTCGCTCGAGCGGTATGGTAGGCATCACAGTCAGAAAGGAATGACTCTATATGAGTAGCAAAAGCATGATCATCTACATCAAACTTCTGAAGTTGCTCGCAAAAAAATATTCCTGCCGAGCTGCTAGCCCCTCATAGACTTCGGTCATCCATTCACAAAAACCGCTCAAATACTGAATGTCGCCTCGACTCCTTATTCTTTCACCCCAGCGAGCTGAACGAGAGCAGATCCGAGATGCTATGAGAGGAGTTGGATGACTCTCCGCTTCATTATGATGAAAGGGAAGTGATAAGAGAGGTCTTGGATGAGCTGAAAGAGGTTCTTTGTCTGAACGCATATTTTCGCTTATATATGGCATAGACAGACTGGGGTCAAATTGTACACCATCTGGATCATGCCATCCATGAACTATCAGCCTCAGACGCGACAATGTCGTACGATTCTCTTTCGATACTGTCCCATGTCGCGCAATCATCACATCGGGAAAAAGTAAATATTTGACTCCTTTGACTACCTCTTCCACGATCCAACCATCAGAAGGAAGATGAACGTATGCTATATTTTCCTCGCCAGACGAAGGTTGGATATTTTGAGAAAACATGCTACCGCGGAAGCTCCTTCGTGTCATCTACAAAAAAAAAACAATACAGGTATCAAAAAAAAAAAAAAAAAAAATTGGCCCTGCTGCCCAGGGCCCAGAACGGCCTCGCAGGGCCCAGTCCTGCTATACAGGGCTCTCAAAAAAAAAAAGCGGATAAAATGATCATAATAATATTAGGAACAACAATGATAATAAATCAGATTTAATAACTCCATAAATAAATCAATCTTTGATTACAATCAATTTAATATGAAGTTTTGTCATTTTCAAAAAAAAAAAAAAAGAAAGAAAAAAAAATAATAATAACAAACTATTGACCCTATGTTAATAAAATCAGATTTGATATCGTTTTGAGATTTATCTTATGATGTGTATAAGTCACCGAAATTCTTTTTTTTTAAAAAAAAAAAAGAGGGGGGGGGGGTGGGGGGAAGTAAACCACCACACATGAAGATCCACGTTGATCTTCATGCATTCATCCAAAGATTGCTGCCATGCATTCATTCAATGATTTTAATAATAATAAATTTTTTATTTTTAAAAAATAATAATAATAGTAATAATAATAATAATAAAATAAATGAATAAATATACATATACTCTTTAGTATGAACAAAAAAAAAACATAAATTCATCAATTATCTATGTTTGCATCATGTTATCTTTGAAGTAAACAAATCAAATCAAATAAAAAAAAAAATTCCTATATTCACATATACTAACCTCTAATGGCTTCAAGATGGTTTTGTTGAGGAAATTGACTCTTTCTTCTCTATCTCTTTTAATTTAATTTAATTGTTTTGTGAAAGAGAGTAACTTCTATTTATAGCCACTTTTTCCATAAGTTTTTATATATATCTAAACAGATAAAATTTAAACTTGAAATATTGAGTATCACAACAAACATTTTAGTTGTGCCATCTATATCTAAATAAAATCAAATTCAAAATTTAAAATTTAAATTTAAAATTTTAACATCATAACATACTTAATAGTTATGTCATCCCTATCTAAATGAAATCAAGTTTGAATTAAAAAAATAAAGATAAATAAATTAATTAATTAATCAAGGATGACAAAATTCGTCCTTGGACTCTTTTATCCATCCTTGAGGGGGGCAATTTGTAGACACAAAAAAAAAAAAAAAAAAAAGAAAAGAGAAGGATTTAGTCAAAATTAATTAAAATCAAATCAAATCAAATCAATAAATAAATAAAGAAAAAGTCAACAAAATTTTTTTTTCCTAACTACCCACACCCCCTAAAACTACCCATTACCTAACTACCCACACCCCCTAAAACTACCCATTACCTTTTATAACCACCCACCCCTCCCTTCCTCTATAAATAGGAGGGAGGGGGGGGAGAGAAAGGGGAGTAAAAAAAAAGGAGGGAAGGAGGAAGAAAGGCAAGGAAAAAAAAAGGCCTAAGGGAGAGAAGGAAGAAAGCCAAAGCAAGAAGAAGAAGAAGGGTGGGGAAAAATCCAAGGGAGAGATATACAAACTCTCCCTCGATTCCACCTTCTTCTTGAAGAATCCACCAAAAGAAGAAGAAGTCAAGAAAGCCAAAGAAGAAGAAAAAGAAAAGTGTGGAGAAAATCCAAGGGAGAGAAATACTAACTCTCCCTCGATTCCACCTTCTTCTTAAAGAAAAGTGTGGAGAAAATCCAAGGGAGAGAAATACTAACTCTCCCTCGATTCCACCTTCTTCTTGAAGAATATCTTCACTTTGTTCACGAAGGAGAAAGTCCAGAGAAGGGAAGATCAAGAAAAGCGGCTTCAAATCAAATCACAAGTTCAAAAAAAAATCCAAGAAGGGTGAAGAACAAAGCACCGCTGGTCCTAAACAACAAGGCTCAAACTCAAAAGGCCCGAAGGATCACGCACCGCAAGCCTCTTCATCTTCCTTTTAAATTTTCACAAACTTGTAAAAAATCTCTGAAGTTGTAATTCTTGAGACACTCTTCAAAGGAGACCGAGGATCAGAGGATTAAAAGATCGAGTTGTACCCACGTCACCCTTTTTATGTATTGATTTGCTCTCCGAGCATATCATCATCTTTAAAATTTGTAAAGGACAGTTTTGTTCGCTACACTCATTCTGAAACATGGGGGGGTTTCTTGCAGCATTATTTGTGATCATCTTGATCTATTTCATAAATTGGGTTGTTGTCAATCAATCTTTCTTGTTACTTAATGACATGCCCACAATGTAGCTTAGGGTTCTATACCTCTGAGAGCTGAGAGTAGAAGGGAACTTAAAGTTTACTTTGTTATCTGATCATCTATTAAGGGAATGAAGGATAGAGCAGATTTGCATTGTTTGGTGGGGGTAGGAGGAATGTCCTTGTTAATTTTTGGCTTCCACATGGGTCATTTGGAGTTTGTGAAGGAAAGGGGTGATTAGTTACTTACTGCAGCCACTATCATGGTAGGATTGGAATGGCTATGCCATTTTTGATAGCAAAAAGGTTGTGCCTAATTTGAGGTCGCTATTTTTTTTAATTAAAGTTCTTATTATGATTACAAGATGAATGTCCACCAGATCATATTAAAATGGACAAATCCCGAGACCCAAAAAGAAATAAGATAATTCCCTTCAAATTTCAAAACTACATTAAATAGTGTATGAAAACGGATTCCGTCGTAAAAACATGAGAACAGAAATTGAGGCAAATGACAAAGTATCAAAATGCTCTTGCTGGAAATGGCATTTCTTTAAGTGGTTGTTTTGTTTTGATGCGTCAACAATGGTTGTTTATGTTAACATTTTATATAATTATAATAAGTGCTCATTTTGTTGGTTACTAAAAAAATATCATCCTGGCAGTTTGCTTTTTTGCAAACATGATAGATGATCAGTGTAAGTGTTATTCGAGTTGTGCAAATCAAACTTTGATTAGCTGGTAAGCACTACCCACCTCCAGAGGAAACAAAAGTATTATTCTAGTTGTTGATATGTGGCACTTTCCTAATTAATGGTTAAATGCCTCATTAGTTGGCTCATGAATGCTAGTGCTTTTTTATTCATATTTTTTGCATTTGCCTGCTTTTCGTTTAATAGATAATAGAGGCCAGTCAAAATCTATTGATGGAAAAGGCTGTATTGATATGTAAATAATCAAAGTTTTAAGTTTCTTGGTGTGCTTTGGGAAATTCCAAATATGATTATGAGGAAAGAAATTTCTTAGATGCATGATGAACATGTGATAAGCACCTTAGCTTTATTTTGAGCCTGTATGATTTTCATGACGGTGGTCAACTAGTCACTACCAAGAACTTCTATTTATGCATCCCACAAGATCTATTTGACATCATATGAGAGGCCTCCATAGATTTTGATTCTTCTAGAGCATAGTGTGTTTGTTGGATGTACAATATATAAGAATTGGCTAAGGCCTTCTTTGAACAGGTATTAATCCAAGAAATGAAGTCGTTATCCGACAACTGCAGATCAAACAGCTGCATAGAACATGCAGCGGGGATTATGGAAGAGGAGAAGGCTCCGGAAAAGCTTTCAAAAGGAGTCTCCACCATATCATTGACGGATGCTGAAAAGAAGGTATGCTTGCAACTGAGAGTAGTTGATCTTGACTTCAAAATCAGCTGCATTTATGGAGTAGAGATAATTTATTTTGTTATAAAATAGTTGTGTTCTTGAAAAGCCTGCCTACACACCAGGCCAATTGTAGGTTTGCTTTGTTCTCCAACATTCATGTTGCTTTCAATGAACTTCAGATGCTGTTACTTTCAACATCCACAAATCTATCTATCTTGCTTTTTTTAATCAATGCATTATATATTTTTTCAAATCCTGTGAAAATCATCCTAATCTGCCAGGAGATATCACCTCCGTGGAATCTGAAAGGTCGAGGTGACAGGAAGGTTTTTTCATACTAATTCAGTTTTATAAACTTGCTTCTTCTTCCTTCACTGTCATGACTGATAGAAAAGAATGAAGAAAAACTGCATTTACAAACTTGTGCGGACTTTTTTGATATAGAGACCAGTCCATAATGACATGAATTGTTATTAGTATTTTTAATGCACAGAATATGATGAATTTCCATTTTTCCCTTTATTTGCTTAGACCAGGAAAATCAAATGCCTTATTAGTACATGCTTAATCTCCTCAAAATTCAAATTTTAGGTTTTACTAATGCATGTATGGTATCTTATTGTTATGGCAGCCTGACAAATTTCTTATGGAAAAGCTCGACGTTTATGAGTCAGCATTTATTGAGGAAAACTCGAAAAGAATTGCCCGTATTGCACCTTTCCCACCCGCCTTCCAATCCGTCCCTTGCAACCCAATTGTGTTGGACATAGTTTTCAGCTCTATCGAGTTCCCATCTATTGATCATCGGGTAAAGAAAAGCAAGGCTGCTGGTGGTTTACTTAGCAGGCTGTGGGGATGAATATTTTCTTTTTTATTTTCTGCCCTTTTTTGTTGGACTTGGAGAAATTTCATCTGCGGCTACGGATGGGATTTTGGCAACTATTTTGAAGAGAGAATCGATGCCCAAATCTTCCTCTTGTTCTCTATCCCCCGTTTGGTTCTTGAATAGCTTTTCTGGATATAGAATAGTTATACGGGGATGGAAGAGAATCAAATGATATTTTGTTTGTTATTCCCTTCTCGCTTTTGATAAATTTGCCTATTATGTTTGTTTCATTAGTTTATAGTTATAATTTTTAATGGATAAGTAGGAATTGGGTCCCTTGGGTATTATCATCAGTGTTTATTCTAATTTATCCAAGCCTATTCTCACATTATCTACTCTCTTATTCCTGAAACAAATAGGGGCTATAAGATATACCCTACCATTGGCATTTTTTAAAAGTATATATATAAATTGTGCTTGTTTGTTTTGTCAGTGTAATCAAATGAACAGCATTTTATATGTTGCTCCTTTCAGCTGTGTTGTGTTGAATCAGGTGATTAAATGCTGGTGAATTCTCACTGTGATGAATGTTTTCTGAATGTGTGAATTTCATTTTAAAATGATGTCTGATGTGCATCCTTCTCAGTTGCTGGTCATTTTAGAAGTTTCTGTTAATTATCGGAAGCATTCACTCTATTTCTTTATTTTATTTTATTATAAATATTTTAATTTGATATTTAATAACAATTTACTATTAGGGTGAATTTTTGGGGGATAATACATGTTAGATTATAAATTAATTATCGATTAATTTGGAAAATTATCTGAATTTGAATATCTTATTGTGATATTTAAAAATTTCATATCAGTGATTAATAATAGGTTTCCAAATAACAAAAAATTCTACCATGGGGGGGAGGAGGGAGAGGGGCTGAGGAGGATGGAAGAGGCCATGGGTGGAGGAGGCCGGAGAAGGGGAGGGTGAGAGAGAGGCTGCTCACCTCTCCCCGGTCTCTGCCCCCTTAGCCTCAAAAATTGTGGATGGTGGGGATAAAGAAATTGGTGGTGAGGGTAGCTGTTTTCAATATATAAATGTCCATAAAATCTTACAGGAGTCCTTTTATCAAAGAAACAAAAAAAAAAAGTCCCACTGACAAGTCTTTATATTTTTTAATTTTATATTTTTTAAAAAATAATAATCCTCTTATGTATAAATTTTTTCATGAAAATGATATATATATATAGCTATAATTTAAATTGAATTGATCTATTTTTAATAAATATAAAAAAAGTTATTCAGATATATGTCACATGAATGATTATGATGATCCATTTGACGGAGAGGTGGGAGCATCCGCATTTGCTCAACACCCGGCGGGGGGGAAGGAAGCGTTGTTTAGTGGCGTCGGGTAAATCAGTGAAAACATGGATATGATAAAGCATTTGTAGGGGGAAAAACTTGTTTGTGTGCGCTTTTAATTTAACACCCCAAAACGTCCATTCCCTGTAACCAACGATCACCTCCCGCCCCTCTCTCTCTCTCTCCCTCTCTTTCTATATACAATATATATATATCTGCGAATCCCGGGTTTCGATGGATCGATGAGCAAGGGCAACGGATCGGGACGATGAGGCACATCATCTTCTGTTGCGGATCACTCTCGATTCTGCTTCGGACGGCGTCGATCACCACCACCGAACCCTTCCCCGCTTCTTCCAATGGAGAGATCTTCGGACCACGCGATCGACGGCGGAGATGAGTCTTCGTCCGTCGCTAAGGTCATCGAGTGGGAGGACCTCGAGCAGGAGCTCGCCAGGTTTTGTAGCCTCTCGTCTGCCCTCGCGAAGGCCAAGGAGAGGAAGGACTCCCTCTCTGAGAGGCTTCAGTCCTTCATCCAGGTTGATTTTTTAGGGATTCTCTTTTCTTTGGTTGTGTTTTGATTGGTCCGCATTGATTAGGGACTGAATTTTGTTTGAAATTTTGAGAGTGACCTGATTCTAGGGTTTGATCGGCGAGAAAAGAAGGTTGTCATTCGAGATCTTCTGAATCAGGCCTTGACTGGTGTACAATTAGTGCCTTGATCGACGTACAATTACTTTGGAATTCTGTGAATTGGTGCTCAAAATTTGTTTTTTTTTTTAGCTGCATTGAATGTAGGGTATTATATCTTCTCTTCTTCAGTAAAGAAGGGAAAATCTGAGTATATGATCTGTATGTGTTTTTGCACATTCAATGTGACAGTCGAAGCACTTCATGTAAGTGCGGATGAGTGTGTGTTTCAAGTTCACCACTTCACCAGCATAGTCAGAATTAGGGTTTTTGGGTATTGAGCTTGTTTCAATTAGACTGCCTTATGTTGTTTTGGCTGCACCCTTTGATGTAAAAAAGCATGCGTCTCAGGTATTTTTGCACTTCCGCACATTCCATGTTCCAATTGACATGCTTCGTATAATGGTAGAAGTGTTTTTTTTTTAAATTTTAATATTACAGGCATAATTGAATTAAGGTTTATATGAATGTTAAAAATGGTCGGGCTTTAAATTGGGCAGGAAAGGGAAGCGTCTCTGCGTCAGTTGAATGAGCTTGAGGAGATGAAGGAAAAGATGGAGGCTCAGAAGTTGGTGATGGGTGATCTGTTGATGAGATCAAAGAGGGCGTTGGAGGACACCACGAATCAGAGAGAGCAGCTCTGTCTAGCTACACGACTTCTCCGGGTTGCTGCCAAGACCCTTTCCGCTGCTCATGATAAACTTGAGGTACTTTTATGAGGAGGGAACTTTATTCTTTTGAGAGCTGCCCACTGGAATATATATATTTGAGGCTGATTGAATGTCAAGAAATACTGAAGAATTTTCCATGAGAAAGAATTGTTAGCCGTTGAGGTTTCATTTACAGTATCTCCAGTGCTTTCATTCCTTTTCTGAATATTGTTTTCCTATTCTATACCATTTCCAATCCATGATTCTCGATACCATTTTGACTTTTTTGGATGAGTCCATTAAATTATTTGATGTAGATCCGGTATCATGCATCTGTAAAATGCTGTACATGATAATATCAATTTCCGGCCTGCATTCTAAAGATTTTTGTAATTTAAGTGAAAAACTTTAGTGAATTTTTATTCTGTTACCAATAAAATTTTGTAAAATGATTGGTCATGATATCGTACAGGAAGCTAATAAATTGCTATCTGGAGAAATGGGTCATGGGCATCTCAAAAGCTTGTGGCAGATGCTATGGGCAAGGCAAAGACATATGATAGCTCAAGTTGCAGCCCTTTATCCTGTGAAAGGCTCTATTGCACAGGCACCAGAGGAGGAGGGGGTGGTTAAAAAATATAGTAATAGCACATCAGGTATAATGATTTTATGAATCAGTTGAATAAATAGTTATTTATAGCAGAAAGAAATTCTGTTGTGCCATAAGAATTTCCACAGTATGTCATGCCTATTAATAATTCATTCAGATTCTGTTTTTAAAACATCTTTACATCATGCCTCGGATTCTCGGCACTTTCATGCAAGTTCACGATTTCATGATTGGAGATTAAGTATGCTTATTTTTCAGGGAATTGCGAAATATCTCATCCATCACATGTGTCTAGACCACCACAGATGTCGTCTTTATCTATTTTAGGTCTGCAACTGACTGTGCCTCCTTTGAAGAGGATGACCATTTTTAGTGACAAGAAGGAAGGTCAGAGAACAGCAGCTGCTCTAGGATATGTTGCACATGTGAGTTCCAATGGTTTGAACATATTGATTAATATACTTAATTGAGCTTTTTTTATTTGATCTTTTATATATTTAGTCCTTCCTGATGACAACTACCTGCAAGACCTGCATACCTCTCTGCTTCTGTGCTGTTACTGTTTGACATAAACACCATTGCAGCTTGAATTTATTTACTGATCAAGTTGAATATTATCTGTATCCTCTAGATATTCACCAAACAAAAGTTCTGCTCAATCAAATTTCACAAAATTTGTAGTGTCAGGTGGTTTGACTCCCTTGGATATATGTTATTTGGGCCAGAAAAATTGTGAGAGTTTTTTTTACAGAACTTCTGCAGAGGATCATGACTTTAAAGTGTCCAAGTATCGTAACAGTTTTTATGTTTATTTTAGAATTAATTTTGTCTCACAGTGATGACAAGAGTGCTTTGAAATGGAAAAGCTTATTCACCTTTCATATATTCACCGGCCTGCAGGCTGTCTTGCTGATAGCATCTTATTTAGATGTTCCTCTTCGTTATCCCCTAAATTTGGGAGGTTCGCGATCATATATTCATGACTATGCACCTTCAATCGAGTTATCATCGTCTGATTTGGCATCAAGTTCGATGAATGGCCTTAGTTCAAGGCTTACCGAGTTTCCCCTATTCCTGGAAGGCCAAGATACAACTAGAGCTGCATATGCAATATTCTTGTTGAACAAGGTATGTTGCCTTATAATATTTTTGTATTTTTTATCCCTTGTCTCCTTTTGTTTGGGTGCATCTTTTATTAATAAGATAGCTGCTATGCTTCCAAAAAAAAGAAGTATTTTCTCATTACAAGCTGCAATCCAGAATATACTGTCCCTTTTCTCTCCTGTTATATATTTTGACCATGTTTTATCTCTTATTGTTTCTGTGGAAGTGACCATGTTTATGCATAATGGATAGATCTTGAACATTTCTTGGACATGATGCTCACATAAATGAGCTTAACTATCATATTAGGTGACAGAGAGGAGCCTTAGTGGCAACAAAAATGGTTAAGATACTTTATTGGTTATAATAATGCAGCATTTGCTGCTTTAAAAGAAATAAATTGGGAGGAGATAAAACATCTCCTTGAATGAAGGTTGGTCTAACCATTTCCCCTTGATGATAAGTGCGTAGTAAGAATTCTTTCAAACAATATTTATAGTTGTTCCTTCTGATATATATTGTACGATACATGGAAACACGATTATGTCTCTTGATGCATCATAATTACTGTAACTGTTAAAATTCAAGGGTCAAGAATGAACATACTTCAAAATTTGATTAGAAACCATGGCCCTTGACATACTTGTGAGAACTTTGAGATCTGGGGAGTGATTCTACTTTCCTGAAGATACAAGTGGCAGATTATTTGGGTTCTCTGACATACTATATTTAATTTGTGCATGTGTATGAGCTTTTTACATAGCCCCCAACCATGATCTTTTACTTGCCACCAATTGCAAATGAGGTAGATGAGTTCACTAAAACTGGGAAATTATAGTCCTACATGGATTCTACTGTATATGTTAACATAGCTCAATCATGATGATCACCTTTACACAAATGATTATATGTAAAACAGTAAAGATCCATGCAATAGTTTTATAGAAGAATGTGTAAAAGCAGATGCATGAGATGGAAAAAATCTGAATTCTCCCAAAATCTTTCTAAAGCGTACTTCTTCCTTTATGATTTTTAAGTGGCACCCTGTGACCATAACAAGTCCCTTCCCCCCCCCCCCCCCCAAAAAAAAAAAAGTATGCAGAATTGTCATTATCTTTTTGCCTTAGGATGTCATATTTTTTTACTCCCTTATTGCCATTCTATATGTGATAGACTGCCTATGTTCCTGATATGTATGGCTCTAAATCCGATGCTAATATTTTTTACACGGCACTGCCTGTGGTGATGAAGGATGATTTTTTCACATTCTTTGATATTTTGTGGTGGTGAAGGATGATTTTTTTTCAGAGTTTCTTTAGTTAAGATCTCTTTTTTTGTGCCTTATGATTACTGTTTTTTTTTTTTTTCCCTTCTTCTGTAGGATTTGGAGCAGCTTTTAAATTATATGGGTTTCCAGAGTTTGGGCCCACGTCATGTATTGGCCAACTTATTGGAACTCTTGCGAATCATTCAGTCTGAAGAGTATATAGATAAGTAATTGATCTTCAATTTTTTTGACTGGTACAGTGTGAATGGCTGTTGCGAGCCTTGGTGGGAAGCATACGTGCAACCTATTTTAGTAGACCACCATCGTCACTTAGCCATGGATGGATTAGTTACACTGCAAAGATGTTGTAATTTATTTCAAAAAAGCTGCAATTTATTTCAAACAGCTTGTTTCTGTATCATATATTTGGTCCCTCAGTCATGATATGAACCATATATATGAAAAACTTCCATTTACAATGTAATTGGTGATGCTCTAACTGAAGCCTTTATTCTTTTGATTCTGAACATGATGTGTAACAATTTTGGATGATATTCTAGTAACTAAACTCACGTTTTTTATATTATTTGAGAATGATTGATGTTCCTTTTCTTTTCTTTTCTTTTCTTGAGTTCTATAAAAGTAATCACTTCTAATCCGAAGAAAATAACATCATTTAACTTGTGGGAAATATAATACCTAGGGCATCAAACATGACATTGGAGACACTGTAATCCCATGCAACCATTTTAAGTACGTGAATGAGATTATTTTAAATGTATGGAGTTCATTATATTATTCATTATATTATTCAGGATGAGTATAATTTATTGAGCAACAATATAGGGGAGTGAATTATCATAGGAGTGTGCCCCACATGGTTGCTCATGCGTGGAACCATGTTAAGTCAATATTAGGCTATGGTAAAGTAAATGTTACAGGGTCCTTATCTTCAGTTATGTACGCACCTAATTATCTTCTTGTAATTATTGAGAATTTGCATGGGATGTTTATCTTGTCAATAATAGAATTTTTATTTTCCATTGAATATCTGATCAAAATGCCATCGGTTATATTCATCAAAACCTTCTATTCTTTCAGCATGGTGCAGCTGCATGTTTTGCAAATCTAATGCCTCCCTTTATTTAAAGAGTGGGAGTAACCATGTATTGTTTTTGTGGTGAGGAATCAACAGATGGAGAATTATTATGCCTCTCCACAAATTAGATGTTTTATTTTCTGAAAAGATTCAGTTTTTTCCATTCTCTGAGCTTATTTTTGCTTCTTTGAGTGTACCTCCCAATTGTATATGCTATTATTCAGTTGTCATTTATCATAAAAAATTTCCTCGTGGAATATGAAAATGCTTGCAATGAAAAGTGTAGGCTTACATGCAAAATTAAGGGTGTTAATGGAAATATGGTTCTATTCAATGTTTTTGTTTCTTTTCTTTGTTAACTTAAATTGCTTGGACAAAAGTTATTATGATGATAATGTTAACATACTGCTGCAAAATTTCTCACGAGCACATGAATAGCTTATTCTTTTTGGAAAGGATTCCATGTTGAAAGCTTTCAATATGGTTTTCCAGCAATGAAGTCATTAATATCCTGTTCCCATGGTTTCTTATGAGTTGATGGAGGCATACATTATGTTTGATGTTCTATATTGTTTCCAATAATTCAATTGATTGGCATTAAACTGTTTGTGTTTCATTTGGGGTTAAAGAAGATAGATAGATGTATATTGCAATATATTGAGTTTTCCCACAAGTGAATGAAGAAAAAATAACTTTATTGTGCAAAAGGATGTGGAATTTATTATTAGTAGTAGTACTGATCTGTACTGTGGTTCATGTAATGCAGCGAGCATGTTCTCGTACAGATAAGCAACACTGCACTCTTTCAAGAGCAATCCTCTGTATATTTGATATACTAGGTTTATATCGTTCTCTTATGATATGACCACTATGTCACTGGTTTTTTTGATTGATTTAGGTTTATTAGATATTTAATTTGAAATTACAGGAAGGGAGAGGATTCATATTTGTAGTTTAAATGTACGCTTGAAAGATATTTGGAATTATATTTACTTGCTCTTCCAAATTATTGAAGCATTTGACTCATTTACAGCTATATGATTGATTTACACAGATTAATAAGCTTTTATGCGATGAAGTCAAGTGAACATCTCATTGTGAAGCACTTGCAAGAATTTTTCCCCATGATTTTCTTTAGTTTTCACATTACTATAAAAAGAACCTTCTTCAGCATGTGCAGATGTGTTCAATGTACTCCTGGAAGATGCCTTTACTGAAGATACTCTTGAAAGCACACCTCTGCTGATCGTTATTATTATTTTGATTTTCATTAAGGATTTCCCGTAAAACTGAGTCCACGTTGCCTTGTGATGTATTGATTCTTCTTTCTGAAGATCATGCTGTAGAGAAATAGTCAATGATATTAATTGTTTCCCCTTTCATTATGCATTTCAATATTTCATCACCTGAAACAGTACTAGATATGAGTGTACCTCAGAAAAGTTGAACATTACACCAATATTATGCTCAAATCTGATAATATATCTGATATTTTCTCCTGATGGGCATAAAGAAACATTTTGGACATCATTATATATTTTCTTTCATTTAAATTTTGTTTTCATTTTTAAATAGTCATTATGATACTATTGTTTAACATGTCTTCTCTGGAACTAGTGTCGATCATATATGGTAATTTAAGAGTAATTTGGAAATTTAAATAACTAAACGTGTTAGTAGTATGGAATTTGTACTGTATAAGGGATCTGAATGGTCACTTGATTCTTGTATTTCTTTATGATTGATTGTAATTTGCTTCGCTTCCATTGTCCATCTATGATCATTTCTTGGTTTCGCTAATTTTCAGTTCTTCTTGTAGAGATGGATCTTATAATATCTAACCATTTGTTATGCCACTGACCCTATGAAAGTGTTCATGTTTTGTTGAATTGAACATACGATGCCACAGTTTAGGAAGGTGGTAAGAGTTCCTGGAAACATCATGTGATATGGATTCAGTGGTGTGACATGCGAGTCTGTGGGAAAACTATGATATGGCATATTGTGAATTATCTTATGTCCTCTATCACAAGTGTGGATAGCACCATGATGGTTTTTTATTTTTTGTTTTCCTTCAGGTAGCATTGTTTTCTTCTTTATCATCTTCTTTTTTGTTTGTTTGAGGGGGTTGTGGTGTGTTCCTCTTGGAAATGAAAGAATGCTAATGGCCAGTTATTGCTTTTTTAGCATTGCTGAAGTTTTTCTGATTGTCAAACAGACTACACTTGGCCCCATCCAGTGTTCATCATGATGCTCAGAAGGTGTTGGAGCCAAGCTTTGGACAGCATGGACAATGTTTTGCGCTGAAGGTCAGGCTTTCTTTTTATCGTGTAAACTTGCCATAGTAGATCTTTCACAATTATCAATGTTGATAAACAGATCAATACTGGAAATTTGGTTCTATTTAATGGAATGCATGTGTTGCAAAGCTCCTGGTAAACATGAATTTCCTGCAGTTAATACTTTGGTGGGAGTTTTTCTTCTCTTTTATTAGTTTCATCTATTTGCTGTGGTTGCCTCTATGAAGTTATGTAATTACTTATAGGAGTAATGATGTATAGGATACTCGCTATAAGGCAACTCGCGGTTACTGACCTTATGCAGTCTCACTGATCTCTGCTGTAGATTCTTTTAAGCGTGCCTATCAAGAACATCTTTTAAGGTTACCTTTATAGTTAAGAATTCAGTTATGTCATGGAATTGCTGCATATGCAAAAAAAATACTACTGCAAACATAAGTCAGCAGCTTCCTCTCCTGCTAAGGTGCATTTGAATTTATTAAATTTCTGGATCATTTATTGTGTGACATTAAATGTTACATTCCGTTGCTAAACTGTTTTACCTAATCGATTTCTAACTTATGTTAGGCGCTGGGATATACTTACTGTGGTAAAAGATTGAATATGAATAACTCAGAAGGACAAATAGTTTTGTGGTGAGATAGAGAACTCTTAAATTTTTTTCCCTTCGATTTGGCTAACTTGGTGTTTTAATAAAATGTTGTGTGGAATGCCTCAATGACCATAGTGTCCATCAACCAAATACAGAGTATATATATGACCATATCTACCATAAAACTACTGACCTCTGTCATTGTAAAATTAACTCCTTGGATACTGTTTTGATTGAGTATTGTCTGCTTCATGTGCCTTCGGCATCTATATCAAAGGCTTGGTTTCGCTATGTTTTAATCCAAAATATTATGTCTTATTTAGGACTCATCTCATCGACATGGTGTGGCCCGATGTGCATTTATCAAACCGGATAACGCCATGAATTGGGATGAAAAGATTGTTCCGAAACAGAAGCAGCTGAATTTCTTCATCGCCCTTTCATCATTAATTGGTGTTTTGGATTCACTGTATGTTTTATTTTCTTTCTTGTGAATCCATTGCAGATTTTTTTTTTCTTCTTTACCCCTTACCAGCGTATCTGTTTTGCCTTGTACTATCCATTTTTAGATGTTGATGAAAAATTGAGATATTATTTTTAATAAAAGTCCACACGAAAAAATTGTTTTTGACTTTTTTTTTCAGGTGGCAGGGACAATGTGGTGGGAGAGAGAGAGACCTTCCCAATTCAATCCTTGTACTGTCTATTTTCTTCTCCACCAAATGCTTAGCATTTAGCAAATCATCATCAGAATAACTGTTCACCTTACCAATTCACTATTTTTTGGGTTAAGTACTAGTGGAACTAGACCCATGGTCTTTGTTGTCAATCATTAAGGTATAATCTAAACCGCTAGTTTCTTATGAATTTAAGATGGTTGGATTATGTTTCAAGTTCAGAAAGATTTATGTACCAACATGGATATCTATACTTATTTGGATGAAGGACAAGCGCCAATCAAAAAGTTAGGAGCTATGCATGGTCTTTTTTCAGTTTCAATTTCAGTCTTATTAGCAATATTTATTAACATTAATGAAATATATATATGTATTATGAAAAAAATTTTATATTTTTTTATAAATATATTCATGTAATTAATCGGAGAATATATATTTCATTTTTTGAAAAAACACATATATTATAAGATGAGATATATTATTTTTAAAAATTTAAAATATGTAGGGATTGGAATTAATGTTAAAATAAGGATTGTAGTTGAACCCTTATTCCATCAAAAAAGTCTGTTGAGTGATTCGGAATCAGTCCCATTATTTTATGTCAATTTTCAATAAATGGAGGACGTGTCACTCATAAGTTTTGTATTAAAATTGAACACGTTTAAAATTTATATAAACTAATGCGTACAACATTACTCAACGGCTCAACGCTATCTCATGGAAAATGAAAATGATAAGTCCAACCCTAATTGCATGCACACCGGTTCTTTTTTTTTTTTTAAATTATGGACTCTTTAAATGAAATGCATGATGTTATATAAAATGAAGCATATGTTGATATATATTAGTGTATTTTTTTTTAAAATTTTAAAAAATAAAAAAAAACTTATAACATATATTATGATGAAACCCATATACTATGATAACGTAATATATATTATGTTATTACAACGTATGAGATTATAAAACCAACTGAGTGTAGCAGCACTCCATGGAAAATTTTACATGTTGCTCGTATATATAATTTTATTTTAAATGATCCCTATTCCCCACTGATTTCCTTTTTCTTGTCTTTGTTAAGGACTGTTGATTCCCATTCTGCGCATCTATTTTTTTTTCCCCAATAAAAGCCGAAAAGTACACTGAAAACCTCAATTGGCGCTCAAAACGTTCTGCCCTTTCGAAAAACAAATTCGAATCGGCGTCACATTTCAAAAAAAAAAAAAAAAAAAACACACGAACTGCTCGGGCACACTCGCCGCTTTCAATCACAGGTGCGTCCCTTCAAAACCCTAATTTGATTCATGTATACACAGAACGACGACTCTCTCTCTCTCTCTATACATCTTTTCGTTTGATTCTTTGTAATTCGTCCCGATTTTGTCGTTCTTAGGGTTCCGGTCGTTTTTTGCAAATGTCATCCCGATTTTTCTTGATCTCCTTCACTGCGTTTTCGATTTGGACTGGATTTGCGTTTGTACTCCGATTTCTTTCTGTTTTGGTAGTTTTTGGTCCCCTTTTGGCTTGCTATTTAGGGTTTTCACGTGGGCCTTGTTAAAGATATCAGATTTCGAGTCTATCAGTCCCAAATTTGTGTTTTTGAAAGGGGTTTCCTTCGGATCTGATCAGGATCATGTCTTCCTCAACTGCGGTAGCAACACCGAATCCGATGTCGGATTCAAATCTGAGACAGACGGTGAAGAAGAGAGCGGTCATTACAGAGTCGAGAACGAATGTTGGAACATCCGCCGAACTTGGAATCCATGGAAGCGGTGCTGATACCTCTCTTGAGAATGGGAAGGATCCGGTCAACCGTGTTCGGGTTGACCCCTCTCAACCGAGAAGGAACCTTATGAACTCCACTGTCTCTCCCCGTCGCAGGAAAATCACACCTAGGCCCGAGAAATCAAAGTGGGAGACCATTTTAAGCATCCTCACCAAGAATGTGTTCCTTTGTCTCGTGCTCTTCTTTCTAGGAAAGAGTGTGTTCAATTTCTTTGATGGGTTCAGAGACAAACCCGTGCCTCTGTTCCCCGCTTTGGATTTCGAGGGTCGTATTTCAGAGGTTGAGAAGCTCGTGAAGACCACAGTGAAGATGACGCAAATTCAGTTGGATGTGATGGGTGGCAAAGTTGATGAAGAGATGGGGAGCTTTAAGAGGGAACTGACGAGAGTTAAAGATATGGATTTGAAGCTTGAGAGTGAATTGAGGGAGTTGGTGGTGCGTACTGATAATCTTGACAAGTCATTGGGCAAGTTTGGGAGTTCGGGTTTCTTGTCCAAGAAGGAGTATGATGTGTTTTTGGAAGAGCTCAAGAGGGTTAAGAGTGCGGAGGGATCTAATGGTGGTTTGAGTTTGGATGAGATTGCAGCTGTTGCGAGGGAGATTGTGATGAAGGAGATTGAGAAGCATGCGTCAGACGGGCTTGGGACGGTTGATTATGCGTTGGGCCCTGGTGGGGCATTGGTGGTCCAGCACTCAAAAGCTTATAGGAAGAGGAGCTGGATTCCAAGTCGCCCATTCAGGGTTCACCCAGATGCTCAAAAGATGTTGGAGCCGAGTTTCGGTGAGCCTGGACAATGTTTTGCACTGAATGGGAGTAGCGGGTTCGTTGAGATCGAGCTGAAGATGGCAATTATTCCGGAGGCTATTACCCTTGAACATGTAGCAAAGGTCAGTACTAGCTTTTAATGGTGTAAGTTTATATTTACATTTATTGCTTTCATCATCAGCATTTCATATTGATGTTGTGTGTGATACATGCTACACTCATGTTGTCCTCATGCAAAGAATGCCAATGCAGTATTGCAGTTGTTGAAAAGTATTTCATAGTCTTGCTCTCTCGTCTTAAAGCACCATGTTTATTTGACACCAGAGTTTAAGTACATGGATATTGTACACAATTTTTCCAGTGTCTATTTGTGTGTGTGGACATTATTTGAGTTTTTTTTTTATATATATAGTACCTTTATGATTCAGACTATAATCTGCCTTGGTGAGGCAATTATAGTGGCTACGGCTACCTATGATAAGGGAGAAAATAGCTTTACACCCAAAGTTTGGTTTTGTTTAATGGAAGGTTTATAAACAGCAGTGTAAAAGTACCAAAACCTGACTCTTCATTGTCAAGCTTGTTAGCTCTCATGAAACACGAATGAGATTTAATGTAAAGAAAATTTGCCTTTTGTTTTTTGTTATCCATTTTGACATCATGTAGCCGCCGCCATTAGTTATTTTAATATGTATTAAATAAGCTTTAAATGTCTCAGTGATGCCCGTTTTACCATTATAATAATTAAATAAAACCATTAGTTTTGGATGGTTGGTGTCTGAGGGTAAGTGCTTTATAGAAACATCACGTGTTGACTTTTTGCACTATATTGAAATTCATTTTTGGTGCCCTTTTTTAATCTTTCCTTCAGAATGATATGCCAAAAGCCTTTAGAAGGCTAGAAAAAAAGAAACTAATGCTTTGTTGGGGAGATTGAGAGAGGTGAAGTAAATAATTCCTGTACAGGTTCCTTTTGAAATTTGGGGGTGTTCAGCATGTGATCTACACCACCTTTTCTTGCTTTGGCCTTTCGCCTCTGTGTGGGTAACAACATAAGTTATTCTAGGATAGATAATTATCCTAGTATAAATAAGGAATATGTCATTTATGTTGTGTTTTTATTATTTTTGCTAGGAAATATTAAAATGAAGTTTTTGTTGTTTGATCGATCAAGGATAAGTTGTAGATTGAAGATGAATAAAATATAAACAAGGAATTATAAAATGTGATAAAATGATTTGACATTTGAGCCCCTGATTTAAAGAGACAATAACATGTGATTTAACATGTGAACCTCTCTTATATTAGTCGAATAAAATTGTTGGAATAACACAATTTCACGGGAGATCTGGAATACCAATATCAGCTTACTCTTACCTATTCTCTTGCTATACCCACTTATTCCTTGTAGACAAATAAGTTTTTGGGCTTAATCACCCTTGTTCCGCCCTATTCCCCACCTATTCCGCCACCCAATCAGGGGCTCAAGTATTAGTACAACGATGGTGCAGAAGGGTGTATAGTTGGATTTAAGATTGTTGATAGGGGAGCCTGTCCATCTCAAAGACATAAGCAAATTTTATGTATACATGTGCACAAATTAACTTTCCATGTGAATCACTTTCCTTTAACGAAAGTTGTTTTTCCTTAGACAAAAAAATTAATTGTTTGAGAGGAGGGAAAGCAAAAGGAAAATGAAAGCACTTCCAACTCATGAATTGATGAAAATGGAGGAGATTTTTCCCTCTGGTTCATCAAAAAAATGTGCTCATACACTGAGAAAGTGAGAGGTCAAAGGGGAAGATTCAACCTTTTATCACTTCCCATTGGCAGAAATACACTTCATTGGGTGCTATAGTTATCCGTTGGAATAAATTGACAATCCTGCACATACTTGATTCTTAGGCAGTCGTTGACCTTATGATCTATTTGGATGAGAGTTTGGTGGATCTTGAGCTGATTATTCTATAGTTTGTCAGTGAACTCTCCAAAAATATCTGCAATGCATGAGAGGAAGATTTTTCTTTCCCTAGTTTTGAAAGTTGTCGATCATGGTCCTGTGGGGTGAACTATTTTCTCATTCCTCGGTGTCACAGCTTTTAAATTTATGTTTTTTGGGTGGGTGCTTTCTTATACATTGGCAGTTTTGTAGGATATTTGCATCTCTCTCTTTTATGTAGAGTGGCTGGCTTTATGGAGTTGTGTAATGGAGTATCTTACATGCTCCAATATTTTCTTCGATAAGCTGTAGGGCATAAGTAAGTCTCTGTAAGCTCTTGTTCACAGGACTATTAATTGTTATCTGACATAATGTGTTCCCATTGCTTTCTGGTGTGCATTCTTTCTAAGTATGTTTTGGCCTTGTTTGGTAATGGTTAACTGGTGGAATAAGTGTCAAAGAATTTAACTGGTGGGATAAGTGGTAAAGAACAACCTATCCTTCTTTTTTGTTATGAAAAATTTGGGATAAAGTGCAAAGAGTGTCCAAATTTTGAATTGAAATGAGGATTTTTTTGTTATGTAAAGGATAGACCATTTGTCATTTTTTTTTCTGTCCCGATTTTGACAAATGTGTACAAGGACAAAATCAATGAACTTTTTGTCCCCTAAAATTGGGAAAACTTATCCTCAGCTTCTTATCCCTGTCCAAAACTAGTCATTTTTAAGGATTTGTAAATTCAGTTGGTCCAGTGGTCTGGTACTTGTTTGGGGATGCAGGCCAAGATGCAGCCAAACTCCAAACATAGCTCGGCAGCTCTAGTTGGGTTCATTGCATATACTATTCATATTGTTCTATCAATGCACTTGAATTTGTTATTGATGGATTGTGTACTTAACAAGATTTCTTGTAATGTAACTGTCTTTCCATTTGGCGTTGCTGAAATAGATTGTCTAATTACATAAAACAATTAGTCATATATGTTACTGAGTTTTACTTTCCTGTCTCTTCTCTTTGTACCATGTAGTTTATCAATCATAATAGAAGAGTTATGCTTTGCAATGAACATAGATATGTACCTAACAAAAAAGTTAAGATGAAATTGGAATGAAGGGAAATAACTCAGTAGGACAGACAAATTTTAGAATGAGAAATAATCCAGCCCCTGGATAGTTAACAAACTCCCATTATTTCCATTGATTAGGCCAAATGGATGTACTTGATAAGATGGTAGTGGTACCTTTCATTTTTTTTCCACATCAACAAAATATAATGGAAAAATCCAAATTTGAAAGGAATTTATGACACCTATCATTTTTGGATCGAGTACTCACCCTCTGGTTTATATTTTCCATTGTTGGCATGCAGAGCGTATCATATGACAGTTCGACCGCCCCAAGAGACTGCCGAGTCTCCGCGTGGTTCAGGGACCCCGCAAACAAACCATTCATCTGGGATGAGAGGAAGTTTTCACTGCTGGAGTTCACGTATGATCTGGAAAGGACCAACGCCCAGACGTTCGACATAGATGCATCTGATTCAGGAGTCGTGAACATGGTGAGGCTCGACATCGCCTCCAACCATGGCAACCCGGATTTCACCTGCATTTATCGATTCCGGGTCCACGGTCATGAGCCTGATCCCTTCACAGCTGTGGACCAAACGGTGTCTCGTCTTTCTGAATGACCTGCACCTTTTGTACCTTCATTTTGGTTTCTCAGTTGTATCCTTTGACTTGAATTGTTGTATTGAAATTTCTTGTAGATTTTTTTTTTTGTTTTGTTTCTTGTTATCTATTTCTGGGGCTTATTTAGGATGTGATTTTCACTTCTGGCTTGCCTGTGGATTGTGTATAATGTTTTAAATCCATCTTGTCCAGGTCACCTATAATGGATGATTTTAGGTTTTGATCTTTTTCAAAACAAGTAGAAAAGTCCTCTCAAAATGCTTTGTTACAGGGGGTTGGATAAACCTTGATAGTGAAAAAAATTATTTATTTTTGCTTGGATAAACTTTAATACCTACCATATTAGCATTAGCAAGCATAAGCTTTAACTACGGTTTAAAGACTAGATAGAAAAATGCAACCAAACAGAAATTATATATACCAATCCATATAGGACAACTCAAAGCACCCAAAAAAGGGCCTGAAGTTTATATTAATAAATCTGAAAGAGCATTAATGATAGAATCAATCTTATTTTTAGTCCTATTTTTTTCAGTATATGGATTCATATATACGTTTAAATTAAATGAATGCATAGGCTTACAAATAAGAATGATGAGAACATTATTCAATCTAAAGAGGTTTTGGAGTTTGGACTCCCTCCAAAGTGCACTATCAAAAATATAAAACATCCAGTCTGAGGCCTTAAGGATGTATGAGCCATGATAAAATGATTTTTTATGAAAGAAAAGGAAAAGTAATTTATGAAATAATCCAATCAATGATATAAAGCCCCAAGGACACAAGCTATGCCAACACAGATGCTAACCATAAGCATCATATTTGGCCCCAATCAGTCAAAATTTTATCACCCAAACACAAGTGGGGATCAAAATGTATTCAAGACTGCCTCTTCTGACTTCCCTGGCAACGATAAGAAGAGATGATTTTTACATGATTATATTAAACAAGCATAACTTGGAGGTGTTACTGGAATCAGATTTTCTCTTTCTTTCTTTCCTAGAGCTCACTGGACTGCTGTTTGTCTCTGATCTGTATCATCATCATGCTCAACCTGCCCATCAAACAGAAGAATGTATCAATTATGTTACTCCCATTGGCAGATCAATCACCTATTATAGTAATGTTTTGAATAATACATTTTCAAAGAAAAATAAGTTTACAATTTGGTTGTTTTCAAAAAAGGGTTTCGGGTTTAGTATTTGAGTATTTGACAGAGATGCTTTGTTCTGCAAACATGAAGTCATCAGCTTGGCCACGGGTTCTAGGTGATGTATATGTAAAAAGGCACAAGATCATGTATTATTACTCATGAATTATCACTAAGCTCAGAGGAAAGAACTTTCAATTGTTCAGGAAGAAGTATACATAATCTTCAGGTCAGATAGGAAAAGTCACAGAAGATTTACCTCAATTATTACTCTTCCCTTCTTTTTCAACTTGCTGTTCTCCTTTAAGTTTCCTAGATCAGATTCTGATCCACCTTGTCGTCTCTTCAACTTCTTTTGATTGAAAGCCTCAATTTCTTCATCTGAACCGTCTAATATAAACACAAACAATAGTTAGATTAATGTATCACATGTGTGCACTTCTTATTAGGTTAAAAGACTTAAAACAACATGACACATAATGATCCTAATCCAAAAAAACACAGAATAGTACATAATCTGAAGCATATTTACCATTTCTCAGGGATTCATCAATTGCCCAACCACCAAAATCTTCCATATCTTCTTCTTCTTCAAGTTCATCGTACCCTTCCACATATTCCACTTCAGGTTCCTATACAGATTAAAAAAAACATATTCCAAGGATGCCTTCAATAAGCAGCAAGTATCACACACAGATAAAATCCCACAATTGTACCTCCTCTTCATCCTCACTAGCAGCCTGCATTTCTTCCATTTTAAGAACATTGTCATATGCTTGAACTGGATAATTGTATATATCTCCATAGACCCCTTTCTTCAGGCGCTCCAACAATTCTTGTTCAATACTCTGCAAAATATTTGACAATGTCAAAACTGATTCAAAATATATACCAACTTTTTCCCTTACAAAGTAGAAAGTCGAGTAACAAAACCTTGTCTAGAACCGCAGCCCTTTCAGCCTTCTCTTCCCTTCTAGCTTCTCTCTTTATCTGTTTCCTGGGCATTGTCACAATCTTTTCCCTGCATAGCCAAAATGAATGACAAATAATGAAAATCACTGAGGAAATATGCAGCATCAAAGTTCTTCATACTAATTGGAAATCTATTATGTGTGATGGAACTTCCAATACAAAACATATGGTAATGCCAACATAAAAAAAATCTATTCATCCAATCAAACTAAAAAATATAAAATGAGTTTGGTTTTGGTAAGTGATATTGCTATGCTCGTACTACTTTCATCAGAAATGAATGAGAGCCCCCAACTTTCTTCATTTCAATTGGATTATCTTAATACCTGAGAAGGCTACTAGTTTCTCTATTTTATGTTCCCTTTCTTTTTTGTAGTAAGGTTAACTTTCTAGCAAGCAGATGAGAAAGTGTAGGGAATCTTCATCCAGCTGTTCGAGGTGACCGTCCAGGAATATGGACAAATGAGTAAGACTGGATACGTTACCCAAAATTCCTGAAAAACTTTGCAATTACATTTTTTTTTTCTTTTCTTTTTTGAAAAAAAGTTTTCTATGTGAATATTAACAAGCAGAATATCCAAACCCAACAAAGAGGTCATATGTCTAACAACCAACTTGGAACTTCTAAAATCCACAGAACCATCCTAATTCAGTCATTCGACATTAAACCACTGCAACAAATAAAGGTCTTCCTGTGATTGAAACAACAAATAACAATATGGGGAAGCAGTTTATTGGCTTGAATGAGAAATAAATAAACTTCCAAAGTTCCTCAAGGACCGTGTAGGTTTTCACTTAAGAGCCATCTCCATCAAGTCCCAATATTTAATAATGATACCTATAGTCAGCACATCCTTCATAAATTCTCCTACTCTACAATAGAAAAATCTAAAATTAAAAACACACACATAATAAGCACATAGTGACTTCAACATACATCTCACAGTTTTCCATTAAAACAATAAAACAACTAAAAAGATCAATCTTGACAACTAGACCAAATGGACAGTCCTCTTACCAAGGGCAGTGCATATAAGCTCAATAGTCAATACTAAGAGCACAGCAAATTTTACATTCATAATGTAGGAGACACCTGAAAACATATCTATTCACTATATATTTAGCATACCTATCTCCCAAATGATAATGATAAACTACAAGTTCCATGACATAAACAGAGAATGAAAACCCAACAATCAATGAGCGCACTATCATAGCCCATGGATCAAGCATAATTATACCTCACTTTCAACTGCAGTTTCCTCATGCGTATCCGATATTGCGTCATTTTGGTGAGACGCTGCTTGGTTTTGTGCACAAGGAACTTCGGCCAAAATTCCTGCCATTAGTACAAAACACACAAAAAATCACCCACAAAGCATGAAACACAAAACACAAAAACCAATCACAGGGGATGACATAAGCATTCAAACCAGGTGCTTATCAACGAGCTCGAGAGCCTTCTCATAGTTCCTGGGGAGCTTAACTCTTTCCCATTGCTCATTTGGCCTGTGAGCCCTCTCTATAGCTTTCATATACAGATAAAACACACCTGCAACACAGTCGATTCAAACATGAATATCAAAAACCACAACACAAAAATAAATAAATGGATTTGACGAATTGACGAACCGTCGTGGTCACGGATGGTGACATAACGGCTGTTGGCAAGTGGGCAAGAGCTCCGGTTGCAGATCCCTGTCACATTGTACAGGTTCCGGCAGAAATTCCCCGTCACGGTCCTGAGACGACATCAAAGTGAACCCCAAACACAACATTCAACAAACGTTAGCTACAGCAAAATGGGGAACTTTTTTAGGATTTGTGTGTATGAATGGAGAGAGAATACTTGGTCATGTAACTGCAGTGGCTGTGCCTGATGATCTGCCATGTCACCTCGTCGTGCTGCATCTTGTTTTCACAATTAAAAAAAAATTAAAAAGGAAATTTAAAATAAGATAAACGACTACCCAGAATCTTTAAAACAAGATGAAATCAAACAAAACTAATCCAAAGAAATACTAACAATGCAATAATAAAATGGGTTTCTGAGGGACTTAAGTTATATTTGGGGAGAAAGTAAAAAAAAAGGGCTTCAATGGGCTCCCTGCATTCAACATTTAACATTCTCGGGCGAGGAAGTCTCCCCACATACCACAGTTAGGAGTAAAATTTAGCTTCCTATTGGGTGGACCCCACATCACACCCAACAGTTTTTTTTTTTTTTTTGGTGAACCCCACATCACGCTTTATTAATAAAAAAATTATGTAGGGAGTCACTGAGGGAGCAAGGTTGGAGAATATACTCCATAAATGGCCTCTTATCTTTATTGGCCTTCAAATGTAGGGAATATTTTAGAGAGTATGGTTGAAGATGCTCTAAAGGAGTGCATAAAACACTAACCAGATTCTTCAAATAAGATAATAAAAAACCAAACAAAACCAATCAAAGATCTAATTAACAAAGCATATGACAAGAAAAAACACAAAAAAAAAAAAGATCACAGCAAAAGCTTCCATTCAAATGTTATTTGTTCATTTAACACTCTAATTTTTTTAATTTCTAAGGATAAAATTTTGCATGGAAGACAGGAAGCAGAAGGGGCGGCGATGCCGAGAGAGAGAGAGAGGCATACCAGGGGCGGGTGGCGGCGGAGAAGGGGGTGGCGGCACGGGGAGATCGGAGGCTAGCGGGCGGCGGCTGGGGAGACCGGGCACGGAGGGGGTACTGGCAGCGCAGATAGAGAGGGGGTGAGAGAGAGAAAGATGAAAGTTAGGGTTTTTGCACTGCGAGGTTTTTCAGGGATATTAAAGTTGGAATCTAATCTATTAGGGGGTGTACATATATACTTTGTGATGTTTCTAAATAATAATTGATTGGGTCGGGTAACACAAGGCCCATAGATATTGATCTATGGTTTGTTGGTGGGTTGATAGAAAGGAAAATGATATGTCTAGCCAAACTGCAGATTCTAAGGGCAGTTCATATTTTTTTAGGAGCGGATTTTAAAATTGAACTTAAAAAAAAAAAAAAATAGCAATAATGAAAATAAAAAATAAATTAAAACTTAAAAATTTGAAGTTGTGATTTTTCAATCCAAAAAATATAGACGAAAAATCCTTTAAAATGAAGTTTTATTCAAAAATTTCAAAAAGTTATGAGCTTGTGACTTCAAATTTTAAAAATTTCAATGGACATTATTTCTCTTAAGCAGTTTTACAATCACATTTGTTGTTATGCATCAATAATATAATATATAAAATTATGTTAAAATAGTATATATGTTTTTATCTTAGTATACTTTTTATAACAAAAAATATAAAAAATATGCATTAAATACATATTTCATTTTAATAAGTAGAGGATGCAATAGTTGATTGAGTACAACAACTCAGTCTCGTTTTCAACCCCAAATACAATCAGCTGGATGCAATAGCATAGGATGTACATCGAGAGAGAGAGAGAAGAGGGGTGGTGGGATTGAAAAATTTGAAAAATTATGTGATAATGGTGGGATTCTCAAAAAAATGTAGGTGGTGGATTTAATAGATAGTGGGGACAAAAATGGTGGGTGGGAGTATATATTCCCCCAAACCGATCACAACCGCCTTTACAGTGGCATATTCGTAGTTTATCGAATCATAAAACCCACTTATATAACCACCAATCCCATCACGACCTCCTGTCCCTCCAAACAACAAAAACACTTCTTCCGATCAAAACCTAGGGTTTCATTTCATTTTCTTCCGAGGGTTTCGTTCTTTTCTGGGGTTTCCTCCACCATGCCGAAGAACAAGGGAAAGGGAGGGAAGAACCGGAAGAGGGGAAAGAACGAGGCCGACGACGAGAAGCGCGAGCTGGTGTTCAAGGAGGACGGGCAAGAGTACGCGCAGGTGCTCCGGATGCTTGGGAACGGCCGATGCGAGGCGACGTGCATCGACGGCGTGAAACGCCTCTGTCACATAAGGGGGAAGATGCACAAGAAGGTCTGGATCGCCGCCGGGGACATCATCCTCGTCGGCCTCCGTGACTACCAGGACGACAAGGCCGATGTCATCCTCAAGTACATGCCCGACGAGGCGAGGCTGCTGAAGGCCTACGGAGAGCTCCCGGAGAACACGAGGCTTAACGAGGGGATCGCAGGGGGGATGGACGAGGAGGACGATGGCGGCGTCGATGATTACGTTGAGTTTGAGGACGAGGACATCGATAAAATCTAGGTATAGAAGAAGGTAAGATGAGATTTTCAGTCTTGGTTTTTTTTTTTTTTGGTGTTTTTGATATAGCTATGTGTGCTGGTATTTCTGAATAAGGAGATTGTGGTGGTTTGGTGATGCCGTGATGATACGTGTGTTATTACTGCACTTGTTGTGGGATTTATTTGCTTTCGAGTTTATATTGGTTTCACACACATAATCATATAGTCTATTTATGGTGTAATTGTTTCTGTTAATCTTGGCTTTGGATTTAGTATTGTTTGTTTGTTCGTTGTTTATTGATGAAGGACTTGGCTTGGTTTGATTACTCGATGTATGATTTGTAATCATGAAGAGAGAGGATGAGACCTTCTTTTGCAAGTTTTTAATCCTTTTTATAAGGTGGGTTTGCTTTAAATATATCTGATTCTGCTGGTATTATGTGAGTAAAGAGTTTTGGTTGATGTTTCTTTCAGGTTTTCTGCAAATATGTGGTGTGTTTTTTTTTTCTTTTTGAGGGAAAAGGTAGGCAATCAGCCTCCAAAATTTTATAAATTCAAGAGTGATGCCCAATACATAAAGAGAGTAGGAGAAAAGTTAGTAAATAAGCTTACATATCCCTGAAGAATCCGTCTTAGTAGAGGAGGTATCTACTAGGACAGGGCCGGGATGACCTTATCGAACTACTTCTGGATCGCGAATAAGCCCCCTATTAGATGCACCGAGCTCATCGAGGCGCATGATCTGCCCCAATCGGCCAATCCTGGATGTGTAAGATCATGTCCTCCCAAATGTTCTCTGTGTATGGCGTGATCCCTTTGAATAGAGCTTGATTCCTTGCGCGCCACACAGACCGCACTACTGCCGGCACGGATGATTGAGTGATCTTTGCTGCCTTGCTGTCTCCATTCTGCCTGAGGCGCTTGCCCGCTTCCCACATCTCGTCCAGTGTGAAGAACCCCGGTTGCAGCCCCGTGGCCACTCCTAACCACTCCCAGACTTGCTTCACTAATGGGCAGGACACCATTAAGTGACACACAGTCTCACGTTCAGCATGACAAAAGACGCAGTTTAAGTCCCCCGTCAGCGCCCAACTCGCTCTTCGTGTCTTTATGAGAATTTTCCTCAAGTATAAGGTCCATAGAAAAGCCTTCACTTTGGTTGGAAATTTGAAAAACCATATCTCCTTGGCTTTCCTGGCCGTAGCATCAATCACCACTCGCTCCTGCCGCAGCCACCAGTAGCTGCTTTTCACTGTAAAACCTTCACAGGGTTTGGGCTTCCAAACCATTCTGTCTTGTCTCCCCGGGATAGGAGAAACCCCCTGTAATTCACCTAGTATTGATTCCAGGACCTCAGCCTCCTCTGCAGATGGACGATGACCAACAGTTGTAGGAATATTATGTTTTTCACTTTTTTGAGCTTGTGGGTTTTTGTGCCATAGTGGTGGATTGGTTTAGAGTTCATGTGGTTCCTTTTTGGTTAGTAGTGCATGTTATTCCTATGTTTTTCATTTTGGCTTTAAACACATCTGAATCTGTTGGTATTGTTAAGGAGTTTTGGTTGGAACTACTGTCAAATGTTGTGAATATGCATGTTATTAGTACGCTACTACGCTTATGGGTTTATGGCATAATGGTGGATTGGTTTATAATTGCATGGTTCCTTTTTAATTAGTTTGTGCATTTGGATATTTTTCACTGGGTGAGAAGTTGGTTTGTAATTTGTCAGTTTGTGGGAAAGAGGCTCTCTTTATATGTCCTCCAATTGTTTTTGTAGATGCGGAATATTGGTAATGTATGTACTTGGTGAGATCTAAATGGAATCAGGTTGAGAATATAGTCCCCTCCCGCTCTGTGTGCTAAGCATATCTAGATCCATCTGGTATATCCTTTAATAAGATCTGGGGGGAACTGCTATTATGTTTTTGGTGATTAGGTGATGTGTTTTTTTATTATTCCACTTGTTGAATTTGCATGATTTTGGAGGTTGCGGTTTTTTGGCATAGCAGTGGATTGATTTACCGTTCATGTTTATCAATCTTGCATTTCAATTTGTGCTGTTTTAATTTTTTTCTTTCTTGGTAATTGGTTGCGGGTGCAGAAACTGATTTGGATTTGTAAGTGTTCTGTAGTGGCGGCAAGGGTGAGAATGTGAGATGTAATGAAAAAGAGGATCTCTTTGGATGTTTGTAGGTCTCCCTCTTAATTGTTTTTGGAGGTGGGGATGTTGGTGTTATACTTGGATTTGGTTAGGCTTTGAATGCTTGTAAGGCTTTCCTGATATTCTTTTCTTGATTGCATTTGTGCATTACTTAAACACATGGATTTAAGACTGGGTGAAGCCCTGAGAGAATGACTTGACATGTGTTAACGTGAGAGAGTGAGTGAGGTTTGTGATTCATATGTAAGGTGACTGATTAGGAGCTGCATCTCATACTAAACAGCCTGATAGTTTATTTTATGTTTTGTGGATAAATATGATGCTTGTTTTATAATCATCATATAGTTGACAGTATTGTTGGTCTTTGAGGTGGGGGTTATCAGAAATCAGGCGATGTCTTGGTACTTTATTGTTGGGTGTACTTTATTGTAAGTTTGTTTTTTTTTTACTTTTTATTTTTCCATCTAGATGCATTTTAGTCAAAACCAAACAAATGAGATATTTAGATATGCGGTTTATGCAAAAATATATGCGGCCGCATATGCTGTTCGGTCCAGCGATTGAACTGCACAAGGTCGGGTGGCCCAATATGTGGATATGTGGTCACTTGTTCGGTTGAACAAGAGTTGGGGTTGTTCTGAATATATATATATTTAGGGCTTCCAGAATTTGAATATTAATTTTTGGGGTCTCTTTTATTTTATTGAAGAATAGTCTTCATGTGGTTTTTATGATTTCTCTTGAATGTTAGGTTTGTTAGGGTTGTTTTGAAAGCTTTATAATCAGCTATCACTTTAGTAAAGTGAATCATGATTTCCACCAAAATCTCAAACGGTATAAATTGCATAAAAAACAAAATTATAACTTCCAACTTCATCTACAAAAAAGAACTTATGAACACAGCTAATGCTAACACACATTTTATAGTCCTTTTTTATTACTACATGATTAATACTCAACTCATGCCATTAGCACCACATGGAAACACACACTCCATGAGATCAATGAAGCTGGTAACACACCTTAAAAACTAGTAGTCATTCAAAGTGCTTGGACAGACAGGCAAAAACACTATTTTATTCTTGACAACATTTTTATTTATTTATTTTTTAAAGTAAATGCCCGACAAATGAGACAAGTAAGATATAAACAAAATTATATATTTAGTGGCTAACTGTCTACATAATTTACACAAGCGACAGAGTATTCCAAACAGGCTGAATTAAATGCCAAATATTTTGATACTGTAAACCAAGAGTACATCCATTACTGCTAATCCGCATTGCATGCCGTGCGAGTACTTCAGCTCCTCAAACTGCCTGTCGTGACACCTTAGAAAATATGATGCAATTACCGTCCAAAGCAGCATGATGAACGGTTTCCACAATTTGCCTAAGCATTGGAGGGCCCGGTCCTGTTCCGCGGAGGAGATTTACCATTTAAGCGGAGTCGGAAAACACCTTAATGTGGTGTCCCAAAGCGTCTAGTAAACTCTATTCCCATCGGAATGGCCTCCGCTTCCATTCGTAACGGGGAAGCCCATGGCCAATGCGCAAAACTTGCCGAAGCACACAAATTGGGAATCCTTTCAAACAAACAAAGGCTGCACCAGCAGCTTTAGATAAAGTGTGGACACTCCCATCAGTCCCCACAAAGCAACTATTTATAATCTCTGCGCTGATGGAACAGCATCCTTCGGAAATAGGGTTGTGTAGTATTCCTTTGATTTAGTGCCAAATGGGAGATGAACTGTCGATTTTGGTCCACGTGCCTATGGTCAAGAGAATTCCGCATCTTCCATCGTCCCAGAGCATTGCTATAAAAAATAGCCGCCTGACTTGGTTAGAACGGATGTGTATCCCCACCGAGCATTTCCCTTAACTCACCATAAAAAAAAAAACCGGTGTTTGGCTATCCCCACCAATCCAGGTCGACCGAACTTGATTGTCATTTTAGATTTTGGGCGATCGGACTTAGTCGTCATTTTAGATTTTGAGCAACCGAACTTGGTCGCTTTTTAGGTTTTGAGCGACCGAAATTGATCGAACAAAATCCAGAATTATATCTACCTATTCTTTATAAACAAATAAATTTTTGAATTTATCCATCATATTCTATATTTATTCTTTTATCCAAACAACAGCCAAGGGATTGAAAAAAATGTAAGTAGGTATACTTTCAATTAATTTAAATTTTTATACAAAAATATCTTATTAGATAAATATATATCATTTTTAAGCTTCTTTTAAATTTGTAGTTAAGCAGATTTTTTGTTTGAAAACAAAAAAACATACTAGTTGATCCAAACACATTTTATATTTGGCTTTTGAAAATTTGTCCGTCACTTGTGTAAAAAAAAATGTTCTTATGTTCTACATTTAAGAATAATGATTGATTCTCCTTACATTATAACTCAGACTTGAAGTGGCATGAAAGATCCTAGAAGAATACACGTCATGGGATTAGGTTTCCAAGAAAAAAAATTATAAACTTTATCACAAACCCTGTTCGACCAAGTTCAATTGCCGGAAACCTGAAATGGCGACCAAGTTAGGTCGCCCAAAATATGAAATGATGACTAAGTTTGGTCGCTCAAAACTTAAAGCGATGACCAAGTTTGGTCAAACTGGTCAAATCAGTGGGAACAGAAAAAACACCATTTTTTTTTTATTGATGGGTTAAGAAATATGCTTAGTGAAGATAAACGCGCTCTTCTCAAAAACCTCGTTCCAAGATTGTGTAGTAAATTTATGTTTCAATTTTTTTATTATCAATAATCATTTTATTAGAAATCCATTATTCCTTTATGTTAAGTCTTACGGTTAATGGATTTCTACCCAAATTCACTTTGCAGTGTTTGGTTCAAAGATGAAAATTACAAGAAAATTATTTAAATTAAAAAAATGGGAAAAATTCATATAACCCCCTGTAATCTTTTTAATATTTATATAACCCCTGTAATCTCAATATATCCATATAACCCCTTGTAAACACACCATAAATGTAAATAACCCCCCACGATTAATTTTTTTTTAACAGAATTGAAATATTTCAGACATATTGCGTTATCTAAACTATGGTTAACAAATATGTATTATTTTAACCCTCTGAAAGCAATTAACAATTAAAAAAAAACTCCTAAAAGAATGTAAAATTAGAAATACGAGGGTTTGTTTTTTTAAATTGACCGTTTTTTTGTATTAAAAGAATACATATTTGTTAACCATAATTTAGATAACGCAATATGTCCTAAATATTTAGATAACGCAATTTTTTAACCACGGGGGTTTATTTGCATTTATGATGTGTTTACAGATAGTTATATAGATATATTAAGATTACAAGGGATTATATGGATATCATGAGGATTACAGGGGGTTATGTCGATTTTTCCCTAAAAAATTATGGCATTGTACATTTGTACTGATACTTGAATTTAACTATTTTATTTTTACATATATATCACAACTATAAAAATTGAGTCCTATAACCACATGAGAGTTTGCATAGCTTTCAAACACCAAAATAGAATTGTAACATTTTTTCATTAAGTTATTAATTAAGATATAGTGTCTATTATTAATAATAAAATCAATGAGACTTCTAATAATCCAACCTTCAATACCAACCAAACACATGAATGTTCACACTTATTAATCTTACAATGGAATCAGAGTTCACGAAAATGTCCCAAGGCTTTTTAGGTAGACAATCTTATCTTAAAATATTTAATTACACAGACTATGAAATATACAACGTGAAGAGTTACAAAAGAGATTATAAAATCAACTATGTAAACAATGTGAGACGAAATAACTTACCTTAATAACATTTTAAGTTTTATTTCTAAATAGCCACGGCCAGATAACAAAATAATTTGAGGCACCATTTTTTTTTTTAAATGAATCCATGCAATTCATTAAAATATATAAAAAATTATATATATATAACTTTCTTATTAAGGTAAGTGCTTCGTATACACCTTCAGAAAAAGATGAAAGCAGGATTGTCTAACACTTTACATGTAGCAAAAACATTCTACACAGCTTACACAAACTTCCCCAAATAGACATCTGAGAGAAGAGAAATAGGGTACCATTTCTTGATATCCAAGTATGTTTTGTAGCTTGTGGTTGAGCTCATAAAATGAACTTTGTCCAAAACCATATGCTGAATTTGGGAATACAATTCCATCTGGAAAGACCCAAGCATGAACATGGAGAGAACAAAAAAGAAAAAGAAAAAAAAAAGGACCACTTAATAGTGAAAACAAAAAATAAAGCTAACAAAATTTATTAGTACTGCAAGAGAGGAATATATCAACACTCTTTTATAGGAAACATTCTCTGTAACAAATAGCCTCAAGTGAAGAAAAAGTTGTTCATACCAACATTTGCAACCCGGCGAAAGATGGATTGGTCAGCCAAAGATCTATTTCATCCAACATAAATCAGTTAACCTAGTGATTGATTATCTGCGACAAACATCGACTTGGTTCTCAGTTCCTATAAGAGAAATCAGAAAACCAAGGAAGTTGATGAATGTATGATTTACCTCTGCAATGTCTTTGACATCATTTTACAGAATCAGTCGCTGTTTGATTCCGTGTTGTTGGATTTTTGAAAATGGAAATAGATGAACTGAATTATTATCTGAACATGGTGTTAAGGGTGTTTAAGACCACTGAAGTATATGAACTATAATAACAAAGAAGAAAAACAAGATGGCGGACGTCACGTTACCTAATACAGTATATGAAATTTTTAATAGAGTAAATACTCTACTATTTCAGTACATACTCCATTACGAAAAATATAAACATACATGCATTCAATTCATTTGAGTATGTACTCTATTTTTTGTGAAAACTTTTACTTCATTAAATAAGTACATATTTTTGGTCCGCAAAAGTGACCGCAAGAATAATGGAAGTGTAATTCCTTTCTAATTACTACAATGCAATGTGGAATATGAAATGTCACTCATGCAATTGTTTAATGTTTTATAGATTAGAATGTCTCAAAGAGTTCCATAAATTGTGTTTTTTTTTCTTTCTTTCTTTGTATGAAGAAAGAATTAAGAGTTATCAAAGGATACAAAACAGTCAAGAAGAACACATCCTCCTGCATCCACCAGCCACGGCAAATTTGGCCTTAACTTTGACCAATTCAGACTGCTTACAAGTATACTGCATCAGTAGAACCTAGTTAAAAGAGATCTAAACATAAAGCCAAAAACTGAACTATTTTATGGAAATCTAACATTTAAGAAGAAAAGAAGTACAAAAGAAAAATAGAATTAGTTTGTCAAAATCAAGTGAGACCACATGGGTACCTTGCCACATAAGTTGTATTGCCAACCAGTGCAAATATGAACATCAGTGGGTTGAGCCCCTGCATTGGAGGAAAATAAAATATGATTATAGATGCAAGTCATGTTGATGTGATGCAAACATTACTAACAATTACTCTCAAGCCATGTTAAGTTTCTTAGAATAATTTAGAGGCCACTATTAAAGTGGTCATATCTGCATTCCAAAGGGGGGTTCCCATAGGGAAATTTGAGAGTGTCCTGCTTTCATCTTTCCGAATGAAATAAGGTTTTTCAATCAGAAAAATATACCGAAGAAATGACTGGAGACTCGTAGCCATCACAACACCATGAAACGGGCAATATTTTGATTAAAGAAAAATATGTATTCGCATGTTTAGGAATAACTGCCTTCAGATGGCGAAAAAATGGTATTTCAATGTCGGCAAACAGTATGCAAGCAGAGATCTCATTCATAGACTTCATGGTTTAAAAAAACTTATGGACAATTCAAAGTTGTTCAAACTCCACACATGTCAACATGAACTGATTTTACCGGTTAACAAGGACAAAGATGGTGAGTCAGGGCTAGAAATGTGTGCAACATATAATGCAGTAAAAAAAAAAGAAAAATCAGAATACATAGATGACTGATGAGAGTAGTGAACGAATAGCAAGCTATATATGTATAGAGCTACATTCACAAACTGTTCAAGTTCTTTGGCTGGAGCATAATCCCAGAATAATGGAAACAAATAAACAGTTCACCATGCATTATCTCAGTTTTGGACTTTCTTGTCATGCAGTTGGCAATCTCAAAAGTAACCCGTCCATGATATAACCCCAAAAAAAAATCCTCCTTCATGAACTGCTAATAGTAAGATAAACTACTGAAATAATGCAATTTATGAAGTAAAATTCCTCCATTTTATATAGATATTGAAGAAAATAAAAAGAAAGAAAGTACCTCAACATGTCCCCGCCTGATCTGCAAAAAAGATTCAAAACCATGCTAAATTAGATGCTGTTATTTTTCCCAATAGAACAACCATTTGCAATGCTTCAATGAACAATGTTAACCATTAATTCACCGGGAAATTGCACATCCAATTTCCAAGACATACATTTAAGCAAATTTGGGGAAGTCGTCCGCCCATGTAAATAGCTGCCATTGCCCAACCAAGGTAAGTTCCAATTCCACTACTTCCGCTTCCCCCCACTGAGGGCCCACCACCATTCTGCGCGCAGATTGAGCCAAAAAAGAATTTCAAGTGGATGAAATTGTTTTTACATTATAACATTGCAATCAAACCAACAGTAAGGAAAATGAGATGCATGGCCATCTGAATCATAGGAGACTAATCAGAAACAGATCAAACTTTCCCACACAACCAAAAGAATAGGTATACTTTCATTATACTCGATGCACTGGATTTTTTCATTATACCTGTAAAAGCTTTCGACCAGTAGGTATGACCACTCCACGAGCCAGTTTTATTGATGATGCACTAGCACTTCTATTCAGAGAGAGGTGGAGGCCAAAGATAGCAAGGAAGAATATTGGCATGGAGACCTGCAAGCCAAATAAGAGATAAGAAAGGAGTTATTCCATTCAGTGGATGTGGACCTATTTGTCTATTCAAGGATATAATTCAGACTCACCACAGAAAGCAAGTTCTTGGCATTCGAATGCGGTGCGGATTGTGGAGAAACAATCCCACTTAACAGTGGCTCCCTCATCGAACGTCCATCCTGAATGACAACAGGAGGTGTACGCTCCAAATATGATCTTGCTGTAGGCGTATGGCTTCTTGAGAGAGATCTGGCTGACCTAAAGAGGTAAAATTAAGATGGGTGACTACGCAATGACAGAAATTAAAAATCAATATCCTAAGGCATGAACTACAAATTCGGTAAACAAATAAATCACTTCATTCACTTTGCACAAATTTGCTTAAGAAATGATTGCAGGACACCTGACATCACAAAGTATAAAATTCATGTAGTTAATCATACAATTTAATATACAACTTGCAGATCCTACTGAAGTTTGAATGATTAAATATATCCTGAAATAAAAATTACTGTTGTATCAGTAGATAACCGTCTTTAGGAAGATTAAAGTAAGAATTTTCTGGTTAAATTCACCAGAGCATTGATCAACACCAGCACATCCTTTTCCACCCAAAAATTTGATATCTGATTTTCATTTCTTAACAGAAGCTACAAGTGAAGGATTATAAAGATAAAAAAGGAATTACCTGTAGTAAAAATCTCTTCCGAGTGAACCGTAACGGGGAAGTACTGGAGATGCAACTGGAATAGGTGAGCTTGGGAGGCAACCTTCATCATTAGCACCATATCTAATTGATTGGTCCTCTCCAGATTTTGAGATTGGTTTTTTGTCACAATCATTCAGATTTTCATTTGTTAACGTCTCTGATTGGCGATGTTTATGATCCTGAATTCACAAAGAAGGATGCAATAAATATCAGAGGCAAACAGAACATACAAGGAGTACATTAAAAATACTGGTTTCACCAAGCAGTTCATTTCTCTTTGTTTCAGATTTTCTCAGTTATTACTCATGTGCACATGCTCCATTACTAGGAAAATATGTGGAAAGGAAGAAAATGGATTAGGGAACTGAGTAAAGGCATGGGTTGAGACTTGAGAGTTAAAATCATACAATTAATCTGTACGTGACAAAAATCACCAAGAACAATAACGAATTTTTCACTGACTGTTGCCAGGGAAGAAATTATTATGAGTCCTATCTTAAAAAATTCCTAGAACATCCACAAGATTATTGATGGACCTTATTCAGTTTTTTTTCCTGGTTTATCTTAAACGACAACCCAATTGTATTAATCGTATAGACTACTGTGGACAATGTCTGAAATCATGGATTAAAAATCTACATGTTCAGCAGAAGTGAAGAAGGAACAAGAGGAAAAGAAACGAAACAAAAACAGACCTTAGAAGATAAACCTAATCGATTTCCTTTCAATCGAGGATAGATGTGACCATAGTATATTGTTTGTGATGCCAAAATACTTGTCGTCACTGTGTATAACTGCAAATCCATCAACAACGTTATCTTGCAAATAATAACAGTGATAGTTTATTATACAAAACTAGAAATGAGACTTGAAATCCAAACATTTATAAACACACGTACCAGTGCCATGTAATACTGTGTTGGAAGCTGTAAAAAATCAAATAGGAAGGTTAATGGTATTCATTATCACTGCATCACAAAAAAAACTTCACCCAATTGCATATGCGAGAAATCATCATAGACTGTGCCTCAGATTCTAAAAAACTATGCTATTAATGCTTTTAACACTAAGTTTAATAAGTAAAAGGATTTCGTAGCAAAATCCATTGAAGTCCTTATCGCAGAAAAAAAAAAGATCACGCAGTAAAAAAAAATTCAATACATATGCCTGGAAAAAAAAAGGCATACTATATATGTATCCGTGTGTGTTTTGTTTGGGCATATTATGCTCTCACAAACAGGGCACTAGTCCACACCACTACAAATCAAGGTGGTTATGCACTGCACACCAAACATCCCATTAGGAAGTACTATGTACTTGCCAATCACAACTGGCAGTGGACTATTTTGTTGTGCTTGCATGATGGATGCATTTGGAACAATAAAAACATAACTGCAGAACATGATTATACACACACATATTATCAGATTTTCTATCACGTGAAGCATGCCGAATGGGCGACTGGCAAGTACAACATTGTTCCTGCAGCTCAACTCATCAGCCAGGAAAACATTATAGATTTGATTCAAAGAACTTCACTAAAGTTTTTTTTTTTTTTGGATAAAAAGTACGCACACTACCACAATTTTGTTCAAACTGAGGCAAGTGCCAAAATAAAATACATTGGGTGGTGTTGATCGAAGAACTTCACTACTGTTGAATTATACAAAAGAACATTAAAACATCGTTCACTGCATGCATAGGAAAAACAACCCATATTGAGCAAGTATAGACAACTTACAGTAGCTGGCTCCAGGAGACAACCAACAAGGTTAAAAATATCCCTGCATTTAGGTGAGCAGAAACTCCAATATATCAGTGTCAGTCCTTGGAATCCTCAGACCAAAGGGCTGGTTGAGGGCCACCAAAAAATCTGTTTTAACTATATAGAGCAGTCTCCAGGTACCAACGGAATTTGCACAAGAAGATTCCTAATGCATTTTGGGTACAAATTGTACGACATGTTTCAATGGAGAATCAACCTTGATTAAAAAGAATAGGCTGGCCAAATATAACAGCAATAAGAACTAAAAGGATTCAAAATATGTTTTTGGCTTTTTCCAATAAAAACCTTGATATGACGCATCAAAAACTATAAAATCTTCATGTAAAAGGTGAGATTAAATAGAATTAATGTTTCAATTCGCCAAATCACTAAAAATAGAAGTACAATTTAACAAACAAATTAAGAAAAAATCATAGTTTTTGTGTTGCAAAATCAATAAAGGCTGCATTATAAGAGGAACAATGATAACATGAATAGAGTCAGATAAACCAAGCCCCATTGTAAGATTAAAAAAAAATACAAAATTTCAGAAACTGTTTAAAGACAGGTTATCTGAAAAGCAGAAATCTTGCAATCTGTTACACTGGAAAATGAATATAAATTTAAAATAAACAATCGTTGAGAATGACTTAATAATAAGGAATATAACAGTCACCCAATTATCCATGTCATCAGAAACGTAAACGACAAGCCCTCCATTGATTTCTCCCTATAATTTGTTATAATCTGAGGAACCTCTGCAACTCCCCAGCTGACAACACTCACCAAACCCAGGGATAAGGACCATCCATCTCTCGTGCTGCAAAGGCAGTATTTTAAGTATACCCGAGCCCACTGTGAGCAATGGTATTTTGAAGGGCAAATGGGGAGAGACCTTTTATGAAGCCCCATCACCTATAGAAACCCTGTATTTAAACCTGAAACACATATGTGGAGAACTAAGTCAAAGAGTTTCTACCAATCACAAAAATGAAACTCATGAAAAATGAATAATCCGAACAACATTCAAAACCCAACAAGCCCAGTATGTACAAAAATTGAACAGATTCAAATGAAACAATGAAATCTAGACAGTAAGAATTTTTTTTTACAAAAGAAACACAACACCTATAAATGGATTTTCAATGAGCTTATCTGGTTTTTATATTAGAACCTCTAATTCTAATGATCAAATGCATGGTTTCATTTGTTTTATCAAATGAACAAAAGGCGTCAGAAATCAATAACACAAGAAGCATAACCTATTAACTAAAAAACAATAAATATACCTATGTAACTGTATGTATATAGCTAGCTAGCGAGATATATATGATAAGAATAATGTTATGTACAATCCTTTGTCCAGCCCCATTTCCAGTCCCCACCTGTTTTGATTTTTTTTTAAAGTAGTATACCTCATTTAACGAGGTATATACTTTTATAAAATATGAAGTATAAACTCCTATAAATTTGTATGGACTCATTTATAAAAAAATTCTACTGAAATATGTACCTACAGCTAACGAGATATATTGAACTAAAATTAAGGCCGGAAAAAATATTCTATGTAATAACGCTCTTATAATAAACTATTTTACTGCAACATAACAAATAAAAGAATGTAAGATCTGAGAACACATGGAAAATCAAAATCAACCTAGCAAACAAGGTTCTCAGCTAGCATGGCAAGCCAATGAAGTCCTGAAAAAATATAGTAGTGTTAACCACATAAAACATTCATACACACAGAAAAAAAACTCAAGCTAAACAAGAGGGGGGTTCAAAGATTTCATAAAACAATCACCAGAAGCAAAAATAAACAATACCCACTATTCAAAAACATCAATAAACAATGATTCAAGAAGCTTTACATGACATCTACAAAAGGCGATGCAGAAAAAGAAAGAGAGGCTCACTGTTAAGACAAAGAAGGCAATGACCCAACAACTGAAACCCCAAAAGAGAACCCCCCACAACACATTCAATTCAACCTCTTAAAACCCTGAAACACATTGAAAGAAAGAAATAAAGACAGGGTTTATTTAGGGTTCTTTGAATGGGTCCCCCCCAACAATGCCATTGAAGACAGGACCCTCTTTGGATTTGAAACAGAAGAAAAATAATGGGGACTCACAGAGATGGATTCGGTCTCTCTGTCAACCTGTTCACGCTCGGTTTGTTTTTTTTTTACATGGTTCTGTTCTTTGTAGAGTCGAGTGTGTTGTGTAGATGTTACACCTTCATTGTCCCTTTTTTTGGCACCAAATTAATCACCCCTTATTAATAAATCACCAAACTAATCATCATTTTTAAGGGAAATATTCAAATAACCACCAATTCTATACAATCACTTGATATTTTCTAAAATCCATATAACCCCCTAAAAATATATTCAAATAGTCCACTTGATTAAATTTTCGTTGATACAATATAGATGAGTATGAATATTTTCTTTGGTTAATTTTGACTGAAAGCATAGTATCAAAAAAATCTCTATAATGGGTTTTATTATCATTTACAGATAATTTTTCATATGTTAACACATTGTAAAGGGTTTTTTTGACATATTGTATTTTTAGACAGGGTCAACTAAATAGAACATTCCTAAGCGAAAAGTTAATTCAATGAGTTATTTAGATTAATATAGATGTTTTTAGAAGAATTATATGAACTTTAAAAAAAAATTAGAGAGTTATATGAATTTCGAGCAGTTTACATGAGGGTTATATGGATTTTTTTTCTATTTATAAAATTATTCATTTGATCAAGCCGTGGCATCAGTATTTTTTTTTTTTACTATTTCCGTTAAAAATGTCAATCAGAATGGCGCTGTGACACTTGACAAAATTTTTAATATCCTCTTCAATACGTTTAATATAACGCTAATGTAATTAAACTAAAAACTTTAAAATGCAAAAGTCAGTGTCATTGATGTTTTCATTGCTATAAAAAATGTCAACGGCTTAGAGATTATTTGTGTGTTTTAAATTAAATTATATTTAATTAGAATAATCCACAAGTTATTTGAATAATGAGGTGAATTAAATTGTGGGTATATAAAATTTAAAATTTAATGTTCATAAGACGCCCCTAATTTGAAGGTCGAATAACTTGAAAAAGAAAAATACATAGTATATAGACCTTTAAATAAATCTGGCATTTAAATTAAAGTCCTTTAAATATTTTCTATAATAAAGACATTTAAATATTCTATAATAAAGACCAAATATGAGAAAGCTGAATGAGTTTGGATTTTTCTAAGATCCTAGTACTCCAGAATCTCGAGTCATTACACCTAAAATCTCAGAAATATCAAAGTGAGGCAAATGAAAAAAAGGATCCCAACTATTAAAAATTATTATCATTTTTGCAATTATTTTCATGGTTCGTATTATTTTTAAACTTTTTTAAAACAATATATATTTTTAAATAAAACACATATTTTTTTTACAAAAATGTGTGTGAATGAAAGGATTATTTCAACACCCCAATTATTTCATGGACTGTAACAGTAGATAAGGAAACATTTTTCAATGCATCATTAACAAAGAAATGGTTAAGTATAGATGTCTATTTAAATGATGGCATCCTTTCAATTATCTATAAGGTTCCTTTAAAAGAGAAATATATGAAAATAAAATGTGCCTAATAATGTTGCGCGTGTGTGAACTAATTTTTTTTAAGACACCACTCAATAAGTGAACTATTATATAAAATGAGAAGAAAAAATTTTTGTAACAAATGTGGGGCTTCCCTCTTCATCTCAACAGAAAAAAAAAAAATCAATGATCAACAACATTTCATTTGAGATAGTTTTTAATCAGCGTTAAATTTCATACATCTCAAATAAAAAATTGTCAAGATGTAAGTAATCACATGTGCTTAGCTATTTATAGTTTTTCCCCATGCACGATGTGTGTATAAATAAAAAAAATATTTTTAAAAAACTACCCACAATTAATACCCTCAATTTTTTCACTTTATTTATATGCAATATAATATACCATGTTATATATACATAAATGATATAATAAATTTTTTTAATAATGATTAAATAAATCATTTATAAAAATTATTATGAAATTACACATAAATGAGATGTATTACAATTGAAAATGAGTTTTTTTTTCATATATACCCCTCAATTAATCTTATATTGTAAAAATACAACATTTGAAACTCTCCGATCAACAATATTGCTCGAATAGATAAAAAAAAGTAATATTCATGTACAATTTAAACCCTTTTGAGTAATATTATTGAAAATAGCAAATCATCATATATATTTTGCTAAATGTGATTTTTTTGAGGTATATATAACAAAAAACTATTAAGATTGGATAAATATTGATGATATTATCTAATTCAAATATAAATACATAAAAAGTCAAGAATTAAATTATTTCTGAAAATTTTTAAAAATTCATAATTTTTCAAATATTACTCCGATTGGAATTATTAATCACTCTTTGGAAATAGCTTTTCGATGTATACTTACGACCGTGAATAAATTTTTTTCCAAAGAATGACTATTATATGTTGAAAAATGAAATCAAATATTGAAACTCATATCTGACCCAAAATTAACTATTAATCACCTATATTCCAGGATTATATCAATCTAAATTAAATAAAAATAATAACGAAAAAATGTGATGATGTGATACGTTCACCACCATTAATTCAATATGTCTTTAAAAATGTATCTTCATTCATATTCTTACCATTAACATAAAATCAAAGATCATTGATAACTAAAGGAACGTCTGATAACACTTAAATAAAAACAATTCTGTTTTTAATTAAGCAGAAAGTTAAAACGTATTACTAAACATATTCTAGAAAAACACACTTAATTAAGTAAAAAGTTACTTACAATTTTTATTACAAAATAATTGTTTTTTAAAATGCGTTTTTTAAAAATCAAATTTATTTGAAATCATTTTATTTAAAATTTTATTTTTTAAACATGTTTTCATATGCTATCTAAGAGCCGAATCAGAAATGAAAATATTACACTGGAACGAATTTGAAAACATAGATACAGCGTGGGAGTTGGCCGTTCAATTCGAGTGTACGGAGCTATCGCACACTCGGTTGCACGGAGATTTCCTCGCGAGGGTTGTACGCCTCTGCAGAGTTTGTTTTGGTGGGACCGCTTTTTTATTGATGCCAGGTGTCACGTTGGCAGTAAGTTTGGGACTGACACGTCAGATAAGCGTGGCGGGAATATGAGAAAGCTGCGTCTGTCCATGCGCGAGGTTTGTCATCATATTGACACGTGCCTCATCTTAGGCAGGCCCTGCCCCGGCCCGGCCCGGCCCCGTAGTTTTCTATTCATTTTGATTTTTTTTTAATTCTTGATGGTAATTAGTGTTTGGTTAATAACAATCTTGATGATAATTATGAGTTCTACTAGAATTAAAATCTTGAGAGAATGAGGGTAACAAAGAAATAAATTTAGTGTTTGGTTAATAACAATATTAATGATAATTGAGTTCTATTATAATTAAAATCAAGGCACATGTGAAAAAAAAAATTGTAGAATCAAATTCCTACTATTTTTGTGGTAATCTCAAGTTCTACAATGAATCTTAAATTAGATTGATATTCTATCATTTATAAATTAATTAAATTATTATATACATCATTACTAAAATAAATAGAATCATATCTTTTTTTTTTATCCACCATTTATATATTCATTTTGATTTTATAATTAAGAAACTTTGTTATAATTAGTATATTTGAAGTGGAATCTTGATTGTGTATTATATATTGATTTACGTTTCTTAATTCAGTTTTTATTTTTATAGATGAGTTTAGATATTATTATAATTAGTATAATAGTTTTTATTTATTGCATTCGTTAAATATTTATAAAAATATTAAAAAAAATTACTATTTTTTTATAATTGTGATACAGGTAAAAAAATAAATTTTATAAATATATATATAATAATAAAGATATTTGAGACATTTTCATATAATTATATGTATTTTAAGAAAAGTGTGAGTTATAAAGTGTCCGTGTCCTAACCACGCCCAATTATTTACGTGCTTGATTTTACAAAAAAATTAAAAAAAAATTACGTGCTTGTGACTATAGGTGGGTTGCATCAATCATCATCATTTTTATTCATGTAAAAAAATAATAAAAAATAAAGTACAAATAAAAATAGCATGCCTAGCCAGTCAAGGCAGTCCATGCATGCCACCTACATATAAATAAAATATAAACCAAAGTGTCAGTCAAAAAGAAATGCAGTAAAACTTTAACAAGTGGTGGATCTCCCTTTCACAGACATTCCAACATAAATCTTGGAGTACAAAAACCTCATAGTAAAAAAAAAATTATTTAATTATTAAAAAATACACGTGTCAGTCAATGGTTGGACAGACCAATACAGGAGTGATGCTTTCGACATCAATGCGTATATCTGACATCATCATTAACAGGGCCTAACCTTTTCTCAAAGATCTCTCACAGTACAAGTTGGTGATGTTGGGATATGTATGGAAAATGGTGGTGGTAGTGGAGGCATCATTTGTGGATTGTGTGTTTGAATATTATATAGAGAGAGAGAGAGATAGGTACACATGAGGGGGACCAAATGAAGGTGTGCAAGCATGTGTGTGACCACCATAACAACCCCATAAGCCCTCTCCTCCTCCTCCAACTCTAACTAAAAAAGTGACATAGATGTTGTTACCCCACTTATTTTCTGATCCAGTGAAAGGGAGAGAGAGGCTGTTAGGAGAGATTATGAGAGATTTTTTTTTTTTGAAATGTTTGATTCAGTCACGCTCCTAGCCTCAAATGAAGTTTTTTATTTAAATTAATATATTTTAGGATCCAATGAGTATGTATTTTTATAAAAAAAAAATATATATTTAATTATATAAACTCGTTTATAGAATATGTAATTTTTTTTAATGAAATCGAAAGAAACATGTGATTTATTGATAAGATACTTTCCAATAAAAAAAGTCGTGGGTTTGAATCTCAACTTTTCCCTATAAAAGAAAATGTGATTTATAAAAATTACATATATTTGAACTATTAAAGGTAGAACAAACCACCCACAGCAGCTATAGTCACATAACACTTTAGACTTTTCAGACAATTGAAAAAGTTGACAATCCCATGATTCTATTGAACAATTTTTGTTCACAAAATTGTGCTTGAGTAATTTTAAGATCTACATAGTTGTATAGTAACTTTTCTTTTTAAAAGACAATTTATCATCATCACATTTTGATGCAAATATCATAGCAACAAATTACATGGACCATTGAGACGAAACATACCAGAAAAAAGAAGAAATCGTGATCATTTGGGAACACCGTAACTTCACAAGGTCATAAATTTCAAACTGTAGATCAGAATCACTATTTTAATATATCCACGCGTTCATATCGACAAGTCCTATAGGAGTGGAAGCATTGCTGCTATGGAAAATTTCAAAGTGATCTTAGATCGTCTTGGAAGTCAAATCAACAGTTAAAGGTTATTTTTACTATATTTTTAGTATGTTGTAATTTCTTTTCTTATTTCAGGATCTAAAGTTTGATTTTGAATTTTGAATTCGAATTTGGATTTAATTAGGATTTAGTTATAATTTATTTATGATATAAGAGATTAAGAGATTTGTTGAGATTTTAGTTTGTTAGGATTCTCTGCTCCATGAATAGATTTTGAAATCACAAAATTAATTCAACTTTGATAATGGAATTTTATTCTTTTTATTTTTCTATTCTATTTTTGTTATCTTAGGTGGAATAGTAAATACATAGAATTTCATTGTTCTGATAATATTTCTAGAATGAATAGATATGTTGAACCCTATTGTCATAATATTCTTCGTGAATCAACAACGTCGTTAGCACATGACACCCTCTACATCACATCACATTTACACACAACACAGATAGTTAATGTGATGTTCTTCTCATTAACTATCAAAACACATCTAGAAAACATTTGGTTATTCCTGCACTTATAATGTACGTGCGTTACAAATGAATATTAGTACTGTTATTTTTAAAATATTTAATTATGATGCATGAACTTTAATTATTTATTGTGCCCATGACACCCAAAAATCTCCATGTTCTTCCACCCTCCATTCCAAAATTTCCAATGGTCACAATGTTCAAAGAAGATGAATGTAGAAGGATAACTGATGGAAAAAGAATATTGGTCAACTATGGAAAGGGAAGAAGCTAAGTACAAAAGCAATCACAATGATTGATGACCACTATGACTAACCCATATATATAAATTAATCCAAACCATTCAATGTGCGTGATATTCTTTTCGAACCTGTGCATATCTTACTATTTATTAGTCGTTTAAGATCATTAAAATCTCCATATTTATGAAAATGACATAATGAAAATCTGATTTGGTTGTAACTTGTATACGTGTAGTGTTGATCATGCCATAAGAGGTGTTATCATACACATCTAATGCATATCATATGTCATAAATTTGATCAAATTTATAGTCATTATATAGATTCTGTTTAAGCGAGACACACACACACACACACAAGGTATTCATATACTTAATCATTCCTTTAATTCTAATCTACTATATAAAATATCTAATTAAATATATCTGATTAAACAAATATTTACTTCCTTTAAAAAAAAATTCAATTCATTTATTCTTTTAAAGATATAAGAGTATCTCTAAAAGCCTCCCCAATGTTTTCTTATATTGTGGGGAAAAAATGCTCCCTATGACATGTAGAAAATTTTTTTTTATCACTCCAAAAACCTCCTCATTCTTACCTTATATTCATTTCAAATGGCCAATTTACTCCAATTCATATCTATAAATTACAAGATATTCAAATCTCAAATGAATCAAAGTACATTATAAAATTTATCAAGACTTGGAATAAAGATCATTTAAATAAAATTATTAATAATGAATAAAAATTAATTAAAAGTAAATTAAAATTTTTAAATAAAACATGAAAAATATAATCAACTACTACAAAATCTTGACAACGATAACATTCAAAACATTAAAATTCGTGTTTTAATTGAAAGGGGTACAATTGGGAGAAATGATTTTAAAAATGGAGAGAGAGAGTTGATTTTAAAAAAATGGGGTTTTGTTGAAAGGGGTAAAAAAATCTTTTTGCATTGTAGTTTTTCCTATAAGGCTCCATGCATGCATGGAGCTTTGTAGGAAACAAAATATGATAAGGAGAGGTGTAGTGAGGCTTTTGGAGGTAGATTTTAAAATTTTTAACTCTTTCTGTATAAAAAAATATGATATAGAAAGTCTTTTAAAGTTGCTCTAAAAAATACATACAGGTAATCTAAAAATATATTCAAAACGCGTGTTCACAATCTGAACCTAACATTTTCAAGTGTGCATGCCAACAAAATCATAGAAAAACAAGTGTATTGAAAGAAAAATAAATCCACATGATTTTTTTTATTTTAATCCAATGGTCTAGCTACAATGTAAAATTATAAAATTAGAAAGAGAGAGAGAGAAAGTAGAGAGAGAAGAGTGGGCTTTAAGACACAATCATTACGTTGGTTTCGGGGAAGCAGTGAAAAGGTTAAAAAAAAGAGAGAAGGGGAGAGGAGGCGTGGAAGACTTTTTCTGTGTTTCCCTTCATGCCTGGTCGGCTCTCTCTCTCTCTCTTCTCCTCCTCCTCGACCTTTTTATCTCCAATAACAGATTCAACAACAAAACCCAAAACACTTATACAGAGAACTGACAAGGAGAATATCATATCCAGTTATAACAACTCAACCAAAAACAAGACAAGTCAAAAGAAGACCAAGAAATTAAAGAGCTATAGAGAGATTCATGTGGACAAGCATGGTAGATGATGATGAAGAAGCAACTCAAACAAGTGATCATCATCTTCAACAACAACAACAACAACTACAACAACAACAATTACTACTACCCAATGAAGCTTTTATCATGCCATGGAAGGTTCACCAGCCTGTGTTTGTTGGAGACCAGTATTTGAACCACCACCATCAGTCGTTCATGGCAAGCCGATATGGGCTCGGTGTGTACGATGGCGGTGCGTCGTCTTCGTCGTCGAGGGGGTTTGGGCTGCAGCCGGCGGCGGAGCTCATGCAGAAGATGACGGTGCAGGAGATCATGGACGCGAAGGCGTTGGCCGCCTCGAAGAGCCATAGCGAGGCGGAGAGGAGGCGGAGGGAGAGAATCAACACCCACCTCGCAAAGCTGCGCAGCCTCCTCCCTAGCACCACCAAAGTAAGTGAATTTTAAATAACCCCCCTCCCCCTATGAATGTTTTGATTAGATAGGAGATGAGATCTAGTCAGCGTTGGATTCATTCCGGTGTTGCTTCAATTCTCTCATCAGAAAATAATGAATAATGATTGGATTCCATCTCGTATTACATGGTTTTTTAAATCTTTTCACATCGAATTCGGATGAAATCGTATGAGTTAAAGACTCCTTTGTGTGGATCACTAAAAACATATCACATATATGATCTATAACAATTTTTTTTGTTAGTAAATGTCAATTAAAAGGACATTGAATTTTTTTTTTTTTTTTTGTGTTCCATTAATGACATTTTTTTTAAGGATATAAGATGAACATGAGTGACTTTGTTACATGTCACACTCTCATCGAAAAATGATAAATACTGACTGGATTTCACGTCGTTTGATTAGAGTACATGGTTTTTATCTTTTCATATCGGATTGGGATAAGATCATATGAGTTGAAGACATGTATGATTCTTGTGCGGATCACTAAAAACACATCACATATATAATGCAAAACTATTTGAGATGAACATAAGGAACTTTTAAAGTAAATTTCAACTAAAATGATAATAATTTTATTTTTATTTTCTTTTATTGTGTTCCATTAGTGACATTTTTTAAGGATATAAGATGAACATGAGTGACCCAAATAAACTCCTTTGATATTGCTCATGATCAATATGAAAAGATCTCATGGTAGGAGCATTAATAGGAGATTCTTGTTGACATTAAATGAAAACATTATACGTTGTAGATCAGATGTGATTCTCCTTCAATTTATGTACAAGATATGACATTAAATGCTTTATTTATTTATTTTGTGATATATGGAATGATTGCTCCTAAGGAAATTGTGATTAACTAACTAGAATTTGCCTCACTGGAGGTTGGAAATATATATATAACTTGGTTCCCAGGGGTCTTAAGTGTGCAATTAATTCGAAAAAAATTTCATTGATAAGAATTTTTGTATTATTATTATTATATTTTTTGGTCTTTTTTTGGATGAATTAAGCTAATTAACATAAGGAATAGTATTTTATTGATATCTTCACATTTTGTTGGTTGGAATTAGAGGCAAGCATAGTTAGAAAGTACAATAAAGGCTCCATCATATCTGTGATACTTGATATAGGTAGGTATTCGGGGAAAAAAAATATAGATAAATAAACCACTGTCGAGATGGATACTGACAACTAATATGAGAAATACACACAAAAACTTCAACACTTTAAAAGAACATCTGATTTTCATATGCACTAAATACACATTGAATATAAAGTTATTCCATCTAGGAGGTATTCAAATGCCCCACTTTTCATAACATCATGAAAAGTTTAACAAACTTTGTGACCATGGAGAGAAGAGAAGAGATCATAGTGTCTTTGCATTGGCCTTTAGTTTCTCTTTTGTGTTTCAAAGCTTGAAACATGCATGAACAGGAGGAGGAAGAAACAGCATTAAAAAAAGTCCCTTTTTTGGGCAACAAATATATAAAATGTTAGCAACAGAAGGACAGTAGCAGCAAAAACAGAAAAAGATGTGAAAGAGAGGGGGGGGGGGGGGCGGCTTTTTATTACTGTCAAATTAACCATTCATATCAATTCACATTGAAATTCAAGTACACCATTCACATGAAACCAATGTGGCCGGGAATGTTCGCTTTCTTTTGTTTTGGTTTTCTTTTTCAAGATCTATATTTATCTGATAATATATATAATGTGCATACTTTCATAAAAAATAAGAATGTTTACTCCAATATATATACTCCTATGAATCTAACATATAGTTTTTTTTCATCTCTTCTAATCTAAGTATAGAGTATATTCTTTTTTTTTTCTTGGTATAACGTAGTACATTCTTGATTAGATAGAATTGCATGAATGACGAAATATAATATCATCCAATAAAAAGAACCAAAGAATAAGATAACAGAAATTTTTTTATTTTCACAACAAAGTTTATAAAATCTGATATGAATCGCTTCTCTCTAATAATTCAATTTCAAATGTCCCATTTTTTTTTTCTCTCTAAATCCGACATGTGTTATTTCTCTCTCATTATGTTTAATTAAAGATGTGATCTCTCTATTTTTAGCATTTTTAAACTGTGTTAATTAATTAACATTTCCTCTCATTTTTTAGTTTAATCTCTAATTTTTGTTTTGTTTTTCATCATTTTTGTTTGTGTTTCCATATTCTTTCTTTTGTATTATTTTTTCAATGAATGTTTTTATTGAAAATTAATTTTATGTCAATGATACAATGCATATATGATCCATAACAAGTCAAGTTTATTTTATTTGGTGAAGACTGATAAGGCATCACTCCTAGCGGAGGTGATCCAACACGTGAAAGAACTGAGGCGTCAGACGTCGATGATCGCCGAGGACGGCCGTGTCCCCACCGAGTCCGACGAGCTCACCGTCGACGCCGCCCAGGAAGACGACGGCCGGACGGTGATCAAGGCCTCCCTCTGCTGTGACGACCGGGCCGACCTCCTCCCGGAGCTCATCAGGGCCCTCAAGTCCCTCCGCCTGAAGGCGCTCAGGGCGGAGATCACCACCCTTGGCGGCCGGGTGAGGAATGTCTTGGTGGTCGCCGGAGAGGAGGCGGAGAGCGACGTCGCGCCTCCTGGACAATCTGTCACCTCAGTCGTCCAGGAGGCGCTCCGGGGAGTGATGGAGAGGGCGGTGGCGGCCGGGGAGGAGGTGGGTGGAGGAGGTGGTGGGTCCAAGAGGCAAAGGACCATCACCAATGTGGGTTTACTACAACAAAGGTCTATGTGATGATGAACTATTTGGAACCAAGGGGGGGGGGGGGATTAAAATGAAAATTATACTGTGTATTTCATGTTGTTATTGTTGTTTAATTAGTTTGAAGGGAATTGGATTGGGTGTTTGAGGAATATGCACGATGGAGATGAGATCCAGTCAGGATAAATATATGAAATCGTGATAGTTTTATATGCAAGATTGGTGGTGAATATAAAGTCATGTTGTGTTAGGTTTGGAATGGGTTGGTGAGATTGATAGGGCTAAGTGGTTCACGTCATGCCACTGTTCACGTGTTTTGCATGCAATGATTGATGTACGAAAGAAGAAGAAAAATAGGTAATTCATATATATATTGTGTAATTTGTGTGGTTGATTTGAACTTTGGTGTTTGAGTTTGGAAGTGATCTATAGATTCTGTGACTTGCTAATGTAAGATATGGTTTGGATTTTTGTTTTTGTTTTTATATATAAGAGCATGTGAGAGGTACAACAAAAGAATAAAAGATCTGAATTTGAAAACAATAATTTCCACCATGGCTGCCGCAGAATATTGAACCCAGGCCATGGTTCAAATTAGATGGGCTGAAATGTTTGTTTTGCATATAGACCCCTCAAAAACTTTTATATTGTTAATATACCACTTTTTGAACTCTATTTCCACCACCAAAAAGTTTTAAATTTTGTATCAATGCCCTTTTGAGGGATATTTTACACAATAAATTCTTTTAATGTTTTATAGAAATACCTTTCAAAGGGGCATTTATATGCACAATTTATCCCTTTTGAGGGTTATATATGCAAAAACCCTAATTGTATGAGTGGGTTTAAAATATGAAAATATTACATGCAATCTCATTTGCATTCGGTTCAGAGCGGACCCTTGGGGTAGGCAACCAAGGCAGTTCCTAGGGTGCCCCAAATCCCTAAAATTTAGATTGCATTATAACTGTTTGAGTATTTTTAAGATTTAGTTTTGTATTTGAAAATATTTTTTGTTTGGCTTTTATTTTTGTTTTTTTAATTTTTTTTAAGATTAATTGTGTTGTTGCTCATTATATTTTATTTTATTTTATTTTTGGGGCCCCATTTTATGAATTCGCCTAAGGTCCATTCCCATTAAACGAATATCAAGGCCGGCCCTGATTCGGTTAGCATGCATACATTTTTATTATTTTTGAAGTACGTGTCCATGTAATAAAGTATATTCATCTCCTATAGAAATTCACTACATGCTCATATGAAATAAATGCATATATTTTATTTACATTTTTTTGTAATAGTGTAATATATATTGCGTTAACCGACTTTATATATTGCATTAGATGTGACAAATGTGGATAGGGTTACAAAAAAGATTGAATGTATTAGTGCCCATTGAGATTTGGAGTTGTGGGTATTTTTTTTAAATTTGTTTTATGAAAAGCTTTGTTTTTATAGGAATACATGTATATGGTTTTGAGAGGTTGAAAAATCATTAATTTGGATAATTTAGTGATTTCTTTTATTTATTTTAATTTTTAACCATTGCTATATAGATTCTTTGAGATTTTTTAAAATGAGGTTTTGAAGTTTCTTTCTAATATAATATAAGCTTAAAGTTATCTTATATGTTTTTATGATCAATTTTTTTTTCATATATATTTTTTCCTCTTTGAAGCTTTTTTTTTTCTATTATTTGTGATGGGGATAATGATATTTCTATTTTTTTTAGATCTTCTATAAATTATTTTAGATCACCTAATACAGGAAACAAAGTACAAAAATAACTTTCGATCTAAATTATCATTACTTCAGGGACTTGATAATTATTCAACTTTCTTAATTTTATCTTAACTTATCATATATCTATAATTATTATTTTTATCTTCTTGTATCTCTTGAGCCTCCTGGATCCCTTGCTCTAATTCCTGGCTCCAACCCAGACCGAGGGTGTGAGTTTCTGCTTTCTTTTGGAGCTGATTCAAAACTTGCACACATACCATGGTCCCCAGTGGATGTAAAACTAGATTTTAATTTATATATTATTTATTAATAACTTGAATAGAAACTTCCAACTTTTTGGAGTGTGAATGTACATAGGGGATCTGAACAGCCGCAACATTTATAATGAAAATATTAGACGGACACTTTTACAATCAGCTCCAACATGCTTTTTGAATTTTTTTAAAGGTGTAGTTATATTGAAATATATTTTTTTTAAAAAAAAATACACAAAAAGTAGTTGCATAAATAAATAAATTAAATGCACTTATATTTGTATTTTCTAAATATGAAATAGGTTAGAGGAAAATGAAAGCTATTTGTACACAAATTAGAAGAGAAAATGAAAGAGAGGGAATTTGAATCAAATAAAAAGTGGTGGAAAGTAAAATATTTTCTCTTTGAGTAATTTTCATGGTGTTTCAGCATGTGGTGGATGGAAAGTAGTAAAATAATTTTTCATCACTTTTTTCAAATTCTCATCTATAGGGAAGATAATTTTTTTTTTCCACTTTTTATAATAAGATAAAATAAATGACTTTCCTAATAAAACAATATAAGGAAAGAAAAATGATGATTTTTTTTTATTTTCCTTGTTTGATACAAATGACAGCTTTTTGAATAATCAAAGGACTATTTTTTACTTTCCCTCAATTTTCTTCACTTTCCATTTACCAATGCCATTTCTTTAAAGGGTGTGATTATCCACACAAACCCAACCACTTAAAAATTTAATTAAAAATCCACTTTTTATCCCCACCAACCCTCTCAACTCTTCCATACCCCCACCTCTCCTCTCACGGCGGTGGCGAATGTGACGATGGCAGAAGATGAGCATGATAATAATAAAAAGAACACGACAACCGGCAAAGAGAACATGAGATGGAAAGAGACCGTTATGATAACAGACATGAAAGATGACGGAGGCTGCAATTGTGATTATGGTGGTGGTAGAGGAAAAAGGAGGAGAGGGAGAGAAAGATAGAAGAAAGAGAAATCAGCTTTTTTCAAATGGGGGTAATGTATTACAACTTTAAAAACATTGTACATATGGTGAGATTAGAATTATCATAGATTGTAGGTGGTGGAGTCAATATAATGGTAGAGATGGTTAACGATGGCGGGAGTATCCGTTTCCTTCTTAAATCACTCGCTCGAAACATGGGCTAAAAATCAGAACTGATGGGCCGTGGGCCGATGCCTGAACTGTCCAAGTTGCATAAAAATCAGAACTTCTGGCAGCCGTTTGTTCAGTGGACCACTTGCGACATTTGACGGTCAAGATCAAATATATCTTGTGGACACCTCGGTTTAATACTCCGCGAGTTAATTTAATCATCCTAATCATACTACGTGGCATTTGGAGACCCTATAAAAGCCTTCTCCGATTCGCTCCTCCTCTTTAACGAGTGAAGAAAGAAAAAAAAAACAGAGAAAAATATAGGAAAGAAAGTTGTGGAAATCCAATTCGATCTTTGTTGAACGATCATCCAATTTAAAGGTCTCTTTTTTTGTGTTTCTAATCGTTTTCCGTCCAAATTTGAGTTGCCTTTTGAATTCGTACTTTGCATTGAAAATCGATAAAGTTAGGGTTTTTCGTTGTTGAATTCAAATCTGATATCACGAAGCTTTCTTTAATCACTGAAGAACTGTTTTCATTCTGTAAGAGGTGATCTGGGTTTCAATTATTATTACATTTTATGATATGGGTAGTGCTTATAATTCAAACAAGATGTTGGGTTTTCTCTATTTTACTGTCCCCATTGCGATATAAACTTTGATGGATTGTTGTAAGAACTCTTTTGGGTTTATGATAAATTTGTTTAAACTGTGGAATAGTGATTATTAATGCCAATTTCTTGAAGCATCTGGGTATAATCACCATATGAATGATGTGGCACGTATGAACGAATGAATTTGTGAAAATGGATATCTAATATGTTAACAGATCCAAAGATTCTGTATGGTTATCTGTGAATGAAAATTTTATCACTAATGAAGAACGGGTTTTATTATACAATAAATAATTTGGTTTCATTTCTTATGAGGTTTTATGATATGGGTAGCGCTTTCTGTATCTGATTGCATGATGACATATTAAATTGGTAGAAGCGGTTTTTGGGCTTTTGTTCACCGTATTCTCTTTTTTGTTCTTTTTTTTTGTTGTGTATTTGAACTAGTGCAATATCTTTATTCTTGGTTTTGTATGTCTTAGTTGATGTTGTAATGCAAATATTTATGCGTAGTATGGTAATGTTCACTGCCGATTTTTTGAAGACTTAATTTTTGTGTTGTACATAAATTTTGCAAAAACGGGACTGAAATGATTAAACGGGTGGAATCTGTCTTTCAGAGAAAAATGAGTGAGAAAGGTGGCTATGTCCCACCTTCTTACATACCCTTGGATCAGTCGGATTTAGATGCTGAAGATGGTGTTCCCGCAGCTGATAATCAGTTTTCCAATAGGCAGATAGTGGTTGATCCAACGCAGTGGACTTCCGGGATTTGTGCTTGCTGTGATGATATGCAGAGCTGTATGTCACTTTTCTGTCTTGTGGTATTTTGGTTTCTCAGAGTTATTAGTAATTATGGTGAACGATGTGAATTGATCATAAAGATAACACACACACACACAGACACCCTATCTTTTCTATGCCATTGCCATACACTATAGTGAGGCGTGAAATTATGAAATCTAATTTTAGACAGGTTTCTTGCTGCATGTGTTTTTTTTTTCTTTCTTTCTTTATACTCGGGACAATTTCATGCTTTATCTATTGGTATTGCTCAACTTTTTTTGTGGATGACCATAATGCTTGCCAAATTATACATTGGTGATGGCCTATATGACCATAATACTTTCTACCATACTCTGTCATCCCAAATTCGTTTAATCACTGCAAGTAAATATGTGTTTGTGTCCATATTATAAAGTCATAGTATTCTGATACTTCTAAAGCAAATGTTGTTTTAAATTCTTATGGTCTACGGCAGTCTTACCAATGAAACATTGTAGTTTGAGTCATGTGACTAAATCCAATTTTCAGCACACTGGTAATTTTTCCATGGATCTTCCTATGGTGCAGCAATTTTCAGCACTTGTAATTTTTCCATGGATCTTCTTATGGTGCAGCAATTTTCAGCACTAGTAATTTTTCCATGGATCTTCCTATGGTGTGGTCATGAATTGCAAAATCTAATATGCACATGAATGTTAATTTATTTTTTCCATGTACAATCTAACTGTTATATTATTAAAAAAAACTTTAGATTATCTTTGGTCCGTGCACATAAATTTTCCTATTTCAGGGCCTGATCACCTTTGCTTGTAACATAACAGAAATATTTATGGTCCTTTGTTGTTTCTTTTGTGCAATTTATGGATCAAGTCCTGGGAAAATATTAGATCAAGAACATTAGAGGTGATTTAAGGTTTTGAAAAGGCCACCATGCTGCAAGGTATTAATGAAAACTAAGAATTTATTGAAGTCCATTTTATTGTCTTGTAGGTTGTATAGGCCTTCTCTGTCCTTGCTACCTGTTTGGCAAGAATGCGGAGTACTTGGGCTCTGGAACTTTGGTGGGTTCGTGCATGACCCATTTTCTACTGTGGGGTCTTCTAAATGGTCTCTGTTGTCTGTTCACTGAAGGGTGTCTTCTGGGGTGTCCTGGATCTTCTGTTGCATGTTATGCTTATGGATATCGCAGAGCTCTTCGTGAAAAATATAATTTGCAGGTATGGTGTTGAAAAGCAAAGATATTTTCAGTTGGTATTAGTGTATTTTCGTTAATCTGTCCCTTTTTGTCAATCCCTTTTTGTCAAAAATAGTGAGAGTAGGATGAATTTCACAGTTGAATATAGAGAAGTCATATGATCCTATTATGTGGTACTGACTTCCTTTTGACTCAATCCATTCAGCAGATTTATAATGTGTCAAAGGATATGCTCTATACAATTATGCACAGAAAGGACATTCTATTACTGTGTCCATTTTTTTCATACCTGATATGATAAATTTATTCTAAACTTTATGAATATATACTGGCACTATAGTTACCATCTGACTCTGCAGCTTCTCATCTACCCAAACTCCAAACTTCGAATCCTATTTTTAAATCTTTATGTACTCATTTTATATTTTTGCCCAATATATAAAAATGTTATGAGAAATGAAATATTTCTGTACAGAATCATGGATATGGTTTTTTTTTTCCTGAAAATAAAACCTCATAAATCAAAATTCCGATCTCCTGATTGTTTTCTTTTACATGTTATGTCATATCAGGAAGCGCCATGCACAGATTTAACAACACATATATTCTGTCACATGTGTGCCATCTGTCAAGAATACAGGGAGATCCGAGAGAGGTCTGGCGACCGCAATCCAACTGATCTCACACTCTCAGTGGTGACTGCTCCCCAAACTCAGACCATGGAGACATCTCCAACCCAATAACATTGCATGATCTTAAGGTTTCACCTCAGCTCATTGGCCTCTTAATCTCCCATGGTGAGCCACATTTCCATACCACTATGTGCCATTGTTTGGTCTTTAGAGTAATTTATTTGTATACACATACTCTTACATGAAGTTAATTCATATCTTTTGTACTGGTTCTGCTTTCCCCATAGTGATTCTTTATGTGCAATGAATCTCGCACATCACTAGCCCATTTTACATGTGCAGTTGAAAAAATTGAATGACAGAGATATATGCAATACAGATATTGTTTTTCGTTCTGTTTTTCCAATATGATTTACATGTTGAAACATGATTTATATCTGTATTTCAAAACATATTTGTCCCAATGAGTAAAATGACTGAGCAAAGCATGGTACATTTACAAATGCTACTACTGGATTGTGGGTTGCTGAGTTCAGAGAGTCAGTTGTCTGTATTTTGCTTTTAAAGATATTGGAATACCTTCTCAATTACTTCCATATGCAGTTCTTTTATGTTAATCGTATTGCATCTCTGTTTTCAACTTATGTGCTGGTCCACCCCAGCCCGCTGCCCGCCTCCACTAGCACAGCATGGCCCCTGGCCTAGCTCTGGGCACAGGATGGCCTTATGGTAGGCCCATTGAATTGCCAGGCCTGGCCGTCTTATACACTTGTATTTTGGGTGTGGTTATCCCCACCCCCCCTTTTGTTACCCCATCCAACAAAAAAAAAAACCAGCCCCCTAACCCTCCTATCACGGCGGCGGTTGGAGGTGGGCACCATAGGGTGGAAGAGAGAGATGGAGAGAGAGAGGAATGAAATTACAGGGTGAGTAGAATGTGGAGGTCGGATCATAAGGCACAAAAATTGGTGGGTGGGATGACTAAAGGGATGGGAACCATAAAATGGGGTGGATGTATCCGTTTCCCACTATTTTTCCCTTTTTCCACGTGGAAAGGTGTATTTTAATAATAATGATTCCTAAGCCCCAACTTTTCAGGCCCCATGATGTGGCAAATGTACATTGTCTATTATACCCTTTACTTGATAACTACCTTAACATGTATCCCTATGATTGTGGAGTATCATTTAATTTTAAAAATTTTATATTTATTCATCATTAATTGATTTTTAAAATCTTGCAACAATATTTGAGAGGGACCGGAGAAACCATTGATGTTGAAACAATTAAAAATCTGTCTTGTATGCGAAATGAGGAGGTTTTGTATTACGGAATTGATTTTGTTTATGAAGAATACGTGGGAGCAAATCGGAAATTCTATTTTTGAGGAGAAGACACGAAATCGTTTTTTTTTTTTTCCGATTTGGATCTCACATCAATGTCTCTCGGATCAGGTTTGACATTATTAGATTCGTAAAAAAATTGTGTTTTGTTTTTTGTTTTAAATATTTAAACACAATTTTTTTTCATGTATTGAATGTCATTTATCACATTTTGATTTGTTTTTGTTTCCATATCTAAATGTAACACTCGATACCGTTACATTTTATATATGAGTAGTTTGTTTGATGTTACTGCTACATTGTTGACAATGTAATTTTTTAAATCTGTATTATTTTTGTTACATTTGTTAGGGCTGGTAAACGAGTCGAGCAGCTCGGGCTCGGCTCGGTTAAAGCTCGTTCAGGCTCGTTCGATTAGACAAACGAGCCGAGCTTGAACAATTTTTAAAGCTCGGTTTGTAAACGAGCCGAGCCCGAGCCGAGCCCGAGCCTAGACGAGCTCGTTTACTTAACTGAAAAAAGGTTAACGAGCCGAGCCCGAGCCGAGCCGAGCCCGAACTTATGTTACTTTCACATGTATAAGGTGTTGTGATTTATGAAATGTGACTTCTTAAATACTAAACAAGATTTTTTTTAGCTAAACGAGCCCGAGCCGAGCCTTGATTCGAGCTTCAGCTTGGCTTGTTTAACAAACGAGCCGAGCCGAGCTTTAACCGAGCTTTTCAAGAGCCCAACGAGCCGAGCTTGAACACAAAATGAAGCTCGTTCCCGAGTCGAGCCGAGCCCGAGCCGAGCCTGATACTAAACGAGCCGAGCCTGAGCAGGTCAAAGCTCGGCTCGTTCGGCTCGTTTACCACCCCTACATTCGTAAATGTATAAGTCAACCGCATACATGTATTGATTTATATTTGTTACATTTATGAATGTAACATTCATTCGTGTATTGCATTTGTTTCAATGTAAATAGTAATTTATATTTGTTACATTTATTACTGTAACAGTCAAATACATATGTTTGTTAAATGTATCACACAATAAAAAAAGTGTTTGACATTTTCTATAAAATGTAACTGATTATTGAAAATATAATCTGTTTCTAAATTGTTTAAACATTGTATGGAATGTAAAATATTTAGGTAGGAAAATGAAATTGTTTGTTATATTTATGTAAATGTAACAAATCGTTGTGAGAGATGTAAATATTTAATAAAGGTATTTGATGTAACTAATTCATATAGTAACCATATGTGTTTTTTTATTTAAATTTGAATACAATAAATATCTAACTTTTTTAGTGTAATTTAGGTTCAATTGTAATTTAGGTAAGGATTTTAAAATTCAAAATTTGAAATGGTTAAATGGATTTCAAGATTCACATGGAAAGATAATAACTGAATAGAGAAAATGGGAGGATTTGGGTTAATGAGACAGATTTTTAATGGAGGACATATTTGTATTTTGTCATTTTATCATTTTTAAAAAGTCAACAAGTCAATTAATAACAAACAATAAGGTGATGACACCTCATGAGACTTGTTAGTGGGGTTTATATTTTAGAGTCTGGTTATCACCACTCTTATTTTAAATGGTGAGTGGATATCCAAAGCAGATTGTACTACAGGTTGAATAATGATGAAAGTTTCATTGGGATTGCAAAAGCTGAAGACTATTGCTCTTGCATGCCTCAAGCCATCCACTTCAAACGGATATACACTGACACAAAAACATTCATCCTTTTCTCCACCACTCAATAAAGTATGTGATGATATATAATATAATCTAATGTGAGATTGATACAGCATAGCACATTCTTTGGTTCATGTGGTTCCCTACAAGAAGGGACATATAATGAGAGGGTGTTAAAGCCCCATGTGGGGTTTGATGGTTCATTGTTTTGATCTTCAAGGAAGATGTGTATTTAATATATGGGAAAGAGTATATGTCTAGCTATTGTAGTTTGGGCGGGTTAAGATAGGTTGGAGCTCAACTTGAAAAGCTTTTCAAAAAATTACATTAAACTTTGATGGAATGTTTATTTCCATTAAACGATTTTAAATCCAAAAATTACACCAACACAGATGTCTCATAATAAAAAAAAAAAATGATTGAAGCAAGCACAAGTTCTAAGTTATATAAAAAAGGGCGTCTTTCTATTTTGTAGATGCAAGGTCGCTAATATCTTCTTGTACCAATAAAAAAAAATACCATTATTATTGTATATAAGAATATCAAAATAAAGCACAATTAAAACAGTTCACAAAGAAGTGGGATAGATTCTGCGATTTAAAACCTGTAGAATCTTGACCACGGATTACCACGAATCGGGTCCGTTTGGAAACACAGATTGAAAAGTAGCTTTTGGAATAAAGCTGCTTTTTAAGATGATTTTAGACCTTGACTTTTTTAGGATGCTTTTTTTAAAATCAGGAATCAATATTTGAAAGGAGTTTAATGTTTGGCAGAGAAAGTTGCTTTTCAATTCAAAAAATCGATTCCGACCAAAAAGCGTTGTTTCTGAGCTTTTTAAAACACAGATTTCGAGGAAAAAATTAAAAGGAATCCAGCTTCCGATTCTGTAAAAAGCTGTCCCGTTTGGCTGCACGCTTTTAGCTTTTCAGCTTTTCAAAAAGCAAAAGCGCGCCCCAACGCGCAACCAAACGGGTAAATGTCTTTGACATTTCTGTGGTGATACTACGTCCATGTTCATATAAAGGTCATTTTGGCCCGCGTTAAAAAAACCATGACCAAAAGAAACTAAAAAAAAAAATAAAAAAAAATAACCATGGTCATAAACAAGAGAAACCAAAACTAATAAAATGAAAGTGTCAAAAACTCTTCAACAAGTCTTTCGTTAAAAACAAGTGAGATTACATGTATTATCTTAAAAAAAATGAACTTCCCAGCCATGTAAGTGACATAAACAATAATTCAATATTATATGAAAAAATATTAATGAGTAGGAAACACTGACTTGTTGAATGTCTCGAGGAGGTAAAATTGATTTTGTTATTGACTTTCTTTGTCCAAACTCCAAACAACATTTTTATGAAATCAAAATGTGCATGAAGAACCAAAACATACCCACATGCATGAGTTTTAATTTTATAGGAAAATCACTAAAATGATCAATTATTTTCAAAAGCAATCAATGAAATCAATGATGATTATGTGACACATTGGGGATTTGTTAATTATTTATTAAATAAAAATATTTGGCAGATTTGGACGCCACGTATGCATGCATGTTTAGGCTGGCGAGCATGGGTCACCACCCGCTCTAATGATGTTGCTTATTTTTTCATTTCTACCCCTCCATTTTTCCTTAATTACCGATTAGGTATTTGAAAATGGACCGCTTAAAAGCCGAGTTTAGACGGCTTTTAAAAATCTTATTTTTAAAAAATAATAATTACTCTAAATTCATTTTAAACACATAATTTTGTCCGGATCTAATTATAAATAATTGTTTCATTTGGCTCCTTTTTAAAAACATTTTTATTAGCGTTTGAAAATGAGTCATCCAAACAAATTTTAGGGTTTGAAATGGGTATTTTAACAATATAAGGCTGATTGAGAGGGGTGTGTGTGTGTATACACAAAAGAGCCTTTTTAGTTGTAACGCATTTATTTCTTTTGTAGTTTCATAACAATTTTTACTGATGATTTATTTAGTAATATTAATATTTTTGTTATATTATTTACATATATTTATTATATAGCATATAAATAGGCTAGAAAAAAAAGAGGGTGCTAATTTTGGGAAATTGTTTATTTTTTTAAGATTTTTAATTTTTTAGTTCCTTTAACTATATGATTTAGTAATCGATCTTCACTTCTTCATATTATAGTTTAAGTCCCCATATTTAAATGATATGTTCTTTGATAGTCCCTTTCAAAGTCCTAGTGACTAATAAGAAAAACAAACAATTTAATGATAGGTCCCTCCAGGAATTAATAAAGAACATATTCTTTAAACATGAGGCATTAAAACTGTAATAGGAAAAAGTAAATAATTGATCATTAAATTATATAATTTATTACTAAATTATATAGTTTATTGGACTTTAACATTAAAACCTTTTTTTTCATTTACACCCACATGAAAACTAGTTATCTAACAAGTTAAAATAAATACTATTATTTCCAATTACATCTTCTAACAAGGAGAAAGATTACTTGCGACGCTGTCACTTTCTTGTTTTGTTTATGTTTATTTTATCCTATTTTGCTCTCTATTCTGCTCTCTTTTAGATTTTATAATTCAAATTTAAAAATAGAATCGGGTAGCAAACATATATCTTTTTTTTTTAAAAAAAAAAGGGTTAAAATAAATAAATCTTGCCCACTAAATCGATTTTGAAACATAATCCGGAGGGGCTTCATAGCAAATATATACTTTTACAAGGGAAAATGTTAATGTGGGTGCGAGGGCCAAAACAGATAACAGAGAATACATTATCTTTCGAGTGGGGAATTTGCACTATTAGCTTTTCTTTACTGAAGAAGAAACGTCTGTCTCTACACACAACGAGAATTCGCTTTGTTTTTTGCATGATTTTCGTGGTCTAATCATCTACACAAAAAAAAAAAGCTCCGTGTCCCTTTCTCTCTCTCATGATATCGGATCCGCTTCTCTTTCGATGCAACACTGATTGATTTTGATTGTCCAGGTAATTCATTCGTTTAAAAAGAGACAAGACCTTTGTTTGTCCCCTCCTGTCTAGCGTTTCGTTTTTGGGGGTTTAATTGGGTTTTTCGTCGTGGGTTTTTGATGGGTCGGTTTGGGTTGGATTTCTTGGTATGTGGGTTCTTCTGGGTAGATTGAAATTTGGATGCTTTGGGTTGAATTATCATCTGGGTTGGGTTTTTTTTTTTGTTAAGCTTTTCGTTTCAGTATGGAAAGCAGGGAATTTTATTGTTTTAAGAAAATCGGTTGCTTTGAATTCGGTTCTTATTCAAGTTGGTTTGATTAAATTCTGAGGATATGGGTTTTGGATTGCTTGCATGTTATTTTTTGTTTTCGAATTTGTATTCTGTGTTTTGGAATTTGAAGATTGATGTTCATATGAATTATGAATTATGAGAGTGAGAGTTTGTGTTTCTTGCTTTTAAAAATTCTTTCTTGGAGAAGGGTGAAGGTGTTGTAAGTCGCACTGTTGTTTGATTCTTTCCCTTTGTATAGAGTCTATAATTGGTCTTTGTTTTTATTGTTTCTCACTTTATCTATGGACGGCAGAATAAGGAATCTAGGTGCTATTGAGGAATTTACGTTTTTTAGTACTTTATGAGCCATGGAATGAAGGCTTTGTCCATTGAACATGTGGGATAGATACCCACCCAAAAATAAAATAAAATTGTGGGATGGATTGTAGGTTCATGAAATTTCCATGGATTATGTTATTCCTTTCATTTACTTTTCTGGGTTTGCTACGAATAATTTGCTTTTGAGATGTGGGTTTATATTCAGACGCCACCATATGATCGAAAGAGTGGAGGTGCTTTGAATTCTAAGTTATTGAGCAATTCTGATAATTTGATATTTTTTTTCTTACAGGAGAAGAGCACAAAATTTCCTTTGGCTTATATGCTATAAGGAATTGTTCGTGATAGTTAGGCTTGGAGGATCTATACACTTAGAGTTATTTTGGTCACTTGACTCTCTGATTCATCAATGATCCCATGATTTATAGGAAGAAATGGGAGTTTCAAGCTCTAAGATAGAAGAGGACAAAGCCCTCACACTCTGCCGGGAGAGGAAGCGCTTTGTTAGACAAGCACTCGATGGGAGATGCTCTTTGGCAGCTGCTCATGTTTCTTATATTCAATCCCTCAAGAACACTGGGACCGCTCTTAGGAAGTTTGTTGAGCCGGAAGTCCCCGTTGAATCCTCTTTGTACACATCAACATCCGTGACGCCTGAGCCAGTAGCCTCGACAGACAAGTCCTTGTCTCAGTTTTCATTCTCTTCTCCTTCTCGTTCTCAACGCATAGAATCCAATGAAACCATATCTCAGTCCACTTCTCCAACTCACTCTGGTCGGTTTCATGTCAATTACATGAGATCTGGTGGTGGTTTTTATACAGTTGAGGAGAGGCCACCCACGTCGTTAACTGCGACTGTTCAATCTTCTGAAATGCCTCCTTCACCCAGAACTCCCCCTCCCCCCGAAAATTCACCCTGGGATTACTTCAGCCTCTTCGACAACCAGTTCTCTTTTACGGATAGTAGGGGAGTCAGCCATCATGGGTTGGAAAATGTGGATGATATTGGGCGGCTTAGGGAAGAGGAGGGCATTCCTGAACTCGAAGAGGAAAGGGACAATCACTCTGTAAATGGAAGGGCGGAGTTTAAAGACTCTGAAGATGACTTTGATGAGCCTTCTCCCAAGCCTTTGGTTCAAAAATATGAAAACCAGGCTGCATCGATAAATTCTTTGAATGATGTAACTTCACCTGTTTCATCCATGGCTAGCATAGCTCAGGACACCCCACATCTGAATGGTGAAAAGAAAATACCTGAAAGTGGTTTGTATGAGACAGATGAAACTCCTGATACGACTTCACCAAATGCTACACCTCCCATAGTCACCCCTCCCATTGATGACATGAAAGAAATCGAAAATGTATCTGTTTCTGAGAAAAAAATTGTGCCCAAGGATTTCTTATCAAGTGTGAAAGCGACTGAATATCTCTTTGTTAAATCATCTGAATCTGGGAAAGAATTTATGCGGATGTTAGAGGCCAACAAAGTGTTCTTTCGCCCGTTACATCCTGAAAAAAAAGGTTAGTTGGTGATCTTCCTATACTGAGTTTCTAGGTACTCACAATTTCTTTTGGTCGCAACTATGTTTTTTTGTTTACTTAATGCTCTTAAGTTTGAGATTTGCTTGTGAATTTTTTTAAGTGGAATCATATTTGGTCAAACTATTTTTTTTTAATTCATTCAAAGAAATCTAGCACACACACGTCATGATTATTTTTAGTTGTTTAATGAGAGAGAAACATTGTTGGTGTAAGAGCTCCTGACAAGAATTTCTCGTAATGCAGCATCAAGGTCCAAAGTGGCTACATATTTTACAGCCTTTTTTGTTTGTTGCGAGGAAGAAATCCATGCTCCTCAAGGTGAGTTTTTCAGTTTATCGTACTGGCATACATCATCCCAGTTGATGTCTCTGCTATTCTTGGTTCCTCTTCCACTAAGTAGTCAATTAGGTCTAGTTTGTGGTTCTCCAATCATTTCAGATAATTGGTTGGGATTAGGTTGAGTTTGTGGTTCTCCAATGTGTGTTATTTTGTTTTCAACTGTTCACATTTTGCAGACGAGCATCTTGAATATTTAGTTTCTCTTTCCTATTAATATTCTTTAAATTCATGTATGTTCTATTTATATCCATATAAATACAGTCTGGGTATCTCATTCAGTAATTTATCATATTTGACTGTCAGATATGCGATAGAAGTGAATTATAGAAACAACGGGCTGTATTTTCAATAACTAACATTAACGGTTATTCCATTGGCATAATCATGTTGATCCAAAAAAATCAAGAAATTGGCTACGTTGATTTTTTTTTGTTATTGTAGTTGCAACTTGCAAATTTTGATGGTTCATGTAATTCTATGGTTGTCTTTGCAGAGCCGCCTTCAGACACCGTAAAGTATTTAACATGGCACAGGTCGGCATCTTCCCTTTCTTCGACATCAAGAATCCCAATGTCTTCAACCCCAAATGATGATCTGGAGGACATCAGCCATAATATGTTTTCCACAAGCTGCATGAAATCTGGTAGTCATGCCTCTACTCTAGAGAGGCTATATGCATGGGAGAGAAAGCTTTATGATGAGGTTAAGGTAATCTTCTTGTGTTTTTTATTTGTGCTTTATAGCTTTAGTCATTGCAATTTTTAAAATTCTCCGCATATTTTTTTGAGTTACTTGGATAAACAGCATCAGAAAATCCTATTGACTGACTAGCAGTGGTGAATTCTTAATGATGGAAAATATATCCTGTACTATTTTAGCCTTTTCTTTACAACAGATTCTGTATTCGATGCAGTCTTCAGTGTTTTCTTTTAAATTAATTCTGCTCTTCAGTGAAATATGATACCTCATTGATAGTAGAAAGAGGGCTCATTTTCCGTCCTTTTTCTTTGTAGGTGATTTAATGTAACTGTTTGCTCATCAATCAATGAATAGTGGAGTGTGGTGTGTGAAACATATATGACAGTGCAGGCAGTTTCCTTCCTAAGTAGAATATTTTCACTAATATTTTATAAAAGACATAAATACACACATTCATGCAAACATGGTCATAAGCACATTAGTAAGCAAGGAAGATGATGGTATGCAAGATGATCAGTTTGTTAGCATTTTCGTACTTATATATATTTGAGTATTTGGGATTTTTTAAATCTCCTATGAGAATTTTAATAAAGATAGAAAAAAAGGTTCAGATTATGTTTCTGTTCATTGCTTCATGTAATGGCATGCACGCTATTTTTCACTCTTTCTTTTTAGAAACAGAGAGAATTGAGAATTTCCTTGTTTGTTGCTTGTGAAATATGTTGCTTCTTGCAAATGGACTTATAAATTATATGTATACATTTCAGTTGGCCTGGTAATATGATAATGGTAATTTGTCTGTTTTTTCGTGAATCTTGAAAGTCTCATATCTCCTGGAACTTTGCCTTCGAATTTGCAGGCTTGTGGGATTATTCGAAGGGAATATGACTTCAAATGCAAACAATTAAGGCATCAAGAATCAAGGGGGGAAAGCCCCTACAAGATTGATAAAACCCGTGCCACTGTCAAAGATTTATATTCCAGGATTCGAGTTGCTATTCACAGAATTGATTCAATTTCAAAGAAAATTGAGGAATTAAGGGACAAAGAGCTCCAACCACAACTTGAGGAGTTAATTGGAGGGTATGATTTCCTAAATGTCTTATTTACGCATGATTCATAACTCAGCAGCACACATACGCACATACACAAGTTATTGCTTATAACTTTTGTGCTGGAAAGCATGTGGTTATAAAATAATAATTATAATCTTTGGGTTATTTGTATCATATGAGATCACAAGCATGTGTTATAATTTTCATTTCATTGCAAAGACCAGATTCAAGTTCTCTATGGGGAAGTCTTATGAAAAATTAATGAACAAGTGCTTATCAATAAGTTGTTTTATTTATTTTTTATATTCATGGATTTCTTTGATGGTCAACCAAAGCATCGAATAAGTAGATGATTGAACAATAGTCTGAATATAGAGGACTGATAAGTGAACAATAGTCTGAATATAGGGAATTTTTTTTATCTTATCGTCCATGACCCATAATTTGTTTGTGCTTGCCAATTCTTTTCTATTTTCGCATGTGTGCCAACCTTACATAGTAAGATAAAAGGGTATCTGCAGTACGCTAGTACACAGTGCTGGTATGAAACATAAAGACTGATAGTCATTATGGGGATAAAGTTAGGATTTCTTTGTAAGAAGGTACCACAAAGTATATTATAGTGATAAAATGTGATGTAGAGATATCTTATAAAAGCAGAATCAGCCATGATTGAACCATCTAGATGATAAACTCAATATTTGATGTGATTGTTGCATAGTGTGTGTGATAGATTGATAACAATATGTCCACAAATGTTGTATCAGACGAAGGTAATTATATTATTATACCGAATACACGCAAAGTTAACAAGAAATCATATTTGGTAGTGGGTAGAACAAACTAAAAATAAGAAATTTGAGAATTAGCGATTTCTACACACAAGTATATCAGCTGTCTTTGGATTAGAGAGATCTCAGAATGAGTAGGCTAATATGCTGATCTTCTGCTCCTATTAATGTTTTTTTTTTTCCATATTATTTCACATTTATATTGCCAAGTCAAATAAAACCTGATCATTATTTGGACATAGTGGAACAAAATTTGAAACCTCTGATTACTGAATCTTAATTAGGTACATGTGGGAATTAATATCTATGAATTCTTGAATAAATACACCTTGGCATTTGCATCAGATCTCAACAGAACACTGGTTTATTGAATGTTCATAAATTCTCTAACCAAAAGACTATTTTCCTTTTCAACAGACTAAGTCGAATGTGGGTGATGATTCTCGATTGCCACAAGCTTCAACACAGCATCATATCAAGTGCATACATGAATGAAAGCTTCAATGTTTCAATACAATCAGAATCCCACCACAAGGCGACGATCATCCTCGAACATGAACTACTTTCTCTCTGTTCAAGTTTCATTAAATGGATCTCAGCCCAAAAAACCTACCTACAATCAATAAATGGGTGGCTCCTCAAGTGCATACTACTGATCCCTACTCGAAAAAAGACTTCTCGAAAAAGGAACAACGTGGAATTCTCCCCTCGAAGAGAGAGGGCACCACCCATATTCATTACCTGTCGTGACTGGTTAGCAAAGCTCGAAAAGCTACATGAGGAGGAGGTGGAGGACTCCATAAAGAAATTGGTGGCAGAAACCAATCAACACTTGCCTCGTAAAGAGAATAAAAAGGCTGACGGAGACCATGTGAGGATTGATACATTGAGAGAAGCTCCGGGAGGTTGGGATTCGGCTTTTAATGGCTTCAAGTTGCGTCTGAGTGATTTCATTAAACAGTTGAAGGCATTTGCGGAGTCTTCAGTGAAAATGTATGAAGAACTCGAGAACTCGATCAATGAAGCTTGGATGGTTTATGAACAAGCGCCATACAGGAGTTAAAGGTGAATCACCATTGTTCGTTGTGCAGAATTCATGGAGGATCCATACATATTACATAGGAAACAATATAAAAAAATGTTGTATTTGCCAGATTAAGCAATCTTAGGTTCAATTTTTATTTCTTTGTAAATCAGGTGGGGTAAGAGGGCCTCTTTGGAGGTATTGAGTTTTTTGTATATAAATAATTATATCAGGTTATAATGTTATGTTTGTAGATTGCATTCAAAGATTGTTAGGAGGGATGTAATGTAATGGTTAGTGCAGAAATGATGTCAGAATGTCTGATTGGTTTGAACACTATTCTTGGTTGTTGGGCAGAAAACATGTGTAATTCATTATTAATTTATTATTTTAGTTTCTTTTTGTACATATTTCATTACAAAATTCATTTATCTAAAACATATGAATAATTATATACTTTAGACTTTATAGGATTTTTTCATATTTATGTTCTTAGAATGGTTCTTCAGAATCTATTCAAAGTGCTTATTTTGTAATTATATATTATATATAATTTTTTGAAGAAATTATGTATTGATAAGTTAGAATAAGATCCGATAACTATGATCTAATGAGATAATTAAAAATTGAAAAGTCATATTCCAAGTTTAATCAGACGGTTCTGGTTTATCTATAATTAAGTTTTTCCAACATGTGTTGAAGGAGTCCATCGATTAGAGCCGTCCAATCAATTGATCGTACGGTCATTATCGCTCGGATTTGTGCACCCGTGAGGCCTCTACTTTGATGGCGGGAATTCAGGACGTGCGACGAAAACGGGCACGCAGAATCCGCAGTATTTATATGTGGCCGTTTATATCCTTTAATTTCTTCAAAATATCCAATTTTAATACAGTACCATCAATTATCCTAGGGTCAATCAAGTCATTCTACGCGAAACCCGATGAAAACGTTTATATGTTCGGCCGAACAAAGCGAGTATCGCGTAAGGCGGAGACACAGATTCGATCCTTTGTTCTTATGGAGTTCTAACGCCTAAATATTCCCGAAAATAAAACAAAATCTTAGATTTTGGAGATCGTCTCGAAACCCTAACTCTAATCGGAACCCTAGATTTCTTTTCTCCCGTCGTATCTAGGGTTTCGATCGAGAGGTGTTGAAGCGAAGGGAGGAGGAGATGGAGATCCTGAACAAGCTGAAGAACCTCGACGCGTACCCGAAGATCAACGAGGATTTCTACAGCCGGACCCTCTCAGGGGGGCTCATCACTCTCGTTTCTTCCCTCGTCATGCTCTTCCTCTTCTTCTCCGAATTCGGTGAGTCCTTTATTGATTCGATTGCTCTTGTCTTGTTGAATGAGACATTGTTTTTGTTAGGGTTGAATTTGATCATATGAGGTGCTGGAAGTTGTTCTGTTTGTATGAAATTCTGTTTTAAATTTGGTTCTTATGTCTTTTCTTTGCTCACTTTGAGAGATAGGCAAAGGCGAAGCTTTGAATGTTTTATGATTGTAATGTATTTGAGGCGTCATGTAAATCATTGACGGAGTTCAATCAATTTGTTAACTTTGGATCACTTTTATGAATTTACTAACTATGGAACTGAAAATTGTTTAGTCTGATTCAAAGATTTGATAGTTTGGCTGCTAAACCTGGTTGGTTGGACGTTGTGGAATGAGGATATTAAATTCAATATAATATTTATCATGTATTTGTTATTGAATTGGTTGATTGGGATTTTTTAGTGAATCGACTTGTTAAGAAGTCAATATTAGAATTCTGATATTGAACCCAGACCAAGACCATGAAAAAATTTAGAATTTTGTGTTGTAGAATATATATTGGCAATTTTCTGTATAGACGATTCTGTTCATTTGTTTAACATGAAAAATGTATCTTGATACTCTTTTTTACCTTGCAGGTCTTTACCTAAATACAGTTACTGAGTCCAAACTGATAGTAGATACATCAAGGGGAGAAACACTACAAGTTAATGTCAGTATTTTTTTATCCTGGCAGTTTTTCCTTTAATTTCCAGTCAGATTAACTTGCATTTTTTCTACATTACTGTTGGTGGATGAGTGCATTCTTTTACAGAAACCATTAATAAAATTGAAGATGTTTTGGGGCTTTACTTTTGAGAGTGTAAAAATGCCTATCATGATTTTGAAATATTGATTAAATTGTTAAAAAAAAATCAATAATATTTTATTTCTTTTGGTGAATTGGACGATGAGTTCTATGTTTTATTAATGAATTCATTGTTTTTTTTGTGAATAATAATATGCTCATTTCAGCAAATAATATTATTACTTTCTATATGTAACTTTAGTTTTATTTTTTGAAGAGTTTTCTGTGTGTTCCAGAATTTTGATTTTTCCCCTTGCTGAACCTGAATCCCACATTTCATCATGACCTCTTGTTAATATTGCCTGTTAAAATATTTCTTTGCCTCAGATGCAACATGTTCTTAGTACTGAACCTACTGGTAATTTGTTGCAGTCTGTTAAATCAGGTTTTTGTGAAGGCTACAGAGTGTAATATGAGTTGAATCTCTGAAAGAAAAACTTTTTTATATGGAGAAAACTGTTCACCAATTTCATTGATTGATCAAACGTAGGTATAAGAGAGGAAAGAGAAATAAAAGGAAGGTTGATATATGTCATATCCAATATTCCATGTCCGGGCCCCTGAAGCCATTAAAGACTTGAATTGTCATGTCCACCCTATCATTTAATGAGGCTGCTACATGACTGTGGGCCGTGTTTTGCATGTGTACTTGTGATACGCAGAGCAAATTGGGTTGAAATTAGCTCCATTTAGGGTGCATGTTTAGGTGATTTTGTCCTCTTCACTGTTTGTAACTTCTAATCCTGGAAAACTAACCTAACAACAGTGTCATATATTTCATTATTTTGCATCATCAAATCTTCTGCACAGGTTAGATTTTCGAAAATGCTTGCTTGTCAAATTGACACAACCTTCTTAAAGTTTGACTTCGGACTTCAAATAGAGCAAACATGCCCAAATTCTTTTTCTAGAAATGCTAGTTCTGAAAATGTCATTGTAGTGCATTCTTAACCGGATAGGTATACTTAATTATATAAAATAATCTTGTTGGTAGACCATTCTTTAAAAAAATAAAATTTTATTGATAGACATCTTTCTTGTTTGTTAATAGTTCTACAAAAGCATTGGTTTATGATCTATACATTTTCATTTTTTCTGTGTGTGTGCAGTTTGATGTGACATTTCCATCCCTTGCATGTTCTCTTCTTAGTGTGGATTCCATGGATATAAGTGGAGAACAGCACTATGATATCGTAAGTTGAACCTGCCAAATTTGACCTTACTTTGGTATTGAACTTCATCTTATTAGGGCGTTGACACCCATTTATCTATAATTGTCCCCTTTGTGCAGAAACATGATATAATAAAGAAGAGAATTGATCCCCACGGCAATGTAATTGAGTCAAGACAAGAAGGAATTGGCGCACCCAAGGTTAATAGCTCTCTTTACTTTTGACAGGCTAGTATGCTAATTATTTTAAATTGGAAGATGAGGAGGTTGTAGTTTAGAGAAGTTTTTCTTGAAGATTGGTGCTCTCCAGGATTTGATCCATTGACCTCCTTCATGGAGGCGGGAGATGTTTGCCGACTTAACCAAAGTTTAGAGAAGTTCTTTAAATGGTTTATAACATTTGATGTGCTAGCTGAATTTATATGTATATGTTTCTAGTAGTTTTAGTTTTTTTTTAGATTTACAGAAGGCCAAATTTTTTTTAACCATTTTATACTGCATGTGCAGGGGAGGGGTTCCAAAACTAAAAATATGAATCAGAAATTTATATTTAACAAAATTCATCAGGAAAGTAGAACTGATTAAAATTTTGAAATCTTGTACTTCTTTTGCAGATTGAAAGGCCTCTGCAGAGGCATGGGGGAAGGCTTGATCACAATGAGACTTATTGTGGTTCTTGCTTTGGTGCAGAAATGGTAACATTATCTCCTGTTCATCTATTTGGATGGCTGATATACAGTATATATTTGAAGTATTTGAATGCTGATAATTCTTTCTGATTGTTTAACCAAACAGCAGAAAGAAAGGACAAAAAAATGTAACTTTTTACCTTTAATTTTTTTTTTAATGAAAAGTTTCCCTACCACCATGTATTCAGCAGAGTAAAACCCAAAGTCCGTTTAATGTATCTCTGTATGTTACTCTGGTTTTAGTGTTTGTGCTTGGTGCCTTGTTTAAAATCATATTTTGTTATATAATAGTTAATTTATCACCTCTGTGGTAGTATTCATAGACTGGTTCTTTTCCAGTTGATGAGTTTAAGATCATGTCAACTTTAAATCTTGCTCTTGCTTTTGGCTGCTTGTGTGAGCAATCATAATAGCATCGCAAAATTAATTTGGCATGACTTTTGAAACTCTTCCAGGTGAATGGATTGTGCATGCATTGTTGTGCATTATTCTGTCCATTTCAAAATTCATGTGGAATAACTTAACATGTCTGTATATGCATGTGTTTTTTTTGTATGTTATCAATTAATTGTCTTCAAAAAATTATTTCTCCAGTTTATATCATTATTTTTTATGTTGAACCATCTGGATTGAAACAAGTTTTGCTTTTGTGCTGTAGTCAGATGATCATTGCTGCAATTCATGTGAAGAAGTCCGTGATGCTTATCGGAAAAAAGGGTGGGGTCTAACAAATCCGGATTTGATCGATCAGGTTTTTAGAAAGTCTTTAATTGGTTACAATTCCTCTTGCAGTTGATATCTCTAGTGTCACCGAATATTGTTTTATCATAGAAAATTTTGTGGTTCTATATAGTACTTGTTATCAATTCACTTTATTTATGATTATCTTTGTTTACAAGCTTACATTGGGCAACCCTAGCTGGTGTTAGTTCTCCTATCTGGCCGCCATGTGCCTTTTGAAGTACACTTGATAACAGATGGATTTATTATCTCTATTTGTCTCTATTACACAAATATATACTATTTTCAATGAAATTTAAATCACTGATAAAGAAGGAATGTTAATGACTGCAAATTATTTCTTACTTTAGGATTCAATTTGATTGGAGCAAGAGCATTTTCATGGGTAAGTTGTTGTGCAGGTCTGTGCTAAGACTAAGTCTCTTAGGGCCCGTTTGGATAGATGCATAAGCTATTCTGGGGTTTATACCTATTCCAGGAATTGTTGACTTTATCAATGGAATAAGTGATTTTGTGTTTGGTTGTGTTTTCAATTATTCTCGTTAGGAAACGTAATAATAAAGGTTAGAGTGTTTGGTTGATGAGGAATAAAATGTGAATTAATTGTAAAAAGTTGATTTGACATGTGGACCCCATTGATGTATAAGAGGTGATGACAGGTGATTTGATGTGATGACATGTGATTTGATAGGTGGATCCCTTTATACCAGTGGAGGAATAACACAATTCTATGGGGAGACTTGGAATACAAATATCAGCTTATTCTCACCTAATTCTACATAGCTGTACTTTCTTATTCTCTTTACCCAAACACCTTTTTTTTCCTTATTCTCCTCTATTCCTCCCCTGTGGAACAGCCCCAGTATATAAGCTGAAGCTATATATATATTTGTGGACTTCTTGAATGTTGTTAAATATGATCTTGCTGTCTGGTAAATTACAAAACCTTGTGTTATATTTTCATTAATTGTTGCCTCCTTGGAGAATTGTGTATGCAAGCGACATACTGCTTATTGTCTGGGTTTATAAAATTAGTTTGTCATCATTTACATGGAGAAAGCATTGATATTTTGTATTTCTAATTGAATATTTCATTTAGGAAAGACAAAAAACTTCATGATTCCTCTAGTTTCTTAATCCTGCTTTTTTTTTTATGCTTATAGTGATTCTCTGTTTCAGTGTGAGAGAGAGGGCTTTATTCAGAAGATCAAAGAGGAAGAAGGTGAAGGTTGCAACATTCATGGGTTCTTGGAGGTCAATAAGGTCGCTGGGAATTTCCATTTTTCTCCTGGGAAAAGCTTTCACATGTCAAATATAAATATCGACGATTTAATAGATTTACCATCTGAAAAACATAATGTAAGTATCTGAAAGCAATTAATTTTGCAGCCCCAAGCTGTTCTCATAGGTATTGTTGAGGTGTATTATGTGATATTCCAAGTCAGTCTTATCTCTGTTCCTTTTTATGACATCAGATTAGTCACAAGATAAACAAGCTATCATTTGGAAAAGACTTCCCCGGTGTTGTTAATCCACTTGATGGGTAAGAATCTACAGAAAGACTTGTTTAACTTTAGATGACTTATATTTCAAAAATACATGTGCACAGATATAACATAGCGGATTTATGATAATATTTCAAATCAAAATGTTGAAAATAGTTAATGAATTTATTATCTTGATATACATTTATCCGACTGGTTCACATGAACCCATACATTGCTCGTGTGTGTTTGTTCTTGTTTCTCTTCCTTTTTTGGATTTGCATGTACCACAGAAAGAAAGTAATAAGATATGGCAATACTTGCTTTGATTCTTGATGTCCTTTATGAAAATTCCAGCGTGGAGTGGACACATAAAGCATCATCACCAGGACAGTATCAATATTTCATCAAGGTGAGACTTGAATTGACCCTTTTCCTCACTTTTAGACTTTTAGTTGATAGATCATACCCGACTTCTTGACTGTTGGTAATAAATTATTTATAAGTTGCTTAAGTCTCATATGCGTGTATTATATATGCATTATCATCACTACCTTTTATCTTATTCAAATTCCTCAGGTTGTCCCTACCATCTACACCGACAAAAGAGGACGCAAAATCCATTCCAACCAGGTGACAAACTATTCCAGTTATTCCTTGTTCAACGCCCTAGCCACAATATTGCTAAAAATGGATCTTATTTCTTTTTTTCTTCATTTTTTTTCTGTACAGTTCTCGGTGACCGAGCACTTCAGAGATGCTGATGGATATCCAAGGCCTCTTCCTGGGGTGTTTTTCGTTTATGACTTCAACCCGATTAAGGTGAGTGAACTTGTTTGATGCATATGATTGCTCTGTGTTGCCTTCTGATAGACCCATCTTTTGCGTATTACTAAGTACGAGTGCTGGTCTTTGTTTACATTTTGCTCTTAAGGGTTGGATTTTTTTTTATATTTAATTGTCTTCAAAAAATGATTAAACTTTATCCACATTAAAAAATGTGGATGTTTTGTATGATTGTATCACCCCGTGTGGTGCGAGTGTGCCAAGGCTGTTCTTTGTTACTAAGGAAATTGTGGAGTTAAAAACCTCCACAATTGAACAGTGAACCGTGTCTCGTCCGGATTGCTCCACGTAGCTCTGAAGAAGTCGTCGCCAGAGAGTTGCCTGACTGATACACCGGTGTGGTGCCTTTTTGCATGGTAGTGTGTGTTATTTATGGTCTGGCAGAGAGTCGCCTGACTTGGCCCACGATGTAAGAGGTGCATTCATCATTGCTGTGGTTGGGGCTCGATCTTCCACATCACGAATGGTGCCTACCGCTTCCTTCATGGTGAAAAAAGCTGGTCGGCGGGTGGCAGGTTGCTCATATGAACAGGCAGAACTCATTAAAAAAAAAATTGGCAACAAATCTCATTTGGATCAGTGTGAAGGGGTCGTCATTCTTGCCCTAGTACTACAAGATCAGGATGAACAGATGAACGACCTAATGAATTGCAATTTGAGGTTGTGGGCATTGAGGTTGGTCAACGATCCACATTGAAACCAGTGAACTTGGTTTAAGGACGCGTGACTAAATAGGCTGGTGTCTCAGTGTCAACTCGGGCAACTTCTTCAGAGCTACATAGTGCGACCCAGAGGAGACACGTTTCACTATTCCATTGTGGAGATTTTTAGCTGCATAGAAATAAATCTTGTTAATCGATTTGATTCTCTGTTACATAATCTCTTATAACTGTTGGCCCATTGTTTATCCTGAATCGTATTCTTTGTTTTTTGAATCTTTGGGTTTAATTGGTCCTACTCCATTGTTGCAGGTGACCTTGACTGAAGATCACGTACCACTCTTGCACTTCTTGACAAACATTTGTGCCATAGTCGGAGGTAAACACCACGCCAAACCCTGCTCGCAATATACAAGATTTTTTTTTCCAAAACCCTTTAAATTGAAAAAAAAGACAGTCATGAATGGATGGCAAAGATCCAATGGTCATGATTCTGTTCGAAATGCAAATCATGGTATGCTTTGCTGGGTTTCTGTAGGTGTTTTCACCGTCGCTGGTATTGTGGATGCATTGGTGTACCATGGTCATCGAGCGATAAAGAAGAAGGTGGATCTCGGGAAGTACACATGATGCTTTGTGAAGATGGTAAGGATTTCATCCATCCGGGAAATCGTCAATAGGAAGAATGAGAGCAAGCTATTAGTTCAGTTGATCATGGGTGTGGCCCTTCGATATTGATACATATAGTTTATTTTTATTTATTTAGTTAGTTTTTTCAATTATACATAATAAATCTTCATAATTGTACATCATGGAATTTTTTTATAATTTTATCCATTTAGTGTGACTTCCATGTATTCCAAAATTATCCAGGTGAATTATATTTTTTTGGGTAGACTTTAAGAATTGGTTTGGGAACGCTGGTCAAGAATGAGTATTCCTCCTTACTCACGAATTCAATTCTTTAGATTATGTGGAAAGGAGAAATGATTTTTTTTTTGCATGGAATACACATGAATGACAAAAGGAATGGATGATCTGAATCCCTGACTGGATACATTAAGGTTGATTGGTTCAAAGTGTGAGGAAAATATAAAAATATGCATTGTTCAATACAAATCATAGGGGGTTGATTTTGATTCATGAATTGTTTAGTTCAATGTAATTTAATAGTTAAATGAACTGATTTTAATTTAAAGCTTATATGAACTTAGTTCAACGCAAGACCCTTTAAATGCAATGTGTACAGTTGTTCAATTCAATATGATGAGACCAAAAATATCATTTCAATGTCAGTTTCAGTTCAATGTATAGGTTATTTTGATTGATTCATTCAGTTATTCAGTTTTGATTCATGAATGTTTTAGGTTGGGAGGTATATATCTCAATAAAAAAAAATTTACATTTATTAAAAATTAAGTTCATTCAAATACAAATGAAAAATATATTTTTTATTAAAATATATACCTCTATTATCCTTGAAACTCTTCACATAACTATCCCTAACATTTTCTTTAGATAGTCATGGTATGTTCACTTCTATTCAACAATGGTTCAGTTCAATTTATAAGTTTTTTTTTTAATTCATGAATTGTTCAATTATAGGGTAAAAATTCTCTCATCCAGAAATCCAATTAGTCCTGTCTCTAAACAATGGTTGGATTTATCAGGTCAAATTCAATCAAAACCCAAAACCAAAAAAGCATGAAATGGCACAATGATTCTTCTCTAAATATTATTTAAAAATACAAATCTATTGCCGACCATTGACAGTGAAAACCGCAGCTCAGGCTGCACAGGAATTTATTATTTTATATATTCAAATGACAGTGATAACGTAGCATATAATAACATCAATACATATATAAAAAGAATGCACTGTTATGTGAAGGTTGTCCCACAAGAGACCACCTTGAATTTGAAACCAGTCTATCATTGCATGAAAATATTTACAGATATAAAAATCTGAATTACTTAAACTAGTAAACCAGGGGGGGGGGAGCTAAACCGTGCAAGTCTCATGCAATTTATTTATTTATTTATTTTTAGAGCTTAGTCAAACCCTTCCTACATTCATCCAATGAAGCCAGGAATTTATTTTCCATAAACATTGCTTTCACGAGATATAAAAACATACTGATCATCTTTCATAGAATACATTTAATAAAAAGAAATCTCCAGTGGACATAATAATAATATAAAAAAATCAGCATCTAATCCATTAGATGCTCCCTGGAAAATTTGATATAAAAACAGCTTCAAGCTAAAATTCCTTTTCAAACTCGTTTTTGAACATTTGGGATCTGTTTGATAGCTTTGGCTCATGAAACACAGTTCTTATATATTTCATGGAAAAAAAAAAAAGAATAAATGAAATTTTGCATAGACAATCCAAGAATGATTACAGGAATAGAGGGTTTCAAACATCATTTTTCTGGGTGCTACTTCTATAACCAGAAAGAGATGAAAATGATCACCAAACTGACTCTTAGAGGTGTGATCTATCAACTTAACTTCTCAATTAATCAGAATGGAAGCTCTTGTCCAACCACTGCTGATTCTGAGTTTATAATCACAGAAGAGCAAGAATATCGATCAGGTTTCATGTTAGTGATGATTTGGTGAGACAAGTATTAGATTTAGAACCTCGAATTCCAATAATTATTTGCTTGTCTCATATTCACTCAACCAAAACCAGATCTTGTCATTCTATGTCCGTCCCCAATCAGGAGCTAACAATTATCCCCAAATTATTTTTTATTGTTCGAGACATGTCTCTTGATTGGAGACTGATATGCACTAATGAGCTCCAACACTGTCACGATCTCATCTCATCAATGCGATTCTCTAAGCACAACAGGTTTCAAGATCAAAGGGCTGCTATTATACTTGCCTTGAAAAATGTGTTGATAGGATTTATATAAGATCCATAGATGACTTACATTTGAATAAAGATTGGATCTATTTTTTAATCACTCATATTTTAAATTAGTGATGACATGACCGTCTCATTTTTAACGTCTTTATTTTTTATGATTCAAAATAGTTTGGATCAGTAAATAAGGCAAATTTTGAGTTATGAATTTTTTAAAGGACTTTATATTTTTCTTAAACATATATGAATGATTCTACCAACGAGAGTTGATCTGGCTACTCATAATGATTATTTGATTCTGAATTAGTGATAAACATTCAGTATCAAGAAAATGGTCATTTTGCTGGCCTGAATATTTTTTGGAATAAGTTGATGAATAGGGAATATACTGTGAATTTAGTACCTGTTTTTAAAAATAACCTGTATTGTTCAATTGTTTAATTTTGATCCTTCGTATTGACTTGTATAATCTTTATAAAACTAGGTTTTGGTGGGTGTCAGTGTCACTCTAACTATAACACAATTATTATCCATCTAAATAAATATTTAATCATCAGGGCGTGTTATGGCATGTTCTACAGTAGCCCTGTATAAATTAACAATTATATTTGTGACATCTAAATACATAGCTGTTATTCAGCCTGCTATCTTCCCAATTTGACAACTTGGATTCAAAGCAATGAAAACTATAAACCAAAAACATGTTGTCTTATTAGGTCAGGCTCAATCAATTTGAGACTATAAAGAAAAAGACCCAAAACCACAAAGCCTGATATGATACATTGATACTTGCTAAACAGTCAACAAGGGTAGACAAAGTGTACATTCATAAATGACATAAAATAAGTGCAGTAGCACATCTGATCATTAATATGAGAAATAAAGGCAGTGACGACAATTAAGCTATTTTTTAAATTACAAAGAATGCAATAAGCATGCAAACTAAATGGATATTCTGTTTCTGAAGACACTGAACATGCAATTCAATGAACATAAGTTTGTTCAACCAATATGTACAAAAAATGTCCGATCGCCAAACTTTTCAGAACATTTGAAAAAGTTCAGGGTACAAAGTGACTATGGATCAACCAGGGCAGGCGAAAACATTACAACTTGACTAAACAAAGGGAGGAGTTTTTTCATTCTGCAACTCAGACTGCACATGAGTTAAGTTCTTTTATGTTCAATGACAGTGATAATACGGCATATAATAACATCAATCATGTATAAAAGAAAGGAAAATTATGTGAGGGTTGTCCCACAAGAGACCACCTTGAATTCCAGTCCAGTCTGTATATAAATCTAAATTTATGAAACAAGTATATCATGGGGGGGGTATCCGTGCAAGTCTCATGCAATTTATATTTTTTTTAACACCTAGTCAAACCCTCCATCCATGTATTTATTTTCCATAAACATTGCTTCCATGGATTTTAAAACATACTGATCATCTTCCATAGAATCCCCCCCGGAAACCTCCACTGGACGTAATAATAAACCGTACCAACCATACAGAAAGAACACACAACTGGTATACGAGGCTATTTCATAATAAGCAAGCCAACTAATGCAATCCATTGACCCTTAGATTCGCCAGAGAGCACCAGCATCAGATTCACTGTATTATTGCAAACTTGTACCCACCCCCAACCAAAACAAGCTTATAAATTATACAATCAAATATAAAATGTGTCTAGCTAAGGTGGGGGACTATCAATGGTGTGATACAGAAAACAAAACCCATATAAGAATATCAATGGTGTGATACAGAAAACAAAACCCATATAAGAATATTGCCCTATATACAAACGCCCCATATAGGAACAAGTTGATTCAAAGGTGTCAAGGGAAACAGTGTTCTTCAAGTGCAAAAAAAACAGGGCAAAAAAACAACTCTTACTCTCCCAGTTAGCTTCAGATTAAACACACAAACTTATTCAACCAACGAATATATTTGTATAACAAACCAACAACAGTTTTCCGCTGAAATGAACTCTACATCTCTGGATATCACTTACTGCATATACTATCTTGTTCTATGGCTAGTTTATTAAGAGACGTACCAGAAGTAAACATGAACAAGATTTAACATCTACATACAAAAATAGCTCCCAAGGTTGCTCGTGGCTGGTGTGCTGGTGTGCATTTCTTTCAGATTTTGAACTCCACCAGTATATGTTTATATATGAATATAAACTAAACAGACATACAACATATATGACTGTACACATAGAAAGTAACAGAAATTACATAAAGAGAGCGAACACACACCTCATCTGAGCGGGTAACCGGTAGACCTCAGTTTATCTATGATTCTAGAAGCCATTCATCTCCAATAGATAAGTCCGCTGTTTCACCAACGCCTTAACAGCCGCCTTGGATGGTCCATCAAAAGCCCCATAAACAAACGCTTCCACTTCTTTCCTGCTATGGCTACTGTTCCCACTGGTGCTGCCGCCAGGACCAGCCCCTTCCACGGAAGGCTTGATCGAAACCAAGGTCGCTCCTTGTAAACTCACCCCCTCAGCAAGATCCAAATATGGAGCGTACCTCAGTTTCATATTTGAAGCGGGGACTTGAGTGCGGTTTGAAGAGGCAGAGGCCGTCAGTGGCTTTTCTCTGAACTCCTTCAGCTGCTCGCACCCCATACACAGCGTCCCCTGCCCATCGGCGTCTGTCAAGACCAGGTTCCTCAATGTTGGGTGATCCTTAATTATCTGCCTCAACAGATAGTGCCTAGTAGAAGCCGCAATTAAAGAACTGATCGTCCAAACCACACGCAGTTTCAACCCTCCGTTCGTGTAGAATGGCTCGGGTATGCTCCCGTTGTCCTCCATGGGCTGTTCTACATCCGAAACCAGTTTACGATCCATACGAGTCCCACCCAATATAACGCAATTCTGAAGGGTGCTCCCAAACTCGGCCTTCCATTTCAAGATCACCCCATCTTCAGTCCCCACATCACCGGCGGGCAACTCGATCCGAAGGTCCCGGACGTTTGTGAAGTTCTTGAGGACCTGGGCGGGCGAGTGGTGGGAAAGCTGCGGGAGCATAGGTTTGTTCGGGCCATTGGTGGTATTGCGGAGCTGGTTGAATGGCTTGAGGAGGGTGAAAAGCACGAGCTTGATGAGGTGGGAGAAGAGGTTCCGGGGCTTCGTGGAGGACATGGAGAGTGGGTCATCTTCACCGTCCATGTCCCCATCAACAGTCACGACGCGATCGATCTTGACGAAGACATCGTGGACGAGAGGGACAAGGGAGTTGAATCGCTTGGAGACAACCGCGCAGCGTCCGAGGGAACGAACGTCGGCAAGTTTGTTGAAGATCAAGAGGACCAAAGAATCAGGGATTCCATCGAATCGGTCCAGGTAGGGTAATGGGTCGATGTGGATCTTGGTTTTGGATTGCATGTTCTCTGGTTTTACGAGGTTTGGTGTTTGGGATACCATGCTTTTGCCAAGATATGATTGAGTCTTCAAAAAATGAATAAAAAAGATATCAAATTGAACAAGATTGGAGCTTTATAAGGTATGACGAACCAAATGTTGCAGAAGACGAGAACCCACTGAAGATTGAGCGTTCTAAAAAAAAACAGAGTTGAAAATTAAGCATTCAATAGCAATTTCAAACATATGGAACAACAAAAGAAACTGTTTTTCAATATCGATGTTCTTTAAAACTAGCACCTCCACCCGAAAAAAATCAGATATTTATCGGAAACACAAAATTCAAAACCCCAAAACAAAGAAGAAGAATATAAACCCATCCGATCAAAAAATCATAGAAACTACCCCAAAAAAAACCAAATTTGCTTCCAAATCGGGATCGAAATCCAGAAACAAAGACGTAAGAATTCCCAAAAACTAACCGACAAGAATCCAAACTTACCTTAAAAAACCCGATCTTTTTCACTCAAAACCCCAAATTCCAAGACAGTTCAGGAGTGAATCGAAACACCGTGCATCGGGAAAACTGAAAGAGGTGATCGAAATGATTAGGGTTTCGAAATCGATGGTCTGTTCGAGCAGACGCTTTATGGGTAGTGATGAGTGAATGCTTGGGAGGACGGACACTTATTTTGCTTTCGAGGACCAGATGAGACGTTACAGCGCCGTCATGTCCACGTCAGCAATGGTTTTACGTCCGTTTCGACAGATTAACGGCTCGGGATCGCTTGCATCGAACCGTGCGCCACAGATATTTTGAGGTCCTAGGATCTGAATAAGTTGGAATAAAACGAAATAGTCGAAATGTTTGAAAATATGAAATAAATAAAAATTTATACGTTAAAATTAACTAGTGTAAAATAAAATATAAAATATATATTTTATTAATAAAAAGTGTATGGAACGGATATAATGCATGTGTTTTATTTTTAGTGTTTAGTTTTGTTTGTAGTTTGTACACATTTAAATTTTGGTAAAATATATATTTTGTTGATTAATAAAAAATGAAATGCATATTCATATGGATCAAAAGCATATATTTATGGATAATGTTGGGTACAGCACCCAATATAGTTCACACATGTTTTAATATATAATAAAAATAAATATCATCTGATGAGGTATATGCATGTTTTGATAAAAAAAAAATATAATTCTTCATTTCAAATTAAATAAATATATTTTTAGCAAATGCAACAAAAAAAATAACGAGATATATATATCACATAAGAAGGTATAGATACATCTCTGGATGGCTAACGAGGCAAATGAAACTACATTTAAATTGTAAAAAAGATTATGTGTAACAATGTCCTATATATATACGTTTTTTTTTTATATAATATAGTGTATATCGAGATAAAGAAGAATATACTAAGTTAACCAAGTTCATATATTATGTTAGTTGTAAGGTCTGCAAAGGGCTAAAAAAAGATAGAGTGTGTCAACATCTATTGAAATTTGAAGATGTTTATTTAGGGGTTTTTTATTTTAATTTTGAGAAAAGCTGTGTTTTCAAGGGACTTTTTTTATCTCAGAATTTTGAGGAATTAAAAATCACAATTTTACTATAAAACCTTGCCATTATCTTACATTTTTTTATTTTTATTCAGCTTATCTTGTTTCTATATATTTACATTTTTTATAAGTACTTTTCACTCCAAATCTCATTGTCCTCGGCCTCTCCTTATTCTAAATCTTGGCTCTGCTCCTGTCCCTAAGGGATGTATATACTTCGTTGGGAGGCTAACGATGTATATGGGGCTGTCTATGGTATTGTTCACAAGACTGTGTGTAATAACTTGTCGCTAACAACGTTCTTGATTCAAACACCTTTGGTAAATCAGGTGAAAATTCTTCTATATAATTTATTTTTTATTTTATTTTTATTTTTTTTTGTGAATGTTTCTACATAAATAGAGTGAGAATAAACATTGAAGTGGTCAGCGCTCATTTATTCAATGCAAGTCTGATCATTGGTATTTTAGATTTTATATAATTCAAAATTAATATTTGGTTTCAGATTGCTTTAAATTCAAACTGGATATGGATATTTTTTAGATAATTGATCCACCTAAACATCGATAGTAATTTGGATCATCAAGTAATATGTTAAAATAATATATGAGACTATAATTAAAATCAAGATTTTATGTTTTATGATCTTATATAAAAAATATTATAATCGTTTAAATTTGTATAATTACGATTAATCATTCAAGATGATGAACATATGTATATAAATTTATTAGATATGTTCAGATTTAGTTAATTTTTTGGATCAGATATATTGATATTTGTATTTGTTGTGTACATGGATGTTTTTCAGATCAATGACAAGTTTGTCTAAAAAAACAAACATATTTTTCTTTCTAACAACGTGGACAAAAGTATGCACTCGACCATATAAAATCACAGAGATATATAATTGAGTATATTATATATCTCTGTGATTTGAAGATGTGGATTTAGGGGTTTTTTATTTTAATTTTGAGAAAAGCTGTGTTTTCAAGGGACTTTTTTTATCTCAGAGTTTTGAGGAATTAAAAAATCACAGTTTTACGATAAAAACCTTGCCATTATCTTACATTTTTTTATTTTTATTCGGCTTATCATGTTTCTATATATTTATATTTTTTATAAATACTTTTCACTCCAAGTCTCATTGTCCTTGGCACCACCTTATTCTAAATCTTGGCTCTGCTCCTGTCCCTAAGGGGTGTATATACTTCGTTAGAAGGCTAACGAGGTATATGGGGCAGTATGTGGTATTGTCCATAGGACTGTGTGTAATAACTTGTCGCTAACAACGTTCTTGATTCAAACACCTTTGGTAAATCAGGTGAAAATTCTTCATTATAATATTTTTTTTTTTTAAGATGTTTCTACATAAATAGAGTGACAATAAACATTGAAGTGGTCAGCGCTCATTTATCCAATGCAAGTCTGATCATTGGTATTTTAGATTTTACATAATTCAAAATTAATATTTGGTTTCATATTGCTTTAAATTCAAACTGGATATGGATATTTTTTAGATAATTGATCCACCTAAACATCGATAGTAATTTGGATCATCAAGTAATATGTTAAAATAATATATGAGACTATAATTAAAATCAAGATTTTATGTTGCATCCTCTCTTTACGATCTTATATAAAAAATATTATAATCGTTTAAATTTGTATAATTACGATTAATCATTCAAGATGATGAACATACGTATATAAATTTATTAGATATGTTCAGATTTAGTTAATTTTTTGGATAAGATATATTGATATTTGTATTCGTTGTGTATATGGATGTTTTTCAGATCAATGACAAGTTTGTCTAAAAAAACCAACATATTTTTCTTTTTATAACGTGGACAAAAGTATGCACTCCACCATATAAAATCACAGAGATATATAATTGAGTATATTAGCACTCTAATAATTGTCTATTTTACGTTCTGAACATGTTTTGAAACCTTTTTTTATTATAAAAATACACATTTGTACAATAAAACACGTGGTTACACAAAATAATTAAAACATATACTCTAGTGAATTGATTAGCTATATTTGGACATTACATTAACCAAATATAAACTAGTTTGCCATAGTATATGCTAGATTAAGAAAAGATGAGGACCTCAGCACCCAATAGCATCCTATTCTTTTTAACATCCATCAGGAGGGGTTGACTGTGAATAAGACAAAAATCTTAGCTATTGACAAATATTCTTTGATTAGCTCCTAGATCTTTTGAACACATGTTTAAATATTCAGATCTTTTCAAATTAAAGAATATTCATGTTTAAATATATTACAATAATTGACACTGATTCTCTTAAAAAAATTTAGTTCAGGAGTACTCTCTATTTCCAAAGATTTTAGAAAGAGAATGGTATTTAGAGTTCACTGATTTGAATAACCATACAAGGTAATTAAATTTATACAATATCTGAAAAAACATAATTCTATAATATACCCTTGATATTTACGTATGTTTTTAACATATTAAATATGAAGCATTTATGATTTTCATATGCAATTCAGTCCGCAAGTAACACATATTAGTATAATTAAGGCTCATGCCTATCAATTTCTCAATAATAATAATAATAATAATAACAACACGTTTTTGGAATAATTGATAGAACTATTCTATGGGGATGATATACCCAACCACCACATTAATAGGATAAAACACTCCATTCTAAAAACAACAATCTAATAAATTCTTGAGCACTTCTAATAATATCAACATCAGAAGAAAAAAAAAACATTTATATTCATTAGGGAGTAAGTTAAATGAGCAGAAATATTTGATTGGTGAACTAGGGAGCAATCAAATGATACTTGTAAAAGTCAATTCAAATTGTGTAGACGTTAATGGTTCCTTATGAAATTTCATGATCAGTCAGGTCCATTTTAGTATTTGGTTACAAAATGATTGTTAATAAGACATGAAATTTAAAAGTTGACAAAATTTGAAAGCAACAACATATTAAAGCTTCCATCATATATGATAATGATACGGATGGATTGCCAACCAAAGTGAATCTTAATCCCATTATACATGGAAAAGAGAGTTTTTGAGGACCTGAAAATACCATAATTATTGTTGTGATTGGGTCACATATAATTGTGCATAGGGAAGACCTCCTCTGACCTATCACTTGTGGTACCACATAGGCGGGGTATAAACACCTTAGTGTGTGCATGCAACACAATAGGTTATATTTATGTAAATACATGAAAAATTAGGAAAACAAACATGTTATTTTTTAAAATATTTCTAATGTTTGCTCTCTTACAAGTATTTTGAAAAAGCAATCATAGGTTTCATGGAAATTTAAAATTATGGTGCATTTTGCAAGGTTACGAAACACAAATATTTTTGATGAGCATGTTATGTCTGTGTCTCACATATCAGACATGGAACACGATATAACACATGTTAGACAGATATCAAACATGAGTTAGACATGTGTCTAAATTCAAAAAATAATGGACATAACATAGACCCTCTGTGCATCATAACTTTTTTACCCTATTAATTGGAAGGTTTATGCTCACATAGAAATTAAATAATAATAAAATTTTAATGGAGTTAATGAAAAATGTTAGACTCGACCATTTTTCGATCCCAGGTTTTAGTCCACGCCCTTTTTATTTAAAAAAAAAAGAAATAATATGCAACATCTCCTAATATATGTCTTTTTTTTAAATAAATAAAATATATAATTCAATAAATTGAATTAACTAAAAAAATTCTAATGAGATAGTTATCTCATTACAGTGAAATGATATATATAGGAGACTATAAATGAGAATATAAAATGAGATGAATATTACAAAGCGCATATTTAACACACCTATAAATAATTATATGTATAGTTCATGGATGTGGCTGTTGTTTTCAAATAGTCATAATATAAAGTATTGTTCATTCATTCATTCATTGAGATATGTGTCTCTGCCTGTGCTCCATTGAATCTCCAATCAATCTTCAAATTAAACCTGTGCATATATAACTATAGTAAAGCTGTGCATATGAGTAATCCTGTCGTCCACGGCTTTCACCCAATTCGGCAAAAAAAGAATCCAATAGATGTTTAACAACCCCATTTTGTCACTAGTACCAATAGGTCATAAAGGGGAATAAATGACTCATATTTGAGACTTGGAGGACTCTGCTACTGTCACTAACAAGCCCCCATAAAAGCATTTCAATTTTTTTTCAAAGCTTGATAGCTACATGTATCTGAATAAAAGCAGTGGTCCTTGTCAAAGTCCATACTCCCCTGACTCAGATTATTTGATCATCTGCTTCGATCACAAGCATAGTCACAAAATTCATGTATGACAAATATTCAATAATGGTTTTGTTTTGATCATTACTATGAAAATACGCGTAAAATTTCCAATGATGTGTAAGAGGGTGATGCTGATGCAGGTTCATGACACAGATCCTGGATGTACTGAACGCACAGTTTATAATTTTGTTCCATTGGAGTTGTTCTTAGGATGATCATTGTCTGTCATGTTATCTAACTTGCTGGCATCAGTTGCTATGACTATAAAGAGAGCATGTGATGATAAAAATGAAGGAAAAGATAGTGGGAAAGGCACACTTTTAAGGCATTCAGTCTCCAAAGTGTGGGGATACCAAACAGATCTTGGTAGGAATTTTTAGGTGGTGGTGGTTTGTTACAAAAGTCACGTTTGCTATCAATTGTCAAGTGGATTCAGTATTCGCAAAATCAGTTTCAAATAGGTTTATTTAAATATTTTCTGATTTTTTTTGGAAAAAATCCATATAACCCCCTGCAAAACTATCCGAAATCCATATAACTCTCTAACTTTTCTTGAAGTCCATATGACCCCTTAAAAACACATATGTAAATTCAAATAGTCTTTTGAGTAAATTTATGTTGACAGACGAGGAATATTTTATTTGGTTAACCCCGTCTGACAACATAGTATACCAAAAAATCCCTACAATATATTAAAAATGTGAAAAATACTCTACAAATGATAATTTTACCCTTTTGAATAGGGTTTTATAATCTATTAGGATGGGTAAAATCACCATTTACAGAAAATTTACCACATTTTTAACACATGGTAGGAGATTTTTGGTATACTGTGTTTTCAGCCATGATTAACCAAATGAAATATCACCATTTATAGAGGATTTACCGCATTTTTAACACATAGTAGGAGATTTTTGGTATACTGTGTTTTCAGCCATGGTTAACCAAACGAAATATTCATAGAATATTCATCATCTATCAATAGAAGTTTAATTCAAAAGACTATTTGAATTTATATAGGTGTTTTTAGGAGGTTATATAGATTTTAGAAAAAGTCAGGGGTTATATAGATTTCAAGTAGTTTATAGGGGGTTATTTGAATTTTTTTCCTTTATTTTTAAGTGTTAAAAGTCAATAAAAACAACTTTTATGAAAGGTTAAAAAAACGGCTGAAAAAAGCATTTATCGAAAAGTTATTTTTGATAAATTGGTTCAAACATGCCCAAAGAAAAGGACATGATACATTCACACTTCACAGTGTTTTATTGGTGCTTTATTGGTGCAGTAGTTATGGATAGGAAAAATAAATGTTAGAAAATTGGGACAGAAAGGAGTGACTCACTGTCTGCCCTGCATATCTCTTAAGTCTGGAAACCTCTCCTGCATTCAAACTTTTATCAGGTGGTCCTCCTCTCCTTTACTATAAATAAATTCAGCACCCCCCCCCCCCCCCCCCTGTTGTGAAAACAAAAGTTAGGGCTTCTGGAACTCCACAGTACAAATTCACATGGGAACACAAATGCAGGTCACATGTGTTCTAAATCATCCCAACTAACATGAGCACATTGAGCAGGTTTTTTTTTTTTTTTTAACACTATAAGCACAATAATTTCTTGTATGCATCTCAAGCATCAAAAGAAAAAGGGAAAACTTTAGTGGATGGTGCGGTTACAGTTGGTGGCGAGCTCGCTTTAGGAAAAAAAAATGTCATATTATATGCTATGGGAAGGTAACAATTTTGAAAACATGATACTTCTCATGTATGAAGATACTTATACTTGTTTTGACATCTGCGTTTGGAAGATCATTTCTCCTGCAATTTAGGTAGCATATGAAAACAGGTTTGAAAAATGAGTTTTTTTCTTTAAACTGATATTCAATTAAGATTCACGAGAAGCATACTTTGGTTGGATTTTTGAAAGAACTATTTTTTTGCTCGTTATAACTGAGTGATTTTTTGCATTTTCTTCAACATCTAGGGCCACTTAGGGTAGCCATGCATAGTATTACTTTGAGTTGTTTGTCCATATTCCCTCCAGTCCCCCTTGGTCCTTGTAGGATAGGATTCCCTGTGATGCATGACAGGTAGACCCCCTTGTACCATGTATCCAGAGATGTCATTTAAGCACAACATGCACATTTATAAGGTATACACTATAGACCACAAAAACTTGAAATGCATGCGTATTTTTAAGTGTACATGTTATACACGCATCCAAGTGCATACCACAGGGGACCTCCAAGTGATCTTAGTCATGCATGTCTCTTCCAAATCAACCATGATTGAAAAATTAATCAAACCATTGTTTAATTAAACCTTTTTTTTTTTGTGTAGGAAAGGGTTTGTATCCAAAGCAGAGAGAAACGGGGCTACTAGGCCCTTAACAACCAACCCAGTTAGTAACTAATCCAGAGAACTAAATCATTTTTTCTCTAGTCCTACGCCGGTAGAAATCAAGGACGTGACCTCCCACAAAAGAGAGAGTGTCCTTACCACCACACTAAGCCTGCGGGGGTCTTTGTTCAACTACACTTGTAACAGAAACATGTCATATTCCAGTTTCATTTTTAATAGGTCATCTACAAAATTGTCATTTGCACCCTTAGAATTGAATATTTTAATGTATACCCGTCCCCATGATCACTGACAAGATGCTCAATTTTAGGAGCAGTGATTATTTCAGGAGGGCATACAAGCAAATGGGTAGTTTTGAAGGGTATAAGTGAAAAATACTGTATATCATTCACAAGGGCTATTCATGCAGGTCTCATTCCGCATTTGGCCCTTCTTTTTATCACACAGTAAAGCAAAGTCACTTTCACAACTTGTAAAGTCACATTCACCCACCCATTAATAACAGTGAAAAGTAAATCAAGGAAAAGAGAGAACTTTTAGTTTTCAGCGGTTGCAAATTAATCACTAAGAACACTGAGAAATTTAAAGGAAACAAAATGATTTGATCTCTGATACAGCAATTTTATTAGTATAACACGTAATTTTCAATCCTATAACGTCATCCAAGCTCCCTCAAAAAACAGAAAAATAAAAGTTGTGAAGGGCAAAAACCGGATGTGGTAGTGGATCTTAGTCCACAGGACATGACAGATAGACAGACATAAAGATAAGATAACTTATTCTGATTTACAAATGGGTGCATCTGGATAGATAGAGATAGAGATATACCTGATGATTCGTAACACAGAACATGAGGACCACAACCACCAACTTTAGTTTTATTCATGATTATAATGTGTTTCCAAAGTATATTTCATCTCTTGTGCAATCTCTATATATGTATGCATCATCTACTGGTTCACAAGGCTTCTATTCCTGTGTCGCACTCTTATTACCCAAATCCTGCTCAGTTTTTTCCGTGTCTCTTAAGGATTCAATGTTGGAGTTACTCGCTTTACCAGTGACAAGCTGTCCAACCTTGACGTACTTCTCCATGAATTTGTATTCCCAATCCTGCAGAGTTTCGAGTTCTGCCGAGCTGAGGCCTTCAATGTTGCCAGTGAGGTCTTTGGGGTCGAAGGACATGAGAGCCAAAGCCCGACTTGCGTCCCTCCCTGCAAAGAGGGCATAAGGACCACCAGGGCCATAAAACATCCTGCACAAAAGTAGAAACTCAATAATACTGGGTGGGAATAACCAACCAACCTAACCGACCACCTCATATGCATGACTAACCAACCAACCCCTTATCAGGGAATTAAAAAAGCAAACCAACCAAATCAATCACCTCATATGTGTACCGTTAAGCATCTACTGTTTGGCCATAATTAGCCCCATATGTAATGTTTGATAGAGCAAAGCAAAGCTGAAGGCAAAAAATGGCAGCATCTAAACGAATAACTAAAAATAACTAAAGGAAAGAAGCACGCTTAAATGACACCCACAAGAAAATGAAGATGATGACATCTTATTGACTAGTAAAAAGTTTTCGTTGATAATGAATTAAAGGACTTCAGATAACTCCAAACGAATAAAAAAGCTGTTCCTTAACCAATCTAAAATTTCACTGAATCAAGCACTCTGCAACCCGGGAAGCCAAACAATGATGATATAATCCAAAGCAGGTCCCACATAAGAAACTTAATTAAGAATGCAGGAGTAGGAGAAGATGAGAAGATAAAATAACTGATCAAGGATGATTAAGTTGGAAAATAATAACCAGAAAGAGTAAATTAGTAACTTAGCATCCCAAATTAGAAGGAGTTTACATTATGCCTACTATATCCTCTACTATTAGTTATTAATTCACAGAGTGAGTCATGCAACTTGCATAAAATGTTAAGTTCCTTTTTGTTGACCTATTGAGAAAGGTTATACTTTTCACTATGCTAACTCACCAATGTCAACAAAACATCATAAATTCAATCAAAATATAATAATAAATAGGATACGCTGCTATGAAAGACTTAATTAATGGATGGCAACAAATGGTCCCAACTCCCAAGTGAATTGGGGCATTGCCATCTTTTTCAATGTGTGACTTACAGCAGATATGGATACCAAAAATCAAGTACAAGGTAAACAAAGATTGGAAATTCATCTGACTATCTACCTTTTATACAAAAACTGACAGTGGAAATTTAGAATTTTTAATAGAATAAGAAGACCAATAGAGCTAGTCCGAGATCTAGACCTATGTATTAATCAGCATCCAAATCTAATCTATGAGCATACCCAACCCATTTATACCATGGGTGTGCAATTTTCCCCTTTTATGAAAATGATTCAAACAGCACTATCCTAATGCAGGATGCATCTTTAATTCTTAAGCATACTTTAATCAAAGAAATTGTCTAATTGATAACACCTAACTTGAGTAAAGCCACTAATAATATAAACTGAGTCAGGTCTTAATACTCTTAAACCAACCCTAGCTCCAACTAGTAAGTAGGTCTACATGTTGGACACCAGACCAACTCAAACCAAACCCATGGTTAACAATTCACTGAGACTGTACCTGAGAAAGAATTTCTCAGAAATGCTAGGTAGATGTGAAAGTGTTTTAGAAGATTGAAAAGGAAAGGGAAGCAAACAGGCATGGGAAGTTTACACAACTCATGATACCTTCAAGTGTGTTAAGACATATGGTTGTGAAGGAATGAAAAATAGTTCAACACTAGGCAATCTGCATATAGGATACTTGAAATAGCATCATTCCGATCTTTAAAAGAATAGTGCAAGGTGATCCTTTTTTTATTGAAGGTAGTTTCCCTACCACAATTCCATTAGAAACTGAAGCATGTGCCCAAAGCATACATATCATAAAAGGGAGGAAAATAAATAAATGAAACAAAATACACACGGAAATGGGTTGGAAGCAAACAGAATAGATTTCTTCTGATCCTCCTCCCCTACCACCACTCCACACCTACTCCTCAACAATTACCTTATCCCTCACATATAAAACTTTCCCTACACCCATCCCATGACGATCAGTCCTGAATGGATCTAATAATTGTTTCCCAAAAAGAGCAAGGTGAATTTTAAAGCTTAAAATGTACTTTTGGCCTATGGGGGTTGTTTTATGATACTGTGGGGGTTCGGGGTGATGTTCTGTGGTTGGATTGATTCCAGATATTTTCAAGTTCTGTTTCGTGGGAGAAATCTTTTCTTCCCCTTTTTAGGTATGGGTAAGGATTGGGGACTCTATTGTGCCAGAGCGGGGATCATCTGAGTGTATAGTACTGGTTCTTTGCAAGGGATGTAATCATTATTTTGCATCGAGGCTTTTGTCATCCTTGTTCTCTTTTTTTGCTTTATTTCTTTTGTATTGGTGGTTGGAGAGTAAAAAAAATGACGAACCGGATCCGGGTTGCATGATCCGTCCACTCCGCTTCCTCCAACGGGTACCAATTGGTTGCCGGCGATCCTAAACTTCAAGCATCATAGACACGGGGTGGCCTACAGAATCCTGTAGAATCCTAAACCTCGAGCGTGGGGGTTACCTGCAGAAAGACCCTCCGACGCTCAAGTCAGCCAATTGACAATTAGGGTTATGTTGTAGAAAAAGATTTCTCAATTCTCGTTTTGGGGGGATTTGGTATATATTTGCGGGATTTGGAGGACCAGTCATTAATAGCCCCAAATAAAATATGAATTCTGTTGGGATTTGGTCCCAATCCATACTTGACTTGAACTGGTCGTCGGATTTGAATGGGTTGACGAGCCGAATCTACGGATCGCAGGTAGGGCCTTCATTGATCGGATTGTGGACTGCGGACCTGTGGAGCATTACCATTGGGCTCAGAAAATGACTCCTATAGTAGATCCCTTTTCTACCTTGTTTTCTTGCAGTTTCTCTAATAATATATTAAGAATGGGAACCTCCCATCTTCTTAAAAGAACCTAAGTGTTATCTCAGATTCTCAATTCAATAAACATCTTTCCCCTTTCTATCTCCTATACTCATCTATTCAAACTCCAAAACACAACGAATTTTGCTGCATCCCAATCATAAACTTTACATTCCCACTGCAAATATAATAAACAAAAAAACCAATTGATCAACATGAGTTCTATTAAAAGAACCAATACAGGCACAAATAGAAAATTTATTCTAACAACAATACAACCATCAAAGTGAATCAAGAAACGCACACATCATGTATCATTGATTCTAAGTTCAAAACCTCCTCAAAAATCATTAGAGACAAACATAGATGAACAGACAACCAAATATATCACCTCGACATGGAGACGTCATATATCTGGCCCTTGATCGCCATGAGCAGGGGCTTCCCCGGATCAGACCCGTCGTACGCCCTCAGTTCCTCCTCCGTGACGTCCCCCAACTGCACCGGCTCGGACGGCCGCGTCGGCAGCGGTGGCGGCGCGGCCTTCGGAACCTCGACGGGCTCGATCCGCCTCTCGGCCTCTTCGGGGGAGACAAAGAGGCCGGAGACGAGGCGGTAGGCGCCGACCATGAGAGCGAGTATGGTGAAGAAGGCGGCGAGGTCGAGACCGGTGTAGGAGTGGACCGTCTCCGCCAGCGTCGGATACAGAGAAATCGCCATTGATTTTTCTTGTGTTATTGGAGAGGTGGAGAGAGAGAGAGAGAGAGGGTTAGGGTTTTAAAAGGAATGAAAGGGGGAAAATGGGAGTGTTGTCTGTAATGTTTGAGGGTAGGTGAGACACGAGAGCTCGTGACCGGTGGCGGGTACGAGGGGTGTTTTCGTAATTAGTGAGTCGATTAAATTTGACGCTGATACACGGAACTCCGTCCCGTCTCGTCAATCGATTTGCATGTTTATATATTAGCACCCCCCAACAAATTATATTGCACACCCTCTCCCGTTTTCAATTTCCATATTATGCGCAATAACGTTAGAATACACCAGGTACGTATCATGATGTATGAATTTAAAAAAATCAAATTTTTGAATTAAAATAGCACCTGTGGCCAAATAAATAGGGCCCAACGCCGGACTAAGGCCAAATAAACAGACCCAAGTCCTGTCCAAGGGCTCTAGTCTGACGGGCTGGGCCTAAGCTTTGGGTCCACGGGCGGACTTACGTGTCCAGATTTTAAACATGTTTTTTTTTAAAAAAAAAAATGTCTATTTATATATAAATGTTAAAATAACATAAAATTTAAAATATAATATTTTAAAAATATATTTATATCCATTGAATTTTCAAAAATAAAATTTAAAATGAATTAATTACTTAAAACGGAATAACTACGTATACTTAACTAGATTGGCACTCATTAAAATGTTAATAATTTGCATAATTCAACTACAATTCAAATAAACATTACATGTGACTCATTCATTATGTTGCTCCCCACGGGTCGATGGGCCGGACTTGCCGAATGGGCCTAGTCCGTGTGTGTGTGTGTTTGTGTGTTTTTTTTATATAATATATAAGATAAATATATGTTTCATACAAGTTGATTTATAAATAATGTATATATCTTGATAAATGGGTCTAGATTAATAACGAGTTATACAGGGTTACAAAACGGCATTGAAAAAAAGAATAGTGAATGACAATGCTCTTTCATGCATCACTCGTAATCAAGGGATTTTTTTTTTTTTTTTTTTTTTGTACATCTCACATTCTCACTTCATCTCTCCATCAAAATCTCCATGTGTTCCACACCAATGTAGGGGGTGCAAGAGCATTGAAAAAAGTGACTGACAATGCTCTTTCATGCATCACTCGTAATCAAGGGATGTTTATTTTTTTTTTTGTACATCTCACATTCTCACTTCATCTCTCCATCAAAATCTCCATGTGTTCCACACCAATGTAGGGGTGCAAGAGCAGTGGGAGGCAATGGAGTAGTGGAGAAGAGGTGTGGGGGGTTGGTTTAGTGTATTTTTAAATATGGCAACGGGATTGGTTAGAACAGGTTTGGTTAATCATGATTTTGCTAACAAAATTTCTTTTTAAATCTGTGACAGATTTAATTATCCCATACTTAGCATGTCAAGTTTATGAATTTTTAAATCACATACATGTTAAATAATAAGACTGATACTAGATGAAACTCAATCCTAACTGCATCGATCTCTCATCTCACAAAAAAATAAAAACTCAATTGATACCAAGTGAGAAAATGACCAACCAAACAACTCAATCTCATTACATGTACATTCTAATTACATGCACAACACGATTCTTCCTGTCACGTTAACCACTCATCAGTACAAACCACATCTAATTTTAAAATATCATATCATTTCAAATTATATCCATTAATCCTATTCAACCATTCAATAATCAACCTTAACCTTGCACGACTTCGACGTGATCCTCGAATCCACATCGAGCTTATCCACCGTCAATTCACACCGAGCCTTCACCGTGACCGTCCATGACTTGATCCATCCCAACTTCGCTCGAACGGGCACCGTCAGATCTATCCGGATCGGGACACTCCCACGGCTCTGATCCGTCATCATCCGACTCCGCATCGTATCCGATAAATGAAGGCCCGACCCGATTAAGCTCGTCTTAAACACCGTCACGTTTTTCGGCCCATGATAGAAGGACACGATGGGCCCGCTACAGAGGACGTCCGGCCCAAACGACACACTCGCGGAGCTCCGTTTCCCGTAATAAAACCCGATTTTTTTATTCGGGTTGTCCGCCCTGACCGTCACGTCGAACTTCGGGTCGATCGTAAGATCGGACGGTCGGGACGTCGAGTTGAGATCGAATCCCTTGATCGACACGCCGTCGACGGCGTACTTTGGCGCCTTCGGATCGTAGACGAAGTAGACCACGACGCCGGCGACGACTGCGGCAACGGCGAGGACGAGGAGGAAGCAGAGGAAGAAGCAGAAGCACCGGTGACAGGTGCAGAGTCGGCGATTGCTGCGGCGGCCGGTGGCGGAGGCGCGGACCCGGCGTTTGTGGTGGGAGGCGTTCGCCGGCGGTGGGTGGCCAAAGATCTGGTCTTTGGGGATCTGGATGACGTAGGTCCCTGGCGGCGGGGGTGATTTGGGGAAAAACGGTGGGTGAGGTTCGCCGGAGTCGGAGGTCGGGTGGACTCTTTCCGTCCTCATCATCGCCGGAAGTTGAGAAAGATTTGATCTTTATTGGCCGTTGATGGGGATGACGGACGGCTGAGATCGAAAGGAGGGGTCTTTCAATGAAGAACTGTTTATGTTTTTGAATTCGCAGAATGAATTACAGAGCATCGGTTGGTGTTGATGGGGGTGAATACGAGGCGGACGAGGTCTCGTGCATCGCAGGATTACTGTATTTGTTCTGCATTGTCTACTTTTATTGATAGTGTTCCCTATGCAAGTGACCGTTGTGCGGGTGAGGTTTCTGCTTAAGCTGTGTTACGCGGAGCAGAATTACGACCACGTCAGCACGACCGCGTAGAAGGAAAATCCGCGTCAACGGGAGGGGTTTTGAGTGAGTCATCGGTGGGATTGAGGGGGGACACTGTCGTGAACCGTTTGATTTGTGGGATTTGTGTTTTCAACGGTCGTGATTACGTGTTACGATTCAATGCGATCATTATTGAGTGGTGCAAGATTCATTGGAATGCAATAACTACACCGATCGGTCGGACGCCATGCAATAGCGTCTAGATTCATGTGATCTCAGCCGTCCAATTGATGGATTTCATGTGTGATGCATGAACGGCAGAGACTGACGTTATTGATTGGGGGTCCCACGATTGGGCCCCACAAGATCTACAGTGTGTTTTAAACCCAAAGGTCCAGTAATCTATCAATACATTATTTGTGCATCATTTACTTAAATCAACCAAATATATATATTTTATAACCCAAAAAAACCAAATATACATATATTTTATTTAAAAAATTATATTATTTATAATTGATATAATTAAATTCATTAAAATATATATTTTATCTTTTATAAAATTAAATATATATTTCATTCGATAAAGTATATGATTTAAAATACACTCAATGTAACATTTTCCATACATTATGCATTTGATGTTAAAACTAAAATACAAATATTGTTGATAAAATAAAAAAAAGTTAAACCAAACAAAGATTCCCCTAACAACTATTCTAGAATGGCTATTCTATAATACCAGATAAATTACATTGCTTCTCAAACCTAATGGAGATAGGGCGTGCTATAGGGATAATGGCAAACCTAATATTTATGTTTGAATAAATTGATATAAGTTTTGAGAGTGATTCTAAAAAAAAGTTTGTAATAACTTATCACAATATCTCAAGATGTAAAAAAGGATGATAAAATAATAAAAATTGTAATCAAATAAAAATTAATCTGATAGTTATCTATTATAGAATAACAGATAAAGTTACATCGCATGTTACACGTCAAGTAATAGTAACATAATTAGAGGTAAGCATAGTATTTTTAGAAGGTACCACTGACAAAAAAAAAAAAAACCTGAAAATGAGATGTCACGCAAACATGCCGTCCTTGCCCTATATATTGAAAGAGTTAAAAGATAATACAAAATCTTCCCTTACAAGTGATGATTTTTCCTCCTAAAGAAATTTAATAATAGTAAAAGTTGGTTGTGATGGTGAGATGCATGGACTCAGTCATGGTTATTTTATATATATATATATATATAAGAAAAGTGATTTGTTATTACTTGTTTTGTTAGACATACATTTGAAGTGTGTCACAATTTTTTTATGCTTAGTGGTGAGTCTGGTGACATCACGCAGAATAGTCTCTCTTCCAAACGATTATGTTTGGTGTTTATTTAAATAGTTTTGATTTGATCAATTCTAGATTATATCCTCATAGTAAAAGTGTAAAACTATAATATTAGGTTTTTTATATTTTCAGTTTTTCATATAATTTTAAAAAAATTGGATTGGACTGACTCAATCAACTAGTTACTGGTTTCAATCAAGTCTTAAAATCCTTTGTTAAACTATACAAAAATATAAATTGTTATATCAAAAGCAACTTTAGAGCTATGAAAATGTTTTGAATATATAGTATATTACATTTTTTAATTAATAATTATGATATCTAGTTAAGCCATTTTAGCCCCCTATCCATTGTCAAATCACAAGTTTGTTATAACTTGTTTTGAAAGACTTACATTTAAAGCGTGTCACGCATTTTATTAATACATAGTGGTTACATCACACGCAGTGGTCTCATTCAAACGTTTCTAATTAGTTGTTTAGTTGAATAGTTTTGATCGGTCCTACTAATTATAGAGTTTATAGTCATGCGTCTTTTTGGGAATTATAATAATGGATTCATGTTGTTAATGTTTCAACAATTGATTCTCTATGGTTTTAACAAGACGTGATTTGTAATCATGAATAAGTTTTTAAATCTCAAGCTTAAATTTTAATTTTGATTTGAATTGATTGTTTTATGCAATTAATTTTTATAAATCTTATTTGAAGTTTAAATTTTAATAAAGATATGATGGATAGATTCATTTTATTATCTATAATAAATTTATTATGTCTATCCATCAATCAAATCGAAAACTCAAATTTCAAAATTTAATCCTATTAAAAATTTAAAATTAGGCTTAAGAAATCTGGATTAAAAATCTCAAAATGTGATTGCAAATCAAGTTGTCTATGTAGAAAAAAAAAAAATATTTAGGACCAGTTATATTATAAAAAAACGAGGGCTATTTTTAGAAATCGCCCTTTATTTTATTGTTAATTTACCGGTTGAAGTTTAATCAACCTTTATTTGTTTTTTGTAGTAATTGAACAAGTAAAACGTGACAGACCGAAAGGTTGGTTTCACCAAAAAAAACAAAAACAAAACAAGACAAAACATTAGGTAAAAGATGATCCAATCAAAATTTATATAGATATTTCTTGTGAAGGATGTTTTTATTTTGACAACCTTTAATCAATCTTTCACTTGAGAAGAAATGAAAATCTAACATATAAATTTCCAACGTATTCAAAACAAACTAATTGCATGGTCGAAATTCATGACCTGTATGCCGAAATGGCTTGTGTGGATTTACTCATTCAACATGACTCTCTCTCATGTTTTATGAAAACCACTGCTGGTTTTGAGAATCACATTTAAATGCTTCCCAGCCTTCAATGCTGACTTACTTCATCTCTTTTTTTTTCTTCTTTTTTTATGAATGATTTGAAAATATGCACTCCTACCTACTTCAGTAGGGACATTAAAGACTCGTTTGGTAATATTAATCTAGAAAAATAAAAAATTTCAACTTCCCAACAAATCGACTGCAAACAAATTTTTTCTGAATACTCCATTAGAAAGAGAATAAGAATGAATATCAAATTAATACTAAGAACTAGTTTAGCAAACATTCTGATTTTCTTTCTATTAGAACACCAAAATAAATTACGTTTGTAATGCAACAAAACGTTTCACTCCTCACGGGATCTATACGAAGACAACTGATAAGACGCCAGAATTTAGATGGAACCGATGAAAATATTAATAATAATAATAATAATAATAATAATAATAATAAAATATAGGTAACTTTCAAATCCTATATATTTATTTAAAGTATTTCGATGAATCAGTACAGAAGTTTTATAAGCAAACATGTCTTATTCATTTACAATGGACTTACTTTATTGAGCAATGTCACGCATGGTTCCTTTTCAGCATATTGTCATTAAACATTTTTAATTACACATGCTTTCTTTTTACAGTGCCATTAAACATTGTTATCCGTATGTGCTCACATCAATATATATCTTATTAAAAAAAATTATACATTTTCTATACCTCATCTAAAAATCAAAACATGTGTGAATTAAAAATAAAACTATAAAAAAAACGTATACGTGTTTAGGGTGCGTTTGGTTGCGCGATTGTGCAGTGTTTGGTTGCGCGATTACAGGAAGCTGCGCTTACAATCGTGCTACCAAAACAGGTTTACTGTAGCAGCTTCCTGCACACAGATTTCAGACAAATAGTGTCCAAAAGCTGCGATTTCAAAAAGTTGAAAAAGTGAACTTCTTGCAGAATCAGTTTTAAAGCCCAGATTCCTGCAGTATCAGTTAAAGCCCAGATTCCTGCAGTATCAGTTTTGCAATCACTCAACCAAACGCACCCTAGACACGAATTTACCCTGTGGACATGATTTGGGGGTCACTGTGTGCATCCAATATTAATTGGAAAAAAGCTCTTGGTCATATCTTGATTCTTGATTACTCAAACAAGTATAATTTTTAAGTAGGTGCCTAAAATCCTGGTGTTGCATTATGGTATATAGTGGTTGATCCCTACAATTTTTTTGAATTCGAGTTTGGGACCAGCATGATGTCTCTGATCCAAAACCCTGGTCAGAAATAAATTTGTTTTCTTAGGAATCTAGTTATGAAAGATTTTTTTTAAATGAGAAATTTTTACATGAAAAGTCACAAAAATAAAAGATTCCATATACAATTTTTTAAATATTCTTACATAATGAAACCATGGTTGTCTAGATGGCCAAACGAGCCTTAGGCGGTGGCTAAGCGCCTAGCCGCCTAGGCGGTGCATAATTGTATATGTATTTTTAAAAATTGCATGTGATTTTATTAATGTTAATTTGCTAATTATGCATGCATTGTTTTCCTGTGCAAGTGAATTTGAATGAGAATGCTATATTTGAAAATGAATGCAATGTATGTTGGAGTCTTGGAGACAAGGGAATAAATCTACCATCGACCTACTGTTTCTACATGATGTTACTCTATATTTTTATGACTTGTTGGATAGTTTAAAAAAAAATGGGAAAACTAATAACCTATTGGTCATGAATATTGGCTACTTAAATTTTTTTTTATATATTAATATAGCTTACATGAATATTTTGATTTTCTTTGTCACAAGTCACCTAATGTACAGGCTGACTAGGCAAATGAATGCCTAGGCATCACCCGAGAACTATGAATGAAACTGAAAATGATATCATTGATACTTAAGTTACTACAATTCTGCTTCAAAAATAAAGAATGTGATAACAAAATATGCCCCAATAAAAAAAGAATTAATAAGAGATGTAAATGCCAAGAACTATGAAGTATAAATCCCAACCACTTCTCTGTCCATTTGATGTGCCAGTGTTTGGGAGGACAATGTGATGCAACAAAGATATAAAAGAAGATGAATGTGATGCAACAAAGAAATAAAAGAAGGCTGAAATAGTATTCTGAAATGCATAACAAATTCTCGGAGTTTCATCATCAACTATTGTGATCTTAAACATAATTGTAACTTTTGTGGTCACATTCATGTCTTAATATACAGTTCCAAAATTCCAAACATGGACCTGTCATCCCCCCATATCAGACCAATGGGATCTCAAATAAATCAGGGTATGAAAAGTTAAGATGAAAAGGTTTTTTAAAAAATAGATATGAAGGAAACCTATAATTCAGTCAAAACAGATAAAGCCATTACTACCTAATAGCACAAAAATGCAGCTGCCATGAAAGTAACAGCACTGACCTTTCAGAATCTCGCTTCAATGATTGCCCCGAAACATAGTTTATAATTGCTTCTTATTGGCCGTCGTCTCCACCACCACCGCCTGCCTCTGCTTCTTCTTCCAAGCCGGTAATTTCCCCGGGAACATCCATCTCAATAACCTCTCCCAAACATAGCACCCCCCAAACATGACCACTGCACCGACTATCAATTTCGTTCTCACCCCTTCCGGCAGCGGCACCAGCTTCAACCAGTCATTCAGATCTCTGAACAGGTCAGACGTGACAATCGTGAAGAACCCCACCGAGGCCATGAGCGCAAACAAGAATGGCTTGCTCTCCGACACGCTCTGGTTGAAGGGGTGGCCCATGTAGTTCACCGCAAAGGTCGCAACCTGGATCATCATGTTCACCATGTACGACACCGTGTTCACGAGGTTCGGGTGGAATTCCGAGTCGGGCTCGATGCACTCCTCAGGCATGTGCTTACCCGCCTCGTTGACCGCGGTGATCAAGAACGTGAGGTGGATCGCAAACTGACCAAGCAAAGACAGGAAGACGTATGCGCAGAAGATGTTGGGTTGGGGCCTCTCCTTGGAGAGGGTCGGGAGGGGGCGGGCATGGGAGATGAAGAGGAAGAATGCAGCGGTGAATATGCCACTGATGGTGGCTTGGACATCCCCGAGTTTGACGCCGTCCAAATGCATGACGCTGAGGACGTAGGCTGTCGCGAGGCAGTTGAGACCAAGGATTTTGAACATTTGGAGGGTGGTCACAAGAGTGCTTCTCCCTTGACGGATGATGTCAAGGGTGGGGGCCACTGATGCGTGCTTTGCAGTGAAAGGTGATGCCATTGATGCATCACCGAGCTTTACTAAAGGTGCAGACCGACCATCACCATCTTCATTCATCTCATCTATCAGCTTCTTTAGTTTCTCTCGTTGCTTGTCAGCTGGTGTGAGGTTTCGGTTGCTGCTGCTTCCTGATGAGGATTTGTTTTGGGTATTGCCATGGCTGCCATCATTGATGGTTAAAGCATTTGATGCTTCAGATGTGGATTTCAACTTCTTTGGTTTTCCAGATTTGTTGGTCTCAGATTTTGACGACTGTGAGGATGAGGTGCCCCCAGATTGAGGCGGAGGTACAGCATTGAGGAGGGCAACACCCACATGAGCCTGTAGAAAGTTTAAAGGCAAATATAGATTTTGTATAATGGAAAATAGGAGTGAAACTAGATATTTTGTCATAACAAATATACTGATAGTGATTGATGTCTGAATGGCACATTAAAATTGGTTTTTCACTTTTCGGAAGGCGGACAATGCTTAATATACTTCTAGCATTTGGATAACAATCTAGTTTCCTACTTCATAGTTCAAGATGTTTCCTTTAAAGGAGTTCATGAGCATAAAAGAGATCACCTGCTTGAGAGCTCCAACATCATTTGTTCCATCTCCACACATCAGTGTCATTCTTCCTACTGTTTTGAAAGTCGTCATGATAAGTTCCTTCTGGTCAGGAGCAACCCTCGCGAAGACCTGCAGTCAATTGTTGTTGTGTTCATTGTGAGATAAGCTAAAATTTCAGTAAACAAATAAGAGTTTGGAGAGAGATTTTACGCACCTTCACGTAAGGAATTACTTGAAGAACAGCAGAAGTCTGCTGCAGCATCTCAAAGCAGTCCCCACCTATGCATAGATCATAGGAATCGGACAAACCTTCCACTTCTTTTTTGCTGTTCAGCAATAGCAACCTCAATTAAAAGAGTATAATAAATTCCTGGAGCTATTTTGGCATCCCAATTACTAGAACCAATCAACACAGCAAATAATAGAAAACAATGACATAGCAATGAATTTAGCCAAGGATTTAGTGTAAACATTTCTATGAATATATAAATATTACATAATATTAATAATAAATAATAACAGTTTACCTATAAGGAATCAACTCAGTTTCATCAGGAGAAATCCATTCAAAGCCTCCACTGCTCTTTGATGGGGCAAGAATCAATGTTGGCTTAGAAATAATATGGACTTGGCCAGCTACATGGCATGCCGTAAGAGCTTGGTCCCCTGTAATCATCACCTATAACGCATATAAACCAAATGAATTAGCTTCCACAGAGCCCTAAAATTCAAAGTTTTGTAAGTGAAAATTTTAAAACCCCTCGGTGATTTACGAAATATAGAAAATATAAATTTTATTAAATATTACCAAAACTTCCAATTGAGACGTGAATTTTCAATTAAATCATATATGCACCTATCAACTAAAAGTAAAATATCATCAATAACTTTAAGCAAGTCAAATATATTATCTAGCTGAGAGTTTACTGCTTCATTGGAGGTTATGTTCTCTCTTTTTTTTAATAGCCAACTCACCCATTCAAAATGAAAAAATAGCAGCACATCACGTAAGGATCTAAGATAGACTTTCCTCATAAACCATCATATGTATCTATGCATTTATAATTATTTTCTGCATGAGACCATCATATGCATCTATGATTCTATGCATGCATATAAAAACAAATGTATATGACTTGCATGGACAAAACTGTAGATGCTGATTTGTGAACCCAACTTTCACCGTTTAATGCAATTTCCTCACTGTACTGAAGGGTTCAATAGTCCAGATATAATATTAGTACCAATGGAGTCTTCCCTTACCAAGTCATGTGATGATTCTCTAAGTTCAGAAAGAACAGAACCCGAGTCTGGTCTAATTGGACAATTGAAAACCTGAAAAGAAAAATGAGAACTTCAAATTATTTGACATGAAATAAAAAATATACAAGTAAAACATTCTTACAAGTATAAAATAGAAAGCGCAGGACAAGAATCGGATGGTTGATTTACCGCAAAACCAGCAAAAGTAAGACTATTTTCTACTGAATCTCTGTCCATATTTCTAGCTTCACTGACCTGTAATACAAGCAATTGCATGAAATAGTGAGTCTAGGCAAGTTCAGCAAGTATCAAAAGAAGATTCAAACTACCGCAAAATCTAGAAAAATACTGAAACAATGGAAAGGAAACAGAAGGAAAAGAATGAAGAAAAAGAAAAAAGCAATGCTAATAGGCTCCCATATTCAACATGCATTCCGAGAACCAGAGACTATGGCTTCCAGGATTGCTTCCTGAAAGAGTAAAACAACTCCTTGCAACTTCACCCAAAATTTCAAGCCCTCATGTATTTGTTTCTTGAGGATACATGGAGGGGTGAAACATCCAAGAAGGGAAAACCACAACCCTAACAGTCATCTTGAAAATTAAAAATTTCTTTTATATTTTTGGTCAAAACGAAGCATGTGATGTTGCAACTAGCCACCACATCAACAATGAATAATTGCAAGGAGAATTCATAAATTCCAACTGTCGTTCAGAAATGCATCTTTTGCATAATGCCATGCTCTACATAATTGCACAGAGAATATGGCCTTCCCATATCAACTGCAATAATAATGAGGTGGGATGGCGTGTGCTTTAAAAAGTCACCAACTTTGTCTTTATACTGGTCCTTAGCTTCATTTTAACAGCAGCTAAGTTGCCAGGCTATCCGTGGACAGCTAATTAGCAGTATTTAACCACCACCCACCCCCCAACCACATTAAAAAAAAAAAACCGTCACCACCAAAAAAAAGGCATGTAATTTGCCTCAGGATGACAATCTAATTGCTATCAATATCAAAAAGACCAATTATTTCTAGTATAGATTAGATATACAGACAATCATTTATGTCGGTGTCAAACAAGACACCAGATGCATAACATTGAAATGTTGCTGATTGCTGCACATTTTCAAAATATGATTATTTGGAGAGAAAAAAAAACAAATGTCAAATATGTAATTTCAACGACCTGTAAAATGAGGACGGATAAAAGAATGCATACCGCCATATCTGGAAGGGGCTTGAACGCTAGAGCCAGAACCCGAGAACCTTGCCGTGTAAATCTTTTGTAGGTTTCAACATATGATGAAGGCACATCAACCAACCTGTCTTGAATAACTTCTGGTGCACCCTGAAAGTAAATTTTCAGTTGGAAACTATTCAGTTGGAAACTAAGGAATAAAGTCCATGAGTGTATTTTTCTCTTCAAAGCAAGAAGCAACATCATTGAGAACAATAAAATATGGAGACACCAGAATATAAAAGCAACTAATTTGTAAGTGACATTTTAAATGGGTTACTTTAAAAAAGATAGTGATATCATCTTTTGATTAAACTAATAAGAAACACAAATTTCAAGCATTATTTTGCATATCGGACTAGCCAGTAATGAATTTCTTCTGTATAATCTACTGGCTATAAATGTACTTTAATTTAAGTAAGCAAAATAAAATAGATCCACAATCCTGTGGTAAGTGGTAACTCGTCTGATAGAAAGCCTAGTTAATCTCTTCCCTTTTCATTCTGTACTACTAGCAAAAGTAAAAATAACAGTTTAAATCCAAAATTACTAAACAATGAAAGAGTACTGAAGTCATTGAATACCTTAACTCCTAAGAATATCACTCATGAAAAACCTGGCATGCATAAGTTAAAACAGGACCAAAATCATAACACTGAAGCTACATTTCTTAATCATGATTTGAAGGTTCATAATTTAATACCTTGACAAAAGCAAAAAATGCTTCTTGAACACGAACAACAACTGCCATTCTTTTTAAATGAGATGCAAAGTGGTGTCTCTGTACAATTTGCACTGCATGGCCATCTGACCTGCAAATCAAATAATATCATCAAAGAACAATAAGGGCAAAAGAAATTCCTGTTTTGAGGCCACAGTTCAAGAATTCAATATCTGTTAATGTTTAAAGGTATACAAACACATTATAAATAGAGCATTCAGATCATTGCTATGGAAACTATAAATGATTATAAAGAACATACATTTTAAGAAATACAAATGAATGTAGATAGCGGAAACTCTTCAGAATATGTCATATGTGCATCCCAGCCCATTAAGATGCATCTTGGAAATATAAGGTACATGATATAACAAATGTTTTCTATAAAAATGAAAAATATTATGCATCTTGGAAAGATAAGGTACATAATCAACTAAATGATGAACAGCCTTACTTTTTGGGCATTGCTTTCTCATCTGACGTATATTTCCAGTCTATTCCTTTAAGTGCTGCCTTTTCAAGAGGATCGCCAACCTACAATCCACAATGCATACAGAATAGGTTACAAAGATCACAAACTAACATTTAAAAGTGCACTGTCCATGGTAAACTTGAAAGACATAAGTTCAGTGTAGCAAGCAGTATTTTGTCAGCTTATGAAAATCCTACATACCAGTTTATTGTCCACAAACACCAATGCATGACAACCAGCAAGAACTTCAACCGTCCGGGTAGGCATTTTAGTAACATCAGATTCTAAGTTTATGCCATCAGTCAAACCAACTACTCCTCTGAATTCCTGAACAAAAATCAACATCTCAAGATTTAGAATAATTGTGATAGATTGTTTCCGATTTCTTAAAGAACCGCTTTAAATTGGCATGCCACGTACCATGTCATCTGATGTCAGAGTTCCTGTTTTGTCAAAACAACATATATCAACCTGCACTCACACAAAGAAAACATATTATGTGAAGTTCCATTCGAGAGAAGTGGCGAATGAAAATTATACAAAGAACCACATAATATGCACTTCAATATCAACTGAACTGCATATTAAGATAAAATTACAGCAGGATAAAAGAGAGGAATAGGGTTCAGTAAAAACTGATGTCCGTGTTTCTTAGTTGAGAAATAAGTATATGTTGATTAAAATTTAAAAGAACAAAAAGTTGGAAGGATTGACAAAAAAATATTTCCTATCAGAATAGCTTTTTTTCTGGAGAAAAGATAGGAGCAATATTTTCTTTTCTTTCTTTCTTTTGGCAAAGGTGATAGGAGCAATCTTATTAATAAATAAAAAAAGACCCCGAATAAAGGAGACAAGGGATCTCCAGACAAAAGTTTAAAAGGAAGAGAAAAGTGAGAAGTAAATCAACACTTTGAAAGGGGGGACCCCATTCCTACAAATTCCAGGACGTCATCCCCAACCAAAGATTGCCCTTAACAGCGGAAGGGTTGTCCACCAAGTACTGCAAAGAAGGTATGTGACTAGTTTCAGGATAGCTTTTGACTAAGAAGTTCAACATGATAATGGACTCAAGTACTATGTGTGTAAAAGGTTGGACAGAATGGTCGTGACTAGATTCAGGATTTTGAAATGTGACGAAAGTCAATAACAAGGACAAAATGAGTCACTAGAAATTTAAAAAGTGAGTGATTGCAATAGGTGATAAGCTCTTATCAAAGATGAAACTTATAGTGAGGAGATTATGGACCAGGAATGAAAATACCATGTAATAAAAAAACTACAGAAGACAGAACCTCGGTCTGCAATCTAAGATGTAATAGAATTCACAAATATGATAGGCCTTCAGCCAAAAGACAATTGCAACGATTATGGCAAATATGATGATATCATGATAATGATGAAGACATTAAAATGAAATCATGGAATGGATATATTCTTAATAATGTGTATACTAACCTTCCCTGCAAAGGGAATTCGAAATGGCTCCGTGCAAAATATCCCACGGCGCGCTAACGCAATTAGAGATGTATTGACAGCTATTGATAATTCCATAGGTAGCTCAGGAGGGATCACAGAAGTAATGATTAGTGAACAACTCAAGAAAAGCTTGTATTTGCTCCTTGTTGGATCCTCCAGCCCCTACATCAGAAATATTCTTCCCATGATAAAACAAAAATAATACACCACTACCAGGAAAAAAAAGTTTCTTAGTCCTCCTGAGAAATTATCGTACCTTCTTAAGTACATAACCAGCAGCAATAATGGCAAAGAAAACCAGAAAAAGAATGAACAGCCCACTTTCCCAGCTGTTGGCAGTAACCTAGATATAAATGTGAGATAAGCAAAAAATTGCAAAAGGGACAAAATCTGTTGGCTTCAAAAACAATTCATGAAATACCCTTTCAGTGGAGAATAAGATTGTCCGCATCAATTTTCCTTGACTAGTCTCAAAACCCGTTCTCAAAACAACAGCCAAGCAGCCTCCATCAGGCGTCTTTAAGTGAATTGACTGCTCCAGGAAAACATAGTAGCAATTGAGAATCACCACATCTCCAAAAAAAAACATAAAATTAAAGAAAAGAAACAATCTAACAATACCTTATCTGTAGTGTGCTGCAATATCTTTGTCCCACCAAACAAAATATGGCCTTTGTCTCTCTTAGCTGATAATTTCTCCTCTATGCTCCTTCCCACGATTGAAGTCTAAACACAAATGAGTATGTGTATGAGTATGAGATCTGACTTTCCCAAGGAAATGGACCTGACAACTAAATATCACAATGCTTCTTGCAAAAAAAAAAAATGAGATTATTCTTCAAACATTAAAGAACTACCTAAGACCATCTTTTTCCCTACTTGCATATAGCATTGACAAGCAAGTTCTATCATGATACTCTAATGACATTAACAAGAATAAACTTCTAATTTGAGTCCAATGCAAATTACAAACAGATTTGAGAGGGCAGGGAACAAGTAAGAATTGATGATACACAGGGAAGAGCTAAAATGGATCACGGATGTATAACAACGAGGAAAAAGAAAAAATTCATTATAAAGACCATTGTAAGGTTGTGTTTGTACAAAGGATGACAAAGTTAACCCAAAAATGTAGAGGAAAACCATAATGGACCTAATTAACAAACATATTTTTAGTCGTATAAACACTGCCAGAACCAAGGCTCCATTTGGCATGCATACCACATATACATATATTAAAATATATTAAAGAATTACATTCAAAGAGAAAAATATCAAGCTTCAATTTTGCAATTTCTATTTCTCAAAATAAAGAGCAGAAAACAAGTAATTCCCCCAATAATTATGCCAAAAGTTGCCTACTTAGTGTGCAAAGTGATTATGGAATCAATTGAGGATATTACACCAAATATGCAGTTTCAAGTACTATATATTTATTAGCATTCTCAAATAACTCTAATACTGCAGTGAAGACTGTATTATTCCTTATTGTTTTATTAGATCTAGGTTCTACTTCTTAAGATTCCTTATCTGTTTTGTTAATTTTGACCCAGCGATTGACATTTGCTAGCAACAGTTTTCTTCTGGAAAAAGCAGCACCAGTCTAAACAAAGCTGATGTTTGCGCTAATGCATGCTAGAGTCTTGCATTCACCTGTTGGATTCTATTGATTTAATATGCAAGAATCAGACATTATCACCAACAGATAAAAGATTCATCAAAGAGCACGGGCAAATGAAAAAATAGTAAAGCCCATTTGATGTACAATTCAACAACCGATGAAGATAAAAGGTACTAGTTCGAGTGTCATTCTTCTGATTGTAAAATTCCACTGGACAAACCGATTTTCACATTTGATTGTAAACCCCAGTAAACATTGAAATGACATTCAAACTATAGCAATAAGATATGTGAAATTTATATGCATACCAAAATATAGTCAAATAGAAAGGAGAACCACCTTCCATTGAGGAGTAGACTCGCCTGTGAGAATAGCTTCATTAACAATCGCACTTCCAGCTAATATTAGCATATCTGCTGGAACGGATTTCTCTTCTCCATTTGGACCAGATGAACGCCCAATGGAAACAACATCTCCTGGAAGAAGTTCCGTTCCAGTCAACTTTACCCACCTACACAAAATATATTTGTGGAAACGAGTTAGATGAGTGATGCCAATCTTTAGAATAACCAACAATTAGCAAAAATTGCAAAGACTCACTTCCCACCACGATGCACCATCAGTGTCTGACTGTCCACTCTAACACGCCTAAGGTCAGTTAAAGTCTTGAGCCTACTTTTCGCCATTGTAGACTCAAAAAGGAATAGCATGAAGAGAGTAAACAAGCTATAATACCAATACTCATCCAGGCACCAAAGACCAACACAGAAAACCTAGAAGAAGGGTAGGCTCAGCAAAGATCCAAGATGAAGAAAAAAGCAGACAGTAAAATGTAAGAACAGAAACAAAAACATGACAAGTGAATAGCACAAAAAGACAATCATTTAACTAACCTGGAATACAAAAAATGGTTCCATGCAGTGCTCTTTCATCAACTTTTGGAATGTGGGTTGCGGATACTCAAATCTACAAAAAAGAAGTGAAATAACGTGATAATGATTTTTAACTAAGATGACTGATAAGGAGACAACAACTGTTAGAAACGAAGGGTATTCTAAAACTCTTTTTTGATGAACAGAAATTCAACTATAAGAAAATTTTCAAGAACAAGCAAATCTAAATATTTCTAGTGAGCCAAGAACAAGAAACAAAAGTTTCTTACACGTTTCGCCCCCATTTCTCAGTGGCAGCAACCACTTTAGCTTCTGAACCGTGCCCAGTGTTCTTCAGGTAATATCCAAAGGTTTCCTTTGTTGGGTAAGGAAGCTTGCAGAATGTTTCCTTCTCTTTTGAAAATATGAAACGCTGTTTTCTAAAGTTGAAATGGATTTCCTCTGTGTCTGATGTCGATGACCCTGCCAACTGTATAAATTGGGAATACATTCATCGAAAAACTTACTGAAACCAATCCAAAAAAAAACTTACTGAAATTTATTACACAACTACAACTAGAACAGATTATTTCATCAGACTATGTTCCATTTTGAGTGGATTAAATCCCAACAGATCAACAAAATCAGAAGCTATTCCACATATTTCCAAACAAAAAATTGTTATAAAAAAGAACCATCATTTTGTATCAGCAACCTATATAATGACATGGACATGAACATTAATATTAGACACAAACATAGATTATCAAACATGGTATCTCCAAAATGCCATTACAACAAGAGTCGAGATGTCATATACGCAGAGGCATGTGGTCTCCATCAATTCTATTTCTGGATACGAGGTATGTTGTTAAATAGTAAGAAAACATGCTTGCACAAAGGTTTGTTACTTTACACCAACATCCAATTGTTCCAAATATATGTATTTTGCTTGTGCACGTTGAAACTAAGATAATAAGAAAAAACTAAGCACAGAAGAAACTACTAAAGTTATACCACCCTTTAGTTTTTATAAGTAAACTACTCCTAATTAACCTATGTTCATATATTTGAATATCACGATCTTGAAATTTCTTACAAAGAAAGCTTATAGAAGAAATTTATGCATTAATGGTAATAATATGTTAGTTTTTCTTTTTTTTTTAAGAAAACAAAAATATTAGCATGGTTTGATAGACTGGAAAACCTTCTAACTGTGGGCTAAAATTCAATTTTATGGGTCTCTTTTGCAACATGTCATCAGCTAACTTTTTTTTTTTGTTTGAGGAATTGATAGGAAATATACCACCAAATTTTATTAAAAAGATTTGGGGTACAATTCCAGAGAGGAAAGAAAGCAGAAGAATATAAAGAGAATAACCGGATCAGTGGGAAAGAAAACTTCAGTCTCCAGAGGAGCAGCAGGAATCACTATCAAGTCCCTATTCTCGTATAGTTCTCCTCAAACAATGCTCTCTTGGCTCTAGCACGGAGAATACCTCAATCTTTAGTGAGACCCCAGTCATCAGCAGATTTAGGTATAATGAAGTTAGAATGACATCAAAGACATCTAAATCTTGTCTTTTAAATGAACAAAAACAACAGAAAGTGGACCAAAAGTGCGTACGCATATCTATGTGAAGAATTGTCACTTTGATGATAAATTAAATTGTGCATTAACTTATGGAGGTGAGCCTACTATTATTTAACTAAGACAGAAGGCCGTTTTTTGGTGTATAAATCCAAAGAATACAAAACACTTAGTCACACAAGCAGCAATTGAAAAAAAAATATAGCAGCATGGTTCTAACAATGACTTAATGAAATCTGAATAACCAACTCTTCCATTTGGATCCAGTATCATTTTAGTATTCCAAGGAACAGAACATACCGGTCTTTGAAAATGAAGGGTAACAATTTCTTTTGAACCAGAAAACTTTGCAGGTGTTACTTTGCAAGCATCAGCAAGGTGTATATCCTTGACCTACAAAATGAAAGCAACATTGGTTAAATGCAAAACAAAATGCTAAATAATTTGAAGTTGACATCAGTTATGGCGTGTGTCTAATTGTCTAATAGAAATGAAAAAAAAAGAAAAAAAAACTGATACAATGGGTATCCTCATGACCAGACACATTAGAGATTTTCAATTTTATCGCCAATAGAAAAGCTGCAACATTCACAACAATGTCAGAATATTATCCTCAAGGCACATCTAATTAGTTGGTTAATCTAAGGCTCTGAGCAATAATTACGCAAAACTGACCTAGAGGAGAACCATCCTACCGTGTTATTATATGGGACTTCCTCTTTCCCCGATTACACTACAATTTTGCATGATTAATTTGATTCTCCTGAGGTGAGGTTCAATCGGAACAATAACCAACAAAATGACCACCACATGACAAGATTTTCATTCTTTGGATTTTCCTAGTCAACATGCAACCATATAAATGTATGTTTTTTTTGTCATATAACATACTACCATGTAAATGTTTTTTGGATTTTCCTCCAGAGGTGGCCTTAAATGCACAACAACGTACAAAACCTGGATAATGTCATATAACAATATCACCCAATTAATATATTTTTGTGTCTTGAGCTTTTGTTCTCAAAGGGATGGGAGGCTCAAAACTGAACAGTCCTTTATAGAAGGGACTGTTACATGCAGCTCTTATTTGCAGCCCCACGTGAAGTCGTGTATCTACAACAAAGCATATGAAATTTTACTTTTTTATGACTTGGAGACACGTGGAGTTGACGAAGCATGTAATTGTTTACTTTTCTATGAGTGGGTGCATACAAGTGCTCGACTTTGGGTGATGATCAGAAAGGCATTAGGTCCAATTGCTCTTTTAGAGATCTCAAGAGCATGTGGAGGTGGGAGCAAAGACGGAAAAAGAAGCGGTTTGTTGGGGCATATGGTTTCTTGGAATGGAAGCATATTCAATGGCTAATACCTCATTTCTCGTCTCCTTTTATTCAGAGGCTTATAAGATCACACCTACATTTTGGTTCACTTTCTTGGGCATAAATCTTGTCTTTCCTATCATGCTTTTTCAAATGTTTACCTACAAAAATCTAATATGGTGGACATTCCATTCCCACCTTCATATGGTCACGTAGTAAAAAAAAAATCCAATCTTTTATTCAACTATGCTACCAACAAATCAATTCAAAACGAACAAAAAAGTGACAATAGACGCGTCTCATCACCTTTTGGAACTGCACGAGACATCTGAAATCAACAGACCACGCGGTGAAAAGGAGCACCAAAACGTGAACCACAAAAAGCCCACCAAGCACGATCGCCGAGTCACCGAGCTCCAAAGCCGGCACGATGAAGAAGAGCCACGCCGCGTAAATAACCGCGAAGGGCCACACGTCCAGACGCCACGCCGGAGGCCTCCGCCTCAGCAGATCGACGCCCTCCACCACCTTCCCCTCGACATGGAACCTCGACATCTCGCTCCGCCACCGAAGATCAAACCGATCTTGGCTTCGCGGGGCCCTCGCGTGTACTGCACTACCAATCAATCTCCGGAAACCCTAACCGATCAAAACGTCGATTCACGGTCAACTCGACAGTATCAACAAAACAAAGATCAGATATCGAAACAACAACTGTAAGCGAGTAATCGATTTACCTTTCGAGGAAATCAAGATTCAGATTTTGATTTTGATTTTTTTTTATTTTTTTTTTATGGAGTTATATGAAGAGTCGAGGACTTTTAAAGAGGTGGAGAGAAAACCCTCCTTTGCATTCCTCAATCTAGACCGTCCAATCGGTGTTTCTTCTACCAATGTGGACTGCGGACCATCGATTGATGGGCTTCTTATTTGTGGCCCGTACCTTACAATGGTCTGACCCGGGAATTTCCACTGTTGTTAGCCTGTTAGACAGGTTTTTTTTTTTTCCGATCTCAGTTCCAGTCTTACATGCGTGGATAGAAAATTATCGAAGTATATATTTACATTAACAAGGTATATATATCGATATAATTTTTTTATATTTTTTATAAATACACCGTAATTCATTGAAGCATATGCTTTTATTTTTTTTTAATAAAAATATGTATCTCATTAGATGAGGTATACTATTTTTAAAAATTCAAAACACGTATAAGCTGAAATTGGGGTTGAAAACAAAGTTGTATGTAGCATTATCCATAAATTTAATTAGGGGTTGTTACACTCAATTTTTTTAGCAGTCTTAGAAATCCAATGAAATGAAATAATATAAACTTTTTATCGAAGAATATATATCATTAGATGATGTTTACTATTTAAAAAATAAATAAATACATGTGTAGTTTGAGTTTTGAACAATAAAAATGATTGAGTCTAACATTTTCCACTTGATAAATTTTTTTGTTTATGATGAAAGAAAATTTAGTACACCAATGAGAAAATTCAACATAAATGCGTTCGTCGTAAAGGCTAGGGATGTATGACATATTTAAAAAGAAATCATTGCATAATATTTTATTTCAAATTAGTCATCAAAATAAAATTTTATGAGATTTTGTTATATATAGACAAATCTTATTATTTAAAATCATAATAATCACTCTTATAGTTGATATGAATATAGGATTCTTATGATCTTATATTTTATTTTTATTTAATTTTAATAGTTGTTATTGTAATTGTACCATAGTAAAATCATGATTGACATTATAAATATATATTTAATATTTGTGATCTATAAATAAGTAACACCATTTTTTTTTTATAAAAGACAACATCTTCAATCAATAAAAATATATTATCTCTATCATTTCATGTTGCGTTAACTACAAACTTGAATTTGTTCATTTAGAATTTGGGTCCTTCTACTTATATATTTACTTATTTATTTTGATCCTATTTTTTTCTTTTTATTCACTCCCGTCAACGCTGAAAGTACCATTTTCCTTACAAAAGGGTTGGTTTAATAAGGAAAATAACACGTTCAGCCCCATTTATATAGCTAGTGGATGTTTTTTTTTTTTTTTTCCAGAAGTATATATATTTAGTGAACGAAGTACATCTATTTACAAAAGATGGTGTACATACTCATACATACATATTGAATACACATGTTTTTATATTTTTTGTAATAGAATATATACTAGATAATGAAGTATATACAAGAAAAAAAATACATACATGAGACCACTCCTTCAAATACAAGGTGTAACAATCTCTCAAGAATGCTACAATGCAAATGTATACACAAATAACAAAGCTTTTATATAATTCAAGGATCGAAACAATATCATCCCTGAAAATTACACACAACAGTCAAAAGAAGACTCCCTCCAAAAAAACTCCCAATTCCAAGGACTACACACTTCAAAAAAAGTGTAGAACAAAACTGTCAAACCAACAAAACAAACCCATGTGACCACAAAATAATATGCATCAAATTCACCCCACAAACTATATCTTTTTTCTTTTTTTGGTTGCTGTTTTGGTACTCTTCTCAATCAGAATCACTAGACCTTGCGCTGGAGCTCGAGCTAGACTTATTGGACTTGTTTTTCTTGCACTTTTCCTCTACGTCCCCACACTTGAATTTGGATCATCAATGGACTCTTTAGCAGCCAAGTCATTCATTTCAGAAGATTGAATCTCATTAATGTTTGTCTCCGACTGCATGTCCATGGATTCTACTTCAGATGATCTGTGTTCACCAGGAGAAATTTCCTCAGTGTGGACTGGCTTCAACAGCAACTGGATGTCTTCTATGGATTTCACTTCAACGACATGCAGTTCCGAATGAGCCTCCACTGCTTCTGAAGATACTGAAGGCTCTGAAGGGGTGGCTTCAGATTCAAAAGTGACGGGCTTCTCAGGATTTTCTTGACTGGCTTCTTTGAAGGCTGTTTCAGGATCCTCAACTGAATTCGCTTTAAGAACCAGTACCTCTGAATCAACCCTGGCTGGAATAGGTTCTCTATCCTCAGCTGCCAATTCTGCAACAAATGATTCCTTTGTATCGTCACCTTCTGATTTAGCATCGATGGCGTGAAGGCCAGTGTGGGACTCCATCAGTTCAAGGTGTGCTTCATTGGTAGAGAACTCGGTTGGGTTGACTTCGGATTCTGATTCAAATGAGACAGATTTTTTGAGATCATCTTCACTGACTTGTTCAAAGGCTGCTTTGATATCCATACTGAATTTTGCTTCAAGCACTGGCACTTCCGATTCAACAAAAGATTCCTTAGTGATGTCCTCAGAAAGTGGTTTCAATGACAAAGTAATGTCTTCAATGGTTGTTGCATCAATGACGTGAAGATCTGAAGTGATCTCCACTGGATCCAATTGAACTTCACCATGCGACATCTCTGAATGGCTCATTTCAATTTTTTCCAGCTGAGGCTCGTCGTCGACCAATTCAAAAGACACAGGTCCAGAAGGACCCACATCACTGATCTGTAAGAATGTCATTTCATGATTATCAGCGGACTGCGGCTCATGAACAAGCAACTCTGAATCAGCCCCAACCAGGGCTGATCTCTTTAACTCCGATATTAGGTCCCCAGAAATGGATTTTTCTGTTTCTCCTCCTGCTTCATGGAATTGCCTAAAAGCCATACCAAGATCTTCAAGTGATCTTGCTTCAATAGTGTGTATCTCAGAATCAGCTTGCATCAGTTCAGGATCTCCACTAAATGGATCTGTTTCGGAAGGCCCAGCATCAGCTTTCACTGTTTCTGGCTCATATACTGACAAGGGACATTCGCTGGACTCCATAGATTCAGTTTTTATCAGCCCTTGAACATGGTATTCACCAACCATGTCCAGTTCTGACAGCAAACCTTCATCAATAGGCTTCATTTCTCTGGACTCATCAGTGACGCCGTCGGTCCTCTCTTCATCACTCAAACTGGTAGTAGAGTAGCTTTCGAGGTGCTCAGCTTTCATTTCAATGAGGTCTGACAATTCCATGCTATCAATTGGCTCTAATATGTGCAAGCCAGTGAAAGATTTCTCGTCATCATCACCAGCCATTTCCGTGCTGTGCTGATTATTGAGAAGGGAGAGCTCACTCTCAATATCACTATACATAACATCAGCCTGTCCGATAATTTGCAGCCCAGTCACTGAGGCATTCAAAACTGAAGATGATACGATCTCGTGCTCTTCTTCATGTTTAGAATTGTCATTAACTTCTTCAGGAATGGAAGGCAAGTTTAAAGCGTTTGTCTGCAATGAAGAACTCAAGTGTTCTTGGGAAATTTGCCCAAAAATAGAGGAATCATTGTAGTATGCTTCGGATGCCCCTAAAAACCCAGGATGGATGATATCACTCTCGCTGATCGCATTGATCTCTCTTGACCTTGACTCGTTCTCCTTCACTTCTGAGATCTCCACTTGTATGTCTAAAGCTGAGGCACAAGAGTTGAAGCTCCCACTCCCAGAATAAAACAGGGCATCTTCAAGAGTTGCTGCATTTGACAAGGGCTTCTCGATAGCTGATGAGCTTGAATCATAAATGGACTCCTTCGATTGGCCTTCATGCATTACCTCTGCTTCCCAGCTGATGAGATCGGAATCCAGGAAAACTGGTTGGATAGAGGCATTAGGCGGCCCCTTTGAAGAATCCCCCATTGTTTGTTCAATGCTACGCCCGCCTTCATCAATGTTGGATATCATTTGACTTTCTTCTGCAAAAGAGGGAGCGCTCAATCCACTTAGCTTCCCTTCAAGGACTGCCTCCTCAACCACAGGACATTCTACGTGTTCGCCGTCAGTTTTGGACCCCAATTCCATCTCAAGATGAGCTTTTTCACCAGTTTCAGGAGCCTCATTGATATTGGACTCACTCTGGCCATTTGCAGATTCAGTGAAATCTGCTTCTTCAGATGACAGGCCTTTTTTTTCAATAGATTTTGCATTGCTGCCATCAAGAGAGACATGTTTGCTGTCTTGGTCTATCTCCTTCACAAGAGGCTCATCTTGATAGTGATTCTCCTCTATAGTTGAAGAAACTGATTCAGATTCGGTAACGGAGCTTATATTTGAATCACTCTTCTCGCTCAACTGCCTCGGGAAGTTAGAACAGCCTGTCTCCTCCTTCAAAGTCAACCACTCCGCCTGGAAGTAAGACCCCAGATGACTAAAATCATGCTTTTGTTGCATGATCTCCCCTGGAAAAGAAGCTCCAAGAGAGAAGCTTTCATGTCGCCCCAAATAAGATTTTCTATGTTGGACATGAAAACTCTCCTCCATAACATTGTCTCCTTTTTTGTTGACCTCCTCATATGGAAGGTCGAAAGGGTTCCTTCTTGGAAGCAGAACTGACGGAGCCGAACCTGGGGCCACCTCCAAATCATAAGGGAGATCAAAAGGATTCTGTCTTGTGGTGGAGACTGGTGGGATATGAAACATCTTCAGGTGATCTCTGGCACCCAGGTCGATAAGGTTCCTCTCCAATTCCTTCCTCGCCCTCCTCTTCGCGATCAAGTTCTCCAGTCTCCTATTCCTCTCTAGCTCAGATGTTCCAAGGTCCATTACGTTCTTCTCATCATCCTCAGTCCACTTAGCAACCCTTTCAGTCTCATCCTCCTTGCTTTGGTTTTGGGCAACCTCTCTTGATTCTTCATCACTGCCATCATCAGACACTCCATCTTGAGAAGAACCTTCAGCATCGGCGTCAGACTCAATAAGGACAGGTTGTGGAAACTCAGATTCCAAAAGTGGGTGAAGCTCATTGAGAATGGGCATAATATCAGCCATGGAGGCATCAGGAGAGGAGCTCTCCGCCCCATCAGAATCGGAGTCTGAAAACTTATCATGGATGTTGATATCCTTCTTTGAGTGACCTCCATCTTCTTCAAATGCATCTCCAATTGGCTTCTCCATGGAAAAATCTATCTTCTCGATGAACTCATTGTCTAAGAAGTCCTGCTCTTCAATCACCTTCTCCTCACCATGAGTAACATCTTTTGGAGTTGTTTCTTCGATGTCTCTCTTGCTTTCAATATGGGTCACCACTGGGAAGCTCCCACCACTTTCAACAATGATATTGTTTGCAATAGTGGTAGATTTGAGAGAAGAGATTTCTGAAGTCTCCTTATCCTCCTTTTCTTCTTCAATTTCTGGAATGTTAGGCTTCCCATAACTCAAAAGGGCTCCAAGAAGAACCGCAGTGCATGAGATGACAGGAGATGAGGAAACCAGAAAGCGGAAGAGTGAAGGAAGTAATATGTACAGTAGGAAGAAGAACAAAGCTGTCCCCAACACAGAAGGGTGATTGCAGCTGTATCTATAAGAGATTCTGGTGGAATAGACCAGAATCTTTTTAATACTGACTACAATCTCCTTCGCATTGATCGTCATCAGTATTTTCTTTGCTTTCTTTCTCTCTTCTTTTTCTGAATCTGATTTCAAAAAGTGATAACTTATTAGATTGCATGGACAGATATTAACCATAGCATATAACATATGAATTGTTATTAGATGATCTAAAATGATTGGTTTCACATTTTCACTTCTCAAAATTACAAAAAAAAATTAGTGAATGTGCTTCATATAAGCAATTGAGAAGGCATGATTGCTGCCTAGTTTTTATGCGATATGAATTATTGAAAACAAATCTATCACACAAAATGGAACGAAAAAAAAAAAATAAAGCGGCTCTTTATGCTTATTTTGCTAGCTATGCTTTCAGAGAAGAAACTAGAAAATGTGGAGAAAATAAAAGGTAAAGAAAATGATATCACTGCTTCATAACCATTTTGCAGAATTCATAGATTATTATAAAAGCAAAGTGTCATGGGAAAAGCGAGCTTTTGAGGAGAAAAAGAATGATTTAATGGCAAGTAAAGAATGGATTTGTTTCCACAAGTCTGTCCCATCTAAACTTATCTCCTCTTCAAATATTCAGGGAAGAAGAAATACAATGCCAGTGGAAGAAAGGAAAAAAAAGAAGTTCATATCAAACCATTTTTACAGGGAATCAATCAAAACTAATGTGTTCTGTTTCAAGATTAGACCAAACATTCTCGGATAATGTTACAGAAGTTGAAATTTTGAAACCTCAGAAAAATCCTACTTTTTTTGTCTCTATCTCAGCCAGAATTCACAGATAAACAAACCAAATCAATTTTGATAGAATTACGTGGAACCAGGTGCTGAAAAATCAAGCATTTCAAGTATATAAAAAACTAATATATATTGTTTTTCCACTAAAAAAAAGTATAAGAAGGTCAGATGAAATATATTCATCTAGATCATATCCAGTCGTGGAATACAAAACAATTTGATCCAAGTAGCATCAAAACTCAAAAGTACCCACCTCAAACAATCGATCAACTTTTTTTGAAAAACGAAGCATCAGCATTTGAAGGAACCCATCATAAAAAACCGAATCTTCACTTCTACAAATTCGCATAAAGTACAAGCATCTCACAAAACCCATCAAAAATCCAATTTTGATCAACGTTTCCGAAATCGGATTTCGAAAATCAAAGACCCAATATTCATTTCTCACTAAAAATAATTTTTTTTAAAAAAAAGATTGAAATCGAATGAACCTCTAAAGAGAAGTGATGGTTGCAGGAGCTCAAAATCCCACATGGGTCAGATTAAAAAAACACATCAAAAAAAAACGAATTGAGAAGTAACTTACATAGAGAAATATGAGCCGAGAAACCCAAAAGCAGTTCAACAAAAACAAATGAAAATCGTTTTTGTTGTATTTGCTGAGAAGCAAAAGCAGAGTTTTCAGTGTGCGCTGTTTTGGGTTGGCAGAGTCTACAAAGAGTGAGTGCTTTAAAAATGAACCTTCTTTTTCTCTTTTTTATTGGACTTTCTTTTGCTTTTGTTGGAAGACACGTGGAATAGTATGGAATAAAATTAAAATATTATTTATTTGAGAGTTACTATGGTTATACCTATACTTTATCCTGTGTGGTTTAGGATCCAAAATAAATGATAATTAATCATAATAACTTTAAAATAGGTGTTTAAAATGTTAGAATAAATGATAATATATGTATTATAATTAACTGATATAAAATAGTGTATGAATTTCAACAAACCCTTGATTTTAAGTTACTCTAAATTATTCAACAAAAAATATATATGGGTTGATTATTAAATTAACTGTCATTTCTTATAAATCAAGTATCAACATTTTTTTATATTTTATAAATATTTATCCATAGTTTATTCACATTTTATCTAAATAATAAAAGATTATTTTTATGATTTTCAGTTAGAATAATTCAAAACATAACTAAATAAAAAATTATTATTATTTTTATTTATATTAAAATAATTATAAATTTTATAATAACTTAATTATGTATCTAAAGAGGGTTTACGTGTATTTTGCTTGTAACAGGTGATGTACCATTAATTATTTTTTATAAATAATAAAATTTATACGTCAAATCAAATTATTAATCAATCAAATAATAAAAAATAATAATTTTATTATGCGATAGTAACTAAAAACACAACAGTAGTTATCCATGTCGAAAAAGTGAAAAAAATCGCCGAATTCTTCAGCCGAGTGTCGAGTTTTTTTTTTCCAAACAGAACCTGTAATTTTCTCTGGACGAAAATGTCCCTGGATAGTTGAGGAATTGACGTTTCGTCCTACTCGTTTGAGAGGTAAGGTTCGTTTATGTTGTTGCATTCTTACCGATAACAACAAGCAATTAGCAATGTAAATGTAAATTGAAAGCCTTAATAAGGGTATTTCAGTCATACAGAAACTCCCAACTTCATAAGGAAGTTTTGGCTTTAATTAGTCGTCGAGACGGAGAGAAATGATAAACTTCTTAATTTATTTAATTTTAAAATTTCAAAGTTTGTCATGCTTAGGTGATATGATTTTAAAATAAACGGAGTGATATGATTACCTTCACCCATCTAATATCAAATTATCATGTTGTCTGTCTTTTTTTATTTTTTTTTTAAGTAATAAGCCTGTTAAAACATAAACGCTAGTTAAAATAATGACATTATAAATGAACTTATAAATTTATGGCCTACGTCTCATAGAAAATTTTTGAAAATAATTATTAATCACATGTGATAGCTAAAATTTTAAAATGCATGAAGTAAATACATAATTTATTATCATATAACATATTAGAATATATTTTTAGAACAGATACATTAGTATTCAAAATACCAGATAAACTTTTATTTTTGAAAGATACTTTTGAAACAATGTGAGATCTATTGAAATCATGACATCTCAAGTTTCTCTTTCAGTGACTTTAATCAACAATTCCACTAAAATCATTACAAATCAGGTGTACCATTTGCTGTTTGATGTTTCAAAACTACACTCCAAAACCAATCTCACAACAACTTTTTGGTACCAAATTTATTACTAACATCCCTTTCAATGCTGTTAGGTCTTTCTTCCATTGCCTATGACAAGGCCACCTACACTAGTATTTCTTCAAATATGTCAATATAAAATTATGAGAAAAACAGAGGTGGGCAACAGATTATTAAGATAGTGCGCCTTTAAAAACAGATCTAGGTGAACAAAAGTAGTAATGGAGGTGGAGAAGAGTGGGGGGGATGTCTTTTTGGTCGGTTTGGGGGGGCCAATTCTCTTTAAGAGGGACACATGATTGATATATATATATATATAATATGATGATGATGACTATGTAATGGTTGAATTTCTCTGCTACTGAAAATAAAATAATGTCACATCAAAACCTTCATTGGAGCCTCGAAAATATTTCTAATATCTACCTATTTTAGTGAGATGCCTTGTTCAGCTGAAGATCGAAGTGGGGTTTTCTATACAGTATTTTCTGTCACATTTGAAAACAAAATTAGAGATAGTTTTTTCTAAATCTGTTTCTTTACGGATTATGAAAATATTAATTTAATTCATCTTTTAATTAAAATGTGTCTATAATTTTTAATTAAATCGTAATTTTTTTTATGTTTGAAAAGAAAAACACAGTTTCCTATAAACCTAAAAACACCCCTGTTTTCAAATAGAATTTAAATATTTTGAATAAGAACAAATGAGATTAACATAAAATTATACATCATTGGTATTACATGTTATTGAAGTGCCTCAAAGAATAAAAAAAAATCTATGAAATCCATCATACAAAGAGCTAAATCGTATATGTAACCACAACCAAAATTTATTTACATTTTAATTTCTCGGCATGCCCAAAGTCTCAAACCTTTCTTTCTTTCTTTTTTGTGGTTAATATGGTTCTAACTCATGGTCAGGGGTTGTTAAGATAATAAGGATGTGGGATGTGTTACAGGATTAGATGAAAATGGGATGAAATTACAAAAAATTCAGCAAAATAAAATACTGAAACGATAGAGAGAATGTAAAAAAAATAAGAGATGAATAGAATGACAAAGTCCGTTGCGACGCTTAAGGCGTTAATCGACTCCTCCGGATGCAGAAGTCACAAACCGAACCGCTCCCAGGATCCAGCAAGCCCACATAGAGTACGCTGGAATCAGAAAATGGCTTAAAACTCTATCACCACAAAAACACTCGGGCTACTTGAATAATAGGACGTCAGGGCTATCTCTCACAAACTCTCAAGAGATACTCTCTCTCTTTGAATGGATACACATTTTTTTTTTACTTTGATTCATGGAATGGCATACATGGGTCCCTTTATATAGGCCTCTAGATTGCCCAAGAGTCACCTCCAAATTCAAGGTACTCATTTAATTGGAATAATTAATTTACAATTATTCTATGCATGGTTCTTTGTTCCATATTCAATGGGAATAGCAAATTCAAGGTATATAATGGACTTTCAATGATAAACCAATTCATGTATCCAACCTAGGTGCCTCATTGGAATGAGAACTTTGCATATTCAATGTTTCATTCCACCCTAGGTTCATCATACGAATTATACATACATGAATTCTGCATAGTTAATGCATTAAATATGGTTCACCTCGGGTCGCTCTCTCAGTACATCATCTCGGGTCGCCTCCTCGAATCACCATCTCGGGTCGCCCTCTCGGTTCACCTCGAGTCGCCCCTCGATTCACCTTGGGTTGCCCTCCTGGTTGTTGTGCAATGTACCTACTCCATTAGCCAATACACATGAATCATGCAAAGTCCACATCCATATACCATGTACTACATATCCATATATATATATAGTCCTTTGTCCATATTATATTCAATTCTTATATTTAGCTACTTGGTGATTATTCGAAAGCATGTGAGGGATCAAGTTTAGAGTCAAAATATATTAATACATTTTTCATATTAAACATAGAATTTTAAAACTTTATTTTTTAAAAAACATATATAAAAAAAAAAACAAACAGGATGTACTAATCTGATCAATATAGCTGGATCTTAGAGTATAATAAATAGATTTAATGTAGTAAATGACCCATAATTATCATCTGTTCAGAATTGATGTCTCTCGATCACCAAACTTACATGACACGCTATAGATCCACTCACTTTGTCACACTGTCACGGAGGTGAAAGTCTAGTAGGCTTCTCACTACTGTCTTACAATAGAGAATGATCATAATGTGAAAAGAATTAACGATGTACATATCTCATCTAATAATGTATATTAGATTGTAATTTGAACTATAAAAACAACTGAATGAACTGTGACGGGCTAGTATAAGCACATCTGACTCAACTCATGGCCCGTTTGGCCAGGTATACACAAGAGCCTGGATCCTATCAAGTATGACTTCGATGATTCACACCACACGACATATGAATATATGTATCACTCTCGTAATCAATATTGATGGTACTAACTAACTTAATTAGATTCAATAGGAGAATGATACATGTATCCCATAATTAGATGTACAATTACATTTATAAAATATGTAATTTGATTAATAAGCGGTGCAATATGCACTAGTAGGAGGACTGGATCCGGACCCTTTTCACACTCTAGTTCGGCATGAACGCCGGATGATATGGACCGTTGCTTCAGATCCAGACGAAAAAAAAAAAAAATCGATCGTCTTCTTTGCTGGATCTCTCGTCTGTTTCAAGAATCCAAACATTCGAAGCCCTTAAAAAAAATGTATATGAAGCCCTAATTTTCTTCGTCTGATCTCACACTGAAAGACACACGCACGCATGATCAGTAGATCTGAAGAAGACATAAAGCGGGATATACAGAGAGAGAGAGAGAGAGAGGGAAGACATGGAGGGCTTCACCGCGGAAGATCTCCCCACAATCGGAGGCATCGCCACGGTTTCGCTTCTCCATTCGTTCATACCTACTCATTGGCTTCCGTTCTCCATCGTCGGCCGAGCACAAAAGTGGACTCTTTCCAGGACTCTCCTCGTCAGTAAGTCTCCTTATCTCTCTCACTCTTGAATGTATGATATATCTCTAACTTGATTAGAGTACAATCGCGAAATGTCGGTGGAAGAATCGATTTCTCTTTGTGGTTTTTGTTCCCTTGTGTGTATATTAGTTTGTGAAATCAATTTCGTTTGAGTTTGAACAGATTGGATTGCTTTTGACGGTGTATAGAGAGTTATTGGGATATAATACTTGGTCGAATTGTATGATGTTGAACCACATTCTGTAGTTCTGTGGCATCACTCTCTGAATATATGATGCAAATTGGTATTTCTTTATAGGAACGGCGTGAGATCATTTGTTTTCAAATGGGCAATCGGATTTCTATTTTAGGTAGCATTTGGAAGCACGTTTGAATGATTTTGTTGTGCAGGAATTAAATTTAACCCAAACATGTTTCCAAAAGCCCCAAATGGTCACCGATTTTTATAAGAAAGAAAGAAAAACTTTTAGGGGTTGTTTAGAAACCTGTTTGGACGCGCTTTTGTTTTTGTTGGAATTGAAGCGCAAACATGTTGCCAAACGGTTCAAAAAAAAAAAGATAAACTAAAAACTTTGTTTCAACTTTTAGTACATAAAATATGCTCTTGAAAAGGCAAAGAAAGTGTGCTTCTTGGATCAAGTTTTATCAAGTTACTTTTTCAAAAATCATGCTTCTCAAAAGAGTTATGAAACAGCCTAACAAATGTATGCTTCCTAGGAAGCTAATTTCAAAAACGGCTTTAAGGGAAAAGCCCATTTTCAAATGGTTTCCAAGTGCTACCTTAATGAGTGTATGGGTTCGTAGTTATGAAGTAACAGTTTGGATAGCCGATCAATAAGACAAGCTGGATTAATTGTATATGTGAACTAAATTTCGTGACTTATGCAACAATGCTTCTAACGCGGTAGCTACATAAGATTGTTAGACAGATAGTTTGTGATAATGTCTGCCTTTATTTCTCATATTGTTATGGTTTTGCTCTTTTGTGGTTCCACGTATCTCCTTTTCATATATCTTATAATCGAAGCAGGTGAAATGTGTTTTTTGTATTTTGAATCAAAACATATTCTTATTTTTCTAGCTGCTGAGAGGACTATCTTTACAAGTTATGGGATACAGTTAGTTATTTTTCAGGCTGTCCCGTTTTTTAATGCTCTACCACTGTAAACTGTTCCTTTTTAATGATCATCTTGAAATCAGACTTTATATATTTTGTATTTTTATATTTTTGCAGTACTTGTTTTCAATTGATTTTTGAACTTACCATCATTTGTGGTTTAGTTTGCATGATTTTCCCAATTTCTATGGTATTAATGTTGTAGTGAACTGTTTAATTTCTTTATTTTTTATACTTGTGAATGTTGTGGGCTTGTTAATTCATGCCGCTCATTACCTTGTATATTTAATTGACAGCCATATTTGGAGCTTTTCTGCATGTACTTTCGACCTCCCTTCTTGGGATAACTGCAATTACCATTTCAAACACTATTGCTGGCGAAGAAACAGTACACAGGCTCTCTTCCCTGCTTCTTGTAGTTCTTGGGGGAAGCTACATTTTGTTGTTTGTACTTGGCAAGGGTGGTCATAGTCACTCCCACAACCAACCAATGGAGAAGATGGCGGTGGCTGGTCTGATTCTTCTTCCGGCACTGTCTCCATGTGCAACCACTCTTCCTGTGTTTCTTGCAGTTGGCAACTCCTCTTCGATGATGGTTCTTGCCATCATAGTTTTGCTTTTCAGGTATGAATATTTGTTATGATTCTACTATTTTTGTTTATATAGTCATTTTTGAGGATATAAAAAAAAAGAGAAAGATGAATTGAATGCCATATTTGATATGAGTAATTTTTTGTGTATATGATTGAACTAGTTATGTAGTATGCCCAAATATTTGATAAGAGGGTATAATAAAAGATGCATATAGAAGCGGAAAAATAGATGTACAAGAAGAGTAAATAGAGTTGTATGCTCGCAATGTAAGGTGAGTCAGAGGTAGTTCTAACAGTTATATGAGAAATCACCTGTGCATTTATTTCAATTAGAGATTAGATAATATGCAACTCTTCATAGAATAATAATTCTTAAATGGAGTTTATATATCAAATGTTTTAGATATCAAATGGAGTTTACTAGGGTTTGAAGTAAGCATTGTCTAAAACATCAGTCAAGGTGTAGTACTGAAATGGGGCTATCATTGGCTATGGTTTTGTTGGCCTTATATTGTTAAACAACGGTTCAGAGCTTGCCTGTTTTAAGGGTAGGTCTTGGGTTTAAGTCTTGATGCTGACTTACCCACCTGTTTGTTGGTAAAAATTCCAAAGAATTTTTTGTGAGACTAGGACAAACAGGTGGAGGTAGAGCCTTTCCAGCTTTGTCGTAAGTTAGCCACATAGGGTCCCTCTGATATCAACAAAAAAGAAAAAAGAAAAAAAGTTAAACATCTGCATCAAACCAATTAATGGAACAAACAATGATGGTTTGTGTGATCGAACCTCTCATTTCCGACATTTAATACATTACATGGGATCGTGTTTGCAGTACCATTACTGTGATGACTTCGCTGGTGGCACTGTCTTTTTATGGTGCGAGTCAGATCAAATTCCACTGGGTGGAGCGCTATGACAAGCTTCTTGTGGGCTCGGTGTTGTGCCTGGTCGGGATCCTGACTTTCATGTTCCATGATCATGGTCACGATGCGCATCCCATTGGAGAGCAACTGCACAGAAAGCTCATTGTCTTGTGAGGTTCGATATACAGATATTGATCAATTATGAACTGTTGTATTATGATGTAACGCCAGTTTTACATTTGTAATTGTGAAACTTATAATAATTCACAAATGTTTCTGGTGTTGTCAGTAGCAAGTAGGTTTGAAACTTTGAATCTGTGTGACAGATTCTTGTCCTAGTCTTCTATTCTTGATAAGGCATATTTTTCACAGGCTAGTTCAAGGACAACCTACATCAGGTTTGTCCTTATCCTTCCTTCCTGATTATGCATAATTTGCAGATGTCATGAATACAAACAGTCCTGAAGACTTGATCATATGTAATTCTCAATTTTTGTAAGCACCATATGTAATCATGTTGGAACTCTACTTTTTAACTTTCATGAAATAGTGAATTATCTTTTTTTCAGTTGTATACTTTTTTTGTGAAGATTTTGAAGTATATAGTTCCAAAAAAATAAAAATTAATTGTAAATGGTGTTGTCTGGGCGTGGATTAAAATTAAAACGAGTGATTGTAAATTCTATTGTCTATTAAATGAAGAAAGATTTATATATTATTCACAAAAAAAAAATCGTAATATCCAAATCCAATTGAACACGATCTATGATAGGACGTGACTGTCCCTCTAACGAACTCATCAAACCCACCAACCAAAAAATAAATAAAAAATCCCATTTGCTACCAACATTTTCTCTTATGAAAAAGTGAGAGTACAAGTTTGAAAGAAAGGCGAAAGGAATAGAAAAAAAAACAAATAAAAAAGTGACCAGAGAGGGATTGACGACGGCTATTCATCGATGAAAAATCTATCTAAACCACAATACAAAACTTTCTCTGTACCCACCTAAATCATAAAATAGTTATCTGACCCTCTTGGATAGGCACGCCTTAGACTTCTGTAATGACACACTCCAAATCTTTTATGAAATATTCAATGGCATCCTAAATGTTTTCAACATACACTCACGTTCTTTTGAAGATCGCCTCATTGTGAGTTAGTCAAACAAACCACGCTCCGACCACGAACACTAATTGTAGATGCAATTATCCCGTATGGAGCTATGTGGCTCGCGTAAGGTGAGCCTAGCCTTTCCATATCTCTTCAATGGTGGGTCCCAGCGGGGAGGAAGTGGGGGTGGTAGTGAAGGTGGGTGGTGGTAGTGAAGGTGGTGCGTGATGATGGTGGAATAGGGAGAAGGGAGGGAAAGAAAAGAGAGAGATACGAGGGTGGTGGGATTATAAGTTCAAATAAAAAAAAAAGTGAATTACACGTGTTAATTAATTTAGGCCATAATACACTCCCGAAGATGGGCCGGATCTATTGTTAGGCGTGTGCTCAAACTTGTTATGAAGGGCTAGGGCTCAACGGTCTCCACTCACACATCCCCTCCGAATCCGAGCTCTCAATCCGTTAGATCTAGAAGTCCATCAAATCAACGGTTCACACAGGTGCACCTAAACCCACCCACTATTATTTCTAGGGTTTTCTTCTTCTTCTTCCTCTCCACTTCCGCAGCCACCGCCAGAAAGAAAAACCACATCTAGGGTTTCACTTTTCTCTGTTTCGGCCGAGACGCAAAAATGGTGGCTTCGAAAAAGACGGTACTCTATTTTTCTATCGTTCTTTCTCAGATCCAGATCTCTCTCTGACAGACATGATTTTGATCGGTTTATTTTTGAAAATCTGCAGAAGAAGACCCATGACAACATCAATAACCGTCTGGCGCTCGTTATGAAGAGCGGGAAGTACACGCTCGGGTACAAGACCGTCCTCCGTACCCTTCGCAGCTCCAAAGGTGTGTTTTCTTGCTTGATAAACCCTAGATCTGATGGACGGTTCTTTGTTTTTTGTGGAGTGACTGATGTTGTTTGGTTGATCACTTGTATGAGAAGCAATTACATAAAGTCTTTGTTTTTTATGGAAATATTGTTTTTAGGATCGGTGATTATTGAGCGAATGTTTTGACTGTACCTAATGAAAGCTGAAAAACAACCGTGTGGATGTTATGTAGATGTTGTTGTTTATTAATGTTGTAATACTAGATCTTCATTTACCTGAATTTGTACTGCAGATTCCTTTCTCATGATGATATTACACTGGATTTATGATTTTGTGTTGTAAGTTTTCTTGGTTAGCTCCGTGATAACTCTAAATGCAGCTTCAGTTGAACATGCTGTATGAAATAAGGGTGGTATGCACAACAATTTCATTAAAATACAAAACGGGATACGCAAGTTGTGTATAGCTGATAATGTTTGTCTCTAAACGTGGTTGCGATGCTTGCTCTAGTCATTTAATCCAGTCATCGCTTTAATAACATATAGTATCATGTATCTTTATTGGTTATTTTGTTCTTCTCCTCTTCCCTATGTATGTTTTTTTTTTCTTTTTTCTTTTGCTAATTTGCTCTCTTTAAATGTTACTTTTGGTTGATTTTAATGTCTGGCTGTTGTCTTACTGAATGGTGAATATAGAAGAAAGCATTTTATTTTAATAGGGAAGATACATTTTATGTTCGCAAGTTCTGTTATTAGTTTTGGGTTTGGTGTGAGTTTTTGAAAAATTCTGTAGTTATGACAACTTTTTTTCCCCTTTCAGCAAAGCTGATAATTATCTCAAACAACTGCCCTCCACTCCGAAAGTCAGAGATTGAGTACTATGCCATGTTGGCAAAAGTTGGAGTCCACCACTTTAGTGGAAGTAAGTATCTTATACCAAAATGCTGATGTGATCTTCTAGTTAAACAATGTGCTTGGGGTGACATTATGATGAATTGCATTTTGCAATTCATCGACATTATGATGAATTGCATTTTGCAATTCATCTTTTGCCAATAGAATTCTTACTCAAGCTGATATTGATTCATGATGTATATTTAGGTTCTCCTGTGGTCTTCTAATGTTCATTGGTTTCTGATTTATGAAATTCAGTAAGAAATGTTTTCAAAACAGGATAAGAATCTCAGATTGTATGATTTTGGGGTGGGTGAATGAATGTCGGGTAGAAAAATGAAACTAAAGTGCATTTGGTACAATCTTTTTGTGATATTTATTTTAAATGAGGCATTAATTTTTTTTGTATTAGCAATGAGAAATACAAGCATATCAATTTGTGGGCTTCAAGATGCCCATTGTGTTGCTTTGAAATTTCTTATTGTCGCATAGTTAATTATCTGCATCTTATATCTTTGTCACTGGGTTTTTTCATGTTCACTATCATAAATTTTGAATCGGACCTTTTATATCTCATGGTTCAGAAACCTTGGTTTTAAATACTTGATGATAATAGGTTGACATTAATACGAATTTCAGTCTCTGAGCAGTAAGTGGACATTTTGCACATGTTTTATGGTTTCTGTATATTAGAGATAACAATTAATTTTCCTTTATTAGTTTTGAAAGATCAATCAGACGTGAGTGAATGCTGATTTTTTCTTGAATGCATTAGGTTTGAATTCTAGGCAATGTGATTTGTTTTTTTTTTCAATAGCTGGCAATGCGGGTTTAACATTGTCTAAAATGTTGTATAGAACACAATTACGTTGCAGTGTTTGGTTTTTTTGCATTGAATTTTGTTTGTCAATGTGGTGTACCACGTAATGTGATCTTGTGACGTATTAGAGCAATTTAGTTACCATCTGGTCCATAACTATATGCCTCAATTTTTTGAAAAAAAAAACTATATGCAGGGGAAGACAAGCATGTTTAATCAGAAAAATTAAGTAAATTTTCTTAATTAGAAATGTTTCTTGTGTAGTATTAATTTGGCACTTATGTTTTATAAATTGTTGTGTAATTTCTTAGGGGATCGGATTAGAGTGATGTGTGAGCACACAATTAATTGACTATTAATGATTAGAAAGGTTCCTGAAAAATATTATCAATTTCATGGAATTTTTAGGCCTGCGATTATTTTGTGTGGTTATTATTTGCCTTTTTTGGAAATATTTGAATGGACATCTTAATACAAATCTATACCTGTATCTTTGTATACCCTTGTCGACTTGTCTGAACTTTTCTAGTGCTGTTGCCATGTCCATCTGAGTTATGTTATTACTAACAATTATACATTATTATTGCATGCGTTGTAAAAAAGACTTGTACAAAGTGAATATTATGGCATATTATAGATTCTATCTTAAAGATATCTGATGGTCAGAGTACACAATATTCATACAAATATAGATGCTTGTGCAAAAAATTTATATGTTTTGTCTTTACCCTAGGGCAGAGGGTTATAAAAAAAATGTTTTTTTAGTTTGTGTCTTATTCTGTGAAACTATTATGGGAATGGAAGATGAATTTTGTTAGTTTTTCGTTCTCAACTACAGGTATCAATATTCTTTTACGTGGTTGTATGAATGTCCTATTCTCTTTTTTTAGTTGTACTATTTATATTTTAAAGTAGCCAGGTCAACTGACTTCTGTTGAATATGACCATTTCAAATCTTCCAAAGTTACACTTGTGATGTATCTATGTGTGTGTGTATAGTGCAGACGAGAGAAGTGGGTTATGCTCAGGAACTAAATGTTCATGTAGTCTATTAAACATGGCATATATATTGGAGTCCTTTTTTTCTGCATTTGATGTTTTGTTTTGTGCTTTGGTTAGAAAATGAAGTTTACCTCTGTACTGGAATAATTTGCTCTGACTTTTCTTTTTGTTGCATCTATATGTAGACTTACATGTCATATTTTTTTCTCATTATTCAGACAATGTCGATTTGGGGACAGCTTGTGGAAAGTACTTCCGCGTGTGCTGTCTCAGTATCATCGATCCAGGTTGGTTTCTCTCGTTTGATCTTCTTAGGGTAGAAGTATTCACGCTTTGTGATATTGAGTTCACTATATCTTACTAATCCATTATCTGCCTCTGCCGTCAAATATGATCAGGTGATTCTGACATCATGAAGAACATGCCAGGTGATCAGTGAAGTAAATTGTCTGTTGGTTTTTGTTTTTTTTTTTTTTTTTGGTTAGAACCGTTGGAAGTGAACAATTATTCTGTCTATTAAAGATCTTTTGGTAAGTTATTTACAATGAATGCATCATATCAATCTGTGGAGGCTTTTCAGTGGCATTTATCAGATGAAATTTTGGAAGTAACTTGAAATGGATGCTCTGATAGGCCATCGGATACACTTCTGGACATCTTTTATCCACTCAATAATTAGGGGCAAATCATATACCATTTTATTGCCTTGATTTTGAAGAAAATATCAAATCATAGATATTTGATAAGATGGCTTATTTTTCTTTATTCGTTTACGGTGGTTGTTTTGCCCAAACATATATATATATATATATATATGGGAAATGCATGGCGATTGAATTATGTATGTCACATAATTTCTACTTGATCGACCTTCAGGCATCTAAATTTGATAGACATAGGAAGCCTCAACTCATTGTAACAAGAAGTGTTCCTTTCTGTGTCATTTCTGTGTGGGAAAATAATATGTCCAGCCTTAATGCATTTCATATCAGTTTTCTGTGTTTTTAAAACTCGTACTCTCCTATTAGGGTGTATATATATATCGAGATGCATTAGTATATTTTTTTTTATAATAAAAAAATGATACATTTTTTTATGTTATACATTGTGATAAAATCTTATAGTGCATAATAACGTATATGTTATACTATTTAGTTTTATTTTAATATATTTCGTATATAAAGTTTTGTTTTCTTTTACATAGTTCATTAAATTACAAAACAATTATAATTTTAATTCTATTTAAAAAATACTACAAGCAGAGCTGCAACAAGAAGGCCGGTTCCGGTTATGAATGTGATGGGAATGTCCGCTTTCCAATAAGTAAGGGGTTGAAACCCTGCTTTAGAATCTGTTGTACCGTATACAATTGTATATACTTCCCACAAACAATCGCATATTTAACGAAACATGTATCTCTGTTTGCAAAATGAGATCACAGAATAAGTGTAATAGCAACCAATTGATATTCACATGTTTTTAAAGCAAGGTCCACGGCCAAAAAAAAAAAAAAAGTTTGCACTGATTTATATGTCAGATATTAATCTTCCCCTCGAGTTTTCGAATCCGTTCGAGTCTGAAACATTGATTACTTCTCAGGGCTCAAATGGTGATCAAACGAACAAATGAATATCGGTTGAGTGTAGTCTGTGACGTCAGAACTGCTGATGCCATGACCATGCAGTGATGCTATTACTGCTTCTGCTTCTTCTGCAATGGGACTGATGTCTCGCACACCTGCTATAGAACAAATAATTGGGAGTCAGAATTTGGATGATATAATAAACAGATACTTTGCATCATAGTTGAATAGCATTTTTGAGATATAGTCTTATATACAGTTTCATTTTACTGTCCCCACACAACTTTTTTTAAGGTATCTACTGCATGTGATGAAGCATGCACATTTATAAAAATAACTATATAATTCGTTAATTGTATATACTCTTTTATGTAAAAAAAAAAATATAAAAACAAAAAATTACATGCTTCATCTAATGAATCACATACCGAGTTGGGCAGAATAGAACTGCAGGCAGGGTTGTATATAAGACGCATAACAGTGCCCATCTAATTTTTATGCTATCCAATACTTTACAGGAAAAGCTTATCCATGAGGCCAACACAAAGACAACTGGGGCTGATAAACAATTCATAAGCAATATAAAGATTACAAGCACTGAGGCTATCTAATGTGATTCCTTCTGAAGGAATGAATTACTAATTAATGACACAATGCGAGCTTCCATATAGACAGAAGTGAATTTCTTCTTATAAGCTTTGAACTTGATAAAAGGTATGAAGGGTCTCAGACAATTAACTTCTATGTGATCAGTTAGATATACAACATAATTTCATTATAAAAACAATAAGTATCAGCTATCAATGTCACAACACCTTTAATTATCATTATCTGTAATTTCAGACTATACCCATTATAATATTTATGACCCATTTGTCCATGGCAGATCCAAAAATAATGCAAGGTACCAGAGTTAATTATGCCCCAGTTGTTATTCAAGTGAACCACACAATTTCAGCATTGTCATGAAAATTGAAGAGGTTTCCCCTAAAATAAAACATTAAGGTTTCTTACAGAGTTAGAAAGCTTGTCGCTGATGCACGTCATTGATCTCAACATGGCCTCAAGTGTGTCCCTGGATATCTGAAACCTTACTTCTGTCTCGCCTCCAGGAGTTTTCGTATAATCTTGCAACTATAATTGAAGAGCAAGAGTAGCATTATCCACGTATTTAAATATATCAAAGAGTTAACTCATATGCTTAAACTAAGCAGTAGAGAAACCTTTTTTTTTTTTTGGGAGAGTGAGGAATACAGAAACAGACCAGTAGAAAATTGACTAAACAATGCCCACACAAAGGTATTCAAGAAATTTGCATGTGGGAATAAATTCATAACATCTTTTCAATAATAAGATAGTGAGGAATGAAAAAATGCTTTTGGAAGACATGCTATGCTAAAGTAAATTATTATTTCATTTCTCTGTCTTCCAGATTTATGCTGGCTATATCTGCTTCTCTGCATGCTGCTCACGCATTGAGATCTTAGTTTTATAAAGATTTGAAATCAATGCATTTTTTAGCTGGGAAAGTGATCAAAAGGGATTAATAGAGCTGATATTTTTTTTTATGAATAGAAATAAATATGTAATCTAGAATCGCATACCTTCAGACTGATCACAGCCACTCGACTCGCAGGTGCTGAATTTCGCTTCTCCATGGTCCAAGTCATTGACTTGAGGCGAGGTAAGACAGCCTTCAACAACAAAATATGTATATTACATATTTTCATACAAAGCCTCCAACACTTCAACTTTCATATAATCTTTGATATACAAGTGGAACAATACTAGGAAGAAAAGCATAATATGATGTATGTTGTAAGATAGAAGGTTGGGCTTGTGTATTTTTTATGAATGCACTAAGCCATATTGCCTTACCAGGTTATCAACGGGACCATCATTACGTTGAAGAGATGTCGAGGCAATGCCTGGAAGGCTTAAATCATCATTGACTGATGTCGAAGCACAAACTGCATCATCTTGCCTAGGCCATATTTCGGATGAAAATTCAGAAGCTGGAATAGTTGTAAGAGCGGCGATTGTATTCAATTTGACCTGAGAAGAAACGCTGGTCCGTTGCCACACGGGCTAAAAACAGAAAAACCACATATATTAGAAAAATCTGATAAACATTATCAAATCACGTTAAATTCTCAAACATGTCCTCTTTAACCATGATTTTGAAACTCATCTAGTAGACTCAGATCTCAGCAAAGATGTCTTAAATTCGTGAAAAATCAACATAAATTGCATGAAAGACTGTTTTAATGCATGAACAAGATATGGCTTGAACTAACTTGCCTAGCCTCGGTCCAGTGTTGAAAATCATGAACTGACTTATTCACTATGTATATAAGATTTTCAACCAAATTAGACTACCATTTGTTTCGGTTCATCCAAGTCACTCACTCTCAGCTCTTATGGGATAATGAATCCACAAGCATCACACAATGTGATCTTGCTTAAACATTAAACATGCAAGGCGAGAAATGCTGAACAGAATGACCATCGTCAATGCTTTTAAATGGGGCGCACAAACTGTTCATCATACATTAGTAAACATTTCGATTAAAGGAAGGTGGGATGTCTAACACAATATATCATAACTTGGTATGCATCTAAGAAAATGAATCACACCAAGATATCTGATCAACTAAACTACATTACACAGTACAGATACAAAATTATGCCAAAAAAAAAAACCACTCAACAAATACAAGCTTAGTTTCTGATCCTATTAACTACTTATATGAACACGGGAAATACCGGTTCTTTCGAAGCGTCCTCCTTCCACTGACTCTGATACTTCTGCAGCAGCATCACAAGAGTACTCTTGATCTCGACCAGAAGCTCTGGCGGGAGCAGATTCTGAATATCATCTGCGCCTAAATCATCGCGCACGCTCTTCCTGATGAGTGAGCGAAGGCTCGCCAAAACCTAGCATGCAAAAATCTCCAGAATCATCAAAATGATTCCTACTACAAGCACCAACTAAACAAATATGAATTGCAAGAAATCCTCAGCAGATATGCAATCAACAACTCATCAGACAAGCTATCAATCATAATTTATAAAACTCAACAAAAAAAAAAAACAGAATTTTGAGACGAACCCATCATCAGAATCGCATCTAATCAACCAAGTTCGCAAGTTTCCCCAATTCCCATCAATAAAAACCTCACCTTTAAAACCCGACCCAACCCATTTAACGAGACAACACTTCTCAAGCATCCAAACAGCGCGTCCCAAAGCACTCTCTCTAAACACACATCAAGATTGATAGAGAGAGAGTGAGAGAGAGAGAGAGAGGGATTACGAGGTCGAGGTCTTCCAAGGATGGAAGGCCGAGGAGGGACTGAAAGAAGGGCTTCTGCGACGGACTGAGGCCGGTCCGACGGGTCTCCCACAGCGTCTCGAGCACGTGCCCTAGGTTGACCTCCGACTTCGCCGCTTCCGACGCGGAGAGGCTCTGAAGCCGCTCGTACAACGCGCCGTCGTCTCCCATTCTCATCGCCGATCTTTTCTTCGGCCACTCCGTCTTCTAGTCGGCTTGAGCGGGCCTACCAGGTTTTATTGCTCGGGCCGGGCCCATCCACAAGCCCACAACATTTCGGGGATCGGGCCGGGCCGGGCTGAGCACGATGAGTATTGGGCCCCCAACCGAGCGGTCACATGATCATTCCGGTGTAGTTAGAAATACAATCCGGTTGGTTTGATTTGATTTATTAAAATTTTAAATTAAATCAAATTATAATAATATTAAATTAAAAAATCTATCCAAATTGGAATAGAATCAGATTGCTAAAATCATAAACGGAACTATTTTTTTTTTTATCAACCCAGATCAAACCGAATAGATTCGGAAATGATTGATGATGTAGATTATTATGTTCCTACTATGGATATTTGTGGCATACTGGACAATAGTGAAATATTTATTTAAAAGAATTGGTTAAAATAAAAAATGATTATAAATAATTAGGAGGTTAGAAATTTAATTCAGTTCAGTTATTTTGATTCATAGTTCTACCAATACGAAACTAGTCAGAACTGACATCGATCATAGTTCTATCAATACAGAACTATACAACTCAGTAATCAAATTACATAATCTATGAATCAAACTACACAACTAACACATGTTCCACTCTCTTATTAAATACCGTAAATATACATATGCCCAATACCCAACAAGTTGGGTCCTAATTAGATCCAGACCACTGCATTCCTAACGGACGCACGAGTTCTCTCTATCCGGGAAAAGTTCCGCCAGAAAGGCAGACCAGTCCTCATCCGTAAATTATATAAAAGGCACGGGCTTTTATTGTATCACAATCCCCTTCTCTCTCTCTCTCTCTCTCTCTCTCGTCTCGCTGAAACGCCATACAAGGACCACCCAAATAAAAAAAAAAAAAAACAAAAAAAAGGAGAAACCCTTCCACCGTTATTTGTCCGATCCATAGCTCCGATTATCCAATCCGTTTAAATCTCCTCTTCAGATGAAATTAGGGTTTCTTTAAATCCCCAAAACCCTAGCTTTTGTTCCTTGGCTTGATTTCGGAGCAATTTCGGAGGGCGAGCGCCTGCTGAGAGGGGTACTTTATAGTGGGCGATGTTTGGGCTCTACAGCAGGTTCATTTTTTTTAAAAAAATTTGTCTTTATTTAAAGAACTTGATTTTTTTGTATTCGTGACTTTATGGGAGTGGTTGCATTGTTGAATTTGAAAGTGTGAAGGTGCCAAGTTGGGGTTTTTTGGTTTTCTTTTTGTTTTGTTGTCGTTTGAGGAAATTCGGAAAGTTGAGAAGGAATCCGTCTTGAATATATAAGCAGGAAAAAAATTGGTTTTGATGGGTTTTTATGTGCAAAGGGGGATGTGAAAAATTCGTGTTTTGAGGAAACCGTGCACTTTATGAGTGAAACATGTATGTTTCGAGGAAACTTTACATGTGGATGAATGTTGGGAGGCGGTACGCTGCACAGGCAGTCATTACCCAAAGTTTGAAACCACATATGCATATCTTGCATTATGTGGCCAAGGTGCGGTTGCATATGTGAGTAATTATCGCATGTGCGTCCACTCTCCACATATTGTTAATGCTAATAATTTTTATAAGAACTACAATACATTCATATAGAGCACAAATGTGGTGTGGGGCTGCATATTCTGCGTATGTGATCCGAAGGCAAAAGTACATGTGTTGTGTTTCCATTTCTTTTCACAACTATTATCATCGTCTTGTGTTATTGTTGACGGTTTTGGTCAGCTTTGATGAAGCCTGATCTCAAATAAATTTCTTTCCAAGAAAGTAATTTATTTTCTTCTTTCTGCTGGCCCATAATATACTCCACATGTATTGATTGCATTTCCATACGCTTTGATCATGATTTTTTTCTGAGGAAACGTGGGATGTATTTGTATTCCTCCTACCCATATCATGAGTTCCAAGATGGTATGCACTCTACACTTGGATGGTTATCATCTGGTAGGATTAGGAAGTCAGAGAGAACCTGACAACCCAAAGAGAAGATTCAGGTTTCCCTTTTTCTTGTTGGACAGGCTAAAATTTTTGTGGTTGCACATATACTCTTCAAACAAGTTATTGATATGAGCCCTATGCTGAGATATATGTCTATATTATCCAATGTCATCATTATTCACTTATGCTAATCAAAGTAAGGGTTTGAATGGATTTATGTAGAAGTTAACTTTATATATGAAAAGGAACTAAATTCTAAGGGTTAGTTTGGAACCCCTCTCATTCTCCTTTTGCTGTACCACCTCGATGAATGGCATTAGTCCTTCATTTGTGTTGATGGCCATTCCTCGGCGGTCTAGCCAAAATTCCCTTTATTCCTGCCCATGGAATTTATCAGAATTGGATTCTTGAGGATGGAGGCATTCTCCTTCTAGATTAGGATTACCAAATTGATCCTAAGACAATAGTACATTTGCAGGAGAGGAAAGAAGAGAAAAAGAATTGGTCCAAAGAGATAGGGATCACAACACTCACTCCTTTTATAATTTCTGGCAAGTGACTTTAAATAGAGGGGTGAAAAGGCTGTCTATATTTCAGTAAAGCGACAACAAACTAAAAGTAAAGTGAATAAACCCTACAATTTAGCAGCTGATCAGAATCTCTGAATTCCTAAAATTATTTTTTAGACACTTAAGGAAGCAAGCTATTCTAAGAATACCTACACTGTAGGCTGCTGACACATTCTTTTGAAAATGTGGTCAGATAAATAAAAAAATTCCTCAAATTATGTTTGTTTTAATGAGAAACCTCTTCTTACTTTTAAAGCATCCTGTGGCCCACAAATAACATGTATCGGGGCCCAATACAACCTCAATTGGACCCAACCGTTGCAGCCATTCGAAATAGCACTCGTTAATAACATTTGTCCTAAAAAAAAAAACAATAAAGGATTTTTTTAATATCACTCCTATGGGAATTTCTTAGGATGTAAAAGACAACTAATGGCCATGCACGTAAGACGGATGTGTCCATAAGTGCTTCAAGGTGCCGTTTGGATAGAAACAAACAATGCTGGGGTTTATGACTATTCTAAGAATGAATAACTATACCAGTGGAATAAGTGATTTTTTGTTTGGTTGTGTTCTTAGTTATTCTATTTAGAAAATTTAAAAATAAAGTTTTTGTTGTTTAGGGTTCAGAATAAGATATGAATAAAGATTTATAAAAGGTAAAAAAATGATTTGACCTGTGCGCCCATGATTTATAAGAAGCGATGGCATGTGATTTGACAGGGGCCCATTTATAGTAGTGGAATGAATTGGGTGGAATAACGCAATTCCACGGGGGACTTGGAATACAAATACCAGGTTATTCCCACCTATTCTAGCATAGATGTACCCATCCATTCCTTCCAAACAAACAGTTTTTTTTGGCTTATTATCCTCAATTCCCTCCTATTACCCCCTTATTCTCCTACCCAGACAGCCCAAGTGTCTAATTGGCAAGAATCAGGGATTAGATCAAGGCTAAAGAGATCTGTTTAACCACCCCTGTATTATTAAAATTTTAAAAACAAAGAAAAATGTATTCTATTTGACTCAAAACCTCAAGCCATTATAAACTGGCACCCTATGATTTTTTTCCTTGATCAGTGGTTGGATTTTGTTGCTTGAGGCAGTGAATCTATAAGTCTAGAGTTCTTAGCTTTCAGCCTCCTTTGATCTTTGTTTTGAATCCAATTATGTTCAATTTTTACATCCAGAAGTCAATTCACTTTTGTTAATCCACAAGGCTCTTTCTTGATCATTGTTAGGTCAAGCTCTTTCTTTTTTCCAATAGGACTATTGAAGTTTGCTTTTTATAATGTTGTCTATTCATTAGGGCTGCAACTCGGGCGGGTTGGGTTCGGGTTGATCCCAACCCGAATTCCAAATTACTCAACCCTAACCTGACCCAACCCGATTTTCAACCCGAATTGGACCAACCCGAACCCGTAATTAAATAAATCAACCCGACCCAACCCGAATTGGACTAACCCGATCCCAACCCGATTTTCAACTCGAATTGGACCAACTCGACCCAACCCGAATTTCTAACATGATGTGCAAATTAAATAAATCAACCCGACTTAACTCATAAGATTAGCTAGGTTTACCTAAAATTTGGACTACCCATATTAGAAGCTACAGAATAAACGGTCATGATTTTTTTTTTTAACTATTAGTTTACGGGTTCGGGTTGGGTCGGGTTGTGAGTGAGGCCAACCCGAACCCAACCCGATTTGTGAGTCAACCCGAATTGGCCAACCCGAATCCGATTTGGTCAACCCAACCCATATAAAAATCGGGTTCAATCTGACCCAAGTTGCAGCCCTACTATTCATCCATTGTGCAGCATGATCTCTCTCATCATTTCTTAAAAAAAAAAACCTCTCTCATTGTATATTTTATAATTTTTTTTCAGAAATTTCAGACATTGTTTTCTTTTGTTCTAGTGGTTGACTATATTCAGTGAATATATTTGGTTAGGAATCTCCATTCAGCTTGAGGACTATTAGTAAGACAAGATGAGCAGCAGTTTTAGTACACAAGTATTATCCGAGAAGCTGACCAAGCTCAATAATTCACAACAAAGTATTGAGAGTATCCTTTGCTTATCTTGCCAGTTAATCTTGTGTTGATGTCATGGGTAAATGCATCCAGATTCTTTATTGTAGTCGTGGGACCTCTGTTTTGCATGATTATATAGTGTGCTCATAGAAAGTGGAATGCATTTTGTTTTTTGTGGCTCTAAAACATGCTTCATTTTTGTTCTCAGATCATATTTATAATCTTTGTTAATTTGAGGCTTAACGTATAGGTATCAGCATGCATTATTAATTACGGACTCATTTGGTTAATTAGTAGTTTGATCTCCTCTATTTTTTTTTAATTTTAAGATTACAATATCTGCAGTTCCAGCACAGAGAGCCTAGTAACCTATGGTGCCCAGATTGACCTTGGGTACTCTAAGATTACTATATGAGATCACGGTGGTACCGTGGTAGAGAGTTTTTAAGTGAAAGCAAAATTCAGTGAAAAAGCTTTAACTTGAGCCATTGTGATATTACAGCTAGATCACCATTTTTTTTTTTTTGGGGTGGGGGTGGGGAGACTTTCTACCATGATATATTGCCATAAAACTAGTACAATGTTGAGATGAAAAGAGAGGAAAAGAAAAAAAGTGATAATAGGAATAACCAAAATCTGGAAGGACAGCAGAAGAGTTGTCAACTGTCACAGTCGGCTCTGTACCGCAGCCTCACCTTCTATTACAAGTTTACCACCTACAAAATCCACCTAGCTTGCTCCCACGCAATATTTCCCCCAATATTTGATGAATATTTCCACTGAATCCCATATATTTTCAAATATACACATTGGGACCTTTGAATACGACTTGGTTGCACGTCTACCAAATTGCCCAGACACCGGGTGGGATGATAGATTGAGAAATTTTTCCTTTTTTTTTTTTAACTTCTATCTCCTTGGGTTTTAAAGCTTTTCTGACTCCCACATTTGTTCCGTACTTCCAAAGTTTGCTTCAGTTCCGTCACAGCTTGAGGCTTTATATTGACAACCACCTGCTAGTTCTTGCTTATTTTTTCATTTTTCTTCTGGTCAGATTATTTGCAACTGACTACTCTAATTGTGGTATTTCTTCATTTATAGTGCGTGCTGTGTAACAATAACTGCACACTTATGTTGGTGTGAGACACATTCAGATTGGCCAACATAGAATCTCTAGAATTTTTTATACTAAATTGTATTCCACTATTCCTACATGTGTCTGATATTGGACACAACATTGATACAGAGTGGCCAACATGTCTCCAAGCTTGGATTGGATTAGCCCTTTTACACAGGAGCATGTAATTATGATTCAAGTTTCATGAACTTTTTACAATTGTGGGCATGTTGGATGTCAAAAAATAAGAGCTGATTTGTTTTTGTAGGTTAAACATGAAGCTTTTCTATTGTTGTACTGCTTGAGGTCAAATTACCAAAAAGCATATCATCTAAGATGTAAAATGAACTTGGCGAAGGACAAGAAGAAATTCATTTTTTGATTTTCAGCATGCATTTCTATAAATATTTGGTCACCTTCAAATTAATGTATGTTCATGTGCTGTGTTTTCTTTGCACTTAGAATTTTGCTTGATTGGATCATATGAGCAATTCAAATGACAATTCCTTGGTGTGGAGTTAGCCTTTTTGGTTCTTTTATTCTGTGTGTTTTTTTAAAGTCTATTTTTTACCTTTGAATTTATCATATGGCATATCTTTACTAATTGCTTCCTTTGAAGTTTGTTTGTGTTATCATTTTCCCTCCACCATCAACTCTGCACCTTTTTTTTCAGCGTTGTTTATTGCAACAGTTGCTCATGACCAACATAACCTTGATGAGCCCTCCATTAGTTCTAATGTTATGGAACTTGTGATGCTAGGTTTGCTTGCTATAATTTTTTCTTATTTCCAGTACTGCAACTGTTATACCATGCATATCTTAAAATATTTGGCATCAGGACTAAACTAGTTTTGCATGTCAGGTTGCTGACTGACAACACTCTTAATCATGCAATGTAATAGGACAAATAAATTGCAAGACTGATAATTGTCTCATGAATTTAAAAATTCGTATGTGAACCAGAAAGAGGACCAAGTGAAATGAATTCATGGATGCCTTAAATTATCAATATGAAAAAAAGAAGATTTTCTTTGAGGTCTCGCAAGTACTATTTTTTGAAAAAGATCTATTTAAGTTGAAAGAATTTATTCAATATTTCAAAGTAAGCCATTTTTGGCACTCACACAAACGTGCAAAAAAAAGAGTTGTGCACGGTTATGCATATCTTCTGGTTTTCTTAACTTGTGTCAGCACTGTCAAATTGGTGTATTTTTCACCGGAAGAAAGCCAGACAGGTTGTTGAAACTTGGGAAAAGCTTTTCAATAGCTCTCAGAAGGATAAACGTGTGTCTTTTTTGTATCTGGCAAATGATATCTTACAGAATAGTCGACGTAAAGGGAGTGAATTTGTAAATGAGTTCTGGAAAGTTCTTCCTGGAACTCTTAGGAGTGTCTCTGAAGATGGTGATGAGAATGGAAAGAACGTGGTCGCCAGACTTGTAAGTTTCTCTTCTCTTTTTCCTCAGAAATCATATACCTCATTTTATAGATTATAATTTTTGTTTATTGTAGGCATGTTTTACTACAAAGCATTTTAAAATGCATTGTTTTCTGTATTGTTATGATGTGTTCCCTTTGCGTGAGTTTCCCATCTGCGTTTCAAAGTTGTGAGGAAACTGGAGAGAGATTAATACAAGTATTCATGCTGCACAGCTGAGTCTGTGATAACTGAGTGATTTAATAAGAAGATGTTTGCCATAATGCCATCTTTAGTAATGCAATTCTCATTGCTATTCATTTGTTAATATTTAATGTGTTTTCCTTTACTTATTATATATATGAGCTCTGAGTATACTGTGTTCTGTAGATGGCATTTGGCTTTTGGAGGAGTAAGTTTATGTTGTTGTACATTTTATTCTGGTTGTTTCAACCAAAATTCATTTGCTTTGAATAGGGAGAACTTCTGTAATTTCTGATTACGAAACAAGAATGGATGTTAGAGGAGATGTGTAATCATGTCACCATTTGATGGAACTCAATGGATGCAGATTGGGCACTTGTGAACATTTTAGGGCTTGTGTTGTATTTCACTGTTGGTGTATGTCAAATGTATAATGCTACTTGGTTATGAAAGTTTTCATTCTTCTCATTGGGTCCATGATTTTGTTGCCAATGGGGGTGATTTTTTTTTGGTGACCAGAAGAAGTTATGAAGGATAGTGTAATATAAATATGCATAGTGTGTGCGGTAAGCGTGTGAAGGGCATGTTAAGAAATGTGCATTTTTCAGGGGAAACGACAATACAAGAAAAACATTTGGGTGGCCATTACAGCATCATTAAGGGCTAAGGGTTAAGGTACTTATAGGAGAAGAAAGGACTCCCGATGTTACGTGGACAAAGTGGAGAGAATAATTGATCTCGCTTCCTTAGGCGAGGGGTACTATTGTTCTTTGATTTCCATTTTTTTTTCGTTTGTAATTGGAGGTCCATCCTCTCCCTCTTGTTTGAGGTACGCCATTTTGAATATGATAGCCCAATCTTTCTTAAAAAAAGAGAGTAAAGAAAATAAATATGCATCTTTGAACTCTAGGTATAGTTCAAATATGTTATAGATGTTGAAGAATGAACTGAGATTTTCATACTTGATGATCAGATTTCTCTTCATAGGGAAGAGGTGAATAGGTTGGACCAAACCAAAGGATAAATTGAAATGGGAATTTGGACTCATATTTAGGGTAACATACTGGTTGGTCATATTGACCTTTGGGCATGGGGGAACGAGATATAATCATTATGAATTATGTATATTAGTTGTCAATCATTGCAGTTCTTTTTTACAAATGATAAGCTGTTAGTATTTGATTCTTGACTTTCGGGTTCCTACTGAACTGAAAGAATTTAATGTTATGATTGAAGTCATATTGATAATTTGAAGGTCGAGGTAGTCTGCAATGCTTATTTTGGAAGGATGGATTTGTTTTCCTGCATCTTAAACTTCAATTCCTGGTAGAAATTTGTTTTCTCACAGAAAAGTCCACAGGAATTTCTAGTTTTCTATCCCTCTAAAACAGAGATGTGATCTTTGTCATTGCATTCTTCTTCATTTTGTTGTTATTTTTTGTAGAAGAACCATTTTTATTAAGGAAATGTCACTGAAGTATAATGAGACAAGGGATCGCCGTACAAAAAGGAGAAAGCAAGAAAAAACCTTTTGGAAATGCGACGATCCCTTTAAAGATTAAAATACAAGCCTTACAAGCTGGGTCAATTGTTTCCCATAATGGTGGATGGTGTCTCGACTCTTAAAACATCATGAACCAACTTTTAAGAAATAGGTAATCGTCATCCAATTGTTCTTAATATAGATCCTCTTGTGTTGGAAGACATGATTATTAAGCGTGATCCATATGCTTTAACACATCATGTGAGGAATGAGCCATTGAAACTTAGGGAAGGCATTACTGTATCAGTGGGAATTCGAAGAAGCTAAAATATATTATAGTTATCATCTCTGAGGGGTTTGTAACTTGCTTGCACTTCAAAACTGGAGGTTTCTTATCTTACCTGGTGGTTGTTGTGTCTTCACTACAATTTTCAGGTTGACATATGGGAACAGAGGAAGGTCTTTGGTTCTCGTGGAAAAAGCCTTAAAGAAGAAATGTCTAGTAAAGACTCACCACCTTTGTTGGAGAACAATGGAGTTAGTTCACACTCTGTCAAAGTTGGGAGGAAGGATGCACATACAATCAGAATCGTGAGTGCTAGATTCTAATTTTTTCTGAAGAAAGCATGTGTGAGATTTGCCACATTTTACTAGTTCAATTAAACTGGGATGTTCAATTCCTTTTTCTTGCATATTGTTGATTCTCAATCCAGAAATTGATCGTGGGAAGTATGCCGGAAAAAATAGTGACTGCATTTCAGTCTGTACATGATGAACATTTCAATGAAGACACAGCCTTAAACAAATGCAAGACTGCCGTCCGCCGGGTAGCAAAGATGGAAAAAGATGTTGATGATACCTGTGCTCAAGGTAATAGTTTACTTAACAAACTATAACACCAAATGAATATTATTATGCCAAAGGTGCCAATTTTTGTTGCAATATTACAGGATTCTGTTAAATTTTTTGCCAGAAGTGTGCATGTGTTGCATGATCTTGGTGAATGGTTATGAAGCTTTTGTTTTTCCTTTTTTTATTATGAATACCTAATGAGATAGCTGATTTTCTGCTAGTATTGTTCATTGAGCAATACATTCTATTTGATGGAGGGCTTTCTATCTACAAATATATGTACAACCACGAGTATTTCACATCAATGGTTGATTATTAGAATTATTATTTTATGTACAGAAAAAAAAAATGGCATTTCAAAAAGTCTCTTTGTGCATGGGAAACATGTAAAACATTGTCGTTCTGTGCTGCAATTCATTGTCACTATTCGTTTATTACATTATGGTGTCTGTTTCCTAACAGGTTGGGGTTGTCTCTATGAGTTTTGTTATGTATTCATTCCGGACAAATGACATTATTATTGGGAGTATCTGTGTCAAACTTGAAGTTTTTTCTATCCAAATCCTTGTAGTGCCACCCTCTTCTAAATATCAACAATCAAATGATGTTTTCTGTTTCTCTCTCTTTTTTTTCCGGCGAGTCTTATCCTTTATTCAACAATGCTAAGCTTATCCAATCAAACGATGCGCCCCATTTCTTGCTAGTTTTCTGGCTAGTTTTAAGCTTTATTCAACAGTGCTTAGCGTATCCATCCTAGATCCACCATCAAAGCCTTAAAATAATATCTTATTTCTATCACACAACCTATTTATGTATTGTTTTTTAATTGCCCAATTTTTTCTGAAGAGTGAAAATTGAAATTGATGTTAATTTATTAAGCTTATGTTAGATATCATGTGATAGTAAGAGGTTTACCAAGAAAAAAGAAAGAAAAAGAGGTAGCACTACACCATGGATTATGTGTAACATTCTTGATATATATTCATGTATATGCAGCCAAATGTTTTGCAGCCCACCCCCTTCTCCACAAGCCAGCCTTACTTAAGTTTTGATGGTCATGAAAAATGTGATTCCATCCATTAAAAGTAAAAAAGGAATATTGCCCCTTTTGTCTTTTGTAATTCCCCAACATCTTGATTCGTGGCATTTTTCTTAACTATAAACCAGAAACTAGTATGTGAATCATGGGGCAGAGAACGAGAAATGGATGGCGTATGATGTCCAAGCACTCAAAGATATTTGACAGAGGGTAAGGTAATGGAGATGGAACAAATGCTGGTAATATGGGGCTAACATGCATTCCAAGAAATGAAAAAGTAGGAGAATTTTTGCTGAGAAACCAACAGGAAAATTTAAATCCAAAGTCTCATATGAATAGATCGTAGATGCTTCAGAGCATGGAAGACTCTGCAACCCCAACCCCCCCAAAAAAAAAAAAAAAAAAAATCACACACACAAACTGGTGGGAGGACTTTAACAGTGCCTTTGTTTTTTTGCTTAAAAGGATAGGGGGCTTAAAAACCACTTATTGTTGCACTATGGATATCCTTAGAAGTTTAATGTTTGTCTTTTGAAACGTTTTACCCTCTTAAAGGAACTAATGTCTGTGGAACCTAGGAAATTATAAAGTTCTGCCAATGGAGAGGTTGATGCATGGGCCAAAGAATGGGTGAAATCGAACCCCTCCAGTTTAATCTAGAACTCATTTAGTTTTACTATCTTCTTTGTTTTGCTAGTTTCATACTTTTTCTTTGTTTAAATTCTAAATCACATAGGGATTGTATTTGTTTCAATACGATGAGGAGCATAATTTTCTCTCTATTTTTTGCTGAACCACATGCATCATGCATGCCCATAGTTCAAAACCATGTGTGGACCGCATATGCGGTGGGGTCCGCATATGGCATATGCGGCTGCATGTACCGAACATGCGGTCGCACATAGGGTTAGGCAACCGCTCGAACCTCCGTTCGAACTCCTGTTCGAACGTCCAGAGGACGTTCGAATTGCGTTCGAACGGCTTTCGAACGGGAAACCGTCCGAATTACCATTTGAACGATAATCCGAACTCAGAGGTAGGTTTTACCGTTCGAAGTCCGTTCAAACTGAATTCGAACGGTAAGAGACCATTCGAATTCCGTTCGAACTGAATTCGAACGTGCGCCGCATATTGGGGGGAATGTGTGCCCGGGGGCGCACATCAGCATGTGCGGCCGCACGTAACAGCACTTCAAATTATGTGCATGCCTACAAATATTTCCCACAATTTTCAGTTCAGGCCTGTTGTATAAATTATCAACAATAGCAGTATTCACTATCCTTGGAGCTTTATTCCTTCATTTCAGTTTCTTGCCAACTACTAAGTTATTAAAAAGGAAAGTTCTATATCAGATGTTGAATTGCTGAGCATTTCTTCATAGTGATTGGGACAGCAATGCCACTGCTTAGATATAAATATTCTTTCTAGGGGAACAATGTTGCTTTGCTGAACGACTTAGAACTTCAAAAAATGGATTTTGTACCATGGTGGGGTATAATTTGTTCAAGTTGGAACTGAACTGATGTATTTACTTAAATTGGAGTGACATAAAGAATGATATGAAAGATGAGCAGTGCATTTTCAGTGACTCAATTGTTTTATAGTTTGTCTCTTGTGTGTTATATACTTCTATGAGTGGAATTAGTCACAATAATTTCAATGTCCTTTGGTTTGTTGAGAGTTCCATTCCCATAACTATAACGGTAATAAACAAATGTTATGTATTCGGTTTGGGTTAGCTCTAGGATAGGAAGTATGCTTTATTATAAAGCTGAATCAACGTCAATTGGTCTTCATTTGCTAGAACATGCTAACTCCTACAAGACTGTTTGGGTAGAGGGTTTGTGCTAGAATAGGTTGGACTAAGGTCAAAAAACTGGTTTGGATTGATGGAATAGGTCAGTATTTGGATGACAATATAAAAGCTGTAATTAGATGTAATTAGGTGGCATAAACATTCCACCCTCTCCTCCCCCCCCTGGTATTAGGCTATTCTAAACAATAGATTAAGTGAATAACGCTATTGTTAAATCAACTGTCACCATCTCTTATAAATCAGGGGACCCACAAGTCAAATTACTTTTTCACATTTTATAAATCATTATCCACATCTTATTCACACTTTATCCACAATTTATCTATGGTCAACCAAACGAGAATAATGAAACACGACCAAACAGAAAATCACTTATTCCATTGGTATAGCAATTTATTCCTAGAATTGTCATAAACACCGGAATACCTTATGCCTTTACTCAAATGGCACCTACAGGAAGGGAAATTTAATTCACATGTGTATGAAGTATCATTTTTGAATGTCTACTGCGTAATTGAAATTAGCTCAGTAGATGACGAGTGTCAGATAAGATTGAAAAAAATTGGCAAGCATCATTTGTCTTCACAGCTCTACATGGTTGGAGTGCTTTGGCCAATTGTTCATCACTGAATTGCAGGGTATTCGATGTCCCAGAGTGCATGATTTCCTTTGTTTTGAACCTGTTGAAGACTTATATTCATGTCTATTGGATGATATGTTTCTTTATTATTTGTTTATCAAGTATACAGGTAAGTCATTGGAGCATAATATCACAATCTCATTTGTGATATTGAAGAGGAGAGATTATCTGTTAATCTCATGCACCATGAGAGGTTTCAACTGTTTGTCACATCTAATTTTAATCTAATTTCTTGAGTTTTATAATTCCTTCTCCCTTGCATGTTATTTCATCGTAATTTTGATTTCTTTGTAAAATACATCACTATCCATTTCTAATAACCCTTAGAATAACATCTGTATTCATGCACAATTTTTGAGAGACAAGTATTTATGTTGCTTAGAATTTTCGATAAATAAGGTGGTATTAGTTACACAATGTTCAAAATATTTCGACAAGTTATGTTATAGTTTGTTCCTGCATTGGTCGTGTGTTGATTGATTTATAAATATCCTCATTTAAGTGTGAATGCATTCCTTTGATTAACATGTATTTTTAATCAGGCAATCAAGGTTCACAGTTAGTTGATGAACTTGAAGAGCAGGAAACTGTTCTTAAGCAGTCTATTGAGCAACTTAAAGGCGTTGAAGCAACTAGGTCAGCTCTGGTTGATCTGCTGAAAGAAGCAATTCAAGAGCAGGTACATATTTTGCTTATGGCTTGTAATTTTTCCCAAAGAACATATCATTGTTGAATTTGTTATTGTGATTGTATATGATTGTGTGCTTACCAAAACGTAATATCTCAGGAATCAAAGATGGAGCTTCTTCGTAATCAATTACAAGTAAGAATTATAATTTTCTGACCTGATTTTTTTTTTTAATGTGGAAGAGTTAATGCAAAATCCACAATTGAACTATTTTTTGAAACACTTGAAGAGAGGGACTCAACTTTGCATCACATTCATGCTGGAAAAATTAAGAAACTAACAAGCTGGAAACTTATTACTCGCATTTTGTGACTCAGTTTACTTGCAAAGGCGACACAAGAAGATTTTTTTCCCCTTTAAAAGAATGATGTTAAACAAATAGTTTGTTGAACTATTTTCCAAATATGTAGTCATGCAGAACCACCACAGACAAGACCTGTTCGGAAAATAATTAAGAGAATTATCTGTTTAGCCTTTTTTTGTTTAACATCATCTTTATGAGGAATTGCTTCCTGTGTTGTTTGCTTAATCCTTTGCATATGAATTATTTGCTTCTGTTTTTCCATATATTGGGTTATTAATTGTGTGAATCTTTCCTTTTTAATTTAATACATTGTTTACAACATGTGGGAATCTGATAATGTTTATTGAGGCAACTAACATGACTCTGGTAGGCATATATAAATGAAATATTGAGGAGAAATTGTGAAGGGTTGCACATAGCAGAGATTTTATTTTAACCTAGTGTGGTAGTCTAATGTTTTTGAGCAATTTCACATTTGGTCAATCATCACCATCTACGGTTTGTATAGAATCAATGCCATTAAGTAGTCGCTCATATATCATAGATAGCATGTGATAGGTTGAACACGTTTAAATATCAATGATTTGAGGAGCATGCATGGGCTTTCTTGAGGTGATAAATAGATGAGGGTATGGTTTTTTTTCACTAGTAGAATGATAAATTGATGTTAAAAAGGCCCAATTCGAAGGAGGAAGAAATGATTAGTGGAATTGCTTTACCTTGAAGTGTGAGTTGTGTGTTGTACACAGGGAAAATATGTTTTTTTTTTATATTAATGGTAGGCACACTACCACAATTTCATTATAAAACTGAGGCATGCGCCCAAAGCATACAAAATTAGGTGGCACCTGGAAGCAAAGGGATACATAGAAGAGATTTCTACATAAATCCCCAAGCTCAAAGGGTGCTCTACAAAACAATTAGAGTGTCGCGGTTAAAAGTATACCTTCCCTCACCAATCTCATGAAGCCCCCAATCCTTTATCGAACGTGTGAAGGCCTCCCAAACATTCTTTTCATACTAAGGTTGGCCATGAAAGATCAAGCGGTTACACACATTTCAAATGGCCCAAGTAGCCGCCGGAACGATCGATTGTGAAACTTTCACTTTGGAGCTTCTATCCTCCCCCCCCCCCCCCCGGCACAAGGTTGCAGCCCGCCTCCCACATGCCGTTTAAAGTGGAGAGGTTAGTGGAAATACCCGTAGATAATATGTTATCTATGGGAAGGAAATATGTTATAGAAGAGTAGTATGTGGTGTTCCGGAATCAGGGCAGTGCCCCTAGTAGATCCCTCTTCTAGTGAGGCATGACCTGTGTTTTCCTTTCCTCCTTTGTGTTATTGTTATTGTGTTTTTGAGCATTCCCTTCTATTTAATAAAATTGAAATAGAATGTCTACCGTTTCTATAAAAAAAATGGTAGAGAACTAATGAGAAATTAAAAGAAATATGAGAACATGAGAAAATGGAATCCACCCATCTATTTTATATAGCTTACATTATAAGTGGACATTCCAGGTGGTTTCTGGAACGACTGAATGGTGTTTTGCTGTTGCAAATCATAAATCGAAGGAGAATTAGGATAGAGCTTCAAGCCTTCAATCCTATTATTTATTACTTTAAAAAACTAGAGAACTTGCCCGAAGTAGGCTGTTTATAGACGGATGGATCCATATTGTGTCATTACATATGTTTGCTGGCAGGCATTCCAGGGGCTTCAAATAATATCCCCATCCTTGTAATGACGACATATATAGGTCGATAAATGGTAGCATTTTATGCTAAGTAGCTTTTTTCCCCGAGACTACATATGGTCATGCTCTCATGACTCCCACTTCACTCTACATTGGTCAGTAATTTTGAGTAATGAATGGAAATACGCAAATCCAATTACTCAAACCAAAATTTGCACCCAGGCATTACATACATTGTGTAGTACAGATACTGTGTATAGGGGGCATACTGATAGGCATACTTTAACCTAGCTTTTCTAATGATTATTTATACCGATACTCATAAGATCGTTTTATCAGGTCATGGAGACACTATAAGCATTCCATTGGTTATGTATCAACGTTCGAACAAAAATACTTGTATGCATCAAAATAATCGGCTTCCAATGTTGGGAATCCTTCAATATCAATCCATTATTTCTCTGACAGATGGTCAGAACTTCATCTGGGTTCCAATCCTATTGACAGGTCCATTATATTAGTTTCTATTTTCCTGATCCGCGGTCCTTTTGTTTTCAGGTTGCTGAAAATGAATCCGAGCACGCAAGCAAAATGAAGCAGAGACTTACATCTTCAACAGCTCCCACCATTGAAAGTATGGCGTCAACGATACCAACAGAAACTCTTACCACACTGGAGCCCAACCTATCTCCACTTCAAACACCCATCACCACCCCCTGTCCACCCCTCCCACCACAACCAATCAACTCCTTCATAAATTCCCTAACCACCACAGACGACCAACAAAACAAAGCAGCAGCAGCCGCGATCGCAGCAAAGCTGGCCGCCTCCACATCCTCAGCACAAATGCTCTCTTCCGTCCTGTCCTCACTGGCTGCTGAAGAAGCAGCCTCCGCCTCCATCACAAAGACAAGTGGCTTCACAATGTCTTCACCAATGTACCCACTCGAGAAACGCCCGAAGCTTGAAAAACCCTATTTTGGATCGATGCAGCTGGGTACCATCCCTCTTGCTCCGCCGCAAGCGACAAACACGAATTCACAGCCAATGATGAACCAGTCTAATTTTACACCGCCTTTGCCACCTCTGCCACCACCGCCTCCCGTGCAGCAATTCGCGCAGACGAGCAGAGGAGTCATTATGGTTCCATTCACTTTTGGTGGCAGTGCACCTCCTCCGCCAACTCCCATGCAGTCAAATATGTTTATGAGCTTAGCTAGACCCGCCACTCCACCACCACCACCACAGCAGCAGCAGCAGCAACAACAGCCACAGCCACAGCAACAGCAAAGTGTCTCAACTGGGTTTTATCAGTCTCCAGGGATTGGGTTTTTCGGGCAAAGCCATCATCCTCCGACTCCTCCGGTTCCTAGGCAGTGAATTGCATCTTTGGGCGAGACTGATCTTGGTTTCTTTTAATTTATATTTTTCTACAAAACATGTATACTAATAGGGGTTTTTTGTTCATAACCTGTCTTTAAGGTCCTTGAATCAGGTAGGATTGTTGAAATTGGATAGTAGTTTGACCACGGAGAGAGCAAGGATTTGACCACCCTCCTGTGAAAGTGTGATTAATGTGTTGTAACAATTATTAGTATTTTATGTTTAGAGTTTTAACTTCAATTAAGAGTTTTTTTTTCTTTCCTTCTTTCTTTCTTTCTTTTAATGTTGATCTACTGCTTTCAGCACAAGCTCTGTTTTGATCAGTGGGATCAATTGATGAACCAATTGGAATCCATCTACTCAAGCAGAGAGAGCTTCTCTTGGAGTGAAAGCTCCTGATTTGTTTTGCAGATAAGGGTGGATAGTTGAAGAATAGTTTTATCCTTTAAAAAAATGTTTGTTTAGGGTGGACAAATTGTAATGGTTTTATTTAGATAAATTAGTATAAACCCTAATCGATGATTACCTAAAAAAAAGAGTATCAACCTATATTCGGGAAGGTTTGTATAGTGTTCTTTCGATCCATCTAAAATTAAAACCTAATTGAAATGGAGAAAGGAAATATAACTATCCTTCATATACCTGTATATGTACTTTATGGAATCAGTTTTCTGATTAGGATTAGGCCATGTCTATTCCCACCTGTCTATTTGCTTATCCCCCCACCAAGAAACAAGAGAAACCTAAAAAAGTTTTTTTTTTATCTCGGAAACCATTAACCCTACCAAAATAAACAGAACATCGAATACGGCACACCGACTCCCTCGCCGCCTGATCTCATCGACGGCCTCCTCGCCATTGGCACCCTCAGCGCCAGTGGCCTCCTCTCCAACAAGATCGCCTCCTCCACCGTCGAAGCCAAAGCTGAAGCGCAATTAGAGATTGATTTAAAGCTAGTCAACGCTGAGCTTGAGAAGGTCCTCTTCCCGGAACCGCCTAAATATGAGGCGACCGTTGATGTTGAATCGGACAGTGAACCTGTCATGGTGTATCCACTGCAGAGGAGCTGTTAATGAGGGCGAAGGAGGTGGAGCCGATGAGAAAGGTCGATGATGCGGAGGTGAAGAGGATGGCGGCGGAGGAGAAATCGACGGTGGAATCGATCTCGGAGGGGTCGCGGAGGCGCGGGCAATGGGAAGAGGAGAGAATGAGAGTGGGTTTAGAGTTTAGTCCGTGTGAATATATACGGTGGTGTGTTAAGAAATAAAAAAAAAATGAATGGTGGGTTAAGTTGTATGGTGGGATCAGTTATTAAGATGGTGGGGCTAGACCTTCCCTTAGGATTATATGTTTGATTAAGGTTTTGTCAATAAACAGTTGGTTTCATCTGTCAATATTCGTGCTTCTAAAAGCTTATAATGCAAAACCCTTAACCATGATTGAGTGACTGGATTTCTAGAAACAAAGAACATGTATTTTTTTTTTATTCTGGAGGCTATCCTGTTTAAAAGCCTTTAAACAGCTGGGTTTGTGACTGTTTTAATTGAAAAATATATATGAATCTGAGAACCCCCAACGACAGATCTGGGTTCAGGGGCACATAATATCTTGTTTGGCCTCTTAGGGTGCGTTTGGTTGCGCGATTGCAAAACTGATTCTGCAGGAATCTGCGATTGCAAACTGATTCTGCAGGAAGCTCACTTTCTCAGCTTTCTGAAATCGCAGCTTTTGGGCACTATTTGCCTGAAATCTGTGTGCAGGAAGCTGCTACAGTAAAACTGTTTGGTTGCACGATTGTAAACGCAGCTTCCTGCAATCGCAATCGCAGCGCAATCGCGGAACCAAACGCACCCTTAGTCTTGGATCAACATCAACCATTAACTCACAAAAAATGGTAAAGATAGTCATTCCTTTGACATTCTCCATCATGTTTTAAATATTTTTTTAAGGGTTTTTTTTTTTCAAAAAAAATAGGTGCCCGATTTAATCCCTTAACCTCCTTATTGATACTGGATGTTAACTAGCTAACCCCAAGCTTGGTTTACTCTTTTTAAAAGGTTTTGACACCTATTTCATTCGGAAAATGTTACACTCCATCCATTTTATAGTCCCAAACATACATCGTATATGTTTTAATTTTTATTTTTAAATCATATACCCTAGAGATGTGTATTTCTATAAAAATAAAATAAAATATATACTTCAATGAATTGAATGATATCATTTATAAAAAATATAAAAAATTTATAACAATGTATATACCTCGATACAATGAGTTAAGGGAGCTGACAGGGTATATAAAACTGTATTTAAGACTGTAAAAATACCTAAGTGTACCAGCGCTCTTTTATTTTTTAGCCCCCAGTTTAAACCTCGGATCATGCATTTAGGGGAAGAATGCTACAAAGGAATCCTTATATAAATACATACATGATACACCCACAAACTTAAAGTGAGGCTAAAAAATTAGCTGAGTAACTCATTTTCTTTCTTTTTTAAGATATAGACATGTTTCTGTAAGTAATAATTTTCAAAGGTATATATACTTGCTCAATGAAGCACTTATTGTTATAAAAATGAAATATTTTTTTATGTTTCTCTAATCTAGTATATATTAGCCTAATATACAATCATATACTAGATCAGGAGAGTACGCAGGATTAACTGCCTCGATGGGTACTTACCCAATAAAGAACCAAATGCATGAATCAAAGGACTGATTTTTATATACCACAGAAAAAAAAAAATGAACCCATGGATCCAACAAAATGGATTCCAGATCCATCTATCATACAAAAAGTCCCATTTTGGATTTCCATCAAAATGTAAGTCACAAATCAAACTAAACCTGCAAACCTTGTAAGTCCCTAAACAAAAACTAAAAAAAAAAAAAAAAAAACTACAAAACCTGTGTCATATAAATGCTCATCCCTTTCTGGTTGAACCCATCATTTATAATAATAATAAAAAAAAAAGTTAGCTTAAAAAAAACCACTAATTCTGGATCGGATTCGATCCGGTCGTCGGCGCCCTCCTCAACCCGGCTGCGACTGCCTTCTCCGGCACCTTCAAACCTCCATGAACGTGACCTTTCAGACTGACAGTGGTGGTGGAAGCCATGGCAGACCCAAGTAGTCTTCTTGTATGTTGAGGAAGATTTGATGATGATGAAGAACAAGAAGAGACACTGAAGAGTAGGAAGTGGAGGAGGAGGAGTGCCCACAGAGCAGACAATGCTTTGGAGATTGTTTTCATGGTGGGATTTGTGGAATGAAATCTTTGGGATGTGAAAAGAAGGTGGTGATTGTTGTTCATTTATATATTAATCATTGTGTGTTTGTTATTTTGTTATATTTGTATTTTATTGTTTTCTTTTACATGCAGGCATGCATGTTAAAGAACACATGTGGGTATAGTTTTTTTTCGGATATTCGTACGGTGATTATTGTTACACGAGCGTTAGATACACGGATGTATATATATATATGCTGGTAACTGTAAATCTTTCACATTTTTTTGATATGTAATTTATTAAAATATATAATTTATTTTTTTATAAAAAAAAAAAAAACATATATGGATTGTAATGTTTTTTTTGAAAGAAAGTAGGATATGCTATTAATCATTCACGAAAAGAGTTAAGTACATATACATATCTAAACTGGGGTGAGAGGTTAAAAGTAATGTTAAATAAACAAGAGGCATACCAAGAGTAGATAGTCAGATAGGGTATCAACTCTCCGCTGTAACCAGCTCCACAAAGAGAGCCCTGCCCGACTACGTGATGATCTCAATTGTGCCCCCATGAAGAAACACACCCCGCACCTCAACCAACTCTCACGTCTAGTTTCAGATTAGAGAAACAATAAACTCCTACATGTTCTATACATATGTTTGCAGATACGTGTGAATTGGAATTAGGATTAAAAAAAAGATTACGTAACATTTGTCTAATTATGCGAGTCTAATATCACATGTAATGACAATTATAGTGTTATCACATGCAATATCATGTAAAATGACACAAGGTATCTATGAGTAAGTATTTCTCATGTTATTCTTATTTTAGAAATTGAAGATCGTACTACTGTTATTTATATTAAAGTGAGTTACTGAGTATGAAGGGGGATGAAGAGAAAAATAGAAAAAAAAAATTAAAATGAAGAAAGCAGGGGTCCGAAGGTAACCGTTAAACAGGATGTCTTACAATTCTCTGACCTCCACCCCGAGGGCATTGTCAATTTTAAGAAATGAACAAACATTTGACTCGGCAATTCCTTGACCTAGTCATTAAGGAGAGTGCCACCATCTCCCACATGGTCTTCATATACACCAGAGAGTTCTTAAAGATTGTGTCATTGCGCGTCCGTTAAATCACCCACGTGACCGTTGGGATAACCATAAGGCGAACTATGTCGACGAGTCTCGAGATGTCCGAACATCTAAGTATTTCTCATAGTATTGATACGACAATTAAAGTTTGTCTAAGTATCGATAAGGAGTAGAACCCTACAAATTAAATTTATAATCATGTAAAGAAAATTCACATATTTTTAGGTGAATGTAATTCTAAATATCATTTCATGAAAATTGATACACCCAATATAATCTTAATATCGTCTAATATACATTGTTTGAGACGTACATTTATATGAGATTTTTTTGTAGTTTGTACTATATATTATTTTTAAATAACTAGATAAGTACATATGAGTCGGAGGTAAGTTTTGGAACCGGATGTATATGTGTTTATTTTTAGGAAAATGTTAGACTTAGTTATTTTTACAGTCTAAAACTTACATCACACATGTTTTTTTTTTTTTTTAATATTACACATCATCTAATGATGTGCATGCATGCTTAGATAAAAAGTATAAATTGCTATATTTCGAGTTGGATAAACCCACTTTCAGTAAGTGTACAAAAATTTAATAAGGTATATAAATGTATACATCGTCTATCAGTGTGTATGCTTCATTAAATTTCTAAAGAGATATATAAAATGCTTTATCCCTTTTGTTTTTCTTATTTATTCTTTCTATTTCAGAGTGTGTAATTCGTATTCAGTAATAAATCGGATAATAAATGTCTCCCACGGTTCAAAAAACAACACCCTTATTTTTATTATTCCAAGGCGACTCATGGACCTATTTAGTTTTTAAATTATAAAAGAAGCACACGGTGTATGGTATAGACTATGGTTTCGACTATAGTTTCTGGGACATTATATGATGAATATTACAGCCACGCCGAAAGGGATCACACTTTCACCTTGAGTCGCGTAATCGTCGTTTTGTGCAATGTGGTTGTAGACTTGCAGTTGATTTTATTTATTTTTTCAAAAGGTGATGCATTTTTTATTAGAATTTTGTTGGTTTTTATTTTGGCATATAACCCCCCCTAAAGAACCAGAAACCCTGTCCTTAAATCATATATATCTGTAGAAGCTAGTGTTGTTCTGGATTATTCTTAGGAGCATTTCTTAATTATTGTTAAGTAATTTGTAAAATATTAGAAATATTTTTTAACTTTTTTTTTGAAAAAAAAATAGTGTTTTCATTTTATTTTTTGTTAAAAAAGTATTTCTAAATATCTAATTGTTTATAGTATTTATTTGCAGCTTTGCATACAGTCCTTTGTCTAAAGAGATATATGTTTTATTAACAAATAATTGCTAGGTAAGAATTTAAATATTGACATTTGATTTGCTAGGTAAGAATTTATTTATTTTTTAAAAATCTCATCTTACAGACCACTCAATGAAGAAAAGACAGGCATTGTCAAACTTGTCCAGAGATAATTTGGTTTGATGTTGAGAATTGAAGTGGAGTGAACTAAATTTTTTTATTTATTAGAATAAGAGTATCTCTAATATTTACACAAAAACAGAGGATAGTTAAGTAATATTCTTGTCAAAGATTCAAAGTATCCTCTTAACAAAAAATTAACTACTTACCAAAAAAAAAAAATCCCATATGAGAAATTGCAATGCATAGGGGGTTATATGCAAAAAAAAATCCTCTATATTGTACTTATTTAGGGGGGGGAGGTGATGATATTCAAGAATTCATATAAAGGTAGGGAGGAGGTTGGGACCTTGGAAGTGGACAGTCATGTGATGCAGCATTTGACTATTGCACAAAAATCAGACTCTCAAAGCAAGTTTTTCCAATCTCTGATTGCCCCATTAGTCTAAAGTTTAGCCTTTCTGACCAGGCACGTGATCCTAGATCAGCTTAGCTTAATCAGTCATTGTTAACTTTTTGTTGTTTATTATAATCACAAGTGCATCCAAGATTCATCTGTGGATAGCTAATTCTAGCTGGTTTAGTCACCTTTCCAGTTTGCAATATCAAACAAAAAGTATCCAATGAGGGATATTTGTATTTTCTTGTCTTTCCCCTACATATCTTACATGTTTTAGGGTAGGACTTCGACTCAGTCAGGTTGGATCTCAACCCAAATCTAACCCGAATGCAAACTTAACCTAGTCCGACAAGGTCCACTCAAACACAATCCGCCTAGTTTGGTTTAGGTTTGAGATTGATTCATGGGTCAAATTCAGTTCAGATTCGAGTTGAGTTGGGTTTTGCTTTCAAAATAGTGCAATTCTAACAGTTTGGATTCCATAGTTGTAAAAAAAAAAAAAAATAGTTAGCACATGACAGAGGAGGTAATAGAGGTAAAAATGAGGGAACAGTTGAGAGAGAATGGAGAAATGAAACTAAGATTATGATAGATATAGGATTAAAAAAAAAAATTGGACGATTCACATTTCATCTCACACACTTAAATTTAAATTGAATAATAAAATTTATCACTCACCTGGTTGACGTTGAGCCTAGGTAACCAAACTCTCCATAGTAAGGCACACTGTTTGAATTTTTATTGAAGCTATACTTGTCTAATGAAATACATGAGTTTACAAAAAATACAGAAAAGTATATACTCGAATAAATTGCATGTACTTATTTTTATATTTTTCCATAAAAGAATACATACTGACATAGTAGTGTATAACACTGCAATAGATGATTTCGTGCCATTTGCAGGAACTCAGATGTTCTCTAGGTCAGTTTGATTCAGTAGCAGAACTCACCGAGTCATGTAAATCAGACCCAAATTTTAACTGGGATGACTTATGCATGACACAGTTCACTCAACACAGGTCTGTAAGTACAAATGGTACCAAGGACCTGCAAGCGATAACATGGAGTTACAGTGTTCTGGAATCTGTGTGACTGCATTTTCTTCCAATATAATCTGAGCCTGCCAACTGACTTAACATGTGACAGTTACAGCATATATTCAAAAGATTTGTTTTGTTTAGGTTTTGCTGCAATTGACTCTTTCAACTCTGATTGTTTTAACTTTGGTGTAAGTGCAACATTTTCAAAGGTCTTCACATGTTCTTCCAAAAGTCTATAAGATGGGAAACTGAATGGAGAACATGGATTTCAGCAACTTGGAGGCCTTTAATTATAGGACCTCCACATGCCTCATGTACCACCAGTCATATTAGAAAAAAATATTGTATCATCAATGATGTCACCTCTGACTGTTTAGACCAAAATACATGATTTTTTTTATATATAATACATCCAAGCTCCTTATCATCTTCCAGGAAAAAGAGGGATGGAAGGAGAGAGAGCATTGTATATTTCATCAGTTCATCTAATCCTCTGAAAAGTTAGATTTCAGTGTGGACTTTCTTGGACTCCTGTGAGTGAGCCTATCATGGGGAATGGATTCAGTTCACATGTGAATTGGACCAATTTTCCTGATTTTTCAACCATATTTTATGCCTTTCTTAATTTCAAAAATTCAAACATGTAATCAAATGTGGTGTCTCATGCTTACTGATCAAGATATTATATGTTTTATTTCTCAATGTACTCAAGGTTTTAAAACGTGTATAAGGGTTGTACAGAGTCTACAGACAATATTCTCTTCCTGTGAGCGATGTGGCAGTATATCATGACTTGAATTTTTAGCCCAGCCCAACCCCCTCATAGGGCCACACATCCTCGTATAGGGTCGTGTCCAACCCACCACATCATAGATAGACTAATACCAAATGTGACAGCCTAAATCACATGAGATAAGAGACAAAAGGGAGGTTCAACTGGAACCACATCAATTGAACACATTTCCTCTTGCAATTGTTGTTACTAAAACAATGTTTGACATGAATGTTATACATGAATCACAAAAAAAATATTTATAAACAATTGACCATACCTCATTTGACATCCCCATCTTCCAGTGATACTAGTTCATCTTCCTTCCACTTGAGACTAGAGAAACCAAATGATTCTGCAAAACATTGTACGAGCTGCTCTTGAATCACCTCATCACCTGGAAGTTCCATGCCTGACTCCATTTTCAAAGAAGTCACTCCTTTGTCTGCAATCCCACAAGGCACAATGTGCTTATAATAATTCAAATCTGGATCAATGTTGAAAGCCAGACCATGTGAAGTGATCCCATGTGTGATCCTGACCCCGATTGCGCCAATCTTTTTGTCCTCAACCCATACTCCAGTACGATCCTTTCCTCCAGATAAAGCTTTCACACCATAAATGGAGGCCAATCCAATCATGGCTGATTCGAGGCCTTCAACGTACTTTCTCGCGCCATACCCGATCCCTCTTAGAGAAATAATGGGGTACAGGATTGCTTGGTGTGGACCATGAAATGTTACATCTCCACCTCTTTGAGTGTAGTGGAGTTCAGCTCCCAAGGCTTTGAGCTCGGCTTCTGGGACTAATATGTTATGATCAGTCTGTCGCTTCCCCAATGTATATGTGGGTGGGTGTTGAAGGGAGAGCAGGGTGTCTGGAATTTTGTTTGCTTTTCTCTCCATCAATAGCTTCTCTTGGAGCTTAAGAGCATCCAAGTAACTGACAAGGCCCATCTTCCATACTTCCATGCTCCGTTTTAGTTTCATTTCTGTTGATCGCAGAATTAGGATCCTTCAAATGTTCACAAAGTTATAGAATATTCTGAAAGTTATGCCAAATTATCCTGTGAACACGTGTGGGAATGCTCATTCTTGTGCGTGGATCTGCAGGTATCATGAGAAATTAGATACTTCAAATGCTAGATTTCATTTTCTTGATTTTCTTAGGAATACATCAAGGATGTTATGTCAAATGAAGTGTATGTGTTGAAATTGAAGGTATAATCATTAATATATTTGGAAACAATTATTCAGGGAAACATAGAAGAATATTATCTTGCAAGATTAATACCTATATGGAGTCTATCCACTAATATTAATCACGGGAGATGATTTCATAATGTAATGACTATACGATCATGTTGAAAGTTATGAATGCTGGTTTTTGAACTGCCGTGGCCAGTCATTTTGGCAAAGTTTTGTTCCTCATAGGTTCTGGAGAATTATGAACTTGTACCTCCTCATTTGGTTGATAGAGAAAATAATCATCTTTTATACAGATTAAATAATGAAGAAATAAGATTCAGAGCAAAAAAAGAATCATAGTCACTGAAATTTGTCGAACTTTTCTAATGTTCAAAGAAGTTAGATGATTGGATATCTCCGTATCCATCGGCTGAACAAACTATTGGTTGTCGAACTGTGTATTTAATACATGTGAGATCCAGAGATCCATTTAGTTCGAATGATTTATCTAATATTTCATAAGTTAAAAAATAGCTCTGATCTTAGGGTGCATGCCTACCCTTTAGTTAAAAAAAAAAAAAGCTCCCATCGTGGTATCATATCTCCCTTTTGTACCCAAGATTGAAGTTTATGTGCATGCTTTTGATACTAATGTTTACAATCTAGCTCGAAAATGATCTATCGTCTTCATAGTTTTCTGTACCTATCATGTATATTGAAACGAACAGAACCCTTACCAAATACAAAGAACATGACACCACCATAAACTTCAAAATCACATACAAATCAACACCCTTTGAAATGCTTTCCAGACACAACGTTGGTGTAATATTCACATTTTGCAAAGTCTCCGGTGGTCATAGCACAACATTCAGGGTTTAACGGTGTTACCAATAGGTATTGGGTTTGAGTCTTGGCGCTGACTTACTCACCTGTTTGTTGACGATTATTCGAAAGAATTTTCCTTGGGATCGGAGCAAACAGGCGGATGTAGCCTTCCCAGCTCGACCTTAAGGTCAGCCACGGGGGATCCCTCCGATATCAAATTTTTTTTTTTACAATGTCTATAAATAATATAGCTGCACTGAAATGACTAGCAATGTCATACATGACAGAAGTTTATAGAAGTTATATAAACAGAACTGCGTTTTAAATTCTCTAACCACAGCTTCCACTTAAAAAATATTTTGCAATTTTTTTCCTCTCCATATATCAACAATCGATTATTAGCCAGAAATCGAAATCCTCCAAGAACACCATAAAGAGCCCAAATGTAGACGGGCGTGTCTATCCCCACCAAACATTTCTTTTAACCCACCATAAAACAAAATAAAAAAAAATCAGTGTTTGACTGTTCCCACCAATCCAGGTCGACCGAACTTGATCGTCATTTCAGGTTTTGGGCGACCGAACTTAGTTGCCATTTCAGGTTTTGAGCGACCGAAATTGGTCGAACAAGGTCCAGAACTATATCTACATATTCTTTGTAAATAAATTAATTTTTGGGTTAATCCATCTTATTCTACGTTTATTCTTTTATCTAAACAGCAGCTAAGGGACTGAAAAAAAAGAAGTAGGTATACTTTCAATTAATTCAATTTTTTATAGAAAATATCTTATTAGACAAATATATATCATTTTTAAGCTTCGTTTAAATTTGTGGTTAAGCGGATTCTTTGTTTAAAAAAAAAACCTATCAGTTGATCCAAACACATTTTATATCTCGTTTTTGAAAATTTGTCCCTCACTTATGTAAAAAAATTATTCCTATACTCTACATTTAAGAATAATGATTGATTCTATACTTTACATTTAAGAATAACGATTGATTCTCCTTATATTACAACTCAAACTTGGAGTGGTATGAAAGATCCAATGAGGATACACGTCATGGGTTTAGGTTTCAAAGAAAAAAATTATAAACTTTATCATAAACTCTATTTGACCAAATTTGGTCGCCCAAAATTTAAAATGACAACCAAGTTAGGTTATCCAAAACATGAAATAAGGATTAAATCCGGTCGCTCAAAACTTAAAATGATGATCAAATCTGGTCAAACTAACCAGATTGGTGGGGAAAAAAAAAAAACACCGTTGTTGGTTTTTTTGTTAGTGGGTTAAAAAAAATGATCGGTGGGATAGACGCGCCCAATGTAGACCACTTACATGTAAAAGAACAAAAAGATTCCATTCGAACCAAACCCAGATATCAAAAACCCAAGATCAACTATATATCGATGAAAGCAAAGCTAACATTAATTTGGATAAATTTCCCTATATTCCCAAACAACACAACATAGAATCCAAGAATCAATTGCAAGAAACCAAAAAAAAGAAAAACCCATAGTAGAAACCCATCGAAAGAAGTCACCTTTGTATTTGAAGATCACAAATGGAAGTTCTCTCTCTCTCTCGATGGTCCGTTCCGTTTATGAAGATTATTTTGTTATTAAGGTCCGCTTGATCTTGACCTAACGGACAACATTAATGCAAACAAATGAACGGTCAGATCGACTCGGAAGAAATCCAACGACAAAGATTTCCCATAATAGATTAAAGGGATTTTTAGTTTTAAGTCCCCACAAACCATCATATTTAGTGATCGATCCCTTCCTTCTTCATATTTAGGTTTTAGTCCCCCGATTTAAAAGATAATTCATGGATAGGTCCCTCACAAGGACTAAAAAATAAATTAAATAATTTATGAACAGATCCCTCTCACGGATTAAAAAGGAACTATTATTTAAATCTGAGAACTAAAACCTAAGAGAGGGATCGATCACTAAATATGATGGTTTATGGGGACTTAAAACTAAAAATCCCTGGGTTAAAAACCGAGGGAGATTGACGAGGTGAGAGAGAAAAAATTCCCCTTTTTTTGTTATAAATTATTGTTGTTTTGATTTAGGGTTCTTTTTATTCTACCTTGGAATATTATTGTTTGTATTAATAAATTATTGATCACAGAAGGAATAAAAAGGTCTGCCTTTGTATTACATGCTGTTGTGTATAACACAATGTTGTTTCATTTGTGGGTATTGAAAGGGTTTGTGAATGATTCTTAATGCATGCAGTGAATCATCAACAGATGGACTCATTAGCAAGTGATGATTCTTCTTTTATGGAGCTCGCGCTGGATCAGGTGATAAATTAGCTTAATTAAGACTCTCTCTTGTGAACTTTTAGTTTCTTGACCTCTATTTGTTAACCTGTGCAAACACAAAAAATCTGCCTTTGTCATATGAATAATACAAGTTGTATGTTAGAGTGCACACCAGGTGCTTGAAGAGAGGGGTGACTGTTGTTTTATCAGCAATTGTAATGACTTTTTTAAGGTTGTAATATCAGTGTCGATATCGGTAGTTCGCTTAAGATTTTTAGTGTTGCGATGCTTCTTTTTTAGTAGGCTTAATCTTGTTCAAACCCATCATATGCAGACCTTTGACGCCTTTTCCTTATAGGAAATTAGGGTTTTGTTTGCATGATTGAAGCATTTGAGAAAGTGTCACTACATTACTTTCATTGGAAACCTTGCTGACTGGGGCTTTGTTTGGAACCAATTGTTAAACGGATTCTGCTTCTGCAAAATCAGTTTTCAATCAATTCCAAATGGGTACTTTTAAATTATTAGCTTTTAGTTTTAATACATTGAAATTTGAAAGTCAACAAAAACAACTTATATGAAAACGCTTGTCGAGTGGATTTTTTTTTTTTAAAAAAAAAAATTGGTTCCTGAGCGAAATATCAAGTAGATTGTGGACACAATCAGGCTGTGCCCTTTATGATGCAGGGTGGAGGTAACTCTGTTTGGACATGCTATTATTGTGAATTTAATTAATCCTCGATGTAGGAAATCTGTTGATTATGAACTAATTTTGATTGATTCTCTTGAGCAAAATCAGGAGTTCATATATAGATGTTTGGGACAACAGATTTATAACTAACCTTGTTCTTGAGTCATTAAATTATTTGCAAATTAATCCATTACTTGAGGTCTTGGGATGTATTTGAGATGGCAGTTGTAGATATGCTAATACCATATGTTATATGTCAGTCTTCACCTTATTCTATTATTTTGGTAATCTTTGCATTCTTGTTTTCTGTAGGCAAAGAAGGCCATGAGTAGACTAGAAGTCCCAGTGGGGTGAGTCCATAATCATTACCAGTTATACTTGTTAAAATCAACTGTATGCTCCATTGACCTACAAAAAACATTTTGTAGATGGTAATTTGGACTTGAAAAGTGCATCGGTTGTATATATTTAGTGACGTGTGTTTTCATGTATTCAACCTTTATCTTTCATCCACCAGTTGTGTATTTGTGGAGGATGGACAAGTCATTGCATCTGGGAGCAACCGGACCAACGAAACACGTAATGTATGAGTTTGATCATCCTTTTTTTTCCTCGGGACATTGTGAGCTGAAACTGATTAAATCTTGAATAATTGGTTGGTTTCTGTGTCAAAGTTAGCTACTTCACGGTCATTTTATCTCAGAAAAAAAATACTTTGATGATTTCTTGAACACAACACAGGAAAGATTTTGACATACTGTTCAATAACCACCAATCTTTGATAAACAATTCAATCACTAAATTAATCAGATCAAAAGCACCAAGATTTTTATTCCCTTACCTTCTAAGTACTACCTTCAACATCACTGATATTTCACACCAAAAATCAGGAAAGAAAACTATACTTTATCTTAACCAACCCACTGTTCATGTCCAGGCCACCAGACATGCTGAAATGGAAGCCATTGATATTTTACTCAAGCAGTGGCAACAATCTGGACTCTCACAGTTAGAAATCGTGCAGAAGTTCTCAAAATGTGATCTATATGTAACTTGTGAACCATGTATAATGTGTGCAGCGGCCTTATCTTTTCTTGGTTGGTTCACTCAACCTCAAATGAGTCTGAAATAATTGACTTGTCAAACCTTGTGTGACTTGGTTTTTCATACCTTGTTCAAATAGGTATAAGAACAGTTTATTATGGCTGTGCCAATGACAAGTTTGGAGGATGCGGATCAATCTTGTCCTTACATGAGACCAACTCAGAACATGTTACCAGGTTTTGTTTTGCTTTGTTTTTCTTGATTTAACTTCATCATCTTATGTAAGGGTGTCACATATAAGATATTATACCAAAAGAGTAGGATATTTGAACTTCGAATTCTTTTTTAGTTTACCGAGGAAAACCTATTAACACCCACCAACTGTGGCAGCAGTGCAGCAGGTCAAGGAAAAGGCTTCAGATGTGTAGGTGGGATTATGGCATCAGAGGCCGTCTCTCTATTTCAAAGTTTCTATGAACAAGGAAATCCAAATGGTATGATTTCCAATAGTGACCTCTTTCATTAGTTTCAACTTGTCCTGCTTTATATAGTGTTCTAAATTAGCGTTTGGAAACACGTTTTGGTTGATTCGATTTTTGTAGGAATCAAATATAGCCATCGCGGTTTTTAAAAAAAGCTATACACAACTTTTAGTTATAAATAGTAAAAAAAAAGGAAGCTTTTCAGGAATCTAATTTCAAAACAGCTTTAAGTGGAAATCTGTTTTTACAAATGGGATTCTAAATGAGAAAAATATACAGTGAAATTCAACTGAAACAACTGAACTGGGAGTTTTTCTTATATGATTATATAACTGGATACTTTCATCGTATTTGCATGGATTACTCTTTCATTTCTTTCAAACTTTGTCTTAATGACATCCTTCAACTTGCAAATGACCATTATTTTGCACCATTCAGCTCCGAAGCCACACAGGCCAGTTAGAATGTCTCAGTAAACATGCTTCAAGTCTGAAGAAGTTGGTGACATACATTTCCTTATTCTCTGGTACTATTTATTTCAATTCACTCATTATGGTATTTTCATAAATACATATCTCATATGCTAATATCAAGTTCAAACAAATTATTCTACTTTTGGCGTCTGCTGTCACTTGCGAGGCTGATGTATGGTTTCCTCTCTGAAATATTATGGTATTTTCATAAAGACATATCTCATATGCTAATATCAAGTTCAAACAAACTATTCTACTTTTGCAGTCTGCTGTCACTTGCGAGGCTGATGTATGGCTTCCTCTCTGAAATACAGAGAACTCATCAGATTTGTGAAACATGTAGTAGGGGATAGGATTTTGTGGTTTCAATTTAGTTTATGCCTTAACCAGTGTACAAGAGGCATAAGGTTCACTTCAGTGTCAAGATGTATAATATAAAATTTATTTAATTTGTTGCTCTCAGAAATTATATGCCACCACTGAATTGCATTTAATCCTTTCCAAGTCCTATATTGGGCATTAGCACTTAACAAGCATATTTTGTTGTCGCCCATGGCTTTAGCCCGTGGTACAAGGACACAGGAGTCCTGTGACTCTCGTGATCAATTCTCACCAGTGGCGAGAAAGAATCGGAAAATGAAAACATATGAAATGCATGCAGGTTTATCCTGTTAAAAGGACGTGGGCAAACACGAGGGCACATAAATCAGGAGTGGGCAAGAACTAGACTGCATAAGCCAGATGTGGGCACATGCAAAACGTGCAGGAGTGAGGAGCATGACACAACGTGGGACACGTGAAAAATGAGCCACTTTGTGTGGCATAAAACCTCTCACAACCTAATAGAATTATTAACTGCAACAGGCTACATCAAAGAAAAACACATACAAACCATCCCAATCGATTTCCAAACAAAGAAAATAAGTCCACATGTTAAATAGCCAGAATCATCAGATATTTTTATATCTTCAAACATCAAGTAACCAAGATTGGACAAACCATCCCAATCAATTTCCAAACAAGGAAAATAAGTCCACATTTCAAATAGCCAGAATCATCAGATATTTTTATATCTTCGAACATCAAGTAACCAAGATTGGACCAACCAAATAATGATACAGATACACCATACCAAATCCTGCTCAATGGGTACAAGCTAAAACAGAAAACCACAAAATTTCAAGCTCAGAAACCATAAACAGTCCACTTCTGTAAAGTTGTTCTATCTCATTTGGAAACTGCCAAAAACAAAAAGCCCTAAAGATCTCAAAAGTGTCAGCCCTCTTGCTGAAAACTTCTTATGAACTCTCAATTCTGTAGATCAATCAAGTAAAAAAATAAAAGGAAAAAAAACTTTTAACAAATTCAAGTGTGTATGCACATGCAAACAAAAACCAAAACCAATACTAAACGCATGCAATATGAACAATAAGAACACTAACATGCACACGTTGGACGTGATTCAATTTTCGCACTAGTAGTCTTTCAATGAATCGGGCCTGTAGAGAATGTCAAATGGTTCATTGAGGCTGTTCTTCAGAATCGTAATTTGACCCTCCCTCATGTTCACCTCCTCGTCCAGATCTTCGATCTTCTTTCTCAATGAAAGGACCTCACAGTTAAGCAGCATGGTGTTTTCACTGTACTGCTTCACTTCCTCCCACAGAGTATCTCTCTCGTTCGTCACCTTTGGCAATAGTCCCTTCACGACGGAGAGTTCCTTTGTACACTCTTGGAGTTGAATCTGTAGTTGGTTTATTGTCTCATCCTTTTTCATTACCTAGTCATGTTTGGAAAAAAAAATCTCATCATCTTTGAGAATATAAATATACACAGAAAAAAGAGGTGTATCTGTAGGAAACTGTCTCAACAACCTGGCTCGGTTAATGATCATTGATTCTATGATTCAAGTATACAACATAAATATGCAATGTCATGCACCTTATGTGCATCCCTGTTATTAACGCAGAAATGCCATGCATGGATGCCATTTATCACCGTTCTTGAATATGTATCTGCATGCCTGAGCACTGGGAGGATATTTGGATATTTTTTGGGATGTGTAATTATCTAAAAAAATATGCACACACACTACAATCAATTTACACTGACATTCATAGCTTGAATTCCACAAAGAAAAGTGCACCGAAGGACAAACAAGTGTTCATTAGTTTATGCATGCATATAAAGTCACACACATACACTCAGAGACAACATACATAGAAGTATAGAACTAGTCTGAAACAACATATCCAAAAATACAATACAATTATATATGTTTGCAACAATTAATAACATCTGTTCAGTGGTCTACTCTATACATATATACATTTCATAAATGCTAGTACTGATTTTCATGTAGCCGTCGGACATAAAATTAATAGTCAATGGCACAATCAAGGAATAGATGTCAAAGGAAAGCGTCCAACAATGTCAAATACTGGATCCATTTCTTCATTCAAACACCAACTTTTCCATATGTGATAGATGAACGTACTTTTAAGATCTTCCTTTGTACATATTGGACTCTGGATCATGTGATACTTTGCAGTAAAAATAAGTAAGATAACATTCAATTGACAACATATTGCATGACCAACAACAACAAACTGTACAGAAATAGTCTCGGTTTCTAATTTCCTTGATTATGGAATTCATAATCAAACAGATGTGAATATACATCAGCATATTTATATACCTGAAATTCAAGCTTCTTTATATCATGAGTCAGACGAGAAACTTTGTCCTGCTCGGTCTGGAATTCACCTCTTAATATATCCCGTACTCTAACTAATGATGCCACCTCAGTTTGTAACTGCTCAAGTTCAACCTCTTTAAACCATAGTTTTTCTTTCAGAGTTTCTCTTAGTAAAGTTTCAGCCTTCAACTCAAGATCTAAGTCAGCCTGTATAGAACAAAAGCAAACCAGAATATAATTCTTGACATCATGAAGGAACACTTCTTCAATGTCATTCAGAATAAATCATAGTTATCTCACAACAAAAGAAAGAAAAAGAAAATCATATATAAAAAAAGAACACAAATATTTCTTATAAAAAATCTGAATGAACAGCAATAAAGAAAATGATGTGGCTCACTAAATCTTAAACCAAAGGGTTATGACTGGTAAAAAGGGCACTGTAATAACCAATGCTACAACGAACAATTATAGACATCAAGCAATAAGGAATCCCTTTTAAAAAACAAAACCGGCTTCAGTTTTCCAAAATAGTGCAGTACTAAATCAATAACATATAGACTACAGCGAATGGAAATGTAGGAGATGAACTCGGTCAGAAATGATACCACGGGTGAAGAGAGAAATAAAGTTTTAACTACAGAAAAATAGGTGGGTTTACCTTCATTTCTTGACCCTTCACTTGCACTGAAGCACCACATTCTGTACTGTCTGACTGGCATCGTTCAGTTTCAGACTTCTCATGCAAAATCTGTGATACCCTCTGCAAGCTTCTTCTCAAACACTCTATTGCCCTTTTGTAGTTCCGGGATCTCATATTGTATTCAATCAACAGAGTGCCGTCTATCCCGGAATGGACTTCTTCTGAATGAGTTGCTTCAGAGCATTGACGTGATTTGCTTTTCAGATATTCCAGTAGTTCCCCAGAGAATTGGATAATATCCTCAAGCAATGAAAGTCCCTGACCTTGCAAGCACTCTACTCGATCACAGAGTTCTTTATCTAACCTGAACAGAGAGTATTCATAGCCATTTCCAGAGCCTTGCAAGCGATCCAGTAAATTAATATTCTCAAGTCTAAGCGACTTGATTTCAAGCCTAGATGACTCCAGCTCCCTTCTTAGCATCTGCTCTACACCTGTCAATCTCAGTTGCTCCATTTGCATCTTATTTATTACAATATCAACATCCTCAGAATCTTGCTTCACAATTTCATGGCTAAATCCATTTCTCAACCCACTAATTGTCTTATCCTGTTCACTGCACATCTTCTGTAAGTTTGTCACAGTTTTCTGCAACTCCTTATTCTCCTTCTCAATTTCTTTGAAGCTTCTAGTTACACAACCACGATCTGCTTCAGCATCTTGGGTCCGTTCCTGCCATTCAGTCAAGGCAAGCTGAAGGTCGTTGTTCTCCATCTCAAGTTCTTCCATCCTTACTGTTAGATTGTTTAACTGAAGCTCAGAATTGATCGCTCGGTTCCCAAATTCTTCCTCTCTACCTTTAATGGAAGAAACCTCCCTCTGGAGCGCAACATTTTGCTCGGCTAGCTCTCTCACCCTTTCTCTTAGTCTTTTCTCTTCAGCTTCATATTTTTCCAGCTTAGAAGACCAATCACCCGATCTTCTATCCAGTTCTTTCTCCAGACTTATCTGCACCTCCTCCTTCTCCCTCTGCAACCTCCATGTCTTCGCATCCAAATCAGCCTTCGCCTGCTTAAATGCCTCTCTTGCAGAGGATCTCTCAGAAAGTCGACAATGCATTTGCTTGGAAAGATCCAGGGACAATTTTCTACGGTCGTCAGTAACACTTTCAATCAATTGATGCAATGCCGACATGCTATATCCACTTTTCTGAAGTTTCTCTTGCTCAAGCTCTTCTGACAGAAGCACAGCCCTCTCTTCCACTTCTCTACCTTTCCGAAGTAAGTCCCCATCGATATCTTCCTGAAAATGTGCCAGTTTCTGATTCCTGTTAGTAGATCCATAAGGGGCAGCATCAGAGACATAGTAGGAAGTTCCAAGATCTGATAAACATCTTTTCTGGATATTATTATTGAAATCAAAGCACGGCAGCAGATCAGATCGATCCTCATAGATATCTTCAACCGTGCTCATTGTTTTGGAGTCAAAATCCCGTGGCTTCATCATAGACTTTCGGAGAGGTCTATGAGGTGATGATGGCCCTGAAACACAACATGCCACGTCTCTCTTTGGAAAATTATGATGGCTATCTCTTCCTTCCCTGAATGAAAGGGACCGCACAAGTTTTGCATCACAAGTCGGTGAAACAGAAGCCACAGACTGTGCTCTTGGTGGTCGCCTAGAACTTGGGAGAAATTTGTTCTCTGCCAGGAATCCATCCTTTCCAGTCCTTGGAGAATATCTCCCCTGGTGCTCTCCATCAATGTAGCGATCTAAGAAATTGTTGTCATTCATGCAATTCCCTGACCTGCATAACAAAGCAAGGAGAATGGTACAAAATTTTCAGTCAGCCAAGTTAACAGCAGAAGGATCTGTAAATGGCCAGAAAATTAATTATACAGCATTGCCACCACAAGTGATAATAATGAAAGAGATTCCAACAGACAGCATTAACAAGTCACAATATAATCGATACAAATATATGTATATTGGAAACTAAGTTATGCCCAAAGTTACTAAAAAAAAAAAAAAAGTTATGCCCAAACTTTTGATTGGTAAGTATAGCACAAATGCACAAGAAGCGGAAAGCTTTTGCATTTCAATATTTCAATTGACTACATGAAGGAGGGAATCAGAAATTAAAAAAGTTTGATAAAGAAATCCTTTACAAAACAGATGGAACGATAAGCAAACACGGGCTAAACAAGTGAAATATGTTTGAATTAAACTAATTTTACCAAAATTAAGCAAGAACAAAAATCATTTACCAAACATGGTCTCCAACTGCTTGAGAGGTGGCATCACTGCTGCTGGATGGAGATCTGCTTTGTCCGTCCAAGCAATTCAAATCCATTTCTCCAAGTGCACCAGGAGCTGTTGAAGAAGAAAATGAAAGGCTCCTACGAAGACCCAGACTAGATGTTCTCTTACTCTCCGATTGATGCTTCGAAGGCTTTGAACCCAAGTCCTTATTTTTATCGGGTGCCCAAGGTGCCTCCCAATACGCGTTTTCTTTGCTGCTTTCGGGAGGACCTCCGGAACCCATGTTATGGTCCGCAGAACTAGATGAGCTGAAGGAGAAGAACTTCCTCATGTCTTCAAGAACCCAAAATGAGATCTTTTGTTTCAAATATCAAATCCCAAGTAGAAACCTTTTCAATAATCTAAAACACCTAAAAAAAACAGAGGTTTTAGTTTAATTTTCCAATCGGGATGAGCTGGTATCAAGAGACCACGAAGAACTCTACAGATTCAGTAAAAAAACAAAACTTGCTGAATCTTTGGAAACCAATCTAGGGTTTCACATGCAAAAGAAAAAAATCGATACTCAAAACCCTCAAAGAAAACCCAGAAAGATACAATCAGAATAATTGACACTTAATTTAGAATCTCATGTTCTGGGTTCTGATTTCTAAAATTCATTTAATAATTTTTTTTAGGGTTACCATAAATGAAACCATATGTACAGAATTACGGGTAAACAAATTTAGAAAACAAAAACCCAACAAAATCAGACAAAGAGACCAAAAAAGAATCGATTTCAAGATTTACAAAAAGATCTAAAAAAATCACCAGAAACCCTAAAATTGGATACCTCACAAGTTCTTCTTCTTCTCTTCTTTTCTCATTTTCAAATCAGGGAACTATTTTTTTTCATTCGAATAAAATGAAATCATATTCATAAAGAACCCGATTTTAAAAATAAAAAAAATCTGATTAAAAAAGTTACCGTTGTCCGTTGTCCGTTTCAATTGGGAGACCCCGATTTATTCGGAAATTCAAATATTAAAAACCAAAGGAGACGAATCGGCGATTAATTGCGAAGACAGGCGATTTTATGATCTCGGGAGACGGAAAATATCGGACGAGGATTTTGAAGAAGACGAACGAATTAAGAGCGCGGAAGTGAAAGAAAATTTGGATAAGTACGAAATTAACCTTAATGATATTGATAAATGACATGGAAGTCCAATGTGTTCGTATTGGAATGAAATACTCTGAACCGTCCGATCTTAATTTGACGGTTGCTGATTTATGATGGATAGCGTTTGCGGGGATATATAGGGTGACCGGTCACTGAAGGTCATCATAGATCCGTTGAACCGGTTGTATATAAATATAATAAATCATTTTTAATTAAAAAATTTCATCTGGAGAGTGAGTGAGGTGGAGTGGAGAGTGAGAGAATTTACTTTGTTTTATTTATTTATATACCCTTATGAAAATGAAATCTATATGAATTTATATACTTTTTAAAGTGAGGTAGGTTTTGTTAATTTTATTTTTAAAAAGGCTACATCTCATATTTTAAATTCAAACGAAAAAAGAGCAAAAATTCAAAAGAATTTATAGGTCTCTTAGCCAATATGTAGATATAAAATAAGATCTATTTTAGGGTATACAGTTATACCAGTATAAGTGGGTATAGAAATAGAATAAGTGATTTTGTGTTTCATTGTGTTTTGAATTATTCTTGTTGAAAAATGTAATAATAAAGTTTTTATTGTTTGAATAAAATATAAATAAAGTGTGGGTAAGGATTTATAAAATGTGAAAAAATGATGATAATTGATTTAACAGTGGTACCACGTATTCTTTGAATAGAATAACCTAAAATAACTTTAATTTTACATGTTTCATTAAATGACTATTCACATTTATAATAAATTATCCAAACATAGATTATCCCTAGATATTCAATCCTCCGAAACAATCAAAATTAGTTATTCCATTTTATTCTAAGATATCTATATCTTTTATTCTACATCCAAACAAGAGCTTAGAGCATCTTCAAGAGGAGTTTCCATTTCGAAAATTCCTCTGAAATCATTTGACTTCCATAGCATTTAAGGTTTTATGTTTTTCTCTCTATTTGAATAGAATAATGAGATTATTTGAGATAAAAAATAAGGTATGTATCAATAGTTTTTAGTCTCAAATATTCGACGCTTTTTTAAAAAACATTTGTATAATTTGTCTAATAAATTATGTATTTTTATAAAAAATAAATACATGATCTAACAAATTGTCTGTGTAAATTATTTTATTATTATGATATATATCTCGTTCCAGTAAATGCAGATGAGAGAATTAGAATAATAAAATGAATTTAGTGTAACAAAGTTAGTTAAAAAATTCCCCCTTTGATGACCAAGTAAATTTGTCTTTGAACAAAGAAACTAGTCAAACTCCAAAACTTGCACGGCACTTCTAATGCTCACGTAGGCGCATAGGTCACTTAACAACTTTTTCAACACCTTCTCACATAAATGGGTTCGGATCCAGTTAAGACTGATTTTGGTCAGTCCCATCAATATTGAACTGCATAGTCTATAAATCGAACAACACATCATATGAATTGAACCGCAAAGCCAATAATTGAGTATATGTTCTATTCTCTTATTAGATACAGTCAACTATTAGATAAAACATGGATTCTTAAGTATTATCAGTATACAATAAAAGAGTGAAACATCTACCCAACAATTAATTGTATAATTCGATTCATAGATTGTGCAGTTTGATAGTGAGGGATTCTTCGAAGTGAAGCCCGAATGATTCCGGGCTCCACATAAAAATCCTATATAAAAACCATATTCCTAAAGAGATTGCCATTCATTTCACTCCATAAGTTCCCACTTTTAAAGCCATGGAGGTTCCCAACCATGAAAATGCAGACCTCCATTTCGTTTTCTTCCCATTCATGGCCCAAGGCCACATGCTCCCCATGCTCGACATCGCCGCCCTCCTCTCCCTCCGCGGCGCCACCGTCACCTTCATCACCACCCCCTTCAACGCCGCCCGCCTCCGCCCCTCCCTCCCCGTCCACTCCTCCATCTCCCTCGTCGCCCTCCCCTTCCCTTCCTCCGCCTCCACCGGCCTCCCCGACGGCTGCGAGACCGTCGACGCCCTCCCCTCGCGCAACCTCGTGCGCGCCTTCTTCGCCGCGACCAAAGCCCTCCTCGCGCCCTCTCTCCGCCACCTCCGCGACCATCTCCCCCCGCCGAGCTGCGTCATCACCGATGTGTTCTTGCCGTGGACGCGGGAGGTCGCGCGCGAGTTCGGGGCGCCGAGGCTCATCTTCAGCGGCTCCAGCTGCTTCGCCGCGCTCTGCGTCCGCAACTTGCGCGCGCACGGCGTGCTCGCGCGAGTCGCGTCGGAGAGCGAGCGGTTCGTCGTGCCGGGGCTGCCGCATAGGGTCGAGCTCACGAAGGTGCAGTTTCCTGTGCAAATGGGTGACTTGAACGCGGAAATTATAGACGCGGCGGTGACCTCCGACGGCGTCATCTTCAACAGCTTTGAAGAGCTCGAGCGCGAGTACATGAATCTATACCGCGAGACGACGGGAAAGAGAATTTGGGCGATTGGACCGGTCTCGCTCTCTGATGTGAGTGATCTCGCTCTCTGATGTAGTATAGATTTGGAGAGAAATTAACGCATAATATTTGATTTAAAAATCTCTACTTGACATTAGTTTTTACGAGGATTTTAATAAATTTTTCATTTAAAGAACCCGACCCTACCCGGTCAGTTGAAGTGATTAAACCTTCACTTGTCTTGGATTCCACTTCGCTCAAAAGACCCTATATATAAAAAGTTGATAAAATCCAATCAACTCTCTAGCTGAATCATCGGTTTTTGAAAATTAAACCCACGTGTTCTCTATTGATAGAAAATGTGACTAACTAGTTGTGAAAATATAAAATATAACAAGAAGTTTATATTTTATATAATAAAATCAAGCTGTGATGTTTAAGTAATTTTTTTAAAAGTATTAAAATTAAGAGTTGATAATTATGTAAAGATTATTTAAAATATTTCATATTTTTATAAATTTATTTACTTAATAATATTAAATAATACATCATCATGTTATTATAATATCACATTTCAAATTCAGTTGATATAGTGAATCTTTAACCCGTTCATTTTTTCATTTCAATGAACTATTGGGTTGAAAGAGGTTACAGTACTTAACACAATGAGTGTGTGTATTTTTCTTTTGTTATTGTTTTATTTTCTTATCCTTCTATTTTTTTCATCTCATTCAGTCATGTTCTTTCTTTCATAGGAATAGAAAATGACTATATTTTTCTCAAACAAAAATGAACTATTCAATTTTTACAACCTTGGCTATTAATATATTTCAACAAACAAGAGTGTTAAAAACTTTATTTAAGTCGTATAAATATAAAATTATACCATTAATAATTTGTCTTTACTATTTTATAAAGGACATGTCCAACACGATCAATCGAGGCAGAAAGGCATCAATCGAGGAACACCAATGCATTGAGTGGCTCGAGCAGAGAGAACCCAAGTCGGTGATCTACGTAAGCTTCGGGAGCATCGGAAGGCTGAACCCACCACAGACAGCCGAACTCGCGCGCGCGCTTGATGCCTCGGGCCGCAATTTCATGTGGGTCGTCAAATCGGGCGGTGGCGACGACGACGGACTCCCCGAGGAATTCAAAGTAGAGCCGGTCACGGCGAGGCGGATGATCGTGCGCGGGTGGGCGCCGCAGGTGGCGGTGCTATCGCACGGGGCGGTCGGGGGGTTCGTGACGCACTGCGGGTGGAATTCGGTGTTGGAGGGGTTGTGCACGGGCGTGCCAATGGTGACGTGGCCGCTGTTCGCGGAGCAGTTCGTGAACGAGAAGGCGGTGGTGGACGTGCTGCGCGTCGGCGTGCGAGTTGGGGTGGAGAGAGCGAATGGGTGGGCGGGGGAGGAGACGGGAGGGGAGGCGGTGGTGGGGAGAGAGGCGATAGGGAAGGCTTTGGAGGAGGTGATGGACGGCGGCACGGAAGGGGGTTTGAGGAGGGAGAGGGCGAGGGAGTTGGGAGAGAGGGCGAGGAGGGCTGTGGAGGGTGGCGGGACTTCGTTTGTCGACTTGACGAGATTGATTGAATTTGTGTCCGAGCATAAGTCAATGAAAGGTGCGAGGGAGATTTAGAGCTTGTTTGGATCTACGGTGAGATTTAGTGGTGGATCCAAAGTATTTAATCGTTGGATTTTTGAAATGTGAGTGTTCCATGACAGATCCAAATGAACTCTTAGAAACTTTGATAACTCTTATTCAGAAGAAGAATTCTTCCTTCCTACGAATCCTGCTTTGTTTTGATCATGTGAAATGATAAATTTGACTTGCAATATTCAAGAATGAACAGAAAAATAGAAGATTTCAAATGCAATTTTCCTAGGTTATCCAACAGAATGAGAATGAATAACGAACTGACCCTTAGTTTACCTTTTCCTTCAAATGTCCTCCTAAAAAGCCTTGGTGGCCTAGCGGGGCTTCGGATCCTAGGTGCCAGGAACAGAATACCACTGGTACAATCCCATTTAAAATGTGCATAGTAGGTACCAGGGGACATTGGGGTTGTAATTCAATCAGTTTGATTTGACTTTGTATCAAATCAAATTGAACTGAATTATCATTGTACCCAATTTAAATCTAAACCAAGTTGAATTTAAAACCAAATTACCTGACCAGTAAATTGAACCAAATTTGTTTAATCCAATTGAACCAAACCGAACTACACAGAATGTATTTTGATTACTTGACGGAGTGAATCAATTCCTTATCATTGCTGAAGGTTAAACCCTAAGAGGTGTCATCGCATCATCAGTAATGTATTGTTACTTTACAGGAAGATTGTATTTTCCTAGTCATGCATTGAAAGATTTAAAGCTCAGCTGGATATCATTTTAACAATACCCTTGTCGAAATTCTTTTTTAATCAAGCCACAAGTACTGCTATGAATAAAGTTCTAGGAGCATTGAAACATCAATAATGTCAAACGGCACCCATACCACAAGACCAAAAGCATTCGTATAAACTCTGATGTTCCCATATCAAGCATTCCAAATATTGCAGTTTGATACTGCTTTTATTTTAAGTCTGACATCATAGTCTATCGATGCATTTACCATGCATAATGTCAGTCATCCAAGATTAGCCAGGAGGCCAGTTCATCTGTCGTCCTCCGATGAGATGAAGGTGGAGATGAAACACAGATTGACCTGGAAAAGAAGAGCAGATAGGAGTTTCACGTGAGAACATGGACTTTAAACTTCGTTGATGAAATTGTTCAAATATGAAAATGGGGGAGGAATACAGACATCCGTTAGGTCCGTCGTTGATGACGACTCTGAAGCCATCGTCGAGGCCTTCCTGCTTTGCAATGAGTTTGGTGACATATAAGAGGTGTCCAAGAATCTCGCAGTGCCTCTCTTCAGCCTGTGAAGACAATAACAAGAATTTGATACATGTTTGGTTGTGCATTCCATGTATATTAAACATATAAATTCATGCACAAATGGTGATATGATAATATTTGTGGCAGTTATATACAAGTCGAACTAAATGTAGGATGTATTATAGATCACCATCAAAGAGTCTCTACCAAACAATGTGAGGATGTCATAATTTTAAGTGTAAGACCAGTGCTGTCGCAGGTAACTACATAGTTGCCTCTTATACATGTGTAAATGGAAACTTCGTCATACAGTTGCACAAAATATCTCACAGAGGCCTGAGGCCTGTGGTCTGTTGTGATAGTGATATCTATCAATAGAGATATTTTGATTTAATTTAATTTAATTTTTTATTTTTTTTGGGTTCACCTCAACCAAGCCTGTGAAGAAAATTGCGCTCCTCTCTCTATGGTGGAAAACAAATTCAATTCTCCACTTAAGAGAAACTATGCATTCATCATCTCCAAATCCAGTGGTAACATGCAGCGCTCTTTCAAGATACACGTTATGATGAAGCTATCTTTCAAAGACTGATGATAAATACTTTTTGTTCTTGCTAATAAAGAGAATCATTTAAAAAACAGAATATTCCAAGTTTTCATAAGAAAGAAATACACATAGTACCTTATTAAGGCCAGTCAACCCATCCTTAACTTTGGGGATGATCACAATGTGTGTAGGAGCTTGGGGAGCTATGTCCCTGAATGCAAGAACCTGTCGGATGATGATCAGATTGCAAAAATGTAAAAACTTGTAATTGTGTCTGAAAGATATATAAAGTAAAGATTATTTTAGCAAATTAATTATAAGATGACCATAGCACTGCATAATTCAGATGAAAATAAAACACTTAACAGGCTTATACCAAGTAGTGTATATATTATAAATTCAAAATTGCTGGGCAGTTTGTTAGCCTCAAAATGACTGTGCAACAGATTAACATAGATAACACAGTCTCTCATGAATGATGTTGTGATCATGTTTCTGACTTAGCCATACTCTTGAATGGAAATGTTATTGCCAGGCAACAGGGTTAAAGTTTATAGATTCTACATAAAGCAGTAATCCAGTATATATCTCGACATGAAATCTCAGTCTACTTAATTTGTTTGTGGTGCGGTGAAAACTGAAAACAACCAGGTGGTCAGATCTCATGCCTTTCATACAGTCAAACAAGTCAGTATATAGTTCCACATATGTTCAATTCAGCATCACATTACAGACTTGGAAGCACTTGGCTCAAGAGAATTGGAACATAAGTAATGGTTGGTGGTATTAATTCATGTTCAGAGGAGTACCTTGTCATCCTCAAACACCACAGTGCTAGGAATCTGACGATTGATGATTTTGTCGAATCTGCATGTACAGCAGAGTCCAATAGATGCAAACACAAGTGTCAGAAATTTTTTCTGTGAGACTAAAAAGTGCATGTAGAAGCCAAAAAAGGGGAAAAAAAAGAGTAGAAGCCCTTCTCCAAATATCACTTAAATCAGCCTCAGCAACCACCAGAGCTAGACTATATCCTCTAACATCAATGTGTAATTGGAGCTTGAAGCATTTTGGTTGCTTCAATAGATTACCACGTAGAAACTGTCCTGGGATCGAACCATAATACCATATGATGCATGGATCAAATGGTATTCTATCTCTTTCAGTGAATTTAACTGAATTAGAGAGTGCGAATGACAATTCATCTTCTAAATGGATGAAAAACCATTCGCCCACACCACGTGGCTCGCATCATTTCTTATGAGTAGTGTAAATTCCGAATCCATTAGAGAGAAAGAATAAAGATAACTGAAACACCATAGCCATGCGACTTCCAAAAATCCTTGTTTTTTTAAGGTACGCAGTGGTACTTGAACACAAGACCTTTTTGTTGTCGATCATTATGCTATGTGTCCAAGCCCCATTAAAAAAACCATTTTATGTGATATTTTCTTCTTCAAAACCTAACAGCGATGTATAAAACAACTTCCTATAAAACTCATTTTGCAAAGAGAGGATCCAAGATTTTATCTTTACCGTAATTGGAGTAATCATATAACTGCTATCTCACAAAAATACTGCTATGAATCCATCTATTCAACAAAGCCTATCAATATATGACCCAATTGCTACAATTCAGTCATTACAAACCACTCAATCTTGACACTCATTCAAACTATAACATACAATAATACAATGGACCCACTTAAAAACTCCCCATAAAAAACAAACCCATGTTATCAAAATCCGATTTTTGATGAGTCCATTCAGTCGGAAGAAAATCTCATGAGCTCTACATGCACAGTAACAACAAACGATTCAAAACTTCACATAGACAGAGAGAGATGTAGAGAGAGAGAGAGAGAGAGACTCACATGGTGGGACCGTCGGAGCGGACGGCGGCGATCGCCGCCTCTTTCTCGGAAGCCATGGATGATGAAGGGGAAGATCTTGGAAGGGGAAGCTTATAAAACCCCAAACTATGCTATTCTGTTCCATCTCTGCCCCGACTACTTTGATGTTTTTACTTTGCAGTGCTGTATGGTTGAATGTGACACGTCATCAATGGGGGGGTACTTTTTAGTCATTTTCTCATGCAACTGCATTTGGGTGAGACAAATGAGGGTTATCTGAAAGACAGAAGACCATAGCTTCCAATAGACCACACTTTTCTAAAGCAATCCATGTTAGTGGGATGCCCAATGGATGTCTTGTTGGGCTAATTTAAGGTTTTGTTTTATTTTGTCTGGTTTATTGAGGGAGATGTTACAATCAATGTTTAATGTGGTCTTATTTATAATATATTTTAAAAAAAATGTATAATTTAAAATAAAATAGATAACTTATAGATTTAATAAATATACATCCTATTATTCATTTTTGGGCTAAAACAAGTTGGTGCATGGATTTTTTTTCTTTGGACATTGTTACATTTGATTATTCATGCAGTTATTCTCTTATGATAATAGAATACTACTATGTGATTATATAATCTATTATAAAAAAAATTGTATAAAATGCATTCATTCAATTGAATATGTATTTGTTATTTATGAAAATTTATATTTAATTATAAAATTATATGATTAAAAAAAATAAAAACGTGTTAGAATTACATAAGTGACGAGTGTGACATTTTAATTTTATTTTTTTCGAAATGGTACACGGCTAAAATAGGGTGGTGCATGGACCTCTTTCTTCAATGATGTCTGGGACTAACATGGGATGGTGTTGACCATATCATTTATGCTTTAGTGCCTACATATAATTTAAGTTATACTTATAAAAAGAAAATATTAGACCAAGTTATTTTTTATCACCCAAAAATCAAACCATACATATTTTTATCTTTTTTAAATAATAAATCTCATTTAAGTACTTTAATAAAAAATGTATATCATTTTATTTTGAATTGATGAACTTATTTTGAATAAATATAATAAAACATTTAATAAGATGTATACATTGTCTAATGAAATATATGTTTTTACTAGATTTAATGAATTATATATAACTATATTTTAGACTATAAAAAAAATAAGTGCAACAGCGGTGGCCCAAAGCAATGTTGTGTTGGTGCGGGATTGTTGGAGAGCAGACAGCGAGGGGAGCCAAGCCATTGGCTGGTGGCGTTCAGACAGGGTCACAGGAAAGCTCCAATGTATTCATCTATCGGTAGATTCAGCGAACACCTCGGTGTGGATATTGAGCAGCAATGTATTTTTTACCGTCCGAGATTGCTACGGTTGGTGGAATCTCTATAAGGATCATCTACCATGGGATGACGAAGAAGATTTGGACCCCTAAAGTCTCTTTGAAGGTCCGTGTTTTCTTATGGTTCCTTTCGCAAAACAGGTTACTCACAAAGATGTGTAAGTCTACTTGATCCCACCAAATGGACATTGCATACTGCCTTTGCGGAGGGGCGGATGAAACAACAGTGCACCTCTTTTTAACGTGCCCATTCTCTAAACAAATGCGGATCTTGTTGGGATCGACAACAGGGATGGATGTGCGTTTCACGGATACTGAAGGCCAATGGGAGGCGGGGAAGCAGATGTGAAGGAGAGGTGACTCAAGTGTTGGCACCAAGTTCACTCCATCCTTTATTCTAGCGGTCACGTGGGCAATTTGGCTAGCACCCAATTAGGTTCTGTTTCAGAGTGCCATTCCATGTTGGAGAATACTTGGAATAAGGTGATCCGTGAAGTATAGCATTCAAACATTCTAATTTTCACTTCCATTTCCTTCTTAAATTTTAGATTTGGCCTTTTGTTTGCAAATACATGTAATTTGCATTTTAGAACACCTATGTGGAGACTGGAGACCACAAAATTGATGTCTCACATTTTTCCTATTTCCATGAGTACATAGATCCACAATATAATTTGATCCAGTTCAACAGTCAATTACTCTTATTTGGTCTTTCATTACAGGTTAAGCTTAAAAAATAACATTAAAGTTTTGATTAATCCGAATTTCTATTTCAAGTAATTAATGTCATTTGGATTTCACATTGTTAATACTAATTGGTAGATTAATTTCTTAATCAAATTCTGATTAATCAAAACCTTATTGTTATTTGTTAAGCCCAATTTTATTCGAAGTAAATAATGTCATCTAGATTTCACATTGTTAAGACTAATTGGTAGATTAATTTCTTTAGTCTGAATCCCCATTGTAAAAGAGCATCTTCAGTCTTTAATCAAATTTTTAATTAAAATTTAATATAAACACTATTTTGATAAAATGTTCTCTTTCTCCCAAATTATTCTCCATGAACAGTTCCCTTTCCCATCTTTTCATCCAAATCTATTTTCCCTAAAGTTTGCTCCAAAATTCTTCTCTTTTGCCAATTTCCAAAATCAAATTTTTACAAACCTATTTACCACTCCAAAGGATGCATATAATCATCAACTATTTAAAAAGAAATTTATAAAATTTAAGAGTCCGAATGTAAGGAGAGAAAAAAAAATAAAAAATTGATGGAACCTTATTCAATGGGGATTGGGGATGAAACGATACCCTTAAAAACATATATTCGATTAATAAAATATATTCTTCTTTAAAATAAAATAAAAATACAGTAAATCACAAGACAGACATTGGAATGAATGAGAGAACGATCAGATAGAGCTAATACAAAGATAAGCCATCATATCGGCCATCAAACCAATAGGGAATCTTAACCTGATCATCATATCGATCTCTTCCATCAAATCCATTGCAAAAAAAAAACTAGAGATTCGGATACAATATCTCAAATGGGTTTTGCATGAATCGATCATCCAATAAAGAAATAAAAAATAAAAAATTGAAATTTTTTTTAGGGGGCATCAGTTCTCCAAGGTGAAAAAAACATCACAGAGTAACATCAGTCGCAAATTACCCATTTTTTTCATGAGATTCATCATGTGCTCCAACAAATCAAATGATTTTTCAAAAACACAAACAACAAAACACAAAATCACTATATCAAAAAATAGAGAGAGAGAGAGAGAGCTGTTTCTGGGAGAGCAGAGCTTGAGCTCTGTATTTATAAGGGGGATTGTTTTTTAGGGTTAGGGTTTGTGGGATTCTTTGTGAAGCGACATTGCGGCGGTTTGAATCTGGACCGTTCGTTTGTGATGAGACGTGCATATTTTGGCCGTTGGATTTTATGCTGGTTTTTGTAAAGCGTGACCTGGCTTTCTGTTGGGCTTTGGGCCCACCAAAATAGTGGTCGTCGTGAGAGGTTCATTACTTGTACGGATGAGATCCAGAGTTGTTGAAGGGGTGGGGGGGCTTTGATACAGGCAGCCCAAATGAGTGTATCATTTTTGTTTGGCATATGTTAAACTCAGTTATTTATACAAAACAAAACACAAATTACAGGCATTTTTAATTTTTAAAATAATAAATATTATCAAATAAGCTATTTGTTTTGATAAAAAATTTATATCACTCCATTTTTAATTAAATAAATCCATTTTTAGTAATAGTAAAAAAATATTTAATAAGGCATATACATCTACCAAGCTATATATAATTCACTAGATTGCTAACAAGATATATAGGACTGTATTTTAGACTAAGAAAAAAACTGAATGTAACAATACCTTTTTTGTTTTTGAAAAACAATATCACGTGTCCTTTGCAGTTTCATTTGTTATTTTATTATATACATGATGATAGAATTTTATACACTTTGATAATACAATACACGGGTTATACATTACATTAACTGAGTGTATCATTTTTTTATTTTTTTTTAGTGCTATTATATATGATTGTTTTTTTAATTCTAATTCTAGTCATATATGTTTAGTTAGCGTCATATATTCACCAATGAGATATATGTTTTGATAAAAAAAATTTACATTTTCTATAAATTCACCTATACAATTTATTAAAGTTTTATTATATATATTTTAAAAAAAATCAAAGTATATGTTCATTTGGGTTATCTCTGTTGATGAATTTGAGCTGGGTTTTATTTATTTATTTATTGCAGAATCTTAAGATTGCTTGATTTCTCATTGCTACCATAAATCTAACTCATCAAAAATATATACATATATATTATCACAATCTCATTCACATGAGCCAAAAATTACAAAATTATGATTACACTCACAAGAAATTTTAAGAGCATAAATCCCCTGCTGTCAAAAACTCAAATAACAAAATACAAAAAAAAAATAACAACATAATTGTTTATACACCCAAACCAATTTTTTTATATAAAAAAAATTCAAGGCCAGAACAAATCAACAGAGACTTTGATCTCCCCAAGATCCCCACCCTCTTCAACACCCTCCGCAGAACCATCGCTAGTCTTCTCCGACGAACACCGTTTCTTGCCCCGCGACACCGACTTCCGAGAAGCCGAGGCGGCCGCCCTCAAAAGCTCGGCGGAGATGGAGTCGGCGTGGTCGGGGTGAAGGAACTCGGATAACAATAGAACAAGAGACGCCATCAAAGAATACCCAATTCAGGTTTCAAAATTCAGATCTGAAAGTTGTATGAATATTTGGAATTGAAAATGTCAAACTTGAATAAATAGTGGTGGAAGTTATAATGAGCCCACTGGTTCGCTTTTCTTTTGTTGGATCTGTTTATGCTGTTGTTTTGGAGGATTTTTTTTTTTGTTTTGGGCAAAAAAACGATGGGTTGGTTTTGTTGGTTTTGGTTTGAATTCATTGAGAAGCGATCATTTGCTCCAGAGAGATTCCGACTTTTATTGAAGAGAGCGAATGACGGTATTGCCCTTGTTGTTTATATGGGGAGTTGGGTTTCAAACTACTCGATCCTAATTCAATCTTAATTCGATCCAATCCGATTTTCAATCTGTATTGGACTATGACCTGAATCTAACCCACAATTAAATAAATCAATCCGATCCAACTCGATTTTTAAACATGATGTACAAATTAAATAAATCAACCCGATCCAATCCGTAAGATTAGTTAGGTTTACCTAAAATTTGAACGGCACAGATTAAGAGCTACATAATGAACGACCATGATTTTTTTTTTAATTATTACTTTACGGGTTCGGGTTGGGTCAGATAATGAGTGAGGCAAACTCGAATCCGACCTGATTTGTGAGTCAATCCGAATTGGTTAACCCGAACCCGATTTGACCAATCCAATCCATGTAAAAAATCAAGTTCAATCCAATTCAAGTTGCATTCCTATACTACAATTACCCTTGATATGGGTAGTTTTGTCTATTTGGGTGGTTTTTTTTTTTCATATTTATTGCGCACCTGCTTTTCGTGACTTGGGATTTAAAGCAGTCCGCTGGATTGTATGGAAACCGGAACTGGGAAGTGGGAACTGTGGGCGGATGAAAACAGCGGTTGAGGTGCTTTTGGGTAACGAGTAATTACTCTCTTACACGTTATTTTTGTAGGTTTATGCAATTTTTTATAGATAGATTTGTATACCTTATTAAACATATATATAATCTTACACGTTCTTTTTGTAGTTTTATGCATTTTTTTTTATAGATAGATTTGTATAACTCATTAAAATATATGTAATTCATAATGCACGCGACATTAAGATATGTTATTTTAAAGAAAATTAAAACTATTATAAATTGTATTTTTGATGGGAAATGAGGCTGAGGTGGTGTCCGGTTGCACGATTAAATAATTTTTGAGTTCATAGGAAACTGTTTTTGTAATCGTGTTACCAAACAGTTTTAATGTAACAGCTTTTTGCAGACAGAATTTTAGATAAATAATGCACAAAATATGAAATTTTTAAAAGTTAGGGATGGAGCTTCCTGCATAATCAGTTTTGCAATCGTGCAATCAAACGCACCCTAAGTGCAATATCTTTCATCAGCTCAATATAAAATAAGAAAATTATTCATTTTTCAATCTTAATTCCAGTTTAAACATATTTTGAATTTTGAAAAAATAATATACGTTTTCATATGAAATTTTTTTTTAATAAAAATAAAATATATAATGTAATGAATAGCATATATCAACAAAAGTACATGAAAATAAAAATAAAACCGGAAAAAAATACCTTAACCTCTAGCCCCCATTTAGATACAAAATATGACTTATTTTTTTGTATACAATTATTCTGGCACAAGTGGGTATAAATAAGGATACAATAATTTTGCGTTTGATTGTGTTTTGGAAAATATAATGATAAAATTTTTGTTGTTTGGATAAAATGTGAATAAATTGTGGATAAAGATTCAAAAAATAAAGATTTAGAAAATGTGAAAAAATGATGATAGTTGATTTGACAGGTGATTTATAAAAGGTGATGGCAATTGATTTGACAGTAGACCCACATATTCTTTATGTGTAATAACTTGGAATAAATTTAATTCCACATGTTTCATAGAATGATTATCCACCTTTTTGACAAGTTATCCAAGCATAAATTACCCTTAGCCTCCGTTTGGAACGGGGATATGATTTATTCTTGGGTATACATTTATCCGAGCATAAAATGAGTATAAATAAGGATAAAATGATTTTATGTTTGGTTGTGTTTTGAATTATTCTCATTGGTAAACGTAAGAATAAATGTTTTGTTGTTTGGGTAAAATGTGAATAAAGTATGGATAAGGATTTATAAAAGAAAAAAAGTAATGATAGTTGATTTGACATGTGATTTATAAGAGGTGATGATAGTTGATTTGACAGTGGGTCCACATATTTTTTGGGTGGAATAACCTAGGATAACTTTAATTCCAAAGGTTGGTTAGAATCCATATACCACTTTATACCAGTTTATTCTAGCATACTTTATCAGGGGTTATCCTGGGTAAACAAACACCCCAAAACACTTATCCAGGGTTATCTTGGAAACAAATAGGGGGTTAGATATCTAACCCTCCCAAACAATCAAAATCAATTATTCCACCTTATCTCAAGATATTCACACCCTTATTTTAAATCCAAACGGGGCCTAAAGAAAACATTTTCCATAGGCTAAATACCAAAATGATTCCTAGAATAAGAAACTCTTTTATAATTTTTTTTATTATTATTGTGTTTGACAAAAAATCATTTCCATACCAGAAAATTAAACTTATCGGTTATTCAAAAACTGTGTCCATTATATATGTATCCAAAAACAAAGAATTATTTATTATAAGTTTATCCATTATAAGTTGACTTCACGTCGTCAATTTTACACAAGGAGATATCAAGGACCAGATCAACGATCACCCATCCCGGGATTTGGGAGCAGTAACCTCAATTTTTTTTTTTTTGTTTTATTATACATGTCCGGTACCTGGGTGTGTTTCTACACTAACACACACATAAACTCGAACCCCTCGTATCGGGTGTGATATTAGGTTATTCGCTCTTGATAGCTATACTAGGATAAATAACAATCCAGGCTGAATAAATAATTTTTTGTTTGGTTGTCTTTTTTGTTATTCTCATTGAAAAACGTAAAAATAACTTTGTTGTTTGTTCACTTTGGATAAAGTGATAATAAATGATTGATAAGAGATGAATAGGAGTTTATGATTTTTTAAATGACAATTATATCCTCTGGGAATAGTGTGAGAGATATATGATTGATTTGATAGATGTGATAGTTTTTGGAATCTGTGTGAGTCTGTTAGGTGAGATAAATTTTTTAAAATGATAGAGAATGATATTTTTATCCATTGGCATAGATAAGCCTTGATAAGCAATTCCACCATTTTTTTAGAATAGTTATCAGACCTTATCCTAGCTTATCCAGACATAACTATCAGGGTTTATTCTATCAAAATAAATAATTTTTTTTAGCTATTTTTATCTATTCTTCATTATTCTTACCTTATGTTCCACGCCATACGGAGAGATGAAACTATAGAATTTGAGTTAAAAAGAAATTATCACATGCCAGCCCTGAGTGTAAGATAGTAGACAGGTTTAGGGCCCCACTCAAGAAAGGTCCCTGGTCCGAATGTAACTCGTACTATTTTACTATGTCTAATATACCTTGTTTTATGGAATTATGGGCCTCAACTGCCTTGGCCCATTATAAAACTAGCTATTTTAAATTTAACCCATTCAAGACCTCAAATGAAAAGAAAAAAACTGTAATCAATCCCACCTAAACCTGTCAATTATTCAAAAAAATATCCGTATCTGATCCGAATCCGTATCCGAAAATGCAAAAAATATCCGATATCTGAAAATCCGTATCCGAACCAAACAATCCATATCCGAAAATTTTCGGATTGGATCGGATATAGTCTATATCCAATCCGAACAATACCCATATCTGAACTATTTTTTTTTTTATATATGTTAGAATTAGTTTCAAACCTTAGATGAAAATCTAATTGCTCATAATCTAGGGAAAAACACAAACCTATTTAACCATGTTGGATACTTGTTTAATTATATTAGGATTTGTGTTTTTATATTTTGATGAATACCTATTTAACCATGTTAGAACGTATAAGAAAAATTCTATAAATTTGAACATCCAAAGCAAGCTTCCAATGATTGAGCTGTGAAATCAATAAATTTGTCACTAGGAGCAAACCACTAACAGGCCACATATCTGAACAACACCACATAAAATGAAATTAAAAATTTAAAACATTGAAAAATTAAGCATTACTTGTAACCCCAAATGTGTGAATCCACTCGGTGTAGATACATTAACACAATAAAAAAATTGAATATGTGTGCATACACATGTGAAAAACAATTTGTTGATACATAGGATCTTCAGAGATGCAAACAGTGCAACATCAACTGAAAAACATAAATCTTTACAAAAGTGGCGGAGCAGAGTGAATCTTGATCAGCAGATTGTTAATCCAAAAATGGAAGGTAGAACAAGAATCATCCCTCTTACATTTGCTCTAAAAGCGATTTTCCCAGAAATTCTATGTCGGATTTTGAGACCCACTGAACATCAATGACCGAAATGGAATAATCAACAAGATATAACATGTATTGAGGACCTGGATCCCTTAATCTGAAATCCCTAACTCAGCGACTTTCAGTATCCTCTTCTCATGTAATCATCTATGTTGTTTTGCAGCGTCTGTGCAAGTAAGCAGAACAGTCAAACACATGGATAAAATGCTAGAACATGACATGCAATCACAAATATTTTGGGTAGAGATGTTTGGCAAGTTGGCCTATAGTGTTCAAAAGTGGCCAGATCAATCTAGTTGAAGATATAAAAGGAATAATGAGAAAATAAATTCATTTTCACAGAAAGACTAATAAAGGACTGATAAAGGTACAGTCAAATACATGCCTCTGAGATTGAGCACATTTGACATGACAGAATGCTTCCATGGCTGCTACTTTGCTTGGCTTTCAATCGTGTAGATAGAGTTTGCTAGCTTTCAGGTTTCACTTTCAGAATTTCTGCATAAATATTTTCCCCAGATTCAGTGCATCCATTATAAATAAATGACAAGAATGAGGCAATATAAGAATCAACAGAACTCTTGCCATGAAATCATTAGCAAAAAAAATAGATAATTTCAGTTTTTCTCCACTTTAGTGTAATTCTTTGCTGTTTTGCAATGTCCATCATGGAGGTAGGTGATGTGAATAAATAATAAGCAAAGCAGTTGAGCACATGAATAACTGCTGTAACAGAATTTGCAGAGCTCAAAGGATGAGATATGTAAAGCATGAGTGCACAACATAGATATTGAAAGGCATCCATACCTGCTGCTTAGTATTAGATATTGAAGACTTGAACCATGACTTGAGGTCTTTATAAAAAAATTGCTCGCATTGTCCCTGAGAATGTCTGGACCCTGGGCTCAAAGAAGACAATGACCAACTTTGTCAAACCCCATCAAGATGAATTGAATTGCTTGAGTTGTGCATGCCTATATGTTAGACAGACCTGCGAAAGAAAGCATTAAATGAATGTCCCACACATATAAAATATTAATTGTAACCCCAAATGAGTTATTCTCACTCAATGTAGATACATTAACACAATAAAGCTTTTCAAAACCAAAAAGAAATTGATTATTAGGAGCATACACATGTGTGAAAAAAAATGTTGATATTTCTATATCACAGGATCTTCAGTGATGCAACCGTGCAACATCGACTGAAAAACATAAATATCTACAAAAGTTGTAGAGCAGAGAATCTTGATCAACAAATTGTGAATCCAAAATGAAAGGTAGAACAAGAGCTGGCTGTTTTCCTTTTCCCCCCTCCCCTACTGGCAGACTTCTCTGCTGCTGGGGCTTTAGTTTTTGCCTTCTTGCTCTTGGTTCCTCTTCTTGAGTTTGGTCGCAAACCTCGTGTGATCAACTCTTCATTTTATGGCTTTGATTAGCCTCTGTTTTGTTCTCCTCAGTTTCTTGCTTTTGCAATCTTTGGACAAATGTAACTTTGGACTTAAGTTAATTATATATGGACTAACTTCGCTTCAAAAAAAAATAAAAAAAATGGTAGAACAATAACCATGCCTTCTATCTCGGATTGTGAGACACACTGAACAAAAAAGACTGAACTACTGAAGTGGAAGAATCAACAAGATATAACATGTAGAAATACCCAACTCAGCAACTTTCAGTATCCTCTCTTCTTGTGTAATCATCTATGTCATTTTGCAGCGTCTGCGCAAGCAATATGAATGGATATTAATACATAACAAGCAGAACAGTTAAACACATGGATAAAATGCTACAACATGGCATGTAATCACAAAAAAATTGGGCAGAGATGTTTGGAAAGTTGGATTGTAGTGCTACAAAAGTGACCAGATCAATCTAGTTGAAGATATAAAAATGAATAATGTGAAAATAAATGCATTCTCAAAGAAAGACTAAGAGCAACTCCTACCGTGCTCTGTTTCTTTAAAATGGAGCACGGTTGAGCTTCAACCGTCCATCAAAATGCCCCAACATTTTGGCGGACGGCATTTGAGCCTCCATATTTGGAGGCTCACTATTTGAGCCTCCAAATATGGAGGTTTAGTTTAGTTTTTATTTATTTTTTAAAAAAAGTGTGTAATTTGTTCTACATAATTTTAATTTTCATAAAATTAGTATAATTGGATTGATATCTTCGATACGATTCAAATGAGTCTAATATTGAATATGTTTAACATATGTTTAAAAAAATAAAAAAATCCAAATAACCCCCTGTAAACTATTTAAAATCCATTTAACCCCCTGGCCTTTCCTAAAGTTCATATCTGTCAATGAAAATCTAGCTCATGGAGTTATTTGTATTTACATAGATGTTTTAAGGGGGTTATATGGCCTTTAGGAAAAGTTAGGAGGTTATATGAATTTCAAGCAATTTACAAAGGGTTATATGGATTTTTCCCTTAAAAAAATATTTACAATTTTTATTTATTTTTCATTAACATCAATATTAATTTTATTCTTATTAATTATTATTTACACTTATATACTAAAATATCATTTATTTTATATCCAAATACTGTTTTTTGGATATAGATTTTAAGTTTGTGAATAACAGATAAGCTGATTATATTGTCTGGAACTGATAATATTAACTTAAATATATTTTTAATTTCTTAATATTTCTCAATTATGTATATTATATAAAAAAATAATAGAGATATTACATATTGAAGTTTTATGAAAAATAATACATAAAATAGAATAGAGATAAAAATAGAGATTGTGGTTGGAGTTGATAAATGAATAGTGAGACTCTAAACTCACTTTTTGATTTTTTTAATATTTTTTTAACCTCTATTTTAGATATCTCCATTGGAGATGCTCTAATAAAGGACTGATAAAGGTTCAGTCAAAAACACATGCCTCTGAACCACCTGATGAGAGATTTGGAGATTGAGCACATATGACATGACAGAATGCTTCCATTGCTGCTACTTGGCCTTCAATCTTGCGGATAGAGTTTGCTAGCTTTCTGGTTTCACTTTCAGAATTTATGCATAAAATTTTTCCCCAAATTCAGTGCATCCATTATACATAAATGATAAGAATGAAGCAAAAATAAGCATCCACAGACCTCTTGCAATGAAATCATTAGCAAAACAAAAAAAAAACAAAAAGAAAAAGAAGAGATTTTCAATTTTCCTCCACTCCAATGTCATGCTTTGCTGTTTTGCAATGTCCATCAAGGAGCCAACCTGCATAGGCGATGTGAATAAATAATAAGCAAAGCAGTTAAGCAATGGTGTAAACTGCTGCAACAGAATTTGCAGAGCTCAAAGGATGAGATTTGTAACATATAAGCATTAGTGCACAACATAGATATCGAAAGGCATTCATACCTGGTGCTTGGTATTCGATCTTGAAGGCTAAAACTCCAAGCACGAGTGCACAACATAGATCATAGCTGCGAAACATTTATCTGATGTGGTATAACATGAAACTGTGTAAAATTTCAAAATATATGACTACAAATGTTGATAAGATTAATGATACATAAAACTAAAGGAACTTCACCAGCAAAAGATGCATCATGCATGATGCCTATGTCAAATATCACCAGCAAAATATAAAACATGATACAGTTATATACAAGTTACTGATTAAAAAAAAAAGATGGCAAAAGGAGAAAAATAATTAATTCTTCACACACATGATGGACATCTCTGAAAGATCTTTGGCTCCCATAAACTTGAGTAAATTATACTTCATCAAATCATCAATTGAGGTCTTTTAAACAACTGCTCGCATCGTCCCTTAGAATGTCTGGACCCCGGGCTCAAAGAAGGCAAGGACCAACATTGTCAAACCCCATCAAAATGAATTGACTTGCTTGAGTTTTCCATGCCTACATGTTGGACAATAAACTTGCAAAAGCAACTAATTATTTTAGCTTAAATTTAAACGATCAGTCTCATCTAGAACATGTAAGGTATTCAAATAAGGACTCTTAGCCATAGTCACAGATTTTGTGTACGGTATATATTTTGGGAAGCGTTTTGTACGGTACGATATGTGTATATTCATAACGGAATAAATATGATAAAGGCTAAACATAATTAAATTATCGTTCAAAAGTAAGTTGTTATTATTATGAGAAATCTATGCAAGAAAAAAAATTATGTGATAAAAACATTCAAATTAAATTCATAACCATTTTTATTTATTTATTTCCTGATAAATTTTTTCCCAATCAACAGGGAAAGGACTCAAATTCAGGACCTAGTGTAGTAAAAAAATAAAAATTGAATGCACTAGAAACTTGGTTTGGTGAGCAAAAAAGTATATTCAGCCTATATATATGGGGAGTATCCAATCGGAGTATTTATCTCAACTTTAAAAAAAAATAATTCAGAATGCTTTGTTACTGTTCTCTTGGTTGCAAGACTGTTATCCATGGAACGTGTAAAAAAGTATAAAACATAGGAAAATGAAAGTTTAAAAAGCAAGATAGTAAGTCGACCTTCTTTCCTTTCATCGATACCTGTACCCACTCATCAACTACGTACCCATTGCTTTCTCCATCTTCCAAGAAATGAAGCTGTTAATATGGAAGAAGACCTCTCTTGTTCAGTTTTTCCTTGAAAGGTTAAAAAAATAATAAAAAGAAGAAGTGTTTTGAGGAAGACAGAGGGAGACCTGTATGTATAGGTGGATCATGTGGATGAGGTGCTGCTGTGAATGCAGGCGCTTAATCTTTCCTTCACTACACTGATCCCCTTTTTCTTCGACTGCGGATTGCCTCACGCTTCTTCTTCATATGGTGGGTAGATGTAGATGTTGGGAATATGGGAGATGAGGTGCCAGTCCTCTCCCTTCTCCCTCTCGCACCTTCTTTGTAGATCTGGGCAACCCCAAATAAGCAGAGTCTGGAGTGAGGTGAGGCTTCCCATGTACTCCGGCATACAACCCAGCTCCTTACAATTACAAATAGATAGCTTCGTAAGAGCGGTGAGTCCCCTCAACCCTTCCCCCAAGGATGACAGCCTGTCACATTCTGAGATTGCCAAAGATTGGAGAGACACGAGGTCTCTCATCGTTTGAATAGACAGAGACTGGAGTGAGGTGAGGCTTCCCATGTACTCCGGCATACAACCCAGCTCCTCACAATCGTCAATATATAGATCCCTAAGAGCGGTGAGTCCCCTCAACCCTTCCCCCAAGGATGACAGCCTGTCACAGTCTGAGATTGTCAAAGATTGGAGAGACACGAGGCCTCTCATCGTTTCAGGCAGCACACGTATTTTATTACACCATACAATATATAGTCTCAGAACGGTGGAGAAGAGATGCCGCATGCTGTCCATCACACTATCCAAATCATCAATATGCAAGAGGTGCAATTCCTCCACGCTGGATAGGTCTTGTAGGCCCTCCAAGACCCCCACATCCTCATCTACCTTACCATGAATGTTCAATGTTTTGAGGGATCCGTTCCCTCCTAAGGCTTCCTGCAGATTTTAATAGCTTCATGGACTTCTCGACTGTCAACATTTGAAGTGAAGGGAGACGAGGCAGCGATGTTAGTTCAGGGCAATATCTAATCTCCAGTTCTGTGAGACAAGGGAAAGCCAATGCTTGTTGCTCAATAATCCCATCTTCTTCGTCTTCTTCTTCTTCTGATGATGATGACAACCATTTTTTCCATTTAGGCAAATTCCCAAAAACAATCCTTTTCAGGGAGGGAAATGCAGCATCCCTATTGCTGCCACAGAATTCTCTGCCTATGACCTCAATCGAATCCATTCTATATATTTCCAGTTTTTCCAGATGCTGCAGTTGCCCGAATGGCGGTAGATGTTTACATCCCTTGAAACCGTCTAGACTGATATCAATTAATTTTTGGAAAGAAGCATCCGTAATGTTCTTCAACCATCTTGGTAACTCAATGCCCCCTTTCATCAATAGCTCCGAAATGCTTTGGGGCGGCTCTAGGCCTTCAAGCACATCCACCGCAACATCATCCACCGCCTCATCATCATCCATTCTATTTTTATATAGATATAAGTTTCGGATGTTATGCTTGTCCTTCAAGTTTACCTCCCTAGCAACTCTTGGATCTTTTAGCTTTCCTAGCTTCAAGACCTCCAGCTTTCCCCCAATGTTTAGGTGTTGCAGCTGGGCAATGCTACATCCTCTCTCCTCATCCACTATGAATGCGGATAACTTTTCGAGTCTGTTTAATTTCCCCATCTCTGAGGGCATGTGAGTCAACTTTTTGCAACTAGAGATGTTTAAATATCTCAGATTTATCATGTTACTCAATCCTCTGGGGAGCTCTTGAAGCCCATAACAACCATTCAGGTTTAAGGACTCCAACTTTTGGAGTCTCGTAACTGATTCTGGTAAATTTTGAAGCCTCCCACATGAATCGAGGTGTAATACATTCAAATTTTTAAGGTCACCAACTGATGAAGGTAGACTTTTAAGTCCATAGCACTCAGAGAGCATCAGAATCTGCAACATGTTAGAAATTGGTGTAAAAAAAGTGTTTCAAACTGCCAATTGCTTAATGATAATATATAAAAAAAAATCACCATTAATGATGCAGGTAAACTCGTAAGTTGTTGTGTATGAGAGAGTTCCAAAATCTATAAAATTCATAGAGAGAATATGCCATAAATAATATATAGATTTAGGTATACTTCTATACTAGCATGCTAGAGGATGGTGTGACTAGTTAAGATGTTTCAAACAGTCAATTATTTAAAGCGACTATACAATAAAGGAACAATTACCTGCAGATTTCGTAGTAAACATATAGATCGAGGTAGCACTTCAATTTGACTCTGTGAAAGATTGATATATCTAAGATGTTTCAAACTGCCAAATGAGTTTGGCAACTCTCTAATATGACACATACCAAAATGCAGTGCACGTAATTTCCTTAGGCCTATGAACATATCACAAGAAACTTTTTCCAAATTCCAGCTTCTCAAAAAAATTAGAGTCCTTAGGGTTTCTGTTCGACAAAATTCCTTTGGATTTGCAATTATATTCTTCTCGCAAATCAATGCCAAACAATGACAGAATTGAGGAATATTTAATGATTCATCAGCCTGCATCGTCAAGCACGCACCCCCTGCAACATATTTTGCTAGGTCATGTACCAAATCATGTACATGATATGTACAATAAAAACCATCTGATTGGAAAAGGGACCTAGAAACCAACTCCTTGAGATATATCTTGCCAATATCTTGGGAGCTTCCATGACTGCTAGATGGAATCAAGCCTTCTGCCATCCACAACCATATGAATGTGTTCTCATCTATCCTACTATCTTTTGGAAATAGTGCACAGTACACAAAGCATGGTTTCAGATGCGATGGTAGATCATAGTAGCTAAGCATAAGTCCAGGTAAAATTCCGCTTTCATCTTCTCGCAGCTGCCAAGTTTCATTGTCTCTGATAGCCTCCCACTCGGTTTGAGTTTTTCTAGAGAGCATTAAGCTTCCCAAAGTTTTTGCTGCTAAAGGCAAACCATCACATTTTCTCACAATCTCTTTACCGATGGAGACTAATTCTGGGTAATCTTCTTTTCTTTTTCCCCTGAACGCCCTTGTCTCAAACAATGCCCAACAGTCATCCTCTGATAATCCCTTCAAATTATGATGGTTGGCGGCTCCCATCATAGACGCAATTCCTTCTTTTCGGGTTGTTACAACAATCTTGCTTCCTTTCGCCCCTATCCGTAAAAGACCTCTCAATGTCTCCCACTTGTCCGGGTTTTCATTCCAAACATCATCAAGCACGAGCAAGAATTTCTTGCCACTTAGTTTCTCTCGAAGACGATGTTGTAGCTGCTCCATGGCTTCATTCCCGGATTCAGATTCTACAATCAATCTTATTAGCCTCTTCACATCAAAATCTTCCGAGACACAGACCCACATCCGTAAATCAAAAGCTTTTTCCACGTCAGTATCATTATAGGCTAGCTTAGCAAGGGTGGTCTTCCCCAGCCCCCCCATCCCAACAATTGCAATAACAGATACAACATCCCCATCATTGGGATTGTCAGTCATCAAAAATTTAACTATTTTCTCTTTGTCTCCTTCTCTCCCAAAGATCACAGGGTCATCAATGAAGGAAAATGTCTCACGTTCCCCTGTCCTGGCAGGTGTATCAACAACACGCTCACTCAAGTGGAAGTTCTTCCTTTCTTCCGCGATCGAAACCAACCTATCCCCAACTTCCTTCAACTTGTGACCCATACGAATCTTGAAAACCAACTGATTCGAATCGGAGAAGAAGTCACGCACCTTCAGTTGGAAAAAACATGGGATCAATATGATTTAATCAGATCAAAAAAAAAATTGTCTAATAAAATCGTGTTGACTATCAATATGAATCAAATCCATAACAAGAAGTAAGTTTTTTTTCTTCTGAAATTGCCATCACTAAATCTAATTAAATAAAATCCATGACAAGAAGTAAGTTTTTTTCTTCTTCTGAAATTGCAATCACTAAATATCTAATTAAATAACCATTTCTTATTTTAATTAAAAATGATAATCTAATTTTTCATTTCATGCCAGGTTCTTAGGGCCCAGCTTTTGATTTAATTTCATCACACTATTAAACACAAAAAAGTGAGAATATAAAAGAAGTAGAGCAAATGAGTTGAATCTAGTTTTGATTAAGTTAGTAAACACCCCTCACATTTGTCAACAAACGATTTTTAAAGAATTTGCATAAACAAAAAAAATAAAAAATAAACACACACCTCATTTTCTTTTACACTTTATTTGAATAAATATTGGATATGATAGATAAGATATGGATTAGATTTAGATGAATAAACAAATATTAGTTTTATGCACGTGCCAAAGATTGTGTAATATTCCATGTTATATAAATTTTAATGATAAGCGCGTGATATAATATGCCATATTATATATATAAACTAATAATATGAAAAACAAAATAATCATTAGGTCAAAGAAAAATATCCAATAAAAAAGGCTTGTAAAGATAAGAAATACCCAAATGGAAATTTTCTCAAAAAAAATCTTATTTAACAATTTTATAATTTAAAATGATGCAAATCACATTTTCTCATATAATTTTTAAACTTTGGGTAACCCCATTAAAAGGTCACACATCATTAAAAGGTTGCACATCCTCATCTAATTGAAATACAATACTAATGTAAAAAAATGATTTTTATTTGTGAGTCGGTATTACTTATTTTTAAATTATCTGAGTATCATATAAAATATGTTAACATTCTCAAAACTTATCATTCTTAAATGTTACAAAATTTTTTTTTTGGATATTCTTAACTTTTGCAAATCATTTTTTTTGTTTTTTCATCTTTATAAAGAACTTGCATAAGGATTTTTTTTTTGTATAATCCTTAAAAATCAGTGCCTCAACAAATCTTATAAAATTTACAAATATAAAAAAACATCTTTTAAACTAAAATATTAACAATTTTTGACAATTTAACTCTTAAATATTGTTTTAGTTATACAAAATTAAAATAAACTTCATTCACAAATTTTTTATTTATTTATTAATATTCTTTAATTGGGGTGTTAACAAGTATATATGTTTGAGAATGAATATGCATTGGATAATATAAGGGTAGGATTTTTAAAAATAGCTAATTTGGATATTTTTAACTTTTAAATGATTTTTTTGGATATTTTTCCTTAAATAAATTGATAAACAGATATGTCTATATATAGTATATTCTAACACAATACAAATAGATCCTTCTTATTTATTTAAGAAGCAATATAGAGAAGGAAAAATGACCAAAAATATATCTTAAAAGTTAGAAATACCCAAATCAGTCACTTTTTAAAATTATACATAAAAAGTCTCATTTCATAATTTTGAAAACACAAAAGACTAATCTACCCTTATATAATTAGATCATTAACATCCCTCTAAACCTTGTTAGGTCATGTAACCCCAAAAACATATATTTCCTACAAAACAATAATATATCTCTATATGACTCAAATCAATCCCCTTAGAAGTTATGTTATTATATATCATATTGTGTGTTCTTATATATATATATATATATCTTATCTGATGTTGTTTATTATTTTTCATTGTGTATGATCATAATATGTAATATAAATCTGTGTTGTGCCCTAATGCAAGAGATGATATTTTAATATTCTAAATACTTATGCACATTTTTTTCATTTGACTATTCACATATTTTAATGGTGTTATTAGTACATATCTAATTTTTTAAAGAATCATCAACATTTAATAGAGTTTATCATCAAAAACTTAAATTAAATTGCATATATCTTACAAAATCCACTTAATCACAAAGAATCTAGAATATAAAAAAAATTTACATGACAATGTGTGAAAACATTAACAAAATTAAGAGGGTGAAATAGTTTAACAAGGTTAAGAGATATGAAATATGTTAATGATTTAATTACATATATAAGGGTAGATTAATCTTTTGTGTTTTCAAAATTGTGAAATAAGACTTTTTTAGGTATAATTTTAAAAAGTGACTGATTTGGGTATTTCTAACTTTTAAAAGACTTTTTTTGTCATTTTCCCTGAAGAGAATAAATAATATTATTTATCATCTCCGTATGTAATTAATTTTTTTATGATTTTTTTCCTAAACAAAAACATATTTCAAAATCCAAAAGTTTTTTCATTATTTGTTATTTTTAGAAATGCCGTGTTCAAGAAATTACGTTGTTCAGAATCTTCATTAGAAATTGAAATGAAACATCTATCAATCGTATAGATGAACATTATCATATCAATAACCACAGACCATATCAATGTAAAAATCATTTTTATTTGAGAGTAATGTTACTTGTTTTTAAATTTCCTGAGTATCATATCAAAACTATTAACATTCTCGTCATTCTTAAATTTTACAAGATTTTTGGATATTCTTTTCTTTTCTTTTTTGTTATATTTCATCTTATAAAGGACTTGCATAAAGATCTTGTTTGTGTAATGCTTAAAAATAAGTGCCAACAAATCTTATAAAGTTTATACATATCAACAAAAATCTTTTAAACTAAAGATTTCACTTTTTGACAAATTTTTATAAATGGTTGATTTCTGTATTTCTAACTTACATATATATGATTTTTATCATGTATCTTTCCTTAAATAAATTGATAGACACATATACTTATATCTATAGTACAATTCTAACACAATACCAACAGAAAAAAAACATTGAAAGATGAAAATTTAAATATGAGGCTTGAGAGGGGATAATTGTCAAATAGATCCTTCTTATTATTAATTTAAGAAGCAATAAAGAGAATACATTGTATTGTATTATTTATCATCTCCGTATGTAATTATTTTTAAGATATATTTCATAAAAAAAAATTCAAAATCTAAATGTTTTTACATTATTTATTATTTTGTAGAAAGTGCCATTTTCAAGACATTCCGATGTTGGGAATCTTGATTAGAAATTTAAATGAAACATCTATAGATCAGCATAGATGAACATATCAATTGAAAATTATCATACCTAACCACATACCACAAGCCAAAAAAATCTGGTTAAATTTACAGTGGATTCTAAACATGTGAGGAAATCAATGGAAACAATAGAAAATAGATATACAAAATTTGTAACTCAATTTGCACACACCAATACAGATAAAAAAAAACTATAATACAAATATGATGATGCCCAATAAAACCCAATGGGTGCACCAAAAAGAAAGTAAAAAATAAAAATCATGGGCTGGTTTTCATGTTTGGTGTTTCATGGTTTGTGATGGAGATGGGTCATAAAATATATAATAACCACAGAAAAATATATCAGTAGAGTTTAGGATTAGCTAAATTTACGTAGTATCATAATCATGCAAAGAAATCAATGGAAAAAAGTAACAAACACGTATAAAAAGAAAACAAAAAACTCAATTTGAGTATATATCTATCCTGCTATCCAGATCAATTAAATTATAATAAACACCAATGGTGCACCAAAAAAAAGCTTTTTTTTAAAAAAAATTTATCATGTGTCCCCAAATTTAATTATATGACCTCCTTATCGAATAGGGGGTGCTAGCCAGGTAACCCCGAACTTAGTTTTCTAGGGTTTGCATGGTTGATGGGTCTTAAAATCTATAATTACCATATAATGTGATCCTTATTGATACTCAATTTGAAAAACATAAAAGATCATGAACATTAACTTAGGCCCATTTGAAAACTGGTTTGGGATGCTTTTGAGTGGTAAAAGGATGAATTATTCAAACCCATTTCTAAACTATAGAAAAAATGCAGTTTAATGACGAGTTTTAGAGAATTTTTTTTTAAAAGGTGACCAATTTTCAGAATCAATGGAAAAACAACTTCCAGCAAATTCAGGTTTAAACTCAGATTTTTAGAAAAAGATAATACCTAAACCCACTTCCAAATGGATCTTTAGAATATAAAATAAAATTGAATTTCATATAGTTCTGGAAAAAGAAATCCAAAGAAGAAAAAAAGGGGATATTAATTATGGTCACTAGAACATCTAGATTTATTTATTTCTACATCACCGAGTTAGTTGAGATATTATTTTTGGGTCCCTTCCATCCAATGATGTTATCTTTTATCATTTTTCACTTTTGCCTATGCTTTTATCATTTATGTACCAATGTACCAAAGCCTCTTAACAGTGTATTTAAACCTGTTAACAACGTACTGAAACATGTTAACAGTGTACATGGCCGGTGAAGGAGGGGGCTAAAAATGAAAATATTACATATAGACTTTAATAAAGAAGAGCCACTTTTTCAAACATAAACAATGACAAAAACATCATGAATTATCTTTTGGATATATAATAGCAAATTTATAAAATATATATTTTAAAAAATTGAATATGTCACTAAATCTTTTCTTGATCGAATGATAGAGGTGTATCCCGTTCTACGTGAGGGTCGTCTAATAGAAAAATTAAACCAGAAATATATATATATATATATATATATATATATATATATATATATATATATATATAAATGAATGTGTGAAAAAAAATTATTAGCTGAACAAACTCATTTATTCTTAAATGATAAGAAATAACAATTTGGATTGTTTGGATGGTGCAATTTATATAATAAAAAATAATAGTAGATTTAAATAATTGTATTGTTTGCCATTTACAATTAAAATCAGTACATATGACTATTTAATTAACTAAATATTTGATGATGGATATTAAACTCAGATTTAATTAACTAAATGGTGCAATTTATATAATGAAAAGACAACTTCCTGCAAACTCAGTTTTAAACTCAGATTTTGAGAAAAAGATAATGCCTAAACCCATTTCCAAATGGATCTTTAGAATAAAAAATAAAATTGAATTTCATATAGTTATTGTTGGTATTTTGACCAAAATACATAATTCAATGTTCCATAATGAGTTATAACCTCCTCGTATAATTGCATGGATTATAACTTCATTACAATGGTTTAATTTCAAACATTATCTAGGTGTTTTATTGTGGAACGTTTCGGTCTTTTGAAACGTTCAAAACTGCCATATTGCTTTTATAAGGCATTTAATGGAAATTAATTTGGTAGCACCTGTGTGTTGTGAATGTATATATATATATATAGCTTATGCATTCTCATTATATACTACACTAATAAGTTTTCATCTCCACCATCAAATACAAAATAGTGAGAGGTTGTGTCCATCCAATATTCTATTATCAATTTCTAGCTATTCTCTTTGATCTGGGCGTCTGAAAGGATCGCAGTCTGTTCATCGTGGTTTTTCCGTAGCTCGCACCCCGAAAAAACAAAACCTATTGTGGTCGTATCTCTCAGTGGTAGGAGCTATTCAACCCTGTGTGTGAGGGGGACTTATTCATCGAGGACAGAGTGTCTTCACTCGTTTCCACATTTTCATATACATTTTCTAATCACTAACTCTTTTATTTCATGCTTTTACTATATATTTTAGAGTATGCATGATTTAATATATATTTGATGTTTATATTCTTGATGTGATAATTATAAGAATTTGTGTTTAACATAATATTTGTTTGTTACGCACAAAAATTCTAACAGTTATGAAAAAAGAAATCCAAATAAGAAATAAAAGGGATATTAATTATGGTCACTAGAACATCTGGATTTATTTATTTCTACGTCACCGGGTTAGTTGAGATATTATTTTCGGGTCTCTTCCATCCAATGATATTATCTTTTATCATTTTTCACTTTTGCCTATGCTTTTATCATTTGTTTGTATTCCCCTCTCTCTCTCCCGTCACACCATCGGCAACCCCTCTCCATCTGCGCATGGTTTCCTACACCCCTCCCATCACCTCTTTCCTCCAGTGACCCTTTCCTTCTTGTCATGCACGCATTCATCTTGTTTTAATAATATAACTTGTTAATAACGTATCACAACCTGTTAACAGTGTACTCAAACCTATTAACAACGTATCGAAACATGTTAATAATATATCTAAACCTATTAATAATGTACATAGTTGGTGAAGGAAAGGGGTAAAAATGAAAATATTACTGATAGACTTTAACAAAAAAGAGCCGCTTTTTCCAGCATAAACAATTAAAAAAAATCATGAATCAGAGCCAACGAAGAGAGACTTTGAATGGATGGGTAGTGCAATTTATGATTGGAGACGTTATAAGGATCTTCTCATATTTATAGGATTTCTATTTTTTGGATATATAATAGCAAATTTATAAAATATATATTTTAAAAAATTGAATGTTACTAAATCTCTTCTTGATAGAATAATAGAGGTGCATCATGTTCTACTTGAGGGTCATCTAACAAAAAAATTGAACCACAAAAAAATATATATATAAAAAAAAATGAATGTGTGAAAAAAAATTATTAGCTGAATAAACTCATTTATTCTTAAATGATGAGAAACTACAATTTGGATTGTTTGGATGGTACAATTTATATAATAAAAAAATAATAGTAGATTTAAATAATTGTATTGTATGCCATTTACAATCAAAATAAGTAAATATAACTATTTAAGAGCATCTTCAATCCTATACCCAAATCCTTACTCAAACTTAAATTTGAGTAAAAATTATTCAAAATCTTCTCTAACCATTTACCCATACCTATACCAAATTAAGTTTTTACTCAAATCTTTACCCAAATCAAGGGAGACTCAAATCTTTATCCAAATTTCAACATCTCTTTTTTTCCTTTTATCTCCACATTTTCTTCCAATGTAACATTTTTTTCCCTTCAACTCCACCTTTAGTTTAGTTATATTAGATGTTTTCCTCCCCCCCCCCCCCAAATTTTCACCATCTCTTGAAATCCAAAAAAAAAATAAGTAGTCTTCTTTCTTAAATCTTCATCTTTGTTTTTTAACTTCTTATTTTTATTCAAATAATTTTTTTTTTTACTTTTACCTTGTTTTAAAAAAATTGGATGATAATAATGTTTAAATTTAAATATTTTGAAGGAAAGAAAAATTGAATAGTAAAAATGTTTGAGGAAAAGACTTTGAAAATGTTTATAGGAAATAATTAGAAGAAGATGTGAAATTTTTAAAAGATTTGAGTAAAACACAAAATGATGGTTGGAGACACATCATATCAAATCAAGCTTTTACTTAAATTTTAAGTGAAATTTGGGTATAGATTTGAGTAAGGACTGGAGATTGCCTAATTAACTAAATATTTGATGATGGATACTAAAATAAAAAAGACCCCATGCCATGTTTGGTTGGAGAATATGGGGGAATAACCAGGGATAATGTAGAATAAGAGGTTTAAGACTATTTAGATTACTGAAATAAATGAAAATCTGTATGTCAAAATAAACTGATATAAAGTGATATATGGATTCTAGTCAATCCCTAGAATTTAATTCTAGATTATTCAATCAATTTGAATATGTGGATCCACTGTAAAATCAACTGTCAACATCTCATATAAATAAACTGTCACATCAACTATCATCATTTTTTCACTTTTTTTTTATGAAAATGTGGTCATTTCTATTTCATTAATAAAAATGTTCGAGGTGGATAAATTTTTGACATTTTTTCACATTTTATAAATCTTTATTCACGTTTTATCCAAACAGCAAAAACTTTATTATTACGTTTTCCAACAAAAATAATTCAAAACACAACCAAACAAAAAAATCACTTTATTCTATTTAGGCTAGAATAACCATAAATATTAGAATAACTTAATTATCTATTTAAACTGGGCCAAGGGTATAACCTACCTCTTCCCAAATGTGATTCCCAGTTTCAGCTTCCCGACGGAGGGCCTCGATGCGGAAGTCGTCCAACACATTGTCAGCTTGGTAGGCGACGTCCCTCAGTTTCTTCAGCCAGTTATCAAGTGCTCTGTCTTTCACACGTCGCTCCTCTGCATCGGCAAGAACAGCTTCAATGGTAGTGAGTGTGCTCTGCAGCTTCAACAACTCCCCGTTGACTCCCCAAATCAGCCCAAAGTCATTTATAAGAGGACTGCCTATGGTCTCATGCAAAACACGCAGCACGGCCGACACGATCGCTCCTTCCGCCATTCTCCTCCTCCAACAGAAACCACTGTCTTGTGTTATGTGGAGAAAATAATTTCAGGGGAAGGAACAGAGAGAGAGAGAGAGAGAGAGACTTCAAGACTTGGATTAGTAAGTCAAGCAACCCTGTGATTGTAGGCCCCCCAATAATGCAAGTTCCATGTTCCCACTTCATTTTCCATGAATTTACTGCTGTCTTAAAAAGTAAAATTTTAGAGAGATGATGGCAGTTTTTTTTTTTTTCTTGGTCTGGCAGAGGGTTTTGATATAAAACCTAAACTTAATTGGATTTGTTAGATATACACGAATATTTACAACACAAATGTAGTCTCGTATACCTCGTTAGGCATCCAGTGAAATATATATCTTATTAAATGAGATATATACTTTTTTTTTGTATTTGTTAGAAATGAATCTATTCAATTTGAAATGAAGTGATATACATTTTTTTTATTAACGCATACATGTCATTAGACGCAATTTACTATTTTTTAAAATTAAAACATGTGAGGATTGCATTTGGGCATGAATTTAACATTATCTAACCAATTGAGTGCTGATACACGCAGCCCGTTTTTACAGCCCATTTTGCAGCTCATACGTTATGATAACGTAGCATATACTGTATTATCATAGTATATATTGCACTATCATAATATATATTGTAGTCCATTTTTTTTATTATTTCACTATGAAAAAAATATACTAATGTATCTCAGTATATATTGTATATTGTGAGTGTGCTCTACAGCTTCAACAACTCCCCGTTGACCCCACTTATCAGCTTTAATTGATCTTTCACCAGAGCACTTCCCAGCACCTCCTGAAGAACACCCCACACGCCCGAGATGATCATCCCTTCCGCCATTGCTTCTCCTCCGACGACGATCGACAACAATAATGGAAAAAGTGCAAGAAATTTCAGTGGAAAGGAATGAAAGTGAGAAAGAAGGCTTATTAGAATTGTGATAAAAGCATTCAACCTATTCAACCTCATGTGCTTGCAGAGTTGTAGGACCCCTCTATCAATATTCAATAAGGAAAATTAAACTAAACTTTGAAAAGTTGTCTATTCAACCACATGCATGTGCCTGTAAGGCTGTAAGTCCCGTCCTGCCAACCATGAATGAAAAAAAACAAAAATTTTAAATACTATACCCCTCCATCAATAATTCTCACCTCCAAGATGTCTCCATTAATAATGTGCTTGTAGATTCCTTTCATATTTTGTCCCATAGAAAAACATGTTTATATGGAAACACAAACTTTTCTAACAAATTTACCCTTCCCTCAATTATTGCAACCTTCCATATGCCATCAATAATCTATCACCAAGCCTAAAGGATCACCAACCCTTCCCTCCCTTTTAGATTAATTAAAAATTATTAAAAATAATAAAAATAGAAGTTTATTGTAACTAAATCCTAGGGGATTCTCGGAATTGATTGATTTCAAATCCAAGTTGTTATGATAAAGATATTCAAAATCTAAAAAGTTATTAAAAATAGCAAAAATGTCATTTGAAGGGCCTAAAAATAGGAAAAATGAAAAAATAGGCACGCATCGTGGCTTAGCTACAACTTTTGAAGATCTCTTCGATATCTAGCTCCAGTAAAAATTTCAGGCGATTTCGATTTCGGAGAGCTTTTTATTTCTACTAACCGATTTTTCTGTAAATACTTAGAAATCTCAAAATGGATCTTTTCGGGTTCCTCGCTCTAAGAACACGTCGGCCACCTGTTCTGCATCAATATAGATTTAGGTCTAATATCTCTAGGTTTTCTCTTGTTATTGATGACTTCGACAAATATGTTTCAAACAAACAAGACATGGGGTTGTAGGCAGTGGCGGACGCATGATTTTTTCCTAGTGCGGGTCATCACTGATAAATAAACATAAAAGATAATGTTACATGTAATCAATTTTTTAACCCCAATTACAGTTTATACATGTTTTAATTTTTTTAAAAATAGTATACCTCATATAATGAGGTATATGCTTTTATTAAAAAAAATTGAAATATGCTCTAATGAATTATATGGATTCATTTGTAGAAAATATGATAAAAATTTATTGAGACATATACCTTATTAGTGTGAGTATACAATGTTAACAAAATATATGAGACTAGAATTTGGACTAGAAAAAATACTATGTAACATCAATCAAACATAAATTTAGACACCATATGGTAAATTTTTTGAAAATATTACATACAAATATTTTTCTAGTCTCATTTCTAGTCTACAAATGTTGTGATTTTTTAAAATTAAATAGTATCTCATCTAATGAGAGGTACATGCTTTTATAAAAACAAAATATATACTATTATAGAATTCCATACTCTATAATAATGCAATATATACTATGTTATCATAGTGTATGTATGAAAACTGTAAAACATACTGTAAAATAGACGGAGTGTATCAGCGCTTAAAGAATTTACAGCCCATATGTTATGATAAAGCTCATACATTATAATAAATAGCGCAATACACTACAATAGCGCAATAGACTATAGACGGATTGCAAAACGAATGGAGTATTTTAGTGCTCCTAAGAAAACATTAGAGAGCCCCATATTCATCCCTAAATACAGTCCACACCATTATTTTTATTTTTAAAAAAATAGTATACATTTTCAAATGAAGTATATATTTTATAAATTCTCACAACAAATCCATAATTAACCACATAACAAAAAAAATTTTACTACATTTTTTAACTACAGTAACTAAAAATATAATTAAACAAAAAATATAATTCTCCTCCATCAACAGAAATCAGTCCCATTTGTGTTGTGTAGAAAATAATTTCAATGGAAGGAAAGTAGAGCGAGAGTGAGAGGAGACCTGAGACCCGATTCCACCCCGCCCTGACCCATTGGACCTAAGACCCGATTGTTTTATTAAAATATGCTCATATATTATAAGACCATTAATATTAGTTGATACATAATTTTATTTCTTACTTAACTTATTTTTGTATCCACAAGTTCATAAATCATAATCATAACAAGCTCATAAATCATAAGTCATAATCATAGCATTTTTTTCGTTGTGTTGATGTTGCAACTTGCAAGAAGTTAATTGTTTAATATGTAATAAACTTAGTAATATATTGTCGTCGGTTTATTTTGGACAATTAACTTATTAGCTTTTGAATTTGTATAATTAATTAGTTTGTTGCATGATTTATGTTTATTATTTAGGTTAATATGTTAGTGTTTATTGTTTTGAATATTGTTTAGGTTAATATTGTTTTGAATGTTTGTATAATTAATTATGTTTATTATTTAGGTTAATATGTTTTTTATGTTATTGATTATTGTTTTGGATGTTGTTTAATAATTCATTTACTTCTTTTGAATTGTATAAAATTATATTCAAACATAGTCTCATTAATAATAATGTTTTATTATAAAAAATTTCAAATAGAATGATAAGGCAAACAAATACATGAGCTCTTTTTTTCTTTTTTTTTTACCAACCATCCGGGTCGATCCGGGTCCGGGTCCACATTTCCCCAGACCCGTCGGGTCCTCGGTTGGACCAGGACCTGCCGGGTCTTGCCACGGGTCGGGTCCGAGTCCACCCCGACCCGTTGACAGGCCTACTTGAGACACACGGTCCTTATTTGCAATCTCGGAAGTCCACATGTTTTTTTTTGTTAAGTGAAACATATGTATTTTTATTTGTAATCAATACAATTGACTGAAAAATATATTTCACTTATCAGGATACATAACATTATCCTTTTTTTAACCTCCAAGCATTTAATTAAAGGAAAAAATCCATATAACCCCCTCTAAACTGACTGAAATTCATAAAACCCTTTTACTTTTATTAAAGAGTAATGCTACATAGACCCTACTATTTAGACCCCAACCACAGGCTCCATTAGGTGTCAATAGACTATTGGTTTTCAAGTTAACTTTTACAAAAAAAATAAAAAAATAAAATACAAAACCACTCCTATTTAACTCACAATTTTTCATGCCAAAACTTTCCTTTTCGTTTACGGGTTATACTCTCCAAACATAACCGAATTTTTTTAACCCCAAAACACATTCCAAAAATTCCTAACCGTTTTTTTATACACATCCATCACTTAAAAAAATAATTCCAGTCGACCTGCTCATTTCTGACGACCGGTGTCACCACCCCTGGATTCCTCTCGTCACCCTCTATCATACAGTGATTTGGCTACCTTTTTAGTCTTCATCTGAACTCTACCTTTTTCAACATTTACATCCACATTTTGATGAATGTAACTGTTTTTTATAAATCACTAAGATCAAATTAAAAAATCAGTCACAGTTGTGAATGTAACTAACTTTTATTATATAAGCTATATAAACATCAATTACATTTGTGAATGTAATCGGCATTTATAATATAAACATATAAACAAATTAGTTATATTGCATAAATGTAACCAAATTTTACAAATAAAAGTCATAAATGTTCATATTTGTTACTAATGTAACTTACTTTTGAAAAAATTACATATAACTCCAAAAAAGGTGTGAAAATGCAATTGACATTCAACCATTACACAACCACATGCCATAATAAAAAGCTTTGACATCAAATACCATATTTAAAAGGCCAGATCAGAGATTTTCATATTTGAATTCAAAAACCATATTCAAAAGGCCATATCAGATACTGCGAGATTTAACATCGAACACCATAATAAAAAAAAATATTGTATCAATTGCAAAAACAAACAATAAACAAATGTCATACCTGAATTGCTTGACATTAAAATGATAGCCAAATTATTCAATTGTGATTTCCGATCAGATGAGAGGCTGAAAAAGTCCTCCAAAAATCAAAACAGTGGTTGAAAAACCTCTAAAACAAACTTCGGATGTGCTTCTCCAATGTGTTCTAAAAAACAATGATAATTGAGGAATTGATTCGATTATCAATAAATAATTCAATTGTGATGAGTAAAAAAAAGGGACAATTGCATGCATGGTTTCATATGAGAAAATTCTAACCGTCCTATAATTATAGTGAGAAATTACCAAAATTGGTTTAAAGGGCAAATTCAGTATTATCACATATGCCACCTCATGGAGCTTACATGGGGCTTATAAGGTGGGGCTTGTGAAACCCATATAACCCCCTAAAAACACCTAGTAAATCAGAATAACCCCCTGAATAAAATTCCGTTGACAGATGATGAATATTTTATGAATATTTTATTTAGGTAACCCTGGCTGAAAATACAATATATTAAAAAAAACACTTACGATGTGTTAAAATGTAAAAAATCTTATAAAATGATGATTTTACCCCTCCACATAGAATTTTATAATATATCCAAAGAGGATAAAATCATCATTTTCATATGACTGTAAAACAGCTTAAGTGTATCAGCACTCAAAAAATTTATAGCCCCATATACTATGATAGAGCTCATACATTACAATAATGCACATACACTACAATAACGCAATAGGCTATAGACGGGCTATAAAACAGACAGAGTATGTCAACACTCCTAAGAAAATGTTAGATAACCCCATATCCATCCTCAAATTCAGCCTACACCTTTTTTTCATTTAAAAAAAAAAAGTATATATTATCTAATGAAGTTTATGTTATATACCTATATAAATCCCCACAACAAATCCATGATATCGATTAATCAAATAACAAAAATTCCTTTACTACATTTTTCAACTACAATAACTAAAAATACAACCAAACAAAAATTCTGTTTCTCCTCGATCAACATAAATCAATCTCTTTTGTGTTGTATAAAAAATAGGGTTAAAGACATCTAAGTCCCTACAAACATGGGAAAACCCATATAAGTCCCTACTAAAATTGAGACAGACGTACGAGTCCCTAAAAACTCAAAAAAACCCAATTATCATCCTTGAGTTAAATTTCCATCGAAACTTAACGGAATATTCCTAGAATATTCCATCACATATAATTGTGTGGACATTGAAGTTCTTATAAACAGTCATAAAGACAAATTAGTCCCTGCAAAAGATAAAATTTCCCCTCAAAGACTTTTACATTAAATTGTGTATACATTACAGTCCATATAAATAATCATAAAGACAAATTAGTCATTGCAAAAGACAAAATTGCCCCTGAAAGATTTTTACATTTAATTGGATAGACATTACAGTCCTTATAAATAATTGTAAAGACAAACTGATCACTGTAAAAGACAAAAATGCCCCTGAAGAATGCATTCTACCGGTTAAAATATTGTTTTTACATCCAAATTGTGATATTCAGGTAGAGTGTGATTGATATAATAGAAGATGAAAAAATAAATAAATAAATTATATTATTTGTCTTTATGATTGTTTATAAGAACTGTAATGTCTATACAATTAAATGTAAAAATCTTTCAGGGGTATTTTTGTCTTTTACATGGATCAATTTGTCTTTACGATTGTTTATAAATACTGTAATGTCTATTCAATTAAATGTAAAAGTCTTTTAAGGGCAATTTTATCTTTTGCGGAGAATAATTTGTCTTTATGATTATTTATAGGAACTACAATGTGTACACAATTTAATGTAAAAGTCTTTTAGGGACAATTTTATCTTTTGCAGGGACTAATTTATCTTTATAACTGTTTATAAGGACTTCAATGTCTACACAATTATATGTGATAGAATATTCTGGGAATATTCCGTTAAGTTTGGATGGAAATTTAACTCAGAGATGATAATTGGGTTTTTCTGAGTTTTCAAGGACTCGTACGTCTGTCCCAATTTTAATAAGGACTTATATAAACTTTTTATGTTTGTAGAGACTTAAATGTCTTTAATCCTAAAAAATAATGTTAATGGATGGAAAGTAGAGCGAGAGTGAGAGGAGACTTGGAATAGTAAGTCAATCAGACACGCCAAACAATGTAGACAAAAGACATAAAACTATTTAAGACAATCAGTATTCTTTCTTTCCATGTCAAGTGAGGTCGGCATTCAAATCTTCATGGATTTCACACTTCAACCTTCATTAGTAGGTAAGCCTTTAAAAGCCTTGAGACACGCGGTCCTTAATTTGCAATCTCGTATGTAAGTCCACATTTTTTTTTTTAAGTGAAACACACATATTTTTATTTTTAATCCATACAATTCACTAAAAAATATATTTCACTTATTAGTATACATAACATTGTCCTTTTGTTAACCTCCAAGCATTTAATTAAAGGGAAAAATCCATATAACCACCACTAAATTAACTAAAATTCATATAACCCCTTTGACTTTTATTAAAATCCATATAACCCCTTAAAAATACCTAGTAAATCCAAATAACTCTCTAGAACAAAATTCTGTTGACAGATAATGAATATTTTATGAATATTTCGTTTGATTAACCCTGACTGAAAACACTATATACTAAAAAAACCCTTACAATGTATTAAAAATACAAAAATCTTATAAAACAATGATTTTGCCCCTCCGCTTGGGGTTTTATAATATATTTAGAGGATAAAATCATCATTTTCATATGATTGTTCATATTTTTAACACATTATAAGGGTTTTTTAGTATATTGTATTTTTTATCAGGGTTAACCAAACGAATAATATTCGTAAAATATTCATCATCTGTCAACGAAAATTTTATTAAGAGAGTTATTTGGATTTACCAGGTGTTTTAAGGGATTATATGGATTTTAAAAAAAGTCAGAGGGTTATTTAAATTTTAGTAAGATTTCAGGGGGTTGCGTGGATTTTTCCCTTAATTAAAAGCTTTATAGATTTTTCTTTTTCTCTCGCAGAGGAGACAACGAAAAGTGACAACTCACCTACCTTCTTAATAATTCAACGAACATCCAATGTCATTGTAGGTCCCCCCCAATCAATAAGCAAGGTCCATGAAACCCACTTCAACCTCTAATTACTTCTATCCATGACCCTCAATTTATCCTCAAATATGACTCTCAATTAATTACAATTTTTTTTTTTACAAAGCCCGGACAGGCAATAGTCACAACTTACAACAACGATACCAAATTATAACTAAGTAGACATAGACCTAGAGAATACAGTGGGCTAAAGCCCAAAATAACCAACCTAAAGGGCTGTAGAACATTTTTTTCCAACTTCCTATCGTTGACAGGGTTTAATACGGCATCCCCTTTGAAAAGGGGGGTGTCCATATCCACTGCGCTAAGCACTGCCGGGATAATTGATTGACACCACCACATCCAAGTAACGGATTATATGGATTTTAAAAAAAGTCATAGAGTTATTTAGATTTTAGTAAGATTTCAGGGGGTTGCGTGGATTTTTTCCTTAATTAAAAGCTTTATAGATTTTTCTTTTTCTCTCGCAGAGGAGACAACGAAAAGTGACAACTCACCTACCTTCTTAATAATTCAACGAACATCCAATGTGAAACCCTCTTCAACCTCTAATTACTTCTATCCATGACCCTCAATTTATCCTCAATAATGACTCTCAATTAATTACAATTTTTTTTTTTACAAAGCCCGGACAGGCAATAGTCACAACTTACAACAACGATATTGTTATAAAATAAAAAGAAAAGAGATGGAAACATAAAACAAGCATAAAATAATTTGGGGCACAAGAGATATAGAAAAGTATTCTTCAAGAACTTCTCATTTCATTTCTCATCATATTCTTCATGTTACACAAGCCCTCTATTTATAGGGTCACAACCACAATGATAGGAAACCCAAAATACACACCAAGATAAATGCATACACAAATGCATGAATTACAACTTTAATATAGCACATTAAACCAAGATGAATCTATTTATTGTGTGGTCATCCACAAATATATGCATGTATCTTCAAATGCATATATTTATAACACTCCCCCTTGGATGACCATTATACAGAGAATATGCCTCGTTAAAACCTTACTAAGAAAACCCTGTGGGATAAAAACTTAGTGAAGGAAAAAGAGTACAATATTCTTGTGCATGTTTTCATACTGCCTCATTAAAACCTTGCTAGAAAAAACCCAATAGAAAAAACATGGTCGAAGGAAAAAGAGTACAGTACACAAATATTTTTGAATTAAATTACTCCCCCTGTTTTTAGCATGAATATATTTGTGAGTCGAGGCATTCCAGTGTTTTGCTTCAGCTTCTTGAACATCGCGGTTGGTAATGCTTTGGTGAATAGATCTTTGATGAAGCCTCCTTTTAAATCATGTTATACATGCAATGTTTTCTTCATGATGAACGTTGAATTATATTTAACCACTAGAAAATCATTTTAAATATAATAAACCCGTATTTGTTGTTTTTTTAAAAAAAATCATTTTCACAATCCCAATGTTTTCATGTAGAATAACACTTGGCCAACAAGTTAACTAAAAATACAATATCTACCTTGTGCGAAATATAATAAAGCACTTACTGCACTCGTATATGCTATTTGCACTAAGATATGGTATTTCAGGACCAAGAAATTTTTCATTATTTTCTTATGGATGAAAAATAGTCCTTATTTGTGTCAAATGACATGACATATATAAGAAAACTTAATGGATCGATATTTGTCTATATTAAAGTTCTTTAGAACTTTTTTGTACTACATTGTCTGATGGACAAGGATTCTACTTGGATTTTGCTCGATCTGTAAGCTGGGACAATATCTTGTTTTTCCAAGATTTTCATTTCGATCAACTCTTTCTTTTATGTAAGCTCTTCAGAAATCCCTATATATTCAAATCATGATCATATATTGCAATAATAGCAAATCCAGATTTCAATTTCTTGATAAAAATACAAGAACAAATTAGATTGTTCTCATACCCTTCTTTCAAAAAAAATATTCACTTAGGTGATTGTTCCAATGCGCCCAGATTGCTTTAACCCATGTAAAGATCTTTTGATAGAATACATGCTTCAGATGCGTTATTTGTTTCAGGCATTTTAAATCCTTCAATGATCTTCACTTTCTAGTGTTCCGTATAAATATGATGTAACTACATCCATTAGAAGCATATTCAGTCCTTTTAAGACTGTCAAAGTCATTAAAAATCAAAATGTGATTTGCAACCGTCATAGAATAATATAATTTTCATAGTCAACATCGGGTATCTGTAAGAAATCTTGTGCCACAAGACATGCTTTATATCTCACAATTTAATTTTTGTCATTGTGCTTTCTTACAATACCCATTTGTATCCTACAGGCTTTACATTTTCAGTTGTTTGGACAACAGGTCCAAAAACTTCACATTTCGTTAGCATATGTAATTCTACCTGCATTGCTTCTTTCAAATTTTTGGCCAATATTGTTTAAGTTGACATTCGACGACGGTTCATCGTTTCAGATCCTCATTATCTTTTATAATAGCAAAAGCAACATCATATGAAATACATTGTCAACAATGATTTTATTGTATCCCATCTTTCTTCTTTATTATTTAATGAGATCTCATTGTTTATATGTGCCTCCTGGGAGCTACCTCTTCTGAACTTATTTCTTTAGAACGATAAAATTGATCAATTGCTTCTGTTGCTTGTATTGAGGTCTCTTCGGGAGCACTAGCCTCTTTGTTTATCTTTTCTCGTACCTTTTTCTTTCTGAGAATTAATTTTGTCTTTTACACTAATCGGTCGGCCACACTTTTGGCATTCCTTATATTCATACAATGAATATTGTTCTAAATCATGATTTTAGTAGCTATAGCAAAATATATCATCAATTATCACTTGTTTGCAATCCCACAAGATCCTTTTGTATTTGTATAACATATGGAATTTCTTCATTTCCATGTATATCCTTTGGGGACATGTCACTTTAGGGACATGTGTCTCTTCGGATATTTTCTTCTGCAGAAGTTAATAATGTGGATCTTACAAGTGTTTCAAGCTCTTTAGAGCATTATTTTTCTCTTTCAATGAACATAATGATCTTTTGAACCTATAGGTCTCTATGTTTCAGGCATGTTTTGTTAATTATTTAGCCGACATACTGATAGTTTTTCAATAAGAACACCAATCCGAACATGTGTTTTTACAGTTGAATATGTGACATTGTCACTTTTCTGTATGAGTAAATGCATACGGCACGGATGCTCAATTCTCTTATGATGAAGTGTTCTAATAAATTTCATTTCGTTCTTTAAGCAACGTATTTCCTCCCCCCTAACGACGGAAATATTATCTCATTATAATGATGATTCACAAATCGTGTTGTAAAAACATCCTCATCACTGGAAGAAAGAAACTTCTAGTTCTTTGTCGAATTTTCAACTGTTTGTAGCATCATTATATACCTCATGATCATATAATATTTACTCTTCAAGAGCCTTTAATCAAATTTATAGTACCAGAAAATAATACTTATATTAAACTCAAAATAATAAGACAAATAAAATAAGAAAATGCATTTAAGATAACAAAGAAAAATTATAAAAATATAAATACATAAATGACAAAAGTCTGATCGTACATCAGGTACGTGGCCATATTTTTTAAGCACCACATAAATAACAATCATTTTCCTTGTGTTAGGGGTTTGTTCTGCAAACATTTTCCCTTTAATTATGCTTTTGTTCATTAGCAATCCACTTTCAGTGGTTTGAAATGTTTTACAAACTCAATGATTGTTGTGCTTTCAACTAAATAAATCATGATCTCATCATTCTTAACCACAACTTCCATGGTGAAAATAAAATAAAATGCATTTCACGCAATGAGTTGGGTTACATGATTTTTCTTCAGATCGTTGTTCGGCAACGAGAATATATAAAATTGATGCTCTCAATATTGCTATAACTGGAGCGTATTTGAGGCATAATGGCCGGTGAACCTTTGTTAATGAGGTTAATATTTAAATCCTCTTTATTATGATAGTGAAAACTAATCATAATTTTCTCTTTATTATGATGGTGAAAGCTAATCATAATATACATGCTCCTTGTGGGATACATAAATCTTTTTTTTTTTAATGTCATCCTACAGGGACACAAACAGTCATGAATTGTGTATATCCTTCAGGGATAATAAAATTTCATAACTTTTGTATTGTCTTACAGGGACCCAGATAATCATAATTTTTACATAATCCTTCAAGGATAATAAAATTATATGTAGTCCTTCAGGGACACTTTTAATTATATCTTTCACATGATCTTTGAAGGATATACATGTGATCATATTTTTTTTTATGGTCCTTAAAAGGATCAAAAAAAAAAAATTTCATTTCTTCTGTATGGTCCCAGTATGAATCATAAACTAACATGTGATCATATTTTTTTTATGGTCCTTAAAAGGATAAAAAATAAATTTAATTTCTTTTGTATGGTCCCAGTATGAATCATAAACTTTTTTTCTTTTTTTTTTTATGATTTTTCAGGGATTCATTAATAAACTTTTTTTTCATTGTCCTACTTGGACATGATTTTCTTTGCAACATCAAGATGGATATCTTTTCGATTAGTATCTATAAATATAGACTTGCAAAGAAATAAAAGAACTTTCAGCTTTGATGTATCCAAACACATGATATTTCATTAAGAATGAGACATCAAGATAAATTGAATTAGTGTATAAAGTATAATATCAAGACAAATTTAGCTTTCATCATTTTCTTTAACAAATTCATTATGGACACCATGCATGCTAATATTTAATCTATACCATGCAGAGATGATGCAACCAAGTTATTTGCCAGCATAAAAGAAAAGGCTACAGTAATTTAATTACCACAAAAAAAATTATTTGCAAGCATACTCCTTGCACTATATCCAACCTATGTAATCTTATAACCCTTCCGAGGCTATTAACAGAGTTGGACAAAAAACATATATATTTGTTTAATATATATAATAATCAAAACAGATCTGACATAAAATATATGCGAAGAGAACTATTATTGAAAATATCAAGATGCTCAAATAAATTCATAACACATATCTAACTAATCTAAGCAATACTTGAAACAATAAAACATTATTCCGTAGTCAAAACAGATTAGATGCTCTTTAGAAGATGGTGATGCATGGAAATTAATAATTTAAATTGGACCAAACATGTCAATCAACCAGGTTCAATAAACATCCAATTGATATATATACATGGATCATTTTGTGAGCAATTAGATCTTTCAGTCACTTTATCCGATTTAAAAAAAATGCATGGATGGGTGAGAATTGTTAATTAACAATAAGACAAGATGCAAAACAAATAAACAATTTCCTTTTAATAAAGAACCCAATTCCATTTTAACAAAGAACCCGAATAAGGAAATATCTCAAACTGGATGCTGTTGATATCCACATGTAAACAAAATAAAATCATGATGATTTAAACATCATGAACTCACCAAAATACAATAATTGGAGATATTTATCATAATTGATAAAAACCAAGATTGATGCACAAAATTGAATAAATGAATTAGAATAATCTAAATCATATCAGCCAAATACACTGCATGTCTAGTACTCTATCATATTTAGAAAATAATTTAGTCAAAAGAGAATTGATAGAAATATAGGATTGGAATTCTATCTTTAATTCCAATATGATTTCAATTTCATGAATTATGAACATCTAAAAACATAATATATCTATATGTTGCAACAGACATGCATATATAGAGACATTTATATAAGGGTGATATACCTCAACTCCTCTATTGAGTTACAAATAAACAATCAGATGAGTACATATAAAATAAATGTCTAAAACAGTATATACACAAGTAATTGATTTCAAGATGCTGATATTTAATTATTACTCAAAAAAATTGTTATAATAACATACATGAAATATGTGAGGACAAATGTGAAAATATATAATAACACATATATATATAGAACATCTGATGAGAACTTGTTGTACATATATATACATATAATATATATAGACGACCGATTATAGAAAATTCAAATTATACATACATCACTCTAATGTGCTTAGTATTATAGTGATTTTTTTTCTTCTTATACTATATCTGTTACCAATAAGAGAGGAAAACATCAAAATTATATACCCACTAATACAAACCGATCTTTTTGACAAAGAGCTTCTCGTGCTGATAACGTGTTATGAAATAAAGGGAACAGAGATGGAAACACAAAACAAGCATAAAATAATTTGGGACACAAGAGGGTTAGAGAAAGTATTCTTCAAGAATTTCTCATTTCATTTCTCATCTATTCTCATTGATATTCTTCATGTTACAAAGCCCTCTATTTATAGGGTCACAACCACAATGATAGGAAACCCAAAATACACACCAAGATAAATGCATACACAAATGCATGAATTACAACTTTAATATAGTACATTAGACCAAGATGAATCTATTTATTGTGTGGTCATCCACAAATATATGCATGTATCTTCAAATGCATATATTTATAACAGATACCAAATTATAACTAAGTAGACATAGACCTAGAGAATACAGTGGGCTAAAGCCCATCATAACCAACCTAAAGGGCTGTAGAACATTTTTTTCCAACTTCCTATCGTTGAAAAGGGGAGTGTCCATGTCCACTGCGCTAAGCACTGCTGGGATAATTGATTGCTAACTTAAAGAGGACACCACCACATCCAAGTAACGGTACCACCACACCGGGCCGAGCCGGCCCGACCCGTGAAACCCATGCCAGGTCCAAGTTCGTAGGCTTTTCTGGCCCCACGGGCCCGAGTCAGATTGGCCCACTATGTAGAACTCAGGCATGTGGCCCATCCACGGGCTGAGACCTAAACGGGTCGGGTTTGTTGCGAGATGATAAGGATATTATCTTCCTATTTGATTCTTCAAAAGATGTGTGTTGTGGCTGTCATTGTGTATGTTCACAAGAGCTCTATAATTGAAGAAGCTATATACAATCTCAACTATTTAATAAGACACTAGAGCATCTCCAACCTGCTCCCTGAACTTCTCTCCTTGCTCAACTTTTAGGAAAAGATTGAAAGATCAGTATCCACTCACTCTCTAGTTTTGTTATACACAATTTATTTTTTTAACTTTAATTTCAATCTAATATACCTTGTTATTGTCATACACTCAGATTAACGATATATATACATCATTAGAATTTTTTTAGATTTTTATAAATATATTCATGTAATTCATTTGATTATATACTTCATTTTTAATATAAACATATATCTTATTAGAGGAGATATATTATTTTCAAAAAATAAAAATAAAGACAATGAACAAAATCCATAGAAGGAATTTGTAGATTCTCTTATTGAATGAATGGAAGGGACCTACCTATCATTCATCCAGTACGACCATGTAGTTAATTAACACTAACACAAAATCATATCACTGTCATGATTCCATTTTTGATCCACTAACCCATCCATGTGACTATTCTACTCATTTTAGCCTAGTCAGTTGAATGTGGTCCATCTAGTTAGTTAGTTGGCTCCATTGGCTCCAAAGCATTCCATTTTAAACTAATTCAATAATATGTTGGGCCATGATTGAAGTAATATCCAGTGTAAGAGATACCGCCACACAAGCCATCAAATATTATTAAAATTCATATGGAAAATGATATACCCTTGTATTTTAAAATCATACACTATTGGCATTGAAGCCAATGCCTTTTACATGAAATGAATTATATACTAATATGCACTAGTATGTTTTTAAAAAACTAAATTTATTTTGTATCATACACTATCATAAATCTCATATATTATGATAGTGTAGTATATATATATAATTATATATAAAACAAACTGAGTGTATCAGTACTCAATTCATATATATATAACCTAGTACATTAGCGTGACCAGAGATCATTGCCCACATCTTATCTTATATGGATTATTATTTTTTAAATAATGTATAACACCCTCAAAGAGGGAAACACATATGCCTAGTTTGACATGGGATAAAGGGTTGGGATAAGAAAAAAATTAAGTTAAATCACTTATTATCCCATATGACATTAAAAAAAAAGGGGGATAAAGTATGGACAATTGTCCACATTTTGAAATAAAAAATTGGGATAGTTTGTCTTAGTTAAATGGTGGAACATACTTTATCCCAATTTTTTATCCCTATTTTATAAAATTGGAATAACATTTATTACTATCCTTCCCTAAATATATATATAAAAAAAAAAACAAAAAAAAAGAAAGAATGTGTTCCATCAAACAATATTAATGCCTATTAATAAGAAGGGTAGATCTCGTATTTAAAAAAAAAATTGAAGTTATCCCATATTTGATCTAAATACAAAATGGGTGGCTCTATTTGAGCCCCTCAAAATTGTAAGTAAGCCTCTCTTAAATGGTTTTTGTTGTCAAAGATCTATTTAGATTTTCCTAATAAGTACGCCCCCAATAAGTAAGCCCACCTAATTTTTTAATAAAATCTTTAGTTAAGATTCTTTTAATAAGCATACCCCCATCTCATTTAAATTTATTTATTTGTATATTTATTCATAAAATATGCTAATTATACTTGGACATCAATGTGATCTCAATTCTCGGCATCAATGTATGCTCCAATTGAAATTGAATAGATATATATAAATGTGGATTTCAATTTTTTTTGGGGTATATGGTCGATGTAAATTTAACAATTTTTTTTTTTTTTTGGTGTCGAATATTATCTCTACGAATTCTATTTGAAAATTTTTAGCGATATGATTTTTAAAAAAATTTAATATCACATATTTCACAATATAATGAATTACATACTCTATATAAATAAATACGCAATGTGAAACATTGGTATGAATGCCTTGCCGAAAAAAAAAAAAAAGCATTAGTAAGAGGGGGATGTAATACATATATTACAATTACATTACAATTATAGGGATTTAAATCTAACACATATTTCAATGACCAAATCACATGAACCGTGTATTTTTTTAAAAAAATTCAGATTTATTTTGATGTGATATACAAAGAAAACATTACCACCATTATAGGGATTTATAACTATCATATACCTTTCACATCTTTAAATTTAAATAAATTCACCCAAAAGAAAAAAAACATCCAGAGAAAAAAAAATGCCAATAATCAATAACACCTGAAATATAAATCCCTAAATTTTAATCGGCTCTGAAAAAAATGATTTAAATATGGCTTGAATGGATCTAGTTTTGAAGATTTTTGACAACCAACAAATATACTTCAGATCTATGGAGCGAACTGCTGAGAAAATATCGAGTTTTTGGGGGAGTCATCAAAAGGTAAGAGAAATGATTTAATGTGAAAGAGGCTTACTTATTATTTAAATATGGGGTTAATATATGAAGGGCTTATAAATTAAGTTATGAAAATGTGAAGGACTTATTAATAAGGGGGGCTTACTTATAATTTTGAGCGGCTCAAATAGAGCCACCCATACAAAATTGAGGATAAGAACACAAAAAATAAAGATAATAAAAAACATTACCAAATGCAAATCTGGATAATAATAGTGATTTTTTTATCCTCATAAATTAGACTAACTTATCCTAAAAATTTATCCATTTACCAAACTAAGATACATAAGACATATAGTCAAAGGTGTGTCTCAGTTCTTTGTACAGAAAACTCATATGTGGATTAATTAAAAAATCACATGAGGGGGCACAAAATATTTTTTAATGAAATTGTTCTCTTTTAGTTGAAAATTTATATGAAAATAACATACATTTATCTTAAATAATTTTATATCATCTACATGACACATATTTGATCAAGGATTATCATTATCATTATCTTCAACACAAATGATCTCATCAGGAGAAATGACACCTAATTTAGATTAAAATAACACCCAAAAAGGTAACCCCCAAAATTTATATTTCTATGCAAAATCCAAACAAACATTATGATAAATGTACATTAGAGCACAACATTGAAAGACCAACAAAAAAAAAAAAAAAAAAAAAAGAGAAAAGAGAGGAAGATAGAACTGACATGATGAGCAGATGGCTCCAGAGGAACTGGAAAAAACAGAGCTAGCTGACCTTTCTAATAACCAACACTTATATATGGAAAAACAAACACCTCATACAGCTAAACAACACATCTTAAGAGAGACAGAGAAGGATCAAAACTGGGCCGAAGTCGTCCTCCGGAGCTGGTACCTTGGTTCCATGGGCTGTTGACAGTGTATCATCCTCTCAAACTCCTGCACATGCAGCAATATATCAGTGAAATAACATTTCATTTAGGAAATTGAGTCAATTATGTCTTGAAACATCATGTTTCGAGACAGAATTCGTTAATCATTTCTCGGATTTTCTAACAAAGCTCAGAAGATACTAAATGAACATAAATATTGGAGAGTTATAATACTAATATTACTTCAACCATGACAATGATAGAAATATTAGTCATCACATCATCTTTAAAGCTTTTCAATATTTTTATTGTGCATCCGATACTGTGTATTATCCACATCACCTAACTTTAAGTACTGCCTGACCCTTAATACTGTTAAAAAACCTTTTGAGTGGTTGGGAATAAAAGCAAGGTGACCTCATAAAATTATCTCTGTTTCTAACCTGCAGTTACATCCATCTCACACAGTATTATATCACCAATACAGAGCTTAAGTTGTTTCTTACAACATAGCTTCTTATTTATAAATCAGGTCACAAATATATAATGGATGACACTATAAATTGTGTTCAAGATCCATAGGGTTTTAATATTAGAAAAGAGAGACACGGGACACATCATTCTCGAATTTTAAAGGAATCCAAGACAAGGGATTTTTTTTTCTTTCATAACTTGGCCTAATTGGGCCTCATTCGAGGTTCATCTGAAGTTCTTAGACCAAAAGCAGAATCACCTCCTAAATTCATTTTAAGGATTGTACAATATACAAATAAGAAAACAATTCATTCAACTTGAAAAACTATGATATCCAGCCTACTATTAGGAGATCAACAATCATGCGTATACTGTATGATGTTACATACACACAGAGACTAGATGTGAGAAAAGATTTAATCTACGAACGAATATAGAACAGGTAAGTTTCAATTGTAGAAGTCGCCACTCTCTACAAGTGTTAAAATTGAAGAGTTTGACAGTATTATTCATCAACATGTGTATGCATGAGAGAAATTCCCCAGCATATATGAAAAGCACCTACAATTATAACTAATTGAAGAATATTAATAGAAATAACTTTCCTGATTAACTCTATTTCGTGGGACGCATATTACTTTAAAATATTAAATTTCTTTTCATTGTTTAAGTTGTCTGCAATCAGTACTGAAAGATCATCGCTAAGAGATCCATATTTGTGTTAATCCTCTTTAAAATTTCATATATTTTCTCTTCATATGTTGGTAACCAAACTATGGTTCATGAGATATCATTTGTGCTTACTAAGCGTTTGGTTGCACGATTACGTAGCTTTTACGATTGCAGGAAGCTGGTTCTGTAATCGTGCAACCAAACAGTTTTGCAATCGCAGCTTCCTGCAAACAAATTTCAGGCAAATAGTGCCCAAAAGCTACGATTTGAGAAAGCTGGGGGGAGGCAGCTTCCTGCAGAATCAGTTTTAAACCCAACGATTGTAGAAAATCAGTTTTGCAATCACGTTACCAAACGCTACCTAAACTCTTGGAAATTCTTCATAACTACCTTTACCTTGTAATACCTGATATTTAAAAACAACCACATGCATGAAAACAAATGGAATAAGGTATTGGAATACCATTTACCTCATTCAGCTTCTACATTATCCCAAGTCCAGTAAATATCAATTCCACTCCACCCGCTGGAATATAACCATTTTCATCTACATATTGTCACCTTTAGCAATCAAGTAATGGCTTGTGGCAATCAACATATAAATCTTCAGCCCATAAATAATGAGATCAAGCAACTCATCTGCTTTCGATCTCCCAAACTCCTCTATTGTCTATCCAACAGTCAAACTATAAAGACTACTACTATATGACATTATCGTTTGTCTCCACTAGCTCTTGTCAATGGTTCAATGTTCTGTCTAAATCTTGTCTCTGGTGAATGGATTACTTCAGCCTATTCTTAAAACCCGTGGTGACCTATACTTTCCACATTCAACGTAAATGGAAAAAGAAAATTCTCTTTTGGTGCCAAAAGGTGAGACATCCACCCATATATTATTCAAATTGAAAAACATCCAGGAAAACAGAAGAGGGAAAAAAAGATACATGAGCCACGATGAAGCTGAAAAAACCGAAAAACTAGTTAAACTTAGGATGCAAAGAACTCAGGAAAACAATATGGTAAAATTTATCATGTGAGCTTCAAAATATTGAAAATATCGAAATCAAATTTGTGTCCACTAAAATGGTTCAGCAAAATCTTAAAATGAAGGTTCCATTTGTCAGGTTCATGTGTCTCAAAACCCAGTCCATTCAAACGCACACTTCACCATCTTAAATTAAGGCTGGTTGATTATAGTTCATATGAGGGAGTAATCCAACTTAAATTAACATGGACTAGCCTAGGGGAAAAAATAAAATAAAATAAACAACAGTGGGTCAAAATTTCAGAACCCACTGCATCAATAAATATATAATAAAATCAACATTCTCAGTGAACAAATAAATCAACAAAGATCCACCTAGCACCATATTCTATAATTCCATATATCTAAAGTAGCAAATGAATTCTAAGTCTCCAGTCTGATTTTCCAACCAAATCCAACACAATCTTCTAATATTGATGAACTCAGAACATCATATACCATTCAGTACGAAAAAAGCAACATTTCATGCGACGCATTTAGAATCATCAACAAATTTTGTTTCCAAAAAAACCAATGCCTAATCCATCAAGCACATGCAAATAGTAAAATGAAGCAATGAATCAAAATCTGAGAAAAAAGGAAAAATCATTGCAAATACCGTTTGTTTCTTCAGCCTCTCGTTCTCCTCCTCCAGGCGAGCAACCTTGTTCTCCAACTCATTAGTGTAAGCCTGTACAATAAACCATGAATCACCAAATAATCCTTTTGCAACCACATTTGTAGTTGTCATGTAACTAACACATCATGTGAAATCGCCTAAGGCATTATATACTCCACGATGTCATCATATGCATTCAATTCATATAGTATGTACTTCATTTTTATTATAAAAAAAATATTTCATTAGCCCAATATATCAACTATTCAAGAAAATTTGCTTACTTGTTTCCTCGCCCGGGACCGAGCGGCCGATTCCCGGTTCTTGATCATCCTCTTCTGCCTCCGCTCCACCGTCTTCTCTGCCACATCATCCCCCAGACCCCCCGACACCGCCGCCGCGGCCGCCCGCTTCCTCCCTGGAGTCTGCGTATCAGAAAGTGCGCCGCTCCCACTCCCCACGACCGGCGAAGGCGAAGACACGACCATCGTCGGCGCCACTGCCACCATCCCCTGCCCCACCTCCGAATACGCAACCTCCATGACCTGCCCCGCCGCGTATGGGTACTGCATCCAATGCCCCTGCTGCGGCTGCTGCATCACCGGACCTCCTCCGCCACCGCCTCGTCTGCTCTCCGCGACGACTCCCGCCTTCACCAAGAAGTCCTCGAGCGTCATCTCTCCAAGCGTCAGCTGCCGCTGCTGCTCCGCCTTCCGCGCCTCCTCCTCGTCGAGGTGCCTCTGCCGAGCCGCGGCGGTCTGGATGTCCCTCCAAACCTCGTCGACGGTCTTCTTGCTCAGCGTCCGCGTCAGACTCATTGGGGGCTCGATCGTCTCCGCAGGCGTCGGTGGCGGAGGGGACTCGGCGGTGAAGACGGTCTTCAGGAGCTCTTCGAGGTTCATGGAGGCGATGGGCTTGCCGAGGTCGCCGAGGTGGTTCTGGACCTCATCGAGGGTCAGGCTGTAGAGGGAGCCCTGACGGGTTAGGTTTTGGTGATGGTACTGAGAGCGATCTCCGCCATGAGAACCCATTGTCTGAACACCCATTCACCGACCCACAAAAGAAAAATCGCTTTTTGGGTGGTTTGAATGAGTAAAGATTGCAGTTTTAGAGAAACCCAGTTGGAGAAACCTCGATTGGAGGCTTAGAAAGCCTTGATTTCTTCAAAGGTGTTGCCTTTTCGAAAGACCCAAATTGAAAAAATTGTGAATTGAAGACACCCAAACCCACAACTCACATATTTTTAGGGTTTGGACAATCAAACCCCAGAAGAACCCTTGATTCCTTCAAAGGTGTTACCTTTTTTTGGAAAAACCCAATTGAGCAATTGTGGGTAGAAAGCAGAGGAACCACAGTGAGCGTTTTATGAAGTGAATGAACTGAAAACACTTTTGAGAGCACTTAATGGACACTTGTAAGAGAAACACTGCTTATTGTGGGACAACTGGAATGAAAGGCAGGAACAAATGTATTCAAGCAAAAACATGCAGGTTTTATATCACTGTGAATCAAAATGTAATTTTTGTGTCATTGAATCTAGGCTTCCATGGCTATAAATGTGAATAAAAACACTTTTTTAGGATTTTTTTTTTTTTTTAACCTATAGAAAATAAAAGAAATCCGGATCAGTCTTTCCACACAGTCCATGGTATTTGCAGGGGACAACTGACAGAGAGCCCAAAGCACAAGTACTCATTTATTCAGAAAAAATATGTATGAAGGCCCAAAGCTTTCATCTTTCTGGCCTGAATTTTATAAATGTGGAGTTGAGAGTTGCCCTGTACCTTTCTTTGCATAGGCCCCACCAAAAAAAAGAGTATGTAAGAATTTTTATTTTTCTATTTTTTAATACATTCGAATTATCCAAACTTACTTTTAAACCAACTGTCAAAATGATGTATCATGTTCATTTTAAAACAAATTGTTAAAATGGTTTTTCCCATTCAAAATCAGTTTCAGATAATTTGTTTTAAATAGGTTTTTCCAAACTATAGTTTTGAAGAAAAAATTTATTTTGTTTTTAAATGTTAAAAGCAAAAGTATATTTTTTCATAAAAACTGAGGTTGAAAATAAACCCATTATATAAAAAAATTGGTTTCAAACATGACCTCCAATTAGTTTGTCATGTCATGGTGAGTTTAAATTGATGATTGGAAAAAAAAAATAATGGGAGGTGTTTTGACACAAAGGTTCCCCCTTTGTAAAGCCTCTTGAAACCTATATACATTATCACCCACATGAAAGCCCTGCCTCTTTTGAGGCTTATCAAGAAAGACTAATCTTGGAAAATCAAAACAAACCACATGGTACATTTGAATGCCCCTCACACATTTGCTTTAATGTCTCAAAAAACCAACCAAAAAAAATGTACTGCATGTCCCTTCTTAATCTGCTAACAATAAATGCCATTCCTTCTTGTGACAAAAACACAAACACCATGCCAAAGCTTTCCATCAAAGCTACCTTACCTCAAGTCACTGTCTCCGCTGACGACGGAGAAGTCAGCCTCCATGGAGTCCATGGTCATCTCCATCCACCTCTCGCCTTTGCTCACCCTGTGCGATGACTCACAATGCGTGTCCTCGAGGGGATTATATAGTACCGGTCGGGGAGGATCCGAGCCTAAACGTGTCACTGGTCATTTAAAAGCGCGGATTAGTATGCATGGGAACGTGTTTGGCATGCACGGAGATGCGTCGATTTTCGCGCAATTCGCGCAGTCTTGAGCGAATCCTACCTGCCCTTTCTGGTCATCTGTTCGTGTTCGCGCTGCACGTGTGCCTTCGATGTCTCCAAAAAATGGAAGGAAATCTCAGGCATTGAATTCTTGCTTTTACTTTTCTTTTGAAAGCTAAAGAGATGCTCAATGAGATAGTTATAGTTTGAATTGAAGCATTTTTGGACAATTTGGTTATAATTGCATATTCATTATAGAATGCCAATTGAATTGATCATGCTGTAAGACCATAATGAATTGCTTTTGTTGTGCTCATGAAACCAGTCTCTCATGTCCTTAAGTGCAATCACATTTTGATTGTTCAAACAAACAATACATTATTATATGATCTGTAGTTCCATAAGACTCAATGCATGATTAAGCTTATCATCCAAATTTCAACCCAAACAATGCTCTCACTTGGAAGCATTGTTCAATTGCTTAACAAGCTTTGAAAACAGGATTATGTACCCCCAAATGACACAACATCTCAATCTAACAATCATTGATTATGTGATATTAAGAAAGTGACATGTTCAAGGTCAATTAACATGGAAGAAATTTGATCCTTTAAAAGAAAATTTTGTTAATCAAATTTTTTATTATATTTAATAATTTGTATAACTTATGTAAAATATAAAATTTCCATGTTTCATTTAAAAGTGAACATACATATAATACATTTATAATATAGGAGTTTCTTATGTGTCATAGTACTTTTTTTTCAAATAAATTATTAAATTGGAATGGGTGTTTTTTTATCCTATCATTCAATCAAAGAATCATAAATCAAATCTCTGCGAAAAACAGTTAGAACATCAGAGAAAAGGTTTTAATTGATGTGACATGCTCTGTTTTCACAAGCTTTTGATTGGGGCCATTCATAAAGGATGGTGTGATGTTTTGGCAGAATAACTTTAATGATCAAGTCGTATAAGATAATGACAATTTGGTAACTACAGAGGAGGCCCTACTTTTGGGTTTTGCACGTCATGTTTGACAAGGCAGGTTAAGGTTTAGTGGTTTTCTTGGTTTGAGTGAAATATATGCCTGGTAAAAATGAGAATACGAGGTTTATTGGACAGAGACCCAATTTAGGCACTCGTGATTATACCTTATTCACATGTATTCCAATAGTGTGACATGGACCCACTTATTAAACATTTTTTTATTCTATATTGGGAAACATGTTACATTCAATAACCATTGCCAAAAGAGGTATTGTTATATACAAGCGAAAAATCCATATAACCCCCCTGTAAACTTTTGAAACTCTATATAATACATTAACTTTTCCTGAAGTCCATATAACCTCTTGAAAACGCTTATGTAAATCTAAATAGTTTCTTAAATGAATAAATTATAAAACCCCATCTGGAGATATTGTGTTTTCAGCCATGGTTAACCAAACAAAATATTTCTCATTTATTAATGAAAATTTATCTCAGTGTGTTAATTTAGATTTACATAAATGTTTTCAAAGAGTTATATGGACTTTAGAAAAAGTTAAGGTGTTATATAGATTTCAAGCAATTCACAGGGGGTTATATGAATTTTTCCCTATATTTAATTAAGTGTATAGTCTTGTGTATAATCTTAAACATCTCGATTATTATCTAATAAAAAATATGTTTTGTTAGATGAAATATAAAAATCTCATTAAAAATGTAGGAAAACGTATTATATTTTTTTTAGGTAGATCCATATAATAAGTTGGTTCATATACATTAATTTTTATAAAAACGTATATCTCATTATTTAATGTGAACTAATTAAAAAAATTAAAATATATGCGGACTTCAAGATGCAAACAGGTTTGTGCTTAACATTTTCTTTATAAAAAACATTTGTTAACAAAATCATCCAACGAAAAGGTATGTAGGATTGGAATTTCTAAACTTCTTTTACATTCAGATTTTAGATTTCATGCAATAGAGACTTCACTTATCTTTATAAGGAAAGTTTAAAAATCAGTAAACTAGTTAAATCAATGCTTAGAGATCAAAAATAATATTCTAAAATCAAATATGTTTTCAACATTTGTTTATCAAATGATACTAGAAAATCTCTTTAGATTTATTTTGTGATTCCCCAAGTCGGGTTTGGATCATCTACTTGTTTTTTCATGCTTGTATCTTACTTGACTTTTATTGTGGGACTGCTACATCATTACAATTAAAATCAAACAGTTATAAATATATCTAATCATGAATGAATAAATGGATTCATTTTATATGATGAATTTATGATCGTCTACTTGATCAAAACACAAAATAAATATAAAAAAACAAACAGATGATCCAAACCCTTCACAAGTCTATTTACCATTACCAAAAAGGGATATTAAAGATCGGAAAAAAATGACGTTTTACTTAATAAAATCATCTAGAAAAGGATAGAGATTTTGGAACTTCTTTTTCAAGAATCAAATTTTAGATTTTATGCAAAAAGAGGCTTCATTTGAACCTTTTATAGTAAAGGTTGATAAAAGTTAAGATTTTTGGACTATAGTGATTTTAGAAAATCCAATTCCACAAACCAGTTCCACACATTTTGTATTATCGATTAGGTGTGTTTGGTTGCGAAATTACAAAATTGAATCTGTAGGAATCTGGGTTTTAAAACTGATTCTGTAGGAACCTTACCCCCTAGCTTTTGAAAATCGCAGATTTTAGGGCATTATTTACCTGAAATCTGTCTGTAGGATCTCTTACAATAAAATTGTTTGGTTATATGATTACAGAAGCAACTTTCTTTTAATGTAAAAGCTATCCAATCGTGCAACCAAACGTTGCCTAAGTCTCCGTTTAAAATCAATTATTAAATAGATTTGTTCTTGCAAAAAATACTTTTTAACTAATTGATTCCAAACATTTTTTTTTTTGTTATTCCAAACAAGTATTGTTTTAATTTGGGCACTTGATTTCAAATTTTTATTTTTTTTTGTTTTAGAAGTCAACAAAACAGTTTTTTATAAAAAAAACTAGTTGAGAATAGATTTTTCAAAATCTATTATATCAATCAATTTGGAGCATTAATTTTAAAAAATTAATTTCAAATAAGACCTAAATTAACTTTCTGAATGGAATAAACAGTTGATTTTTTAGGATAAGATCAATTGCCCTTTTGCATTAATTTATTCAGTGATGGGTTTCCATAGAGATCCATACATGTGACAGATATTTTATACATATATTTTATAGGTCCCATAAATATCTTTTGAGTGAAATCTCTCACTTTGAATGAGAAAATGTGATGGCCTAGTGAAAATAATTGTTAGTTCTATAGTTAAAGAAACTTTGTAGATCTGTGTGTCCTGTGAAGCTTATTGACCTCAACAACATTAACATAGGTCTTCTTACAAGAGTTTATTTTTTTTTCTGAAAATCAAGCAACTCTTATGAAATAATTTAAACCAGCAATCCAACTCTACTTGACCTCATCAAATCCTCAAAAAGCAATGATCAACACCCACTCGAACTTAAACTCCAAGGCCTAGGTTGATAAAGTATAAGATTTAAAGTTCAATAGAATTTGTTATTATGTATATTTATCAAAATTAAGAGAAAAGAAGAAGGGAAATGTTATTCTAACATTTACATGAACTAAAAACATATGTTTTCGATTCAAAGGATGAACAATGGTCCTCTATTCATTTTGATTTTTTGCATAATAAATAGAATAAGTTTTTCTTTAATCACTTATCCCGCTAGATCCAAATCTTATCAAATAAGTAATGCTAAGCATTTTTGCAATGCCTATATGTTTTAAGTTTTTTTTTTATGAAGAAAATAGTTTTTTTTAAAAAAACACATATAATACGTCTTAATAAAGTTTATGCATTCACAAAATATAAAATATATACTAAAATAAATTAAATGCATCAATTTTTGCATTTTACTTAACTGAGTATGTACTTATTAGAAAATTCATATACTCAATTACAATCGCATGAATGACCAACGGTATCAGCACTCAAAAACAAAAACTCAATCATAACCGTATACTTAGGGTCCATTTGGATCCGCCTCCCACCCGCCTTGGCGGTAGCGTACACCGATGGATGCAATCAGCCAACTAAACGGGTTTTTCCATTCTTGCGTTTGATTTCTTCCCCCGGTGTTTTACTCATATTTTTCCTCGCCTTCCCAACGCGTCAGAAAACCGCTTCTCGCTCCCCCAAGTCTTTGCCAAACCAACCTTACTTGAATCTAATCAAAATGCATACAAAAAATTCAAAGTGACTTTTAACAGCTAGAAAATCATTGATTTTAAAATCAAAAGCCCAAAAATATGGAGTCTTTGAGATTTCCTTGATTATAACTGAAAATCTTTTAAAGTGTCAAGTCACCATGTGAGGGGGAAAAAAAGCATGTGGAAGTCACAATGCAATGTCTAGTGCTGATGTTAGACCAAAAAGAGGCACACAGCCTGCAAAGGCCATCATGTCTTTATTTGAACACCATTTGTCTTCCCAACAAAAGTCTTCCATACAAAACCCTCAATCTCCTCTCACTCGGGAGTACGGATAGATCAAATTGGGAGACCAATTTTTATATATCCCACATGCCTCTTGGGGTGATATTATTCTTTTTTGTTACTTTGTTTTTTGTGTAATTGTTTAAAATTAATGACCTAGGCTCTCTTCCTAATCAAGGAATCATCTATAAAAAAAAGTTAACTATGTGATTGTAGAAAATGTATGATGATAGGTTGAATATAATGATTAAATGTTCACTGATAATTGAATTATGAGATGGATACCTTATGTATGTGTAACCAAACCTGTTTTTTTATTCAATAGAATCCAAAAATAAAATTGAATATGTTATCCAAACAATAATAGATATGTCAGAAGCACGCCTGGTTACCAATTTCTCAAACTATTTCAGCTTGGTCTAGTATGAAATGAACTTGTAATCATAAATAAACTCGATTCCATAATTACAAGCTCATAACCTCAGTTCATTCACATTTTGTGCAAAATAAATCTACTAATAATCATTTTATTCCAATTAGTAAGAGGGTTATGGAACCCACAAACTAAAAGAGGCACCTTTATTCTTAAGCCCAAAATTATGTTTTTTTGTATTTTATAATCACCCAAAAATTGGGGTGTTGCCAAATGGCAAACAATCTTATACAATTAGAAGATAACCTAAAATTGCAAATCACAATTCAAATGAAAGGGGGAGATGACAAGTGTCACAACCCTATTCAACTGACCATATACTAACATATGGCAAATATCAAGACACATCCCAAACACCAACAAGAGAATAAACTAATGGAGCAAGGGGTGCAAGTTGCACACTTTTTTCATTTGAAAAGGGAAACAAAGGGAGGGAGATTCTATATGCTGGTTTGCACTTACTCCTCTGAAGCCCCTTCATCACAGACTTCTGTGATTCTCTCAAGATCACCATATCTGGTATTACAGTATTTTCCATTTATAGCATTGTGCGATCTTTATGACTTTATCTACTCTCATCTTTCCTTCTAAAAAAAATAAAATAAAATAAAAATATAAAATAAAAGCATAAAAACTGTTTTTCCCTATTTTTACAAGGAACGGTATTGTTACATACAGTTTTTATATGCTACAAAATAACGAGAATATATACATTCACATAAATATATAATAAATTAAAACAATGTGGGAACCGCATATATGACAATTCATATGAAAGATTGATGTCCACATTTAGTGATATCCTCGTATGAATATAAAGCGATCTACTCTCTTAAGATAATTGGTGATAGTGTCAAATCAAAGATTTCAAATCCCACTTTCTGGGTTTCTTTGTGTGGTGGTAGGTCAATTGAAATAGCAGACTAATTCATTCAAGTATATCAAGATTATTTTGGCATAGAAGATGATTGTTGTCTCAATCGCCATTGTTAGTCCAGATCCATCAGTCAATGAAACTCATTATAGCCTATCAATTTATGTATGTGTGTGCAATTTAAAATTATGAAGGCAGAGTTTAAGAAAACGAGTTTAAACAGGTTTTAGATATTCTATTTTGCATTAATCATATAAATTTGTTTCAATATCCAAACAATCTCAGTTCAGGGTTTTTAGTTTTTTTTTAAAAAAAAAAGCTTATCAAGAATCAAAACACAAATGTGTTTCCAAAAATTGTTTTAAGTGAAAAGTTATATATAAACTTGTTTTCAGATGTAACACAAAATACAAAAGGATTTGTAATCAATAGTGTGGTTGGGAATCTTGGGAGAATGCAAAGCAACCAAAGTGGGGAGATAATGTGTTTGCATTCTTTTATTCTCCCACCAGTAGACATTGTCCTCATTTTGTAAGGCACTCATGAGTACTACCAATGCTCTCTAATTAAAATAATAATAATTAAAGATCACCTCAAATCCTGGAAAGCTTGAGTAGGTGCCACAAAAAAAAAAAAAAGCAAAGATAAGTTAACATTAAAAGGAATAAAAGTGGGAGAGGATCAAAGATAATGCTATCTATCCAAAGCTTAATAAACAAAACATGGAGAGAGTGTTAATTAAGTGACCAGCATTTCAAGTTATGATGTAAGATGAGTTCACAAAAGATATGATCATTTGATCACTATCATGTCATCCATGTTCCTTTCCTATATGTGAATATGAGTTGGAAAAAACTCTCTTTTCAACCTTCAATTGAAAGAAAAAAAAAATTCAACCAAACTGAAAAACTAAAATACATGCCCAGATTTGTTGTGTTAATCTTGTTCCATCTTTATCATATAGTGACCAAAATTAGTGATCAAATTCTTCACCAACTAATCTAAACATGCCAGCATGGATGACATGTCAATGTCATGGAACACATCAGATGACACATCACCTTGGTCACAAATTTGGTCAAGGTGATGTTAATTAGATCTTTATTCATATGGATCGGATCCTCTACTTGACTAATGGTGTTGATTTCAAAGTTTTCTTTTCTGTCTCCTCTTTTTCTTTTTTACAAATTTGATGTCAATTAACCATGTACTAACATATGATGAGTTTTAAAAAATACACCTCTTATAAATTTGAAACAAAGAACCTCATCAGCATAACTTACGTAAATAGAGAAATCCAAAAATATTGAAATTCATTTATAATATCATTCATTCATAGTCATAGGATAAAGGAAAATGATAGCTAGGAATATGCCAACCAAAATTTTGCATTATGTGTAATAGAATATATACTTAAATACATTGCATTATACAATTTCATATACCATATTTTTGACATGATACTATAAATAGAATTGCTTATCCTCATGTCATCATTTAGCCCCCTGTTTAAGTAGAAGAATAAATGTAAAATAGGGATAAATAAGTCAAAGCAAACGTGATATTTACAAGGATTTTGTGGGTGTAGTTATACTAGCTTATGTAAGGATAAGAAGGTACTGATATTCTAAATTATTTTAAAAGGAAAAATCCTTATAACACCCTGTAAACTTACTGAAATCCATATAACCCCTGATTTTTTTTAAAATCTATAAAACCCCCCGAGAACACTTAATAAATTCAAATAACCCCCTGAAAAAAATTTACGTTTACATATGATGAATATTTTATAAATACTATGTTTGATTTATCCAGATAGAAAACACAACATACCCAAAAAAAAAACCTACAGTGTATCAAAAATGTAAAAAATCTTCTATAAATGATGATTTTACTCCTCTGAATAAAGTTTTGTAATATATCCAAAGAGGATAAAATCATCATTTGCATAGGATTTTTGCATTTTGCAATAGTTTTTTAATATATTGTGTTTTCAGTCAGGATTAACTAAACAAAATGTGTAAAGTATTTATCATCTATTAACAAAAATTTTATTCAAAGGGTTATTTAGATTTACTAAGTATTTTCTAAGGGGTTATATGAATTTTAAAAAAAATTAAGAGATTATATAGATTTCAATCAAATTTCAGGGGATTGTATAGATTTTTCCCTATTTTAAAATGTTATCAGTCAACCCAACTTATTATACTAATATAAAAAAGCACATCAGTCAAATAAATTATTTATTATCACCTCTGATGCATCAATAGAACCAGCGTATCAAATCATTTTTTTACATTTTATAAATCTTTATCCATATTTTACTCACTTTATATCCACAATTTATTCATAATCAACCTATCAACAAAAACTTTATTATTTATTTTCCAATGACAATGACTAAAATCACAACAAAATAAAATATAATTTATTTCACTTGTTAATGAAATAATTATCTATCCCATAATAGCTTATGTCACTACTCAAAGAGGGGTTTAAAAAATATGATCAATCAATTGATTGTTTGCTTCAGCAATCAAAAAATAAAAAATTGATTGTTTGGTTGATTTTGTTTATACATTAAATAATGGTAAGAAGTTCCCAGTCCATAGACAAGCAATTAAATTAGGTTATCCCAATGTGGACTTGAGGGTAATATTTAATTTATACTTTTTTAATGAAAAGAGTATTATCTCAATTTCATTCAACAATAATCAATTTCAGACACATCAGAACCATTCTCCATTAAATGATGGTAGGGCATGTCGTACATTGAGATTGAAGGAGAATAACATGTCACAATTAAATATTTTTCAAATTTGGCAGGGCTACAGCTACAACCTACAGGACATATTTTCTCAATAATCCCTAATATTAATGAAGAGAAGATGACTCACACCCGAGAGACCCAGGTTCCAGTCACAACAACGGAATTAAAAATAATAATAATAATAATAATATTAATGAAGATGCCAAAGACATGAGGATCATCATCAACCAGCAGCACTTTTAGCCCTCATTTGAGAAGCTGAAGGTCTGGCAAAAAAAAAATAAAACCCAATAGCTATACACGAATAAGTTAATATAATCTTTGATAGTGATTTCAAAGGGGGCTGGAATGGTTTATCCATGCTTTGTACAACCCAAAAAGAAACACAAAAAACAAAAATAGTGATGACAGAATAAGAAAATCAAATCAAATCACCATCAAACAGAAATTGTCCCGATAACCATGTATACCAGAATATCAATCTATATAGTATATAAGGCTATGTGGGGGGTTAGAATTTTTCTTTAAATTACTCTTTATCTGCATCCGAAAACTTACAAGAAAAAAACTGCACTGTCCATGTCTGTGGCTTTTCCACACCATGTGTGTCAAGTTTTGTTATAATGTAACAAGGTTTCACACAAGATTCGATCACCATGTCATTTGTTACCTTCATATAGCGTTTAAAATAAATTACTTTTTCAACTTTATGGTTGAAAAAATATCAACCAAACGTAAAAACAATGTCTCGATTTCTTATGCAGCCTGAATAATAATCATCCAAGATCCAAACTCTACTAATAATTTTAACATATACTTAATTCAACAGAAGTAGGGTCTTCAGCTTGAACCATGAACTTGCTCCCTAAATTCCCCTGGACTTGCATAATGTTGGACGTCTCATATTTTTGCACCTAATGTTGGGATTCTTGATCATCAAAAAACTAGACAGACTTGATAAAATGGATGGAGTGAGTGATTTCATTTCAGCTGAATTACCCCAAACAACATTTTAGATGGGCGTTAATCAATAAAAATACATGAATGAGGGACTGCACCTTGCCTAAGACTTCAAGACATAAGTTGATTGCCAATTATCATGGGCTAATGGATGTAACAAAGGGTGATAAAAAAATACAAACCTAGATAGAACATAGAGAGTTAAAATTGCATTGATTATCACAGTGAAGCAACCAAACCAAAACCGGTGCAAAAAAAATTTGAACTTTTCTCAAATCAGCTTAATATGATGTATGATTTGATTAAATCCAGTATATAGAATTCCCAAGAAAGCCAACTAAACTTAGTGAAAGCTGACATTTCCATATCCTGGAAACTAGATGAACAAACCAACTAAACAATAGCCAAGAAAAACAAAGATGACACATATTCATTATTCATCATTAAATAGAAGTTTAGAACCATCACAAAGTTCCCATACAACTAATATTCAAAGAGGGTGTCATTCTCATATCAAACAAGTATGGCAAAAGTGCTGAGACAATGAAATTGTTTTCAAGAAATATTCTGATCATTAGTATGAGAAATGCATGCAAAAACATTTATGTTGGTGGGAATGCAATGACAACAAGTCAACAATCAGAGTTAATTTGTTAAATTAAGAATGAGATAAGCAATTCCAACTCAATGAATACCCAAATTTTTAATGTACTAAATGCATGGTTAAGTGAAATATGTTCCGACAATAGATGCAAGAGGTATCTGATTGGAGTTCTAAATACTTTGTGACTATGGTTAGAACACCCAATTAAAGTCTTATGCAATGAAGTCTGAAATAATATTCAGATCAACGTAACATCAGAGGGGGAAAAATTGGCACTCATTACCTAGGATGCTAAACCCTACATCATTTTCTTCAAATCATAGATAGACTAATTACTTCAATAAAACTATGATGCTGGACAACCATATTTAAAGAAACATTAGTTTTTTTCCCACCGAAATTCTATTTGCAACATCATTCCTCTGGAATCGAAATCACCATGAGACAACAAAACATTGCATGTGCATGGGTTATCAGTGATGATCACCTAATGTCTGACGTAACCCAGAATGTCTCACAAACACATGAGATGTCCACATGTTTGATTGCGCTAACCAATTAATGGATCCAATCCGAATCTGTAAAGAGTTCTTATAACCATCATGTCCTATATGCCATGTGTTGGATAATATTATTGGGAGATTTTATCTGATATGAATCCAACCTGTTTAGAACTTATTCTAAAGCCTAGGAAAATTATTTATTACCTTGGAATCTAAACTATGCATCATTCTATTCAAATCAGCTTCATATGATGAATTCCGGTAAACATAATTCCCAAGCAAGCCAACCTCTGACATTTTTATCACTTGTAAACTAGATAAACAACCAAATAAAACAATAGCTACGGAAAATACAGACAAGGGTTTCATTCAACACAGGAAGTATACATTGTAAATCATACAGGGTAAGGTATGATAAAAATATGTAGGTAAGTAAATTATTTTCTAGACTAGATATATTTTGATAAAGAAATACATGCAAAAACTTCCATGTAGGTGGGAATGCAGTGAACATTTTTCAGTTAATTTATTTATTAAATTATAAAGATTGTGATGAGCCATCCAAACGTGATACTCTAAACAAACTAAACATGCAGTTCAACAAACAGAAATATGTTCAAAAGATAGACGAGGTATCCAATCGTTTTGTGATTACAGTTAGAACACTCAATTGAAATTTAATGCAATGAGTGGGACAATATTCAGATGAACATGATATCAGGAAGAAAAAAAAGTTGGCACTCATTACCTTGGATGGCAAACTTTACATCTTTTTTTTTCAAATCACAGCCAAACAGAAGACTTCACTAAAACTTGGACCTGGATAACCACATTGAAAGAAAACATTAGTTTTTTTCCGACAATCAAGATCACCATGAGACAACAAAACATTGCATCACCTAATGCCTGAGATAACTCGGGTAGCCCCCGATTCTCGCTGCGGCCGCCGCAGAATCCGAACCCAACTGAGAGGCCTGATAAACCCCTAACCCCTGCAGAGCCGCCTGCGACCCATAGCTCCCGATCACACTCGGGCTGATACTATTAATCCCCGACTCCCCTGCCGACGCCGCATAATACGAAAGCGGCGCCCCCGCAATGCCTCGACTTCCCACCGCAGTTGGGCCCGCGCTCAGGCCCATCAACCCTGCCGCGTACGTCAGCGCCAGGTCATCCGGCGGAAGCTCTGCCGCAGCCACCTTCGCCGGCCCAGAGGGGCCGGCGGACGCCAGCTGGCACATGGCGGTCCGGCCGCCGATCCGCTTCTGGGGCTCCTTCAGCGCCTTCATCGCCCCGCGGCGGGTGGAAAAGGTGACGAAGCCGTAGCCCTTGGACCGGCCGGTGGCCTTGTCGGAGACGATGTTGCAGCTCTCGATCTCGCCGTAGGTCGCGAAGGCCTCGGCGAGGGACTCGGAGGTGACTTCCCGGCCGAGGCCGTGGACGAAGATCTTGCGGTGGCCGGGTTCCGACTCGGCCGAGTCGGTGATGCGGGAGAGGAGGGAGGGGTCCTTCAGGGCGGCGGTTTTGAGGATCTCGATGAGTTGGTTCTTGTCGAAGGGCTCGAGGAGGCTCCGGATCGAGTCCATCGTCGGGAGCTCCTCTTCGTCTTCGGAGGTTTCTTCGTCTTCCACTTCTGAGGGGGGTTCGGGGTCCACTTCGGGGAGGGGCTTTCGCTTCTTCGCCATTTGAGGAGTTCCGAGTGAGGTGAAGATTTCAGGGTTTCTTTTTTTAGGGTTTCGATTTTTCAGAGAGAGAGAGAGAGTATTTGGGGAAGATGAGTGCGATGGGGTGCATAGACGGTGAGAATTAGAGGGGTGGGACTTTTTGTAGTGATGAAATTGTGACCGTAAGATTTGTCTATATAGGATAGGGAAAGCGTCGGTGGGAGGCGGAGGAGAGTGGTGAGAGGATAAGAGGGGATTGGGTTGGATCTGATGGAAATGGATCGGGTCCGACTATACGGCCCAGTGGGTCAGCCCACGAAGAGTAGGATAGCAACTAGCCGGGTTGGGTCGGGTTGAAGCTCAACGGAGCCCAACCCAAAGTTCGATGGGGCCAACCAAATTTGAATTTGATTCGAGTTTGATTGCAGGATTGCACAGCTTTTATAATTGCAGAAAACTTTTGTAATTGCAATAACGCAACAAAACAATTTTATTGTAATAGTTTTCTACAGGCAAATTTCAAACAAATAGTGTTTGAAAGCTGCGATTTTAAAAAGCTGGGGATGTGAGCTTCCTGTAAAATTATTTTTAAAACTCAGATTTTCGCATAATCAGTTTTACAATCGCGCAACCAAACGCACCTCAAATTGGATAGGACTCTGTTTAGATTGAGTTTGAAACTAAATTATTTTAAACAATTAAAATTTCATAATAATCATCACAAGAAGTAATAAAAGTCATGAAAATAATAGAGATGGAAATAAAAGTGTGCGACAAAAAAATATTGGAGAAATGAAACTATGAAAAAAAATTAGATTTTAAGATAAAATAAATAGATGATTCAGGTTTCATCTCACATTTACAAATCTAAAAAGGAACATTCAATTTTACTATTCATACTATCAGTTTGGATTGAGTTCAAGTTAAACCTCCCCGAATTGTACTGTTACTCAAAATGGCAATGATACAACGTGTCGATGTCGTTATTCTTGCAATACTCACACTTCCTTCTGGTCTAGGGAATTTGAAAAATAGCTATACAGTTAATTTATTTGAATCTGTACATCATCTATTTTTTTAATATATATATACCAGTAAACCAGTATTTTTTTTTCTTAAATGTACACACACTACCACTGTCAATTAGAGCATACAAGCAAAATTGGAGAAGACTAGAGACGAAATTGGAAAAAGAAATGTCCCCATCACTTTCTGACATTTTTCACATAGAAGATCACAATGGATATCAGTTTTTTATACGTTTTTCATATTGTAACTATCCTCTACACAAACTTATATACTGTCTAAATATTGTTATTGGACTTTATTTTTTTACATTCAAGGTCCCTATCAGCTAATAAAAGCTATATATATATTTGCCTGGGTGGTGGGGCGAGCGTGGGGGGGTGGTAAGGTGGTGGTGTGGGAATTTCTGATTTTTTAGAGGATAATTTTTAATGGGTCTTTTAGGTTCAAACCCCTCGAAAACAAGCATATTATAAAAAAAACTCATTCCCCTCCAAAAATTGAGTTGATTATCAACCCCTTGTAAAATTATTATGTCTTATTAAAAAAAACACAATCATTTCAAATTTTTTTATTTTCTGTCCCTCCTAAACATGTAAATTAAAAAAAAAAAAAAAAAACCATCTCAAAAAAACATTATTATTTTTTAGACTCCTTCAAATTGTAGTCTTCTTTACAAAAAGTTTAGACATATCTCCTGTTATAGAAACCATTAAAAAATGATACAAAATAGTATAAACAATCTCTGCAATAAATTAACGTGTATGATTCTTATGCAGACAAATCTCCATTTAAAGGGTCCTAAAATAAAAAAGTGTATTTGAAGGGGCTTTTAAATAATTTATTTATTTAGAAGGAGTAGAAACTAAACATTGGGTTTTTTTAATAAGATACAATAACTTTGTAAGGGGTTAATATAAATTCATTTTTTACATGAGATTTTCAATAATTCACTAGTTTTTCAAGGGGGGTGAAAACTAAAAAACCATTTTTTTTATTTCTCCCTTTAGAAGTTTAAAATTTAACCAACAAACCCTATAGTCCACAAGGGGTCCGGATACCCTGTTTCCTCTAGGAACAGGAAATAGGGTTTCCATCCAATGGTTTACGCGATCTATACATAACAAACGGAGGTTAAAAAATTCGTCCAAACCGTCAAACGAGGCACTAATCAAAAGGATGTGTACTAATTATATTAAGGTTATTGTATAACAAAAGAATCACAATGTAGTCCCTCTAATTTTTTCTTCTTCTGACAATACCTATAAATTGAATCAAGCGAGACGCCACTCGCGAGAATATCAAAAAAATGTACAAATTAAAGTTAAGTCATTACATTAACGTAAAGAAAAGATGAATAAAAAATAAAGTTAGCCCCTCCATTAAATGTAATGATACATATATATATAATACATATTTTTTTTTATAAAAGATAGCATTCAATTTAATAGACTACATGCTTAGAATTAAAGACATTATATTAACGTGAAAAAAAGAGTGAATGAAAAATAAAGTTATCCCCTCCACTCACTATAATGAGATATAAATACATATTTTTTTATAGAATGCTGTTATACATCTTTTTTTTTCAGCCCTAATTCGAGTCTCATATGCGTCGTAGAAAATCACTGAAGCATATATTCACATTAACGAGGTATATGCATGGATAGAAATTTTTTGAATTTTTTATAAATGCATAAATGCAATTCATTAGAGTATATGCTACTTTTTTTTATAAAAGCATTTACCTAAGTAGATGAGGTATATTATTTTTAAAAAATTTAAAATGTGTATATATTAGAATTGAGGCTAGCAACAGAGTTGTACATAACTATAAAAAAGATCGAGTGTATTATTTTTTTTTATCATTGGGAATGCACATCTTCCAACCACATCAGTTATTGAATAAAAAATATTTTTTTATTTTTAAAAAATGAATAAAAATCTATATGAGCTTCAAACAACATCCACACAATTTGTGGTTCAATTGAAGGGACCAATCGTGATTATTTTATTATACAAGGCCTATAATGCAATGTTTACAATTTTTTTCTTTTTAACATCTATCTGGTGCATCGTTTGAATGCAGACGGTTTCGACGATTTTTTTAACCTCCGTTTGTTATGTATAGGTGGTGTAAATCCACTGGATGGAAACCTTGTTTCCTGTTCCAGAGGAAACAGGGTATCTGACCCGTCCACAAGTAATATGTATATATATTGATTATTGCAAATGGATCTGAAGGGAAACCTAGAATCACGGGTAATTCCATCATAGATAATAATGTATTTGAAGTACTAATACTTTATATGTGTTGTAGATCTATATATATTTAATCAAACTGCATTACGAGTCAAATACATGAACCTAACACCCTCCCACAAGACAATCCACAAATCAGAGTAGGCCACCCTCTTCACCATATCTCCACCACCCACGATAAATGGGAGGAATCTTATTCTATTAAAAGAAAAGAAAGAAAAAAAAAAGGGATTCTCAATCTTCCCCACGTGTCACCCTACTTTATATTCCTCTGCTGACATCATCCAATAGATTTCAGGCTCACAATAGAGGGCCACAGATCCTTTGCTTGTGCCTGTTTATAATTGGATGCATTGAATGGCCTCTAAATCCATCACAAACAATGAATCATTTGTGATGAATAGACCATTGCATTTAAAATATTTAAAGTCATTTGATGCACCCAAGCAAAAATAAGTACAAATAGATGATCCAATAAGGTGGGTCCCACTGGGTTGACATGGCTCTGACCAATGGGTGGATGACAGGTGTTCAATGCATATAGCCTATGCAGTGTCACTGATACATTGCATTTGTTTTTGCCAACCTAAAATGTTAAAAATCAATGTTTACCTCAACTGATTGGGAAGTCCTGTACTCTTCCATGTTTGATGGCACTGATAATGAAAAGTCTTCGCAACTTAGCCAATCAAATTCAATTTTCTAACTTCAGTTTGGGTACCTGGAGTCAATAGAATATACAAGCATTAGAGGTCCTGATTATCGAATCCATACGTCGGTCCAGCGTCACCACCCAAAAAAACCATATCAATTTCAACTGGGTGTTTTGTTTTTATACATACAAGTGAATACACTTCACCTGAATAAAGTTTTAGTCAGATACGCATCAAAGAAGTTCATTAAAGTAATTATTGACATAGAACAAGAATCTTGATTGTAGAGAACCACCTCACACATTCAAGAAGAATTAATGCATATCACTTTTTTTTTTTGTCTTTTATTATATGCAGAGTCGCTCATAATGTACTAGAATTGTAGAAACATGTAAAATGTTTTGAGAGTGAAAGAGCATCCTATTTATGTATAAAGAAGCAGGGAAAAAATTGTTTTGCGTCAAAATATGATTTTGATTTTCTTTAGGTCACCTATGAAAAAAATGAAGAAGTCCGAATTCAACACCAAAGAATCATATGAAAATCAACTGGGTGTTTTGTATTATACGTACAAGTGGATAATACCCCATCTGTATAAAGTATACTCAGATACACACCAAAGAAGAGCATTAAAGATAATTATTGGCATAACAAGATTCTTGATTACTGAGAACCACCTTATACATAAAACAATGCAAATAATGATATATTATAAAGTTACATAGATATTGCTACAGATACATGTAACATGCGATGAGTATGAAAGGTCACCTACTTCATGCATAAAGAATTAAGAAAATGAAAATCTTTCATCAAAAGATGATTTTCATTTTGATTTTTTGGTGCCTATGAAAATTAAAGAAAAGGAGGGCATTAAACAACTTTAACTTGTAGTACGTGTTGGGTGAGAAGAATTTGGTTAAAAGAAAACCACTGAAAGAGAAAGAGAACCACCATGCACCACCACCCATCTAAGAAGAATGGACTGCCACTGCTTTCTCACTTTACATGAGAGGTGACATGAGACCTTAATATATATAAAAAATTCTATACTTTCCCTGCTTGTCCTCTCTATCCTTTCTAAGAAGAGGAAGAATCCCCTCTGCATGTGTTTATATATAGAAGAAGAAAAAACAAATCCACTGAAAGGCACACAAAAAGACGCAGCTCTGTTTATGGTCCCATCTGTTATGGGATAAACTGTTATTCCACCACCAACTCGTCTCTGGTAAGGAAAAAAAAAGGCAAAAACTTACCATGATTGGGATTCACTTGAAATTATTCGTCTTGGTACTGGTGATGGCTCAAGTATTACTGAAGTTCGTCGTCCCAGGAAGCTCATGGTGCCACCATCACAGGCCACCCAACACAAAATTCGAGCAGAGAACGAATCAGTTTTGGGAGTTTGACGAGAAATCCAATAGATGGGTGGAGATCAGCTTGCCTTTTGATTTGTTGTCCTGCATGAATGGAACTTGCACCAAAGTCGGATCAATAGAAAAGGTTGAAGAGAACGACAAGTACTCAGGAAGAAACTCTGTTCAAGAAAAAAACGAGAAGTTTGAATTAGGACATAAGAAACAACATGCGGAGGTTGTGGGGATCGGTGATCAGATTCTTCCACTGAGGAAGAGAGTTTCATTAACAAAGATGTCAGAGGGGTCCATCTGGGCTACAGGTCAGAGCGGGTCCATTTATGAGAGGTTCTGGAATGGAGTGCAATGGGTGGTTGCGCCTCGCGACTTGCCAGAACCGACTCATGCAGTTTCTGTTTTCATTGTCAACCACACCATTCTTGCACTCTGTGAAGAGGGCATACTTTATCAGGTACTCCACACCATCTAGTTATTATCTTGATACTGACTGACTTCTTTAAAATTTTAGCAAATTTGAGATTTATCTATCACTAGATTTTCTAATTCTAAACATGAGAATTCTTTAAATCAGCTTCATATGTATGGTTTGATGTATTTCAATTCGATGTCCGGAGATTGTAGGTATTCAGTAAATATAGCCAAAGCCAACTAAACTTAATGGCATCTGACATTTTTATCACTTGTAAACTAGATAAACAAAACAAAAGGCAAGAAAAAAAAAAACATACAGATAACCTTCATTATTCACAATGGAATAGAGATTATAACATGAAATTGACCTTTTATGCAATGAAGATTGAAATAACATTCAGACCAAAATGACATCAGAAAATGGTTTGCGCCACGAGACAAACAGAAGAATGTCACTGAAAATTTGACCACCATGAGAAAGAGAAAACATTGGAGAAATTCTAACAGAAATTGGATTTATTTTTTATTTTTTTTTTGCCTTATTCATCCAGCTACAAATAAGCGAGAACTCGCAACCAGGTTGGGCTGAATTTACCCAGACCGTTGAAGGAAGTGTACGCGATTCAGAAGTGGAACCAAGCATGACAATGGGAATCAAATCAGGCGTTGTCTCTAGCGATGGAGAGTGAGTAATCTGGTACAGGATGTTGATGCTTTGCCTTTATTTTGTAATAACATGATTATGTTTTAAGTTTAGGACATCATCCAAAATCTAAATACATTTTTAATTTTTCTTTTACAGGAAGATGTACTTCTCCACATTGAATGGATCACTGTTGGAACTAAGCGAACTCCAGTCTATAAGGTAATGTAGTTGGCACTAAAAAATAAAGGGCGGGAGGATTCATAATCATTGTGCATAAATGCACATCGTCCCACATATGTGTTTGATGATGTTCATCTTGTTCAGGTGTGCCAGTGTCAGCAAACCAAATGGTCTACTATAACTAAATACATTATGTCTCCTCTTAGCACAATATTCAATTGATTGACGTCAGGGCAGTTTGAGATCTATTATATAATTACTCGGGGAAAAGGGGGGAAAACATTATCAAATTATTCTCCTAGAAAAAGAAGTGGCATATGCAAAGATTTATGTGAATTCATGGAAAGCTAATTCATGAAAACTAAACTTCAATAGGTGGAAAAATCATGGACGGCCACCTGGAGGAAATGTTGCAGCAATAGCTGATGTTGGAAATATCAAACCAGGAGTAGTTTTCACAGTGAGGTAAGCTATGGAAATACCCTCCAAGTATTTTATTTTTTCAAGCATAAGTATTTGTTGGACAGATTTCAGAGAACATGGTATGCTTAGTTTTAGTGACTCGAACCAACCAGTATAAAATGACTGCATCGCTAATATATGGCTTGATTTCCAATTGTTTCTATTTACATAATATGCTAAATAATTCATTGCTAAAGTACAGTTCCAGTGGAGACCTTTATGAATTCAACAAGAACTCAAAGCCATTGTGGAAGAAACATATCTGGAGTGACGCATCGATGGAAGGAGTATCTTTAACAGCAACCACAGGGTGCACATTGCATGGACTAATGGGAGCTCAGTCAATATCCCTCTTCCTATTAAGCAAGGTAACAGCTCAGCTTTTTCAAAACATTCAGTCAAATAAAATTTGTATGAAATGTAACTTCACCAAGCAAAAAAAAAAAAAAAAATTACAACCTTCTTAAATAGGCTTATAATCATATGGAAAGAAAACATGATGCATAGGATTACATTATCTTCCACTAACAAAGGAAAGCCCTTTTGGATTTAGGCAACGTTTAAAAACGAGTTTGGACGATTTTTAAAGATTTTGCTTTTGCATCACATCAATCATACTTGATCCAAACTCATTTTCAAATGCCCCCGTGGTCCCAGCTTTTGATAAAAGTGAAAACAACTTTAGTTATAAAAAACAGTTTTTTAGGAATCTAACAAAAGTGAACTTTCTGAAAAGCTGTTTTCAAAAGTTGCTTTAGTGAAAAGCAAATTTTCATACTGGTTTCCAAATACAATCATCATTAATTTTTATTTCATGATCTTTTAACATCTCAAAGGTTTATTAGCAGGGAGGTTTTCTAATGGAGCGGCGGCTACACCAAAGGAAATGGAAATGGATTGTCCATGGAGCTCCGAAAGGTCAATACTTGAGTTCCATCACTCCAGTCACACAAAATGAGCTGACAGAGAATATTTTCTCTCTCTTCTTTACTACAACTATTGGACTCGTATTTGAGTATCGACTTTCAAAGCATTCAGGTTGAGCTCAAATTCGCACCCACATTATATGTGATAATATTTGTTCATCTTCTAAATTTATATGCACATTAAAGTTATACTTTAAAATTAAATAAAAGCTAAAGTTATCTTAGATGCTGATGATGAAACTTTGATCATGAATCTTAATCAATGGCCTATATCACTGAGTATCACTTGTGAAAGTGATGTAAGTGGAAACCTCATACAAGTTGAATGTAGATTATTTGATTTAGTCCACAAATTAAAACCTACTGAGAAGCATTCATGTATAAAAGAACACCAAAGGAGTATCCATAAGATATGTATGATTAAAAAATCATCATCTGAGTAGCGCATTAAGGTGTGATTTCACTGGCTTCATGTAGCTGCGGTACCTAGTGTATGGTGATCAAAAATCTATTCGTCTATTGTTTTCCTTCCATTCTGATCCTATTGAATATTGTATTTGTTTATTGATTCTGTTCCCCCTCTAAGTTTCATATAATGACTGCTCCTATGGAGATCAAAATTTCATTAGACAATCTCGTCGTGCACTGTGATATGGCCAGTTAATCTTTAACAAAAAAAACTATTTCAACCAATAAATGAAGAACAAGCAATAACCTCAGAGGTAAAACAATATTATCAATGAACATAAGAAAAAAAGTAATTTAAATTCACATCTAGTGATAACATTCGAGTTTTTATTAGAACATCGAACGACTAAGCTCAGGCAACCATGAGCTATCATGGGTTGGACAGTGGCTCAATGGTTAACAAAATTTGCAACCATGTGGTCACGGGTTCAGATCCCACCACTCATCTAACCAAGCAAAAAAATAATGATAATAACATATATATAACTGTTGTATGTAGGTGCAAACCAAAGAAACCAACTGGAGGAGACATGGGTGAACCATCTCCATCCACCAGAAGCCAAGATTGCGAGGAGCATTCCAGGAGTACAGCTACAAGCAGGCAGGATATTTTTCCCTCTTGATGATGGTAGACTTGCTGAGTTACATCTATCAAGCATAGGTGGTGAATGGTCAGGCCCAGCTCAACATATCAATACACGACGCAAATCATCATATAAGTACAAATGGTCGATTCTAGATGCTCCCGAGACAGAAGGATGGAATGCAGAGTATTGCACAGAAGAACGTGGACCATTAAATTGCATATCAGGAGTGACAGATGCAATCAAGGAACCAAGTGAGTTGGGTAGCACAATCTCGGCTAGAAGAAGGAAGGAGCACGATCACCACCATTACTTGATCCCCAAAAATGATGAATCTATAGAGCAAAACAACCTTTTAAAAGGCGGTGCCATTAACAACTTTCGCATGCGAGCAATGCATGCAGATAGGTCATTTTTCATCATATCTGAAGATGGCTTCATGTTTGAATTTATGTACACAGAGAATGTATGGTTGTGGCTGAGGCATGAGCACACAAGCACAATGAAGAGCATAGTAGGAAATTATAATGGCAGTTTATTTTTGGTAGACGCGCTCGGGAATCTACTCATGAGGGAGAGGAGCATGAATGAGTTGTCATGGGTCAACTGCACTGCTATGAGAAGGGGAAGGCAGGTCGTGACAGGACCTCCATGGGATGCTATTCCTGGAAAGGCTCGAAGAATCACAGCTGAAGATGCGATGTTCTTTGTCGATAAGAAAGGAAAACTACTACAGTTTACAGTAAGTCCATATTATGATAGATTAAAGTTTAATTCTTCTCAAGCTGAACACTGGCACCCTGCTTCAAACTTATGAAATAAAATAATTTAAGAATGAAAATAAAGGAATTCCATGCTACAAAAATCTCAATTTTTTCAACTTCGGGTTAACGGAGCATAGATAATACGAATCTTATTATCAAATACTGCATTATGTCAATATTTAGAATTATAGGTTTCTGTTTTCAACTTTCTATATGCACCATCAATCAACATTGTAAAAGCCTCAAGAAAAAAACCTTTAAGGAGCAAAACTTTAAATTTGGGAGTCATCTTTGTTTTCATGGGAATGTTGTCTTTTAGCACTAGATTTTTGCCCAGATTGCTATATATATATATATATATTGACGTGGCATACAATGATAAAGGGTGTGTTGTTTTTTTGGATTTTCATGTGTGTCAGAGCTTACACGAGTAAAACATACAAACTTTAACATTCTGAGCAGAATGTCGTGCTAGCTGAAATTGATAAAATTAAGCTTTCAGAACAATTCACGTATACTACACATATGAAAATTGCTACAAATGTTACCTCATTCTTCATTGTTCAACCATATCGTGTTCTGCATGCATTTACAGGTCGCATTGAGGAAATTCAAGTGGAAAGACTGCCAATACCCTCCAAATGCTAAGCTTGCGTTCATAGTAGATCAAGAAGTTTTCAGAGACAACATCATATTCGCCATTGGACAAAATGGCCATCTCTATCAATACAACAAAATAACCGAACTGTGGCACCAACACCACCAATCACCACATCTCGTCCTCTCAAGATCACCGGGAACGACATGCAGAACCTCCCCAATATCATTAACCGGCTCTCTCTTCATGGTATCTGAGACCGGCGGACTCATCGAGTACCACTGGAACCCATCGGACGGCTGGAACTGGGTCGAGCACGGCACACCACACAAAGACATGACCTTGGTGGGGGCGCCCGGGCCGTGCATCAGAGGGGACCAGCTGTTCCTGATTGGATCGGACGGTGAAGTTTACACAAGGTACTTAGACCGAAGGGCGTGGAAATGGCAGAGCTACGGGTTCCCCCAAATCGATGCACAGAATACGAGGGATCACAACAAGAACTGTGATGAGAAGGTGGGTCCGGTGCGGCCGATACCGTTCTCCGAGGATTCGGTGATATTCGAATTGAGGGACGGAAGGGTAAGTAAAAAGAACACATTTTTACTGTCATTGTTTTCATTTCAACATAAAATCAAAAATGTGGTGATCATCTATGAAAGCAAGTTTGGATTTTGAGAGATGTGGAAGGGATTGGATCACCTGACATGGATGGGTTTTGATGGGAACAGCTGGCGGAGCTGCGGAGAGTGGACGGCGACGATTGGGTGTGGTTGCGGATCATCGGCACGCCAATGAGCCCTTGCGTGAGCGATTATTGGACGGCCCTCGCGACCTGATACGAATTGAAGGGTTGGGATTCAGTGAAACACAAGAACGAAAACACTCTGTGTAGTTACATGTAGAAAGTAAAAGTGGGAATGATAATGTGTAGAATGTATACTGAAGGGGCTCTCTCTCTCTGAAAGCTCGGTTTTTAGTTTCTGACCGTTGCAGGCCGTTGGAAAATTTAGATTTTCCTCCCGCGCTTTTTTAAACGGGCGTTGTAACACTATTAGTTTAATATATGATGTTTGTAATCCAGCAGAGCTTATAGCTAGAGCTGTTAGACTATTTATAAATATCGTTAAATATTTTCTTATAGTTATTAAAAATGGATTCATTTAATTTAAAATATGATAAAAAAATCACTGGAATGTATACTCACATAATAATGCATATACTTCAATAAAAAAAATTGTATTTTTCTATAAATGCATATGTGCAAATTATTAGAGCATATGTTTTATTTTTTTATAAAAAAATATATCTCAGATGAAATGTAGACTCAAATTTGAGCTGAAAAATGAGTTGTATGCAGAGGCGGCTTCACTCTTTACATGATGGGGTCAATTGACCCCATCAATATTTTGAAAACCAAAAATAAACCAGCCTACCCATCATACTTTATTCACATTTTGACCCAGAGTTTTGACACTTTGACCCCCATTAAACCTTTTTAAAACAAACCAGCCCATTAAATTTTTTTAAAGAGTGTTGTTACACTCAATTTTTTTTTTCAGTTCAAACTACAATTTTATATAACTCGTTAGAAATCCAGTAAAGTATATACCTCATTAAACGATGTATATATCTTATTAAAAAATTTCTTACACTTTTTATCAAAACATATACCTCGTTAGATGATGTTTACAAATAAAAAATAAATTAAAACACGTGTGATTTGAGTTTTAGTAGATAAAAAAACCGAGTATACCATTTTCCTCTTTTAAAACAAACCGACCAGTATTTCACCCACTAAAAACCCAACACCCACATTGGAAAAGGAAAAAAATAGTGAAACACTAAAACACTACTCCATTTTTTAAAAAAATAACTAGTATGGGACCCTTCAACATTACACCATCTTTCAGTCATTTGTATGTGTATTGAAAGCCTTTTATCCATATGTGTATTAAAATATAATTTAATATATGCTCAGAGGGGAGTGGACCCATCCGGAGAGTGTTTTGGGAAGATGGGTGTGGATCTCCAGTTGATTAATTTTTTTTTTTTATATATTTATGTTTATAAAAATTTTGTTTAATGGATAAAAAATTAATTATAGAACAAGATTTTTCTCCTACGAAAAAAATAATTATGGTGTTAAACAAAGTCGTCTTAAAGTAAACAATCTCTTTCGGATCCAAGACTAAGAATTTTTTTTTCAAATTTTCATCCTAATGATCATGACAAAATAAGAAGAGCATATATCCAAAATGATTCTTTCTTTAATGGTTTTTTTTTTATTAATGTAAGTAGTTTTACTTTACAAAGAAAAATTTATATTTTTTATAAATACATGATAAGAATAGATTTTTAAAAAAATTTGTTAAATTTATTTTTTTAATGACCCCATCTATGAAAAATCTTGGAGCCGCCTCTGGTTGTATGTAACATTATCCTAAAATTAAATCTAATATTCTCTAATAAAAACTTAGCATAAAATTTCAGGATAATAAGGTGAAATTAAATATTGAAATAATAGATCTTTGAGAAATCCACACGCCTAATTCTAGATCCCAACAACAAATTTAAATATGTGCATGGAAGAAAGTTGTTACCTGAAGTTGTGTATGCAATTGCGATTGACATGTTTCATTTGATGATTTTTATTTTTCTTGCAAAGGAAAAATATACAATGCATTAAAATAAAATATAATAAGTAAAATAGCATAATTTCAAAAAGGAATTAAAATAAAAAAATGTCTATTTTACCCAAACAATGCATTTTTTTGTGTGTTTGGTTGTGCGATTACAAAACTAATTTTATAGAAATTTGAATTTTAAAACTGATTCTGTAAGAAGCTCAGCCCCCCAGCTTTTCGATATTGTTTGTCTGAAATTTATTCGTAAAAAAATTGTTACAGTAAAACTGTTTAATTTTATGATTGCAGAAATAACTTTCTATGAATGTAAAAGCTGTGTAATCGCATAAGTTTGAATAAAAACATGAGTTATTATGAGGGTTATGACTATTATAAAAATAAATAAGTATAACAATGAAATACATGATTTATTGTTTGATTGTGTTTTTAGTTATTCTTATCAAGAAATGTAATAATGAAGTTTTTATTTTTTAATTAGCCATGGGTAAGTTACTAAAAGAATGTGAATAAAATGTGGACAACAAATTATAAACGGTGAAAAAAAAAATTTAATGGAGTACCCCTGATTCATAAAAGGTGATTCATAAAATGTGATGATAGTTAATTTGACAGTGAAACCTCTTGTTATCGGTGGAATAAATTGAGTGAAATAAAAAATTATAAAATATAAATATCAGTTTATTCTCACGTATTCTCATTGCTATACTCTTTCTTTTTTGTGGGAAAAATCCATACAACCCCTCGAAATCCGACTGAAATCCACATAACCCCCTAACTTTTCTTAAAATTCATTTAACCCCCTGAAAACACCTAGTAAATCCACATAGCCCCTGAATAAAATTTTCATGAATAGATGATGAATATTTTATTTGGTTAACCTTGAATAAAAACACAATGTACTAAAAAACTAGTACAATGTATTAAAATTGTGAAAAATCCTATAAAAATGACAATTCACCCTCTCTGGATATATTGTAAAACCTTATCTAAAATGGTAAAATCATCATTTATATAAGGTTTTTCACATTTTTAACACATTGTAAGGTTTTTTTAACATCCAATGTTTTCTACTAGGGTTAATCAAACATTATATTCACAAAATATTGATCATCTATAAACGTAAATTTTATTAAGATGGTTATTTAAATTTATTCATTGTTTTCAGGGGATTATATAGATTTTAAAAAAAGTCAAAAGATTATATAAATTTTAATTAGTTTACCGGGGTTACATGAAATTTCTCCCCTCTGTTTTTTACTAAACAGAAAGTTTTTATATTTATTCTCCATGTTGTAGCCTCCTATTCTTTCCCAATTCTTTCCATGCAATGACGACACACAAGGCAGGTGCAGCTATCATAAATGCAAAATCAATTAAATGGGCATTTAATTGTCTCCAAACTAGTAGATATTTTTTCAAACCATAGCTGCTGTGTTGTCCCTTTCACTTTTTTTTTTCCGTCTATAGAGGGTCAAGTAATCATAGTCAGATCAAACGGTTAATCAACCACCACATGGGGTGGGATCATCCAAATCCCGAGCAGCGTGCATCGTGTGATGCTTTCGAATTTTGGGACCACCGTGACGTGAACCTAATCAACGAACGTTGACAGCGACATACTACCGAATCAACGGTCTTGATTGTTCCTCTGCCTTCAATGATGTCATCAGGACCGTTCCGCGTCGCTATCAACCGTATACGACTTCCGTAGACGTAGTCCCTACCGGTGTGGGTGCCAGAATCCTGTGTATTCGGCCCACCAACCTTTCAACATTTTTCCATTTGCTAATACAATCAGACCTTTTACAGCTCAGGCTACAATGTCATATCATACCGAGTTATTGTAGTGTATAAATTATATTTTTTTAATTTATTTTATAAATATATTAATATATTTTAATATATATTTTCATCCATATAACAATATATTTTAATATGCAAGTTTTTTTTTTTTAAATGAGCCAATGTTATTAATTATGAGATTATACACAAGAATGGACATCATTTTCCATTACTTTTTATAGCTTCATATTCAATTGTATATTTTTCACTACTTCATATACCCTATTAATTTTTTTTTTCATAACTGACGATTTTACTCTTCCGACAGGAGTAAAATTGATATTTATATATGATTTTTTATATTTTTAATGTATTGTAAATGTTTTTAGTATACTGTGTTTTTAATCAGGATTAAATAAATAGAATATTTATAAAATAATCATAATCTGTCAACAAAAATTTAATAATAAAGTCATTTGATTTTTTACATGTGTTTTTATAGGAGTTATATAAACTTTAAAAAAAGTGAGATTGTTAGTGGGGGATTGTTTGAATTTTTCCACAATACACAATATACATATCGTTACAATTAGTGGTAAGACCTAACAAAATACATTGAACTATATTTGAGACTATAAACTAATTGAATGTCATCAATCTCAATTTTTTTTTTAAAGAATCTAGACAGAAATTTAAATATTCCAACAAACCAAATCATTTTTTAAAAAATGAAAAAGTTATGCTAATCACATTTACAGGTCGAATATCTTTTGATTATTTATTTATATATTTTCAATTAATTATATTATTATTATAAACCTATATGTAATTATATAACAGATATAATATACATATATTGGTAAGAATATATATATATTTATTGAATACATACACGGTGGAGTGGGTTTGTCGGTTGGACTATAAACAGCGTCCACTTTAAAAACTGTCCTCCACTATCATTGATGACGAGCAGATTCATTTCCAACGGTTGGATTTCCAATTGTCGGGAGCGAATCATAAGAATCACGGTGTGACGATATAACTCATGTCCTCATTAAAAAACAACCCCCTCGATTAAAAAAAAAAGAAACAGAGGGACGTCACTGTCATAGGGACAAGGCGACAGACCCGATAAAACCATCTCTTCTTTTCGGCTGCGCAGCTTCCGACGAAATATTCCCAAAATGCCCTTCTGCCAATCGGACCGTACATAGACTTGATCCGACGGAAGGGATTGAAGATCCGGTCAATTCAAGATCGAAGCCACGACTACGCACGTATTTTCTCGTTAGCCACAGAGGTGTATTCAGGGAATAAATAATTGTTGGTGTTCACGTATGGGATTGCCCGTTTTCTTCCTACTGTCCAGTCGCCTTCGTAGGTGTATTTTGGGAATACTTTTTTGGAAAATCTGACCGGTATTAAACGGTCGATGTTATTTTTGCAAATCCACCCTTCCCCCGTTAAACTCTTGCCCATTTGCCCTCCTGAGGTTGTGACACCATACATGTTTACATGTAGGGGGCATTTGGGAAGGAATAAGTGGGGATAGAAAAAAATAAACAACAAAACAAAACAAAGATATTTGGATGAAGAGAATAAAAGGGTATAACTATGCAAAATTATGTGAGAGTAAGCTGGTATTTGTACTCCAGGTCCCCTGGATTTATATTATTTCTTCATTGGTATAAAGAGATCCACATGTCATCACATCAAATCACATGTTATCACCTCTTATGTATCAATGTGGTCCACATGTCAAATCAACTTTTTACAACTTATTCATATTTTACTTTTCATCAACCAAATAACTCAATCTTTATTATTACATTTTTCAATGAAAATAACAAAAAATACAATCAAACATAAAATCACTAATTCTATTAATAATAAAGTTATTTATTTTTGTAATAAGTATAAACCCCATAATAACTTATATCTTTACCCAAACGGGCCATATTAGAGAATAGGGGTATAATTTAGTTGGTTTGGTTTGATTTTTTACATACTCACTTATTCCATTAATAGTAAAGTTATTTATTCTTGTAATAAATATAAACCGACTCACTTATTCCATTAATAATAAAGTTATTTATTTTTTTATGGATTTTTAGTTTTAAGTCCATGTAAACATGCATATTTAGGGATCGATTCTTCATTTCTTCATATTTCTTTTTAAATCCCCATATTTAACCGTCTATTTGGTTTTTAGTCCCCCCGTCAAACGTCCATCTATACACGGTTAATTTGTGAAATGTGATTTTATTTTTAAATCCCTATAAACTATGCTATTTAGTGTTAAGTCCCTATAAACTATGTTATTTAGTGATTAATCCCTGTAAAATATGAAGATGGGAGGGATTAATCACTAAATAACATAGTTTACAGAGACTTAAGAATAAATCATATTTCACATATTAACGGTGTATGGACGGACGTTTGATGGAGGGACTAAAAATCAAATAGGCGGTTGAATATAGGAACTGGAAAAGAAATATAAAGCATAGAAGGATCAATCCGTAAATAAGCATGTTTATGAAGACTTAAAAATAAAAATCCCAAACTTATATCTTTACCCAAATGGGTCATATTAGAGAATAGGGGTATAATTTGGTTGGTTTGATTCGATTTTTCACATACCCAGTGAACTATAAATTATAATCACATTTAACCTCAAAAATTGAACCAAATAAAAAACTAAACCTATCCAATATAGTTTGATCAACCTAAATTAAACAGAATCGAACCAAGCCGTTAAAGATAAACACATATAACACAAAAAAAAATTCTTCCCAACAATTTGAGTTTGTTAAAGTTCTTTTTGGAGTTCGTTTATAACTTTACATAAATATCTAAATGTTACGATTGATAATATAAATTAATGTATTCATTTCTTTTTTATAAAGGTTGATGGCATAATAACAATATAGTATTTAATATGAAAAGAATCATCAAAATGAATATTGGTCATTGATAATCATATGTTTAAATTTAATTCGATTTAATTAATTTGATTTTTTTAAGTAAAATCAAATACAAATCAAAGTAAATCGCTTTATTAATTTTTTAATTCACACCCAAACCAAACAAAAACTATTAACCCAAATCCGGGAAAAAAAATGGTTTTGATCAATTTGAATTTATTTTAACCGACCAAAGTTGCATCTATAATGGAAAGTATTAGGCATTATTTTCTCACGAGTATAATATTTGAGATTTTATATATTTTCATAGATTGATATAAACTCTAATCAAAATTTTCATATCTGCACCCACGTAACAACCGGGGGGGGGGGCTTTTAGCCCTGTATTTTTATCGACGCATATGCTCACGTTAACAAAGCATATGTTTTAAAATAATTTTTTTACATTTTTTATAAATAGATCTATTCAATTAATTGGAGTATATGTTTCATTTTTTTATAAAAGCATGTATCTTATTAGATGGGGTATACTATTTTTAAAAAATTCAAAACACATGTAGACTGAAAATGAAGTTGGAAATGGGGCTGGATGTAACACTATCCTATTATTATCTATGTAAAACTCATTCGATCACGATGAGACAACGACCATTTAGCTCATGATTGATTTAAGAATAAAATCATTTTGAGATTTATGACTATTTAAGTATAAATAAGGATAAAATAATTTTTTGTTTAATTGTGTTTTGAATTCTTTTTATTGGAGAATGTAATAATAAAAAATTTGTTGTTTAGATAAAATATGAATAAAGTGTAGATAAAGATTTATAAAAGATAAAAAAATAATGATAGTTGATTTATAAAAGGCGATGACAGTTGATTCGACAATGGACGTACATATTCTTTTGATTTGAATAACTAGAATAACTTAATTCTAATTGGTGGATAGAATCCACATATAAGTTAATTCTGACATAATTCTCATTTATTTCAGTCATCCAGACATTATTTCAATTAATTTCAATTTATTCTAAATTTATTCTTGAATCAAATATTCTTGAATCAAATATAGGCTCTGACTTGGGTTGCCACCGGAATCAACTTATTTTTCACATCTCACCATAGTACGAAAGCAAGACTCACGCTCTAGACCTCCTTCTAAGGGAAAGGGAGAATGTACCATAAACACCTAGTTAGGGGACGGTCAATACTAGCCGGATAAGTCGGGCTACCATCGCATCACATAGGATTGATGGAGCGGATGACAGTGTCATGAGTTTCATGGGTAACCCGATCACATGTTCGAACATATCTCCAAGTGAAATTCAATTTTTTCTTACCGAAAGTCAAATTCAATCATTACACACAACACCAAATAAATGTATTAACTTGGTATCATGTGCACTCATCACACTCTATGCACATCTCTGAATAATGATTGGCGTAACATATATCTTGAATAAGCTACAAGCACCCCAAGCTCTTTAGGTCCAGTTCAACATTTACATGAACATAGATCAAACTTGGTGTTTCATTGTTACTCTTTTCCTTCTCGTGACTTCACCTTGACAAGCCCCTTGATCATCATTTTGTCATCACAACCTAACATTTTTTTAATTCGTGCTTTTCTTTTTAATGGGGTTAAGATTTAATTTGACGATAAGTTATCTTAATTAGCACTTTTCATCCATCATAGTTATTCGAATCTGCTTAATATCATTTGTCATGCATATCTCACAACAAACCAACAACACAACACCACACAAATAAACACAATGTATGGGGGGTGTTAAAGCAACCCCTTCATGTTACAATCCTACTCTCAAAAAAATTCAGTGCGATTACATGATGAAAGGAAAAAGAAGAACAGAAAAAAAGAAAGAGAGAGTGCCGAGAGGCTCGAGAGGCGGCGATGTGGAGAAAGAAAGGAAGCGACAGAGGAGAGTGGGAGGTGAGGGATATAAAAAAGAAAGAGAGAGAGAGGGCAGCAGTGGGAGGGGGAAAGCAGCAACATAACGAATTTTTAGGGTGAATATTTTTAAGGCTAGATTAGGGTGGTTGCTGTTATAGGTAAAATTGTCATTTTTCATGCTTCACAATGAATGAATATTATAATTGAATGTCCTGTAATTAGTGGTAGGCTTACATATAGAAAGGGTATAACCAGCACATATAGAAAGAGTTATTTAATTTTCACGCCCTTTTAAAACATTCAAATTATTAAAAATTCTTTTTAAAACACAATATTATTATAAACCCCTTTTAAATGTTAATTGGATTTGTAAAAAACTCAAATGAATTATTTTTTACTGAATATATTATTAAATGATGGATTGACAATAATTCCATTACTAAAAAATCCTAACTTGATAGAAAAAAAATGTTATTTAGTTTCTATCCCTCATAAAACAGGGAAATTATTAAAAAAATACTATAAAACACAATATAATTATAAATCCTCTTTAAATGTTAACTGGATTTGTAAAACCCAACAGTCAACAAAACAAAAAGAAATTAGTACTCCCAAATTTTTTTTGATGGAAAAGGGTTTAGATCAATGGAAGGGTTTTTTTTTCTATCAAGTTAGGATATTTTTTAGTGTAAGAATTTATTGTCAATTTATATTTTAATAACTTATTCGGTTAAAAAATAACTTATTTAAATTTTTTACAAATCCAATTAACATTTAAATAGAGTTTATAATAATATTATATTTTTAAAAGGAGTTTTTAATGATTGACTTATTTTAAAAGGATGAAAACAAAATAACCCTTTATTTCATCACAATTAATTTGGTGAGTACAGTAAACACAAAAAAGTTGGTCGTCATTCCGAAAATATCCCCACCACATTCGATACCAAATGACCTCACAATTTGTATTCCAAGAATACCCCCGAATGCCCCTAATCGATTCTCCCAACAAATCGGGCAACCAAAGAGCGCGTGATTCAAAACCCGAATTTCCACGTGACCTTTCCTCCACTTACCCTTCACATCCACCGTCCATCCGTGCTTACCGCACTTTAGACGGTTAAGATCAGAGGGCAATGTTGTAAATGCGGAATCGTGAGGAGGGGGAGACGAGGGACACGTGAGAGTGGGGCGATGACGTGGCACGATCGTACGTGCGTCGTGAGAGAGAGAGCCCATACTTAAAAGAGATGAAACCGAAGTTGTTGTGAAGTGAGAGAGACTTTTGTGGGTTTTGGTTTTGTTTTTCTGGGTTTCGAAAAGAGAGGCTTTGCCTGTTGAGGTGCGTTTTTTTTAACCTCTCCAAATCTAGGGTTTTGCAGCGATTATGTTTTTTGAGTTTTTAGGGTTTTTGTTTGATGAGACTGCCTCCTGGTTTTGGTTTTCCTCTTCGTTGGTTCTCGTCTTGGTCTTTGTTTGTTAGGTATTCACTGTCGAAGTGCCTTTTTTTTCGGACTCTTTTTAAATCTAGGGTTTTGCTGTGCTTGTTTTGAGTTGTTAGGGTTTTTGTTTGATGAAGTCGTCTTCAGGTTTTGGTTTTCTTCCGTATTTTGTTCTCTTTTTTGGTTTCTGGTAGTTTTTGCTTTGTTTTTAAGGTTTTTGAAGATATACATTTTGGATATTTCTTGGTTTTCATAATATTTGTCGTGTCTTTTGTTACTGCGGTGCGATAAACACTCTTTTTTAGGGTTTTATGTCTTTTTGAGGCCTTGTTTCAACTCTTTCTGGGTTTTCTCTGGTTCTGCTTTACTAGTTTATTATAGGGCCTTTTTGGATTCGCTGTAATGTATGTTTTTATTCTTCTGATGATGTTGGGACATTTTGTCTGCTTTTTGTTAGTGCACTATATTCTTTGGTTCTACAATAAAATATTTGTTTGAAACAATTTTTATGCGCAGTAGTTTTTTTTTTTTAATTTTTGTTTTTGCTCTTTTTCTATTTGTAGGGTTTATTTTTACTCTTCCAGGTGTTCTATTATTTTATATGGTTTGATATTTTTTGTCTTCTTTTTGGGTAATTGCTTTTATCTTTTTTGTTTCTGTTTCAAGGCCTTCTTTTTTTAAATATTTTACTTGACTTATTACATATCTTTTTGAAAAAAAAGCAGCATTTGATTTTTATTTGCATTTTTTTCATTGTATAATATTTTTTTTTAGATCTTTGCAGTTAATATGTTCGTTCAAGTGATATGTTTAATATTTTTATGATTCTTGTTTAACAATAATACTTATGTTAAAATTTGGGTACTATCATTGCCATTAGTTGTAAATGCGGATATATGTAAAACATTGTTGATTATCTAATCTTATTGCATGTCTATTCTTCGGTGGCCGAAGTTTGTTTAACTGTGTGTTAAGTCTTATGTAGAGGTTTTAAGGGGCTTCAAGCTACATTTTGCATCTTGTTTGTTATTGTACCTTTCCATGTTGATTTCTTCTAATTTGTAGCTGATTTTGTCATTTAGAATATGTAGCTGGTGTATATCTTTTATGGAGACATGCACTTGAACTTCTCATGATACTCTGCATTTGTTGGATGTTGTATTTTATCTGAGTATTTGCGTCTGTTTAAGCTTTAGAATTGTGGACTTTGTTACACCTGGTTATTTTTATTTTTTATGTTGATGGTTGACCAATAGTGATACTTTAAATTATGTTTTTTAATTAGTGTAATTATATTGCATTTTAATCAATTATTGGTAATGCAGGTAATGTGTAATTTTGTTTTCATTTTGCTTTCTGGTATATCCTTTAACGTGTATTTTTGTTCAATGGTTGATTTTCCTAAATCTATTCCATTTTTTGCTTGAAATTGCTATCATCAATGTTGCCTGTTTAATTTAATTCTTTGTTTTTGTGCAAGAGTGAAGAGATATTGTTGTTCAAGCATACTGATTTTTATGTTCATTTTTTTGTTGTTGTTCTGTTCAGTGACGCCTTTGAGTAATCTTTGACTCATGGAGCCTTCCGAAGATGTAGGAGGAGAAAATTCTGGGTTGGCTTTACCGCCACCTCCTCCGCTGCCCCCTAATGTTGTTCCCATCAAAGCTGAAGGGAAAAAGGTGGAAGCACCTAAAAAGCCTACAATACCCAAGAGGCTACCAATGGCAAGAACTGGTCTTGGAAAGAAAGGCCAACCAATCCCTCTTTACACCAACCATTTTGGAGTGAAAGTGAACAATACCAGTGGTCACTTCTTCCATTATAGTGTAAGTTACCTTCTCTCTTTATTCTTCACCTATATCTTCCTGTGGTTCTGGAGGCTTCTGTGGTTGAAATGATTGCATCTCTTATAATTTTTTGAATGTTCTAAACAGGTTGCTTTGAAATATGAAGATGATCGCCCTGTTGATGGTAAGGGTATTGGACGAAGGGTTATTGACAAGCTACAACAGGCATATTCATCAGAATTGGGGGGCAAAGATTTTGCGTACGACGGGGAAAAAAGCCTGTTTACAATTGGGGCACTTCCCCAAAAGAACAATGAATTTTTGGTTGTGCTAGATGAAATCTCCTCTGACAGGTTTACTAGAGACTTGTCTCCTTGTTTTATCTATTTAATAATTTAAACTTGTTGCACATCTGCTGAAAATCATTCCTCATTTAGGGTTGCTACAAATGGGAATGGGAGTCCTGGTGGAAATGACTCTCCAGGTGAAGGTGATAGGAAGAGGATGAAACGACCTCCTCTGTCGAAGAAGTTCAAAGTTGAAATTATCTATGCTGCCCAGATACCCATGCAAGCAATTGGTGATGCTTTAAGGGGGCGTGAATCTGAAAATTCTCAGGAAGCTCTCCGGGTGCTGGACATCATCCTGAGGCAGCATGCAGCAAAGCAGTAAGTGTTTTCCCTGTGCATTCGCTATCTCTCATGCAAGCTTTCGTCTTTTTATTTATTTCAATCCTTATTGCTCAAGCATTGTTTGGGTTTAACGTTTGTTCCAGGGGATGCTTACTTGTGCGACAATCTTTTTTTCACAATGATCCAACTAATTTCACCGATCTTGGAGGAGGTGTGACAGGGTGTAGGGGTTTCCACTCAAGTTTTCGAACTGCTCAAAATGGGCTCTCTTTGAATATTGGTAGTTTTCTTTCTATGTTTATGCATTGCTTAGTTTCACCTCTTTGTTTTTTCATATATATCATTGTAGAGTAACCTAATACTTGTTATTTTGTCCATGTTTTGTCTGTAAGTAATATTTAGAGTGCCCTTCAATTTTCCTAACAGTTTTTTGCGCTCATAAATATTCTCTTACTACCAACCTTATTGATTATGTGAAATTTGCATTGACTTTGTAATGTTTCTGTCGCACACAGATGTGTCTACCACCATGATTGTTAAACCAGGACCTGTTGTAGATTTTCTCCTTGCAAATCAGAATGTGAGGTCGCCATATGATGTGGACTGGGCTAAGGCAAGTTCTTATATTTTCTGAAATTCAGCATTGTGATGGGAAGGATACTAAGTTTCAGTAGTTTGTTGTCAACAGGCAAAGCGCATGCTGAAAAACCTCAGAGTTAAAACTATGCCCAATAACATGGAGTGCAAAATTACAGGGCTAAGCGAACTTCCCTGTAAACAACAGTGGTTAGTGTCACCTTATATATTTTGAAGAAGTTCTTTTCTCAGATTACCTCGAGTTGTGTTAATTTGATTAACAATCTGTTAATGAGATGTATTGTTTTGAACCATCTTTTTCTATATGTCCAACATAGTATTATTACAGTGGATTGTTCTACAGCACTTGAGCCTTTTTTTTTTATGTTATTTGTTGCACGCAAGACTTTTTAGAGATGCTTGTCAGTGTCATTTTGAATCTTTTCTGTATGCATTGTTGTCCTCGTGCCATTTTTAACTTCGTTTTTTTCTTGTTGCAGTTTTACTCTGAAGCAGAGAACTGGGACTGATGGGGACTGTGATGCAGAAGAGGTCACAGTATATGATTATTTTGTCAATTTGAAAAAAGTGGAATTGCGTTATTCTGCTGATTTTCCTTGCATTAATGTTGGACGACCAAAGCGTCCAACTTACATTCCGTTGGAGGTGAGCTGGCCAGTGGCTACTGTGGCCACTTATCTGTTTATTGTGATATGTAGATTCTCCCTATGTGGTGCACTGACAATATTTCTGTGTTCTGTTTTAGTTTTGCACACTGGTTTCGCTTCAACGATATACTAAGTCTCTATCTACTCTACAAAGGGCATCACTGGTAGAGAAGTCGAGGCAGAAACCACAAGAAAGAATGGATGTACTGAACAGAGTAAGTTTCCTTGTCAAGTGCATTTCAATTTTACGTTTGAATTGTGTACTTAATGTTCATACTGATAATATGGCAGGCTTTGAAGAAAAGCAATTATGATGCTGAACCTATGTTACGTGCTTGTGGCATCAGCATAAATCCAAATTTTACACAGGTCGAAGGACGGGTCTTACAAGCTCCTAGGGTAAATTTTTTAATTCATGTTGAGTTTTTTTTAATGCTTTATTTTTTTTGTGTGAATCGATCAGTATTTAATATTTTTGAATGCTGATTTGTTTAATTTTTGATGAATACCTCCTCGCTTTCTATTAGTGCTTGATTGCATTATTTTTTTGTTTAACGCATGTGCTTATGTTCTTCCTGATGTAGTTAAAAGCTGGCAATGGTGAAGACTTTTTTGCCCGGAATGGGCGGTGGAATTTTAATAATAAGAAGCTGATTCAGCCGATGACTGTCAGTAAGTGGGCAGTGGTAAATTTTTCAGCGCGCTGCAATGCGAGGCAATTAGTGTCTGATTTGATCAGATGTGGTCAAATGAAAGGCATTGTAGGTTTCTTATCCACATCTTTTATGCAGTTTTTTTTCTTGTTCTGTCAGGCTGAGCTTCTGTGTTCATTTTGCAGAATATCGAACAACCATTTGGGGAAATCTTTGAAGAAAGTCCTCAAATGCGACGTGCTCCTCCTGTTGCTAGGGTGGATGATATGTTCGAGCAAATAAAGACCAAGCTTCCTGGAGCACCAACTTTTCTTCTCTGCCTTCTACCGGAGAGGAAAAACTGTGACATATATGGTCTGTTATCCATTCTATTGTTCAGTGTCATTTATAAGAATAAAAATCTGACATGCATTTTGACTTTTTTTACAAGGTCCATGGAAGAAGAAGAATTTGGCGGAATTTGGTATTGTGACACAATGCATTGCCCCGATGAAAGTCAATGATCAGTATTTGACTAATGTTCTTTTGAAAATCAATGCCAAGGTTTGCCCATGTTTGTCAGTATATCATATATCAATTGTTCATGCTTTTTCCCAAGGCAATTAGTGTCTCTGATCTTGTCTCACTTTTCCCACAGCTTGGTGGTATGAATTCATTATTATCAATTGAGCAGTCACATAACCTCGGGGTGGTCTCAAAGGCACCTACCATTATCCTTGGTATGGATGTTTCTCATGGTTCACCTGGGCAATCAGATATTCCTTCCATTGCTGCGGTAATGTGCTTCCTATATATTTTGTTCTTTCCTTTGCTAAAATTCTGTTGTAAATTTTTGTGAAATTGTATAATTTTTGTTTAATTCCCTTGTTTTGGAATGTTTGTCCTTCTGTTAATTTATAGGTAGTTAGTTCTCGACAGTGGCCACTGATATCTAAATATCGAGCATCAGTTCGGACACAGTCGCCTAAGGTGGAAATGATCGATTCCCTTTTCAAGCCAGTATCTGATAAGGATGATGATGGCATTATTAGGTCTTGTATACTCAATAACCATCATTTCTGTAGTGATTTTTGACTCTCAAGATCTCAATACTTTTTTTATGTTTGTAGTGTGTGCCATTTTTTGTTTTGCTGAACAGATTCTTAAAATTTTATTTCAGGGAGCTGTTGGTGGACTTCTATGTAAGTTCCCAGAAAAGGAAGCCTGACCAGATTGTTATTTTCAGGTGATTATTTTCCTATATTATTGTGCACTCTATACCCAATTCAGTTGATTTTACATGATATTTAGGTCCTTTCATTTTAGATGCATGAAGGTGTAACTTTTATGTTTGCTGTAGCATGATTCTGGTGCTGATCCTGCTGGGTTGAACTTGATGCATGTTTAGCAGTGAATATGTATAGGTCAAAATACATCCTTACTTGTTAGTTATCATTTGTCATTGATGACTGTTTATGTGATATTTCTGTGGCATAATATTTCTCCATGGATTTTTTTTAATCATGCATCATGTAGAAATGCCTTTTTTAGGCTGACCGTCGAGGTGCTCATATTCTGTCTGAATGTGTTAGGAGTTGGGGGACTAACACAAGTTGTTCATCCTGCCATATAAAATACCTGCCCTTCCTAATAATGTGAAGATTTTATTCTCTCTGTTGTTATACTTTTCATTCTTTGATGTATAGGGATGGAGTTAGTGAATCACAGTTTAATCAAGTTTTGAACATTGAACTTGATCAGATTATTGAGGTAAGACTTGTTTCCATCCTTAATCATTTGTTGTAGTTAAAGTAAGTATTTGTAAGCTTGATTGAACCTTCTTGCAGGCTTGTAAGTTCCTGGATGAGACATGGTGTCCAAAGTTTACTGTGATCATAGCCCAGAAAAATCACCACACCAAATTTTTCCAGACAAACTCCCCTGATAATGTCCCCCCAGGTGCATCTCATTTTAAACTCTTACTGAACCTTCCTTTTTATTTAGTTGTTTAAGGTCTCCATTATTTTATCTGGTTCTGGAGTTTTATGATCTCCATGCAGGTACTGTTGTTGATAACAAGGTCTGTCACCCGCGGAACTATGACTTTTACATGTGTGCTCATGCTGGGATGATTGTAAGCTGTTCTTGACCTTTTTATACGTTACTACCCAGAAATTTTTTGAGACAAGCATATCGATTGTCCACTTTAATTCCTGATACACCTTTTAAACAGGGAACAACTAGGCCAACACATTACCATGTTTTGCTTGATGAGATCGGATTCGGAGCTGATGACCTCCAGGAGCTTGTCCATTCTCTCTCATATGTGTAAGTAAACTAAATTCTTTTTTTTAATTCCTATTATGCTCTTTTTTTCTCCAATCATATTCTGAACTAAAATAACTCCTAATACTTTTCTTTTTATGTCAAACAGCTACCAAAGAAGCACAACAGCTATTTCTGTCGGTGAGTCTCATATCATGATTCTTCTTCTTGACAGCAATTGCTATCATGTTCTGGATACCTCTATAAAATTTTGTTTTTGTTTTTTTTTTTATATATCACAAATCTTTCCACCAACTTTTGATGGATTTCTTTGCTTCAGTTGCACCAGTCTGCTATGCTCATTTGGCGGCAAGCCAGATGGGGCAATTTATGAAGTTTGATGACCTGTCGGAGACTTCCTCGGGTCATGGAGGAGTCACCTCTGCTGGCAACGTACCGGTCCCCGAGCTGCCTCGTCTGCATGAGAAGGTAAGCAGCTCCATGTTCTTTTGCTAGGGCTGGGGGAGTTGTTTTGAAAGTCTCGTGTTTTGTTTTGGGCACGCTTTTTTTTTTGGGCTTTGGTGGTATTGTTGTTTTTATAACATGCCCCACCTCTGGAGGAGTATGTTATGGTTGGTTTCTGGTACTCTCTTTTTTTAGGGTTTCATGTAAGTAAGGTCCCTGGTGGTAGGTAGGTAGGGTTTTGAAGCTCATTTTTTGTGCTGGAACTATTTAGTTATGTTTGTTTTCGTGATGAGCTTGAATCTAAGTTATGGGGGAGTGTTTTATGTAGTATGTACATGGGGACTGTTTTCTGTTTTTATGGTGGATTGAACTTCTTGGGAGTTCAGCTTAAATTATTTCTGTTTTGGTGAAATCATCTGTAAAACATGTTTTTAATTTTGTGTTACTCTTCTTGAAGAAAGTGACTTCTTGTTTACTTGCATGGATCTTGAATTTGTTGGGATAAGTGGATAGAGATCGAACGCACTGGTAATCAAGATTTTCTTGGTTGTTTTGAATGATTAATAAAATCATTGAGTAATTTGACATCCTTATTGGATAATAAGGAGTCAATAACAATAGGAGCAAAATTTCCACGGCAAGAAGCTTTGGAATGATTTGTGAATTTGAAAAGATTCAATGAGATTTAAATTTGGGACTTTGAAAGGCTCCTCAATATTCATCTATAATAGATATTGTGTTTGGAACTTGGAAGGCTCGTGAATGTTGGGGTTTTGTTAATTTTATTCTCTTTAACATTTCATTGTCTCCTTTGGCATGTAAAACGTGTGTACTAGATGATGTCATGATGGGCTCTCATAGTGTGACAGTGTCATGTAATGTATTGTGGAGCTTGTCTGCCATGAATTGGACGGTATGGTCTGCTTCTACAGTATTGTTGTGACCCAGAAAAATGTCTATTGTAAAATGTTTAATTTTTGTAATTTGAAGTGGAAGATTGTAAAATTAACATGTCCGGTCAAGGTATGTAAAAAGGTTTAATAAATCCTTTGATGCAATAAATAATAATGCCTAGCATCCTTGAATGTTTATGTGGATAATGTCTTGGTTCTTTTTTGGTGTGTATTTTTTGTTGTGTATGCGTGTGTATACATACATATGTATACAGTGTATGTATACACAACTAAAAAAAAAGAGGTTAGAAAAGAAAAGAATAAAAGTTGAGAAGTACATAACGTGACATTCGTGTCGAAAAAGAGACTCGTCTTCCTATTTTTGTGTTTAGATGTTCTTTATTTTATTAAATGAAGGATGAGTTAGCAAAAAGAAAATAAGCGTTTTACAGAGTGGTATTTGTACTTTTGTGCTACATCAGCCTTCCTGTATGCCACCCCCAAATTTTCCTTTGGCAGCTCAGACTCTTACATGGTTTTGCAAATTATTCTCAAAATAATCAGCTCAGATTCTTACCTCGTTAGAAGGGATGGAAGGCAAATGATTATCAAAATAAGAAGAGGGATAAAGTTTTGCACATATTTTTTGCAGTACTTTTTTATATATTCAAAATTGTTTATAACTTTATATTTGCAGCTTTGTGATGTGTGCACAGTGTTACAGTGTATGTAGTGAAATTGAACTGGGTTTGTAAGTTGTAATTTGTAATTGGAACTGGATATTTATGATTGCATCCAACTCACACATTTCATTTTTTTTTATATTATAAAACCACCTTAATTTTAAAATCCAATTTTTTTTTGTATAAATTTGAAATACCTGAGGAATGGTTATTTTAAATTGTTTTCTAAAATAAATATTTAAAAAGTATCAGAGACTATAAAATAATAAACGGAAGACTTGAAAGACCTCCAATTAATTTCTCCCTTTTTTTTTAAAAAAATAGTATCATAGTTTTTACAAGGCATTTGACATGATAAGTTTTGAAGGTGTGCACACCCAAAAAAAAATGTTTTTGTCCTTTGACCTTTGCACTGATTTCCCTTCCTTAAAAGCCAATAAAATAAAATGAAATAAAAAAGTTTTAATTGCTATAAATTCTGTCTTGTCGTTTTAACCAAGTGTGGCCATTTATTAAAACTTTTATATAAAAAAGGACAATAAAGTGGGTCTGAATCATGTGATTGTCAGATATTCCTTATTGCCTAAACAAGCTAATTGAAATAAACAGACAATCACTTAAAAAGTTTAAGAAATGATAGATAAACAAATTCCTTTCAATGTAACAATATTGCCCAGCCACAGTATTATACGCTATTTTTATACTGTATATCATAAAACTATGTTTATACATCATACAATCTGAATTTTCATATTTCAGTTTTATAAAGTGTAATATATAGATTAGATATATATACCATTTACACATACTTGTTATCCTAAGTTTTTTTTTTTTTTTTTTTGAAATAATTGTTTTATGTTGTATAATAAACCATCTGGCAAAATCAGTGGATCGATTTTCCTTTGAGTCATGTTATGATTTCGGATCTTCAGATGTAATCAATAAAAAAAATAAATAAACAAATCAAAGCAAAGACACAAAAATTTACGTGGTTCGGCAAATCTTGCTTACGTCCACGGAGCACACCAGAGATCAATCCACTATCAATGAGAAGTTTTTACAATGGTCACACCGAAGATAAAAACCTCTAGAGTCTAATGAAAAATATAAGATGCTTTTTTATACTGATATCTCATCAAGGACAAAAAAATTAATACACGAAAGACACCTAAAAAAAAAAATTTTTAGGGGTGCTGCCCTCAGACCCCCGTCTAACCCTACGTAGCGCTAACAATTCTCTTTGCACATTATCAGACTCCACAATATATACAACAAGTCATTCTTCTCAAAGGACTCACTTTAATATACATTTTTCTTCTTATGGTCCAACTTTTTCTTTTCTTTTGTCCCTTTTTATCTACTGAATTGCACCCAATATTCTTTGTTTGAGCATGTCCTTTATATTTTTTTAGCTTCTATTATTGATAAGATTCTCTCACATGACATTTATTTTGAAAAAAAGGTAAATTATTGCTACCTGATTTTATTTATGTACTCTTCTTTGACATGACATGGTAACACCTAATATATGGATGTCGATTAATCCCCCATTTGTGTTAATAATAAGAACGTAGACAAATGAATAAATAAGTTGGTAAAAACCCAGGATGGTACAATTTATTCATGTTTATTCATGGCAAACACAAAAGACAAAAATGTGTCCAAAATGAATAAAGAATACCAACCACATAAAATCTTGTAATTCTCTTTTTTTCTCTGTTTAATTATTTTTTGTATACCAAACAGTGGGTAAGTAAACAGAGCTCACTCTTTTTATTAAATAATAATAATAATAATAATGATAATGATGTGCTTCTTTCACAGCATGTATGATACATGCAAGGTGGTATAATCATATATACCTCACAATGGAGAATCAAATCTGTGACCACTTTTTTTTTTTCAGTACAGCAAGCAAAGCCAAGCTGCACCAACACCATTTCCAACACCTCAAACCATAGAACATAAAAAGCCTTTCTGTTGTTGTATGGTCTTCAAACCTTCTCTCATAAAGTTTTGTTTGCCTTATAAAATGTAATGAAGACTTACAGTAGAAAAACAGTGTCTTCAACAATGCTTCCACCACCTCCAATGGTTCCTCCACCAAATAATGCAGCCCAGTCAGTGAAGTCCAAACGGGTCCCCATGTTGAGACCCGGTTATGGATCCGCCGGAAGGCCCATCGACCTCCTCTCCAACCATTTCAAGGCCTCATTCACTGATATGGGCCTTAAAACCCACTTCTTTCGTTACAACGTGAGTTTTTCCATGTTGTTATACTCAATTTTTTTTACAGTTTTAAAATTGAAATTTTTTCATATTTTTTATAAATGAAACCATTCGGAGTGTATGATTTATATTTTATAAAACTATATACCTCATTAGATAAAACTCACTTTTTTCAATACAGTGTCAGTTTTCTTACACTTAAAACGCAGTCTCATGTCTCTCTTTGAATTTTTTTAACATTTTTTTAAATGATAACATTCAATTAAATGGAAGATGTATTTTATCTTTTATAAAAACACATATATCATGATGAATATGATTTTTTTTTTTAAAATGAAAACATAGGTGAACTGTGTTTTATATTGTAAAATGGATTGAATGTAACATTTTTTTTCTGTTTTTAAATGGGTTGGATAGGCTTCTAATTTTTCTTCTTATGGACATTTTGGGAAGGTTTTGATACGTTTTGAGAACGGGAGGCCCGTGGAGGGGAGGGGCATATTGGGAAGGAAAGTGTTGGAGAAAGTTTGGGAGACGTATTCGGAAAAGCTGTTGAGGAAGCCATTTGTGTTTGATGGGGTGAATGGGCTCTACACCGTGGGCCCTCTGCCTCAGAATCGGCTCTGCTTCACTGTGGGCCTCCCGGCCCACCATTCAAACAAGTGGGCCCACTAAATCCCTCTCATGCATGCATGCTTATTTGTGTTTAAGAAGTCACTCGTGTGATGCTCCATATTTGCATTTGTTTTGTTTGTTTTACAATATTTGATATTGGAATTAATGACTCTGCCTTTGTCACATGCATGCAAATATGCAATTTATGTTTTACACCCAAAAAATGAAAATAAAAAATTTTGGAATAACTTTTTTGTTACCCAATGTGTTTCTGCGTGCTGGTTTGGTGTAAAATATTATGTACCCATACATTGAATTCTTTGGTTAGTCTTTGTATTTCATGGCACTGCATTTCATGGTTCTGTGTACATTCTTGGGAAAAATTTCTTTTTCCTTGTTATATTCATTACACAATGACTTTTCATGTTTTTTTTTTTTTTTCATGTTGGTTCACTGAAAATCTTGAAAACCCATGCATTGATTCCTTTAAGCTTGGCTTATTACTGTTGTTGTACCCATTCACTGAACATTGCACACTTGTAAGATTGGGTGACTTATCAATACAAGATATTGCCTTTCGAGTATTTGATGAATTTGGTAACTGAAATACGTATCATGGCAATGTATGTATACTCATGCTACATCATGGACTATATAGCTTAAAATATCTTTTTGGATGAAGAACTAGCATTGGTAGGAACGGAGCTAATGAGAGTGATTGCAAGAGGCAGAGAATGGATCGTCCAAAGACCTTTAAGGTTGAGATATGTTTCTCATCTAAAATCCCGATCAACGCTTTGCACCAACACGACCCTGCGATGTCTGAGGAGGCTTTAAAAGTGCTGGATATCATACTGAGGCAACACACAGCAAAACAGTATGTCACATGAATGTTACACATCTCCTACACATGCTTGGGCTATACATGGTTGTTAATAGTTTAAATTGCTTATGACATTGTTTGTCTTTTTTTTTCTGTGCATTCTCAGAGGATCCCTTCTTTTAAGCCAGTCTTCATTCCAGAACAAATCTCAAAATGGAGAGTCAGGAGGTGGTCCATCAGGCTGGGGATTCCATACTAGCTTCCAAGAGACCCAGATAGGCTTGACTCTTAATTTTGGTAATGATAAGTTATGTATGTTCTATTTTCACCTAATGTTGTGCATCTATTTAAGTTAATTTAGTTTTTGGTTCTTTGTTTATCACTTCCATGTACAGATGTTTATAAGGCATTGGTTTTAAAGCATGGACCTCTTCTAGATTTCATATTGGAAAGCCAAAATGTGAAGACAGTGCAAGATATTGATTGGGAACGTGTGAGTGAATTTCCACTTTGCATTTCACAACTTTAACAATGCATATTGAAACCATGGTGGTCATGCTGCTTAATATATCACATTCCTTTTTGCGTCTTTTGCAGGCACTGAAGAGCGAAGATTACAATGTGGACCCTATGATGCATGCTTGTGGCATTACAATTAGTACTGGATTTGCTCAATTGAATGGCCGAGTCCTACAACCTCCAAAGGTCTCCTGTTTGTACATTTCTATTCTCTGAGGGGAAAAAATTTGTTGTTGAATTTGCATTTTCACTTTTTTGTATGTTTATTACATTAATTGACAACAGCTGAGAGTGGGCAATGGAAAGGAAATCATTCCACAACGTGGGCGTTGGTGTCTCAACAACGAGGTGTTTAAAGTGGTTCTCTTTGCATGCAAAAGAACATGCTGGAAAAAATGAATTCTGACAGTTATATTTGTTGTTTTTCAGAGAGTCTATGAACCCGCAAAGATTAAACGCTGGGCTATTGTGAATTTCTCTGCAACTAACAAATCGTTTCAAGTGTTCGAGCAACTTGTGAAATGTGCAAAACAAAAAGGACTGGTACAGTCCTCAAGCATGTGCATTCTGATTTTTGGAACATCACTTACAATTTGGTTTGATCTTTATATCCTAATTACCACTGCAGCTCGTCGAACCATTATTGAAGATCTTTGAAGAGGATTCTCATTGGACAAAATGTTCTTTGACAGTTAGAGTGGATCAAATGTTTCAACAAATGAGGAAGGCCTTATCCGACAATCCTCCAGAGTTTGTTCTATGCATCCTGGCCAAGAAAAACAATGACAATATCTATGGTAAGTTGAGGAGTTTGGGTACTTTCTTTGATTATCTTCTTTAAAATGTATTTTTTTTAATTTCTTGTAAGTGTATCTAACTTGAAGGTCCATGGAAGAAGAGATGTGTGGTGGAACATGGCATTGTCACTCAATGTTTAGCTCTCCCAAAACTTAATGATCGTTCTTATATGACAAATCTTGTATTGGATATCAATGCCAAAGTGAGAAGGCCTATCACTCTCTTCCATATCATTTGCTTCACATAGTTTCCATCTTTTTAAACCCATCCAAATCATTTAAAACTGCTCTTCATTTCACAGCTAGGAGGTTTGAATTTCGTAGTGCCTATAGAATGCTTGCCTTTAATTTCCCAAGTCTCTAAGGTTCCTACAATGATTTTGGGGTTGGATATTACCCGTGGGGGCACTTACCAGCCCAACATGCCATTTTTTGCAACGGTAAAGTTTATTTGATTGTTTGTTGGTGCATTATTTAAATACACACAAGGTGAGTAATTCTGGTTTTTCATTATATCAGGTGGTAGGTTCAAGGCAGTGGCCCTCGATCTCACGCTATGTAGCAACAGTGAGAGTTCAATCACCCAAGTTTCAAATGATAGATTTCTTATTCAATCCACAGCCCAACAATGAAGATAAAGGCATAATTTGGTACGCATTCTTTACTGTGTTCATAACTAAGAGAACAAATGGATCATACTATCAGTATCCAAATAAATTATTTTATATGATTTCTAATTACTTGTGATTTCAGGGAGCTGTTTCAGGAATTCTACACAAGTTCAGGTGGCCAAAAGCCTGAGCAGATTTTCATTTTCCGGTATGCTTGCATGTGATCACTGATTTGAGTGAACGTTATTTTGTGTTCCATGGTTGGAGTGACTTAGCTGTATTTGACTCCTCACACATTGTTCAGGTCTGGAGCATATGATTCACAGTTTGATCAAGTATTGAACATTGAATTGGATCAAATTATACAGGTACTCACTCTGATATATTTCTTCAAATTGGTTGAGTATTTTGGATTTGATAACACAGGCCATGTCGTTCCATTATTGCAGGCCTGTAGATTTCAGTCACGCTTTGAAAAACTTCCCAAGTTCACGGTGATTGTCGCACAGAAGAAACATTGGACTAAATTTTTCCTGAAAAGTTCTAGCTATAATGTACCCCCAGGTTAGCTTTCACATACCCTATCATGAATTTTATAAAAATTCATGCTTTTTCATCAACAAATGTCGCAAAATTTTTGTTTTTCTTGGTTGGTGATAAAATATAGAAATAATTGCTTATGTTCTTCCTATTTCAATTGCCATCCAAGTTACCCTCTGAGATATTTTCAGTAGTACCATCTATTTCCTGAAGAAGGATTTACCACATGCAGGGACTGTTGTCGATACTGGAGTTTGTCACCCACGATACAATGACTTCTACATGTGCTCTCATGCAGGAATTATTGTAAGTTTTCTCATAAAGACGTTATCGTTTGTTTATTCAAGGCATATAATTGTATTATATAAAGCTGAAAAGATATTTAAATGTCATTTGACAACAAAGATATAAGTACTTCTGTTATTAGAATTGATCCTCAAAGAAATGTTTTCACTATTCCGTCTAAGATATGGATTATGATTTATACTATTTTTTACCCACATAAAATAAACATCTTTTAAAGTATTAATAAAAAAGATAGGTGCATCAGTCACCCCTCTTCTCTCTCTTGTATTACCACACAGTAACCACATTAAATTGGGGATAAAATTTGTATTTTAAAAAGATGTACAATTTATAAAAAAGATTAAGAGGACAACCACAGATGAAAATGGTTTATATAATAATGATAATAAGTTTCCAAAGATTAAAAATGGGTTAAGTTTCAAAAAATTTTAACCTTCCAAAGGGAGCCTAAGAGATTGACTATACTAAGTACATTCACATAACACTACCATTATATTTTGGCAGGGAACATCAAGACCAACACACTATCATGTTCTTCTAAATGAGATAGGCTTCTCAGCCGATGCTCTACAGGAACTTGTTCTTGCGCTCTCACATTCGTGAGTTCATCTATCTCAAGCTGTTATGTGCAGCAAATCATCATTTTATTTCCTCGGTTCGATTATGATAAGTGGAATTGTGGCTGCATTGATACAGGTACCAGAGAAGCACCACTGCTGTTTCAATAGGTATTCTGGATTTTTATTCTTAACTATAACTCCCTATATTTACATCCAGTTAGCTTCACAAGCACACACTAGCTACAGATATGACTATCTAACCTACTAAATTCTATGGGGTTAAATATACCATCTTTGTTGAATTCATCTCTGCATCTTTACATAGTTTTTTAGTCTAATTTGAAAATGATGCTTCTGTTGCAGTTGCGCCTCTATACTACGCGAACTTGGCTGCAACTCATGTATCTGAATTCATCAGGTCCAGTGATGAGACTGAGTTCCCCTCCAACCACAGCAGAAGTGCATCTTCAGGGGGCATTACAGTGCCAGAATTGGCAAGCATTCATCCCAAATTGCGCAATATGACATTTTTCTACTGATGGAGGGAAGGTAAGTAGTTTGGCTTTGTAGATTTGGTTCCATTTGAGAATACTTATTGGTTTGGATGACTTTTAGGATCCCTTCATGTTCTTATTTTCCTGTGAACTTTTTGAAACTCAAGATCTGATATTTGGTGGGCATTATTGAAAGATTTTCATAAAAGATCAATGACATTTGACTTAATTGTCTTGCACATGAAAAATGTAAACTCATGTTTGTGAGATCGCATACTTAATCATGCATCTTCGTTAAAAAAATAAAGTATATACTCCAATGCCAAAAAAAAAAAGCAGGATTTTATGTAAAGACTACATGTAACAATGCCCATCTTTTATTTTATGTTCATATTTTCCAATTAGTGGTATGAATTATTCTCATGCAACTCATATAAACTTATTCTATTGGATCTTGGCATTTTATTATTATTTTTTTGTGAATATCTACTCCTTTTAAAAGATACAAGCACCACAATAAAAGGTGAAATAATGAGAATCAAATGGAGATTCTTATTGACCATAAGTTTGACATTCCAAAAAAAAAAAAAAAAAAACATTTTTTCGCAAGCCCCATAAAAAAAACCATTATATTTAGAGGTCTTGAATCAAATGGAGGAAAATTAAAAAGAAAAGAAAATACAAGAGCTTGCACCCTTGTACTGAGTCTCTCACACACATACACACACCAAAAAAAAAAAAAGAGAGCCATAAGTAGAAGTCATCACATACACTCCATCAACAATTTATCTTCTTTAAAAGTTGTGTGTCCTGTCAGGTTATATCAATGGGATATGAGAATTATATATATATTAAGTATCAAAAGTTGGAAAAGCAGAAGAGATGATGTAAATACCACGATCATCTTCATCATCAGCATAGATTGAATTTTAACATACAAATTGGTTATGTGATGTTAAAGCAATGTTGGAAAACAAGGTGTTCATAAATTCCTATAACTAGTGTCAAATTGTCAATGCACTAAGCAGTTGATGAAATAGCATAATATGAATATAACACCATAATCAATTTCAGCATTAATTGGAATAGATAGTCTGAATTCTAGATTCATAAAATCCTATAGCTTGAGTTAGAGGTGCTAAACACAACAACATATAGCATAAATGAAATAAAATACCACAAATACTTTGAGCATGTCACTAGTATTACCTCTTAATCAAGATTTAGAGTCGTTAACTGATTCCTCTTTAGATGCAGGAGCTCCACACGTCTGCTTGAACATGTGATTCAAAATTTCATGTTATGTTAAAAAACACTCTTCCAGTGTTTGTTATGCTACAACCACATTTCCGTTATCCCATGGTTGTTGTTCATACGGCTTTTCCAATGCCACATTCTAATCCACTATTAGATGATTGAATACTATTATCGCCCGAGATTTCCATCCCTGCTACAGAGTGTTATAATGTGTGTTTTGAGTATACATGTTCTAAATCATTTTATCCTCCACTATCTCAAAATTTAATGAATTTGATACAAATGTATCAAGAACGCAAAAATCAAACTTGTAACTGAGCAATAATAATAATGAATTGGATCTCGTTGAGCTGATGTGAAATATGTGACTAATGTGCTAGATATATACACACATTATCATTAGATTTTGGAATATATTCCATAGCAATTTTGGCATGCATGCATCCATGCCTTTCGTGTCTTTTTTAATTTATCTATTATACTAAGTGAAAATGTTTAAGTTTTTAAGTCAATTCTTTTGTAAAATTTTCATTTTTCAAATTTATCTCTAGGCAGCGTGTGGTTGCACGACTGTCAAATTGTGCAACCAAACAGATTTAATGTAACAACTTCCTATAAAATTATTTTTAAACCTAGCATTTGTAGAAAATCAGTTGTGCAATCTTGTTACCAAACGTTAGTTATTAATTATGTTTGATTTTAGGTTAAAGGTAAGAATGGAAATAAAAAAATTATATATTTTTAATATTTTAAAGGATAACGTGATATATTTATCAAATCTATCTTTTCGAAACCACAAATTATTAATTTCAGAAAAAATTATTTAAATATGTAATTTTAATTTGTATATTAATTAATTCTAGGTTTTATATATAATTAGATTTATTAACAAACTAATTTAAAAACATGACCAATTATTTTAAAATAAAATAACGTTTATAACAATATTAATATAACATATGACACGTTAAATAATGTTTTTTTTTTTTTTTAGAAAATGTAGATCTTGCTATGACACTTTTATTATTAAAAGTGGGTTATAAGTCTGAATTGGGGATGAGAGGATACAGATAAAAAAATAAGAAGAAAAAAGACAATCATGACATAGAAACAAAAGACACGGGGGGTTTGAATGATTAATAGGCGTGATATCTACCAATTACTTCAAGAGACTCCCCCCACACAATTCTATGCTACTACAAGATGATATCTAAACGGCCTCTGTCGAGAGAAATCCCTCATCTCTACTCCGTGATAGAGAGGGACATTATCTCCATATCGCACCATGGACACGTTAAATAATGTTATAAAACATAGTGATTGAATGTAAATATTTTTAAAAATCAGAATTATATCAAACCTAACCAAACTAAATGAATAATCAGTTTGATGATGGGGTGTATATACCCAAAAACGCATTTTATAATCGATATTTGAGTCTGGTGTGGGCATATTCGGATTCCCCACATGTAGATCGAGTATTATTTTGAATTTTATAAATATTATTTGTATTATTTAAAATTTATTTCATAAATATTTATGTAATTTGAATTTTTTAAAATATTTTAAACCTATCACATACTTTATTAATAATATTTTAATTATCACGCAAGACTAGTTTTTTTTTTTATTATACTAGTACATTCACATCACACAGTCACTATATTAGGCGCATAAGACCAAAATGCATTAATCGTGTATTCAATCTTTCTTCAATACGACCTAATTAATTATTTTGATAACTGTGAGACTTTTTTATTTCTTTTTTAATTCTGAGTCTTGGGCGCCGGAAAGAATCCAAGTTCTTTACTGTGATTTTTCCGTAGCTTGCACCCTAAAAAAACATAACCTATGTGATCATATCTATCTATGATAGAGTAGACAACCCTATGCATGAGAGGAATTATTCACTGAGGACAGAGCTTTGCTCGCTTCCATGTGCTACTTCTTTCCATTCTCTTTATTTATGATTTAATGTGATTCATGTGTTTTTATATTGTCAAATATAATTTCTAGGTATTGTCCTGGTTGAGTTTATCAATGCACATTTTCTAATACGACCTTGTAGAAGTCTCATCAGTTTTTTGAGAGAATCCTTTTAAATTTTTTTGAAGAGAAAGCCTATTCTTCTTTTTAGGAAGAGAGAGAGAGAGAGAGAAAACCTATTATAATATGATCACCTGATTGGATATTTATAAAAGAGAGTGAGTTTGTCATTTGAAAGGATTTTGAGTGGGATTCCACCCATTCGGTTTTGGATAGGAACAATAAGTGTAGAATCTATCAGTATTTTTATATCATAATTTTAATTTTGTTTGAAATTTTATTTGGAATTTATTTTTACAATTATAATCAATATCCTGATTCAAACATTATGAAACACATTGTCATTATTTTGGTATCAAACATCCATGTGTTAGACCCCATGTTATAGTGGCATAACCAATCACATATGAACTCCATGGTGCAAATCTCATTTTAACCCTATGCTGCATGGTGTTGTCTATTGACATAATTATACACATATGGGTGCAAATATCCATTATACCTCAATTTTCCTTTGTAATGTGAGTTTTAACTCTACAGGTTCTAAATCATTCAGTATCCTCCACTATCTCAAAATTTAATGAAAATCTCAAACAAGGAAAAAGTGATACATTGTATCGGAATGCAAAAATCGAACTTGTAATTGAGCAATAATAATAACGAATTGTATCTAGGAGAGATAATGTGAAATATGTGATTAATGTGATATATATACACACACACACATTACCATTGGACTCTTGTTTTGGAATATATTTCATAGCAATATCGGCGTGCTTGCATCTATGCCTTTTATGTGTCATGTTTTAATTTTTACTAGTATATTCACATCACACTAACATGTTTTCACTCTGTCGCATTCCTGAGTTCATCTCTCTCAAATTGTTATATGCAGCAAATCATCATTTTATTTTCTCGGTTCAATAATGATGAATTGAATTGTGGCTGCACTGATACAGGTACCAGAGAAGCACCACTGCTGTTTCAATGGATAATCTGGATATTTATTCTTAATTATAACTCCCTATATTTACATCCATAATAGCTTCACTAGCACACACTAGCTATAGATATGAATATCTAACCTACTAAATTATATGAATATATTGTCATTGTTGAAATCATCTCTGCATCTTTACATAGTTTTTTAAGTCTAATTTGAAAGTGATGCTTCTGTTGCAGTTAAGCCTCTATACTACGCGAACTTGGCTGCAACTCATGTATCTGAATTCATCAGGTCCAGTGATGAGTCTGAGTTCCCCTCCAACCACAGCAGAAGTGCATCTTCAGGGGGCATTACAGTGCCAGAATTGTCAAGCATTCATCCCAAATTATGCAATATGACATTTTTCTACTGCTGGAGGGAAGGCAAGTGGTTTGGATGACTTTTAGGACCCCTTCATGTTCTTATTTCCCCTCTGAACTTTTTGAAATCAAAATCTGATGTTTGGTGGGCATAATTGAAAGATTTTCATGAAACATCAGTCACATTTAACTTAATTGTCTTGCACATGACAAATGTAAACTCATCTTTGTGACATTACAATACTTAATCATGCATCTTCGCTAAAAAAATAAAGTATATACTCCAACACAAAAAAATGCAAGATTTTATGTAAAGACTACATGTAACAGTGCCCATCTTTTATTTTATGACCATATTTTCCAATTAGTTGTATGAAGTATTCTCATGCAACTCATATAACCTTATTCTAGTGGGTATTTTATTATTATTTTTTCGTGGATATTTTACTCCTTTGAAAAGATACCAGCACCACTATAAATGGTAAAATAATAAGAATAAAAAGGAGATGAATAATCTAATTCCAGCTTCTTATTGACCGTAAGTCTGACATAAAAAAAAAAACAATTATATCGCAACCCCCCATAAAAAAATCATTATATCTGGATGGTCCTGAGTCAAATGGGGGAAAATAAAAATAAAAAAAACAAGAGAAAACACAAGCGCTTGTACCTTGAAAAAAAAAAAAAAAAAAACTGAGAGAAGGCCATCCGCAGCTCTAAGTGCCTTTTTGAAGTAATACTCTCCATCAACAACCTTTCAAAATCTTGGTTCTTCTTGAAAAGCTTTGTGTCCTGTCTTGTTATATATATCAAGTATCAAAAGTTGGAAAAGCAGAAGAGATGATGTAAATACCATGATCAGCTTCATCATCAGCATAGATTGAATTTTAATGCATACAAATTGGTTATGTAATGTTAAAGCAATGTCAGAAAACAAGGTGTTCATAACTTCCTATAGCTAGTGACAAATTGTCAACGCACAAAGCAGTTGATGAGATAGCATGATATGAATATAATACCATAATCAATTTCATCATCAATTGGTATAGATGGTATGAAATTTTGCATACATGCTGGTTTATGATGTTAAAAAGAATTCCAGAAATAATATATTAAGTGTTCATAAAATCTTATAGCTTATGTTAAGAGGCACTAATTAGCATAAAGCATAGATGAAATAAAATGCAGTATTACCTTCTGATAAGTAATGTCCCACTTCAAGATTTCTGGTCGTTTGGAGAGTCATCAACTGATTCCTCTTTAGATGCTGGAGCTTCACACATGTCTGCTTGAACATGTGATTTAGAATTACATATTATGTTAAAAAACACACTTCCAATGTTTGTTATGTTTACGACCAAATTTTCGTTATCGCACGCTTGTTGTTCACATTCTAATCCATTATTAGATGGTTGAATACTATCATCATGTGTAGTAGAGATATGTTGACCCGAGATATTCATCCCTGCTAGAGGGCGTTGAACCTCTGCTTTAATATTGGCATTGTTGTCAGGATGATCAGGTTGCATTCCAGCCCTAGCTGAAGACTCCTGATTTTCTGAGGTAGTTCGCCATGTCATGTAATCGCGCCTTCGTATTTTGTTACCCTATCAGTCCAAGTAGAAAAAAATTATGATAGTGAGGTGATAAAAAAAGCAGAGAAGAAGCACATGGTTTTCACCAAAACTTTATTAGCACATATATTAATAAATATCTAGAAAATGTTAAAGGCAAGAGATTAATGGATAACCTGCACTTCTATAAAGGTGGAGCTCCGCAATGCATCTAAAATGAAAGGGATATCTCTGGTCATACTCTGAAGCTGCAAGTTTAGATAAAAACCATATCTTCAGAGACATTAGAGAGATTTCAATGTCATATAAAACTGTAATCCTAATATCATGAGTGACACAAAATGTCAGCTATTAAAATTCAAGTTATATATGAATTGAGTATAAAAAAAAATTACATATGAATGAAGTGAATTAAGTGATAACATACTCTTTTGAAGGTTGCAATTTTATTTATTGAAACCCATCCTTGATCATCTAGTTGCCTTTTCAAAAAAAAATCTGTTGGCAAATTTTGGTCACTACAAAAACAATGGGACACAAATCATATAAAAATTTGAATGTTACAATTCCTGGAAAAATAATATATTTAATATACAATAATTTCATGTAAAGCTCAACCAAATAGGAAAGAAAAAACAATTTTAATTACCTGAAATAATACTCTACTTGTCTCACCACATTATTTCTCAAGGTTAGCCTGTGAGGGTGAGGATTATGAGAATGTATTTGGTGAGGTGGAGGTCCTCTTCTTGATATCTCTGGATGAGCAGGACCTAAAATCAAGAATATGAGCTATTGTCAAGTAAGTCATAAAAAAACATAGCAAAACATGCACCATCAAATGATACAACAATGATATATACCTGTAAAAGATTGTCCATTGACGAAGTTAGGTGGACCAAAATAAGGTCCTGGTACAACATCTTGAAACATATTGTCACTGTTTTGGGGATCAAAGATCCATGGGTGGGACCACCCCATGTTCACATTAACATCCCATGGTGCAAGATGTTGTCTGTTAACATGATCATATGGATATTGGTGAAAATATCCATGATGATCCCCTGGGAGTGGAGGATAGAAGTTCATCTGAGCGTTGGGTCTTCCACCTTCATGATTGTATGGTATATAACTGTGCATGGGATTCTCAAAACCAGAATTTATCATCCCATGATAATATGCTTCTGGATAAATGGGGTACAAATGTGGAGCATTCTCATAATTGTTGAAACTCTGAGAATGGGACCAAAGTGGACGTGTGCCATTTGTAGGAGCATTGTGTTGTTGATTTAATTGTTGGTTATTATTCAAATGATGATTATTGCTCACACCAAAAGTTGAGGTATGATGCCTTATAGGTCCCTGGAATAAAACAAACATTTCCAATAAGCAATAAACTACTTCACCATTAGAACTTGCATCAAAACTAACATCTTAAACAAAAAATAGATGTTTATTCTTCTTGGGTTAGTTTGTCAAGGAGTTTAGTTTTAATTTTAAGGAATAAAAAGTCTATCAATTTTGTTCATATTCACATTTATTAAAATTAAAATAAAAAATGAGGATGAATGTTATTCCAGCTTTTAGATAAAAAAAATATCTTCATTTTAATTTTAAAATTAGACAACTATTCACAGTTTATCCTGATTATTTCTAATTATTTTTTATACCAAACAGGGATAAATTATTCTCTTACTCATTTATCCCCTTATCAAACCAGCCTAGTGTGTCTAACATTCCATCAACTTTTATATTCTACAGGGTACATTTCCAAAGAAAAAAACAAGTTTTTTCAGTGTATATACAATATAATTTATACAGCTGCAACAAGAAGTCTTTCACTGCTTAAAATTTAAGAGAAAATCAACACATTAAAAGAACCACTTTTCGCCAGTTGAAGCCGAACTTCATGCCCCAAGAGTAGTTTCAAACACACATCAATCAGTCCTTTAAAACCTTAACTAAAATGAAAAAGAACTCTAAACCCTAGGAAGGATTATGAACAGACGGGTTTGTGAGTTATAATAACCAATGTATTGGTATAACAAATATTTCAGTTCAAAATAAATATAATATATATATATATATATATATAGTTTTCGAAAAACTGTAGATTTTTGCCACCACCATCTCCTGTCGATCACCAAATAAATCATGACAAAAGATTGTGCAGCAAAAATAGTCGTGGGCCCCGGCCTTCACGTGAAGACCAACAGAAAAGTCATATGCAATGTCAGCCCATCACATTCGCATTCATTTTCCCTAGAAGTCAATCACCAGGCCCAGGCCCAGGCCCATCGGCTGGTCTGCCGTCCAACCAAACAATATAGTGCTATTACGCTATGTTTTTTTTTTCACGTCAAAACAGAGTCTTATATACCACATTAGAAATTCAGTAAAACATATACATGTTGCATATACCACATAAAATATTTTATTATACTTACTAAAAATGAATTCATTCAACTTGAAATAGAGTTATATGCATTTGTATCAAAACATATGTCTCATAAGATGATACTTAATATTTTTTTAAAAATGAAAACATATGAGGTTTGGGTTTTGATCGGTGAATATGACTCAGTCTAACATTTTTCAATATTTAATTTCCCATAGTATTTAATAATATAGTTTTTTTTTGTTAACATTGTCAGTTTTATGAAATATTGAATATGCAGTTGATTAGTTCATATAGAATTTATTTAGTATATGTTATTTTTCAATTTTTTTAAAAAAATTATTTTCAGGTTTTTTTGTTAAAATTTTTACGTTTGTTATTATTTACTTTTTTTTCCCTGTTTTTTATCCCTATATTATTGGGTTTTGGGTTTTGTATTTTGTTCTTGGATTTGTATTTTACCTGGATTTTATTTTAATTATTATTTATTTACAAATAACAAAATATTATAAGTCACATGTTATTTTTTTTTTCTTTTTCATAGCCAGGTTTTTTTTTGTTCCTTTCTTTGTTTTTATTATCTTATTTATTTTTTATTGGGATTTTCTGTTTTGTTTTTGAATTAATTTATTTAATTTTTAAAGCTTATCTATATTTTTTAGTTGTTTAAAAATAAAAAATTAACTTTTAAAAAGCTATTCAGTTTTTTTATGATAGTAAAATGAATAAATTATGTGAATTTAAAGTCCCATTTTAAAAACACTAGATTATCAAATGAAACAATACGATATATATTGAATGAAATAACCAATAATATAAGGATGTATCAAAGATCTTCCTCGGGATGCACTGTGATGAGTCTATAGTTGATGTTAATTAAGGAATTGACTGGATTTAGTCTTCGTATGCTTTAATATTTTTTTGTAATACAAATTAAATATATACTCTCTCCTTATCCATAAAAGTATATGAATTAATAGTAACAACAATAAAAACATTATTCAGAAAATAACACTAATAAAAACAAAAAAGATCATCCATATGTTTATTCGGCTTATTATCTATGATGGAAATCCATCCAAAAATCGTATAAAAAATTATTTAAAAATTAAAACATTTATCTTTCAAAAGACTCAAATAAACATTTCACACAATGGATATAAAAAAATTGAAGAAATAATTTTTCATACCTGAGAATGTAAACGGGTTCGGGGAGAGTTCAAAAGCTCTCTTCTCAGCGGCCCTCTTTGAGGAGGAGGCACTCCAACTGCATTTTCTTCTGTATTTGTTGGAGATGTCATTGAATTTTTATTTTTTATTTTATGAAAAATGAATTTGTTACAATGTGATTATATATTTATAGAAAATAAAGTTTGTTATTTGAAAGGATTTAGGTTGGATTCCACATCTTGTTTCAGATAGGAATAATAGAATCCATGAATATCTTTATATCACAATTTAAATTATCTTATATAAATATCTTTATATCACAATTTAAATTTTGTTTGGGGTTTACTTTGTTTAAAAAATTGGGAAAAAATTAATTCAGGATCCTTATGGTTATCAATTTATTATTTTTAGATCCCTAAAACTTTTTAAATTTTTTTAAGTGTCTAAGACAATAGAAAATTATTTTGAAGCCCTTTCATGAGGAACAAAAATGTCCCTTTCCCACAATTTCATATACATTGTTCGTATTTTCATGTATATTGAAAAATATCTCTTATACATTATTAACACTTCCATATACACTACACATTTTAATGATTAGAACATATACATCTTGATATTTGAGTTTTAGAAATGTTTCATTTAGAAATATACTTATCTTGATATTAAGAATCATTGTGATTGTGTGGAAGGGAGATGGGCATAAACAACCAACAAGAAAATACAAGAGTGAAATGGGAAAGAAATGGAAAAAAATAAACCCATGGAAATACCGATAAAAAATACATTCACTAAAGACTAAACTAACTAATTCAAAACTTCAAAAGTGATAGGGACCTAAAATTAATATGAGGATAACTTTGAGGACCCGTAGATAAGTTCATCAGATTTTGTATCGGATTTTATTTTTACAATTACGACGTCACATGCGAGTAGGGTCTCTCCCCTGTGGCCAATCACGTACGTCATCATCCAGTCAACATTGACCGTCGATTCAGAAAATCAAATGGTCTCCATTAAACGCAAAAAAAAAAAGGGAATTTTTTTCGCATTGAAACATCGTCACCATAAATAAAGCCATCCGTCCCTTCCCGCAAACCCTAACCCTCATTTTCGCTCAATCGAACCGATTCATCCATCCATGGCGAAGAAACGAAAGCTCACCCCGAAATCCGGCCCGTCCGCCTCCGCCGCCGAAGAAGAAACCCCAACCCTCGAAGAGTCGACCCTCACCGCCGCCGCTTCAACCGAAGAAACCCTAAACGAAGGAGAGACGCTCTACGAAGAGGAGACCTACGAAGATGAAGAAGACGACGACGAAACCCCCGATCAAACCGAAACCCCCTCTTCCGCCGACGTCGGCGTCGGCGGTGGGGATGCAGAGCCGGGGGATATCGAGCCGGAGGCGGTGGAGAAGCTCCTGGAGCCCTTCACGAAGGAGCAGCTGATCGAGCTCCTGAAAGAGGCGGCGGAGGCCCACCCTGACGTGATGGACCGAGTGACCCGGTCCGCCGAGTCCGATCCGGTCCATCGCAAGATCTTCGTCCACGGCCTCGGCTGGGATACCACCGCCGAGACCCTCGCCGAGGCCTTCCGGGGCTACGGAGAGATCGAGGACTGCAACGCCGTCCGCGACAAGGTCTCCGGGAAGTCCAAGGGCTACGGGTTCATCCTCTTCAAGACCCGGGTCGGGGCACGTCGGGCCCTTTTGGAGCCCCAGAAGAAGATTGGGAACCGCATGACGGCCTGCCAGCTGGCGTCCGCTGGGCCCGCCCCAACCCAACCCCCGGCCTTGCCTGTGTCGGAGCACACGCAGAAGAAGATCTATGTGAGCAATGTCTCGGCGGATCTTGACCCGCAGAAGCTGCTTCAGTTCTTTTCAAAGTACGGGGAGATCGAGGAAGGGCCGTTGGGGATGGATAAGCAGACGGGGAAGCCAAAAGGTTTCGCCTTGTTCGTGTATAAGTCGGTGGAGAGCGCGAGAAAGGCTTTGGAGGAGCCACACAAGAGCTTTGATGGTCATATATTGCACTGCCAGAAGGCCATCGATGGGCCGAAGCCAAACAAGGTGGTTGGCATGTTCCCCCACCAGAACCCGCGCCCGACGCACTTTCCGAGGAGTGATAATACTGGCTTTGCAGGGGGGCCTGGGCCTGCACATATGGTCGGCCAGTCCCCGGCTGTGGCTGGTGGAATGGGTTATAATCCAGCTGCAGCAGGGCCTGGGGCTGTCGCTGGGTTTAACCCGGCTATTGGGCAGGCGATCACGGCTCTGCTTGCAGCCCAGGGTACTGGCCTGGGGCTTACGAATCTCCTGGGCACTGCGGGTGCTGGGTCTGTAGTGAACCCAGGGGGTGCGCAGATGGTGAATAATGGGCAGCATGTGATGCAAGGTGGGTATGCGAATCCGGCTGCTAACCCTGCCATGATGGGTGGGTATGGGAACCAGCCTGCAATGCAGGGTGGGGGATATGGGAACCCACAGATGGGACAGGGGAGTGGGGGAAGGGGCCAGACAGGATATATGGGAGGATACACGGGCCACTAGGTAAGGACTCTGGTAAGTTTGCCAAGGTGGAATTTATCGTTGTTAGATTGGGTGTGCTATTTGCATATTTAAATATTCAATTTTAATGCTAATTTGAGCAGAAGGTTTTAGTCAAAGGTTAACCTATGTCTATCATAGAGCTTAGTCATTAAAAAATAATTAGGACTCTTGCATGTTTTTGTAGAAGTATTATTTGGTGCTTTTGACATGGTTTTGTATGATTTAATTGTTGTGGACATGGTTTAATTTTATTTATCTATCGTGTATTGATATAAGTTATTTATTGGAAATTTATAACACGTAAAATCATGTATAGAATACCCATTGTAGGATTAAGATCACATTGATTTGATGTGACTTTTGAAGGTTCTTCAGGACAAAACTTTCAAATCCATATATATTTGTCTTCAAATGTAACAGTATTTAAGAAAGATTTTATCTTTTCATGTCTTCTTTTAGAAATTTTTATTACTTGGGCTATTTAACACCCTCCATAGCATTTCATTATTTTTCTGAAACAGCATAATTGTGTAGATCTGTGTATTTTGAAAATTTATGCAATTGAGTAATACAGGCACATGTTTATGTGAATATTTTTTTGTGACTCACATGTGCACAAATGCTTCTGATGGCTTTGCAATTCTGGATACTGGCCAAAATAGGGGATGGTACATGAGATGAAAAATCATTGATCAATGTTATGGAGTATTAAAAATGGAGGTGTTTTAGTGAACTTACCTGAAGTAGATGGTAAAAGGCTTGTTGGTATGGTATAATGTACGCATGTGTCTCACTTAGTTCATGCGTTGAAATCATTGCTCAGGGAGTGTTTTTGGGGTACTTATTACAAAAATCTTGTAGTTGACCATTGTGCTGTGCTAACAATCCAACAGGCGGGCCCAGGTAGGGGTGAGGTTACCTAAATAGGGAAAAAATGTGGTGAGGCTAGTGCCACAATGTAGTCTCACATTGGGGTTTGATGAATGAATTTTGTCTGTGCCTATATATGATATATTCTTACACAATGAGACATGTTTTTAAAGTTGTGAGTTTATGGGTAAAATGGATGATATAGTTTTGTGGTGTGAGCCTAGGTTATTGCATTTGATATGAGAGTTGAAATTGCTTCACAGGTTTGTTAAACCCCATGGAAGGTCAGTAGATTCACATGGAAGGGAGGTGACCCAAGTAGGGGTGGTGTGGTGTGGTGAGGGTAGTGCACGGGTTAATCTACCTCCCGATTGTAGAAGATTGTTTATGTTTAAATGGGAGAATAGATTCATCTACATCAAAGATACGTTTTAAAACCGGGAGTTTTATGTATAAGCGAATAATATTTTATGGTGCTAGCCTGAGGCATAAGTAGATGTATTCTCAGTATGAAACTTACAAGTGTGGAAACAAACAGCATAATTCTAATGTTTGTCGACATTAGAAGTCAAATTTTTCTAGCTGCACTACTCTGTTTGGTCAATGCATTAATCTGTGCCACTGAGAAGAACTTTACTTCTCCACTTTTAAGTCCTTGTTTAATGTCCTCTGTAGCACCCTCATATTTTATTTCCTTTTCATGAATTTATAATCTGCATCACAAACCAACTATAGATGTATCCTTCTAGCAAAGTTTTTAAAATTTTTCTTTATCAAAAAAACAACTATAGATGTGACTTGGATGAGTGCCATGATATTTGGTTAATTTAAAGTTTTGTTTCATAAGGAATTGCTTGATGATGAAATTTTCCTTGTGTAATTATTTACAAAATCACTAAATAATATGTTTTCTAAGTAGATTGCATTAAGATTTCATTGGCCTCTCAAAGTCATTGTTTATATGTTGTAGGGATTTTTGGACACAACTATTCTGCTTCGAGTACTTGCATGGTTTTTTTTTTTTTGCATTTTTTAAATTTGAGTACATGCTTCGAGTACTTTTTTCCCTTTCAAAACTGCAGTTACATCTTGTATTGTTTCGTTTTGCTAATCACTTATAAATTTGCCCTTTTAAATTGTGGACAGATGTACTTCTGGAGTTCCTGCTACTGCGGTCATGCAATTTCCAAAATATGTTGTGATGAAGTTTCAGTATTCAGCTATTAAAAACTTGTGTTTTCGGATCTGTCTTCCACAGCTTTTCTTTAATTTTTCTTTTTCCCCCGTGAAAACAATGTAGTATTTGGAGCTTTTATGTTTTATTTCTTAAAAGCCTTTTAAATGGCTAGTGATTATTGTGTAAAAGCTCTTTTTCAGCTTCTGAGGGTGTCTTTGACTATCAAGCTCTTTTAATGCCTTAGGTTGGACTGAGATCTCTTTCAAATAAAATTTCTCTTTAGTTTATCTGTTCTTCAAATCTAATGGTGTTTGTTGAATTCTTTATGCACTTTATTGCAAGAGTTGCTGTTGCTTTTAAGAATTGGTTGGTATTTCCTTCATTATAGATCTTGCATTTTACATTGTTTATTTGTAGTACTTTGATAAAAACTGTTAAAGGCAACATGTGTTTTTCTAGTGGTTGTTTGTGAAATATGGGCTAAGACTGTTATATGTATTGTGGATCCTCACCAAGTTTGATATTGCAGGATTTCTCTCGAAGCATTGCGTGCGGCCTCTTTTTCTTGGCTTAGGGCACTGATAATGCCTTTTTTTATTGGCCCCAGCAAGCTGAGAACTAGTAAATAGATCTTGCATCACAATTGTGTTTTGCAGTTAAACTGGACACTTTTTAGATCGAAATCATGAGTTAAAATTAACTTTTCTGTTGACAGTCTTGAAAAGGTCATGCTCAATGGGTTTTTTTTTTTATTAAAAACATTTTCAATTGGCAGCCGGTCAAAAGGTCATTTTTTCCCAGATCAGTCAAATAGTTTTTTTTTCGCTATGAGTTTGATTTGAACTAAGTGGTGTTTGATTTCTAATAATCATTTTTTTGCTTGTTGTCTTCCTCGACTTGTTTAAGGGCTCCTAAAGTTTTCTATCTACTTTACATATTCAAGTAATATATTTGATTGATTTGAGGAATATTTCTTATTAAAATCTCATTCCTGAAGAGCGTCCATTATTTTTAATCTTCTGCCACTGGTAGGCTAAAGCTATTTAGATCTTCATATCTTGGGTTGACCTTTTCAACAATTGTTTTGTCGAGTAGCCAGTGGCTAATAAATATTTTTAATGGAAGCTGAGTCTTTTAGTTGTGCAGCATGTGTATAGATTTAGCAGTTAGGGCTTAAGTATGTCTGTTCATCAGTCTTCATTCAGAGAATCGCAAGGTGATTGTCTCTTCCAATTTTGGCACAAGGTATGTGTCATGACCTGGCTTTTTTTTGTTTTTTGTTCACCATGTGTTCTCTGCTGTTATTCCTTTGATACGGAAGTAGTATTATGTTTAGACCTTTTGCTTAAACTTTTGGTGGTTAAATTTGGAAAAGCTTGAAAGATAGCTTTGGGTCTCATGGGGTAGCTTTTAGAGGATTCCAATTATATAGTCTATGCCATGTAAACTAGGATTATGCAAGAAGAAAGCCATATTTGAGAAATGTTGTTTTCGGTTGAGACAACCATTGTAACTTCCAAAGCATAGTTCACTCCTTTGTATAATAGGAATTATATGAAACGTTTTCTACTTAGTGCAGAGACTACCTAGAACATTTCCATATTCTGTGACTTTTTGAAATTACCAATGCATTACCAATTGAAAGAATTCTCTTTGATATGACATTTTTTTTTGTGGGATACACCCTCCTTATGATGCCCATCTTGCTTCAAGTTTTATTCAAGAGGGACAAATATTAGCATCAGATTTGAAGGGTAGCAAGGATTGGGCAAAATCCATTATAAGGTGGTAAAAGTTGGTCAAATTCATTATAATCCATTGTATTTAACCAGGGATCCTACTTATAGATTTGCAAAATTTGGTCCACCCAGTTTCACTATAAAAGTTGTGTGCTAGATGGCTCTACTGGATATTGTAAGTTGTAATATCAATTGTGTGTAATTGACAGTGCTTTATGAATCTTGCAGATTCTTATAAGTTGCCTGCTTGGAATTGGCAGCTTTTCTATGCTAGTTTTAAACCCCAACACTTTAACTGTCTCTTCTGTCCATAGAATGATTTTCCAAATCATGACCGAAATATCTATTTGCGACAGGGTAGTAACCATATTGATCAAATTATCTTGAAAATTTATGTGCTTTGTTTGTAAATCTTTTTTGTTGTCTTGCCAGTTTAAAGTTTTAGCTTTGATAGTCTGTCAATAACTTTTGGCACTTGGAGCTCCTCTTCCAAGAATCTTCTTAACCGTCTCTGTTCATCTTTGTATGTTATTGTGATCTCACTAAGGTGTTTTGTATATCCATAAAGTTCTTTGCGAAGAGTGATCTTTAAATTGGTTTTGTTTCAAAGATGTTTTTAATTTTCAACAAACTTGTTTGTTGTTGAGCCAACAGTGTTGTAAGCTGGTCCTTTTTTGAAGGGAGTCCTAGTCTTTTCTAAATGTACAAAACATTTTGGCTTGAGAAATTTGGACAACCATCATATTGTTTTAAAGAAGTTTGCAGTACTTTCTACCTGGTATATTGAAGCATATGGCGCCAGATGCTGCATGAAAGGCCTCTTCAATGAAAAGTCCATTGATGAAACATAGTTCGTCTGCAACGCCTTATCTGAAGGATTCAATCTCAGGTGATTCAGTGCAGTGTGGGGGACTCAGTTTTACTCTTCAAGTTCTCTCAGCACCTTTTTTTCCAAAGTTGTCATGAATCCTGACAAATTAGTGGGTTGTTATTACTTGTGCTTCTGAGCTTCCGAGGTGAAAAGCTGTTTGGTGGTGAAGGTATCTCAGACTACTCAAGGTTGTATGCGCTCTAGAGTCTATTGTAATTCAAAGCTCTATTTTGGGTCTTGCATTAGGTGCATTTTTCTTATTTTAGATTTTGATTTTGCATGTCAGTTAAACGCATCTCTCTACAACCTAACAATTACAGGACAAATATATTAGAATTTTAAAAAAATAAGGGTTGGGAAATATGGAATTTTTTATTCTTTTTGATAAAATGGGATGAGTTCAAATTTAAAGTATAAAACCTCTCTAGTCCCAAGTCATGTTAGATGTGACTTTATGAGTTGATGCTAGATGTTTACATGGATTTAAAAAATTTAATATATATTGAAAAAGAAAAATTACGAGATATATGAAAAAAAATTAAATGTTAAAAAAACAGGCAGTTTTTGGTTTTCATGCTTTATTCTTTACTAAAAACAGTTATAATTATATGTGTATCTTTCATAAGCAGTTTAACCAAACAAAGGGGATGTAGCTCAAATGGTAGAGCGCTCGCTTTGCATGCGAGAGGTACAGGGTTCGATCCCCTGCATCTCCATTATTTTTATTTTTATTTTTTTTATGTGATTTGTTTAATCATCTCTTATTATTATTATTAGGTTTTCGCTTTCAAATAGAATCTTCGAATGAGACCCCAACGGACGAGGACTCTCTCGGCTTGCGGCGGCATTGACAAAGTACCTTCTCGGCTTCTCCTCTCTAAATTTACCAAAATGCCCTCCCATTAATTTGTCATTGTCAAATCTTTTCACAGACTGAATTAGCATGGAAGGAGATTTTATTTTTATTTTCTATTCCCAAGGCATATTAATTATCCCCAATTAATTTCTTTCTCACTAAACTGTGTCAACATCTAGGGATGATAATTGATAGGCATCATTCATTCAAAATTATTATTATAATATCTCAATAAGACAAACTTGAAAGATAAAAAAATATTTCAAAATGAGAAAAAACCAAATAAACATAACATCATTTATAATTAATATTTTTAATAATTTTTTTTTGGTTCTTATGAAAAAAAAAAGAAACTTTGGTTACGTTCTAGTACAATTTAATACGCTAGTTCTCAGAGTATATATTTTATTAAATTTTTTAATTTTTTTTATAAATATACTATTTAATTAATTAAAAAAAAATATATATATATATATACACACACGCACACTACATCATTTAAAAAAAAAGGGAAAAATCCATATAACCCCCTAAAATCTGGCCTAAATTCATATAACCCCCTGCAATCTTCATATATCCATATAACCCCCTCTGTCCGCCTTCTGTCAGTCAAGTTAACGGCGATGAATTTATGCAGAGGGTTATATGGATTTAAACCAGATTACAGGGGGTTATATGGATTTTTATCAAAAAAAATAATTTAATTTTTTTCTCTACACACGGTTTAAAAATTGAACTGTTTAACATTTACTTTTGAATTTTTTTCAAAATACTATGCACTTTTAATTTTAATCAAAGAAAATTGTTATTTAAATCATAAAAACATACAAGTTCACCCATCAAAGGGATATAAGTAAAAGAGATATATTCTATCTCTTGGTATTTTAAAAAAGAACTCAAAATTACTCATCCACATACAGTTTATCCCCAACAAAAATCACTCTCATGACACCAACATAAGATGTACCCCAAGATTTAATAAAAAAAAATAAAACTTATCCTCTTGGCATTTTTGAATCTTTAGAATTTTTTTTTCCAAAAACTGTTACATCTATCATATCACACATACATCTCTCATCCTTATTCCTAACACAAATAATTTATGCAAGGGTATAGTTGTCATTTAAAAAGTCATAAACTCTTATCTACCATTTATCCTTATTTTATCCAAGGTGAATCAAACAACAAAAATATCAATTTTACGTTTCCCAATGAGAATAACAGAAAAGACAATAAAATAAATATTTACAATCCATTAGATGTTAATGCATGTAAATGTTAATTTACTCCATTATTAATATGTCAGGGTACTGATTATGAAATCACATGTCATTTATAATTTTAAAAAAAACATAAATAATTTTTTTTTTAGGGAAAATCCATATAACCCTCTGTAATCTGGCTTAAATCTATATAACCCCCTGTATAAATTCATCGCCGTTAATTCGACTGACGGAAGGCGGACGGAGGGGGTTATATGGATTTTGAGGTCTGATTATAGGGGGTTATATGAATTTAGGCCAGATTTCAGGGGGTTATATGGATTTTTCCCTTAAAAAAATAAAAATGATTCGAAATATAATTTTGCGTTTTGGATGGTAAAGTATGCTAAATATAACAATTTTATTTTATATTATTTTGTAATTCAGGTTTTCTAACAGCGAAAATAGATGCCTAGATTCCAGGTGAAATAGCACAGAGTGATTCACAACCAGCCTCTCGTTGTCATGTCTAAAATTTCATCCCCCCAAAAAATACAAAAAACAAATCTTTCCTGTTCCATTGAATGCTACGGTTTTGAGCCCCACCTACCCAACCCGCCAAGTCTTTCAATCTTCCCAGTTCAACTGGGTCCTTGTTTTGATCAAAAACACATTTGGGTTTTCTTTCTTCACCTCGATTTCCCCACAAACATGGCGGTTTCGGCCTTCAAATCCACCTCCAAAAGAGGCACCTTTGCAGCAACTCCCACGGCCAGTTCTTCAAACGCCAAAGAACCCAAAACAGAGGACCCCAAGAAGAAGAAACCCCAACAGAGGCGATCGAGAAGCGTCAGTGCCGCATCGAGGAACCGAACGGAAGTCTCGTCTCCTCGGCTTCCTCTGAATATATCCGAATTTTCGGATACAAGGGACAATCCCCTGTTCAGCAGCTCAAGCCCGTCCCCACCCGATTCTCGCAAGACCCAAAGGTCAACGAGATTGGGAGAATCTGATTGTGGGTTGCATCAGAAACCAATCAAGATCGATGCTTTGGATACCCGGAGAGGGCGCGCGGCCTCGAGAAGCTCCAGCGGTTGCGGTGGAGACGGTAAGTTCTCTGGTCGGAGCCTGTCGAGGCGCCGGTCTTTTTCGAGTGGGCGTTTTGGGGATTCTGAGGTTTGGCTTTCCTTCTTATGGTTGGTTTGTTTGGGTTGTCAATTTATCAGTTTTTGATGTTATATGTTGTTATGAATCTGTAGAGTGAAATTGAGGGTGGGAGTGTATTGGATTCTAAATTGAGGAGCAAAAATGTTGGGAATTCTAAAGGAAGTATGAACAAAAAACCTGATTTGGTAATGAAATTCTCCAATATTTCGAATCAAACAAGGAATTTGAGAACTTGGTCGAGTCAACACCCTCCTTCGACGCATTTGGATAGTCCCATTGTAAGATCAATTTTTTAGCTTTGAAAGAGTTTGATGTGCTTTCTTGCAGGGGAATAGCTGCAGTAATGATTGTCATGCATTCTAATAAGAATCTCATTTAGTTTGTTTTTGTGCAGACTCCAAATTGGGAAGATGGGTCCTCGGTTTCTTTTTCGGAAATTGAGGAGGATACAATTCAGGACTTTTTTGAGCGAACAGGGGTAATTAAGTTGAAATTATAATGTTATGATTGAAATTGCTTGCTGTGCATTAATTATCATATGGTTGAGATAACTAATACTATATCTGCACATTTACTTTGTGTTTATTTGCTTAGCATAGAGATCATGGTTCTGGTTATGTGTTAGAAATTTATTTTATTTATAAAACCGTCTGTATAGAAGTAAAACTTGCTACTTTTGATGCAGGTGTAGCCTTGAAATTGCAAGTTAATACATTTCTATCATCTATACCTGTAGTCATGTGTGTCAATGTATGTATGAACATTCAATTTTTTTGTTGTCACGTGCGCATGTCAAAGGCTGAACAGAAAGAAACAGGAAATGAATCTTCATTATTATTTGTAAACAAGAAATGACACACACACATTCAGTGGTTTCTACAGATCCTGATGGTAAACCACTGAAGGACAAATCTTTTTAGAATTCACACACCAAACATATTCTTGGTTCAGGGGCTTCTAAACCATCATTGTGGTCATGGTGTAACTATACAACGAACAAGGATGCCTTCTATAGCACGTAAACAAACTTATTCCTTGTGGAGACCGATTTATAATGGACTTTAGGTTTCATTTTCAACAGTGCAGGATGCATGTTCTCACAAGATGACATGCCTTCAATCACATTCTGGTTGCCTTCATTTGTGTCTAATGGATGATTGAGTTCAATACGTGAGTAGTAGTTGTAGGAATAAATATGTTACCTATGTAGATGGAGAATGCGAAATAGTGAGCACATACAAACTCTTTTACAACTTCGTTGGGTCCCTAGTTCTACTTCCTGGACTCCATGTCTATATATACCATTCCAACAACTCACTGTGGTCTAAAGCACACCAAACTTATGGTAAACCACATTTGATGCAATATTTGAGGCTTCTATAGATGCCATTTTTATTTGTAAAATCGCTCATGCAATTGAGAGTGCTAAGTTTTCACGCATAATGAGAACCAGTATCCTATGTATTTCTCTGGGGCATCTCAAACTCTATAGAGCACTTCGATGTCTAGACGACAACATGAACTGTGCTATATATTTCATCTTTAGTGTTTACCTACCTATTGTCTTCCTATGTCAATGGGTTCTTATCTATCTCGAAACATACACAATGCAATTCCGTTTTATATATCATTTTCTTTTTCTAGCTACTGTTTTACAAAGTTTATTAATAGTTGCTTTTACTCATAATGACCTTACACTCAGGCCACTGATGGAAAGAACACAGCTTTTATCAACCTAGACAATGTCACAGATGCCAATCCTGAATTGGTTAATCCAGATGCTGTCGAGTTGATTTTTGACATCCGAAGGGAATATGCTACTAAATTTGAGGAGGTTATGTATATATGGTTCATCCGTGTTTAGTTCTTTTAGCTTCCGAGGAATGAAGATTCTTACTAGAAAAAAACTTCGTCATATTGATCATGCAGTCCCAGGAACGTGCAAGAAAACTCCGGGCAGATTTGGCTGTTGAAGAGCAGCGTGAACAAGAACTCAGTAAAATTCTGAAGCAAATACTTCCAGATTCAAAGAACTCTGCATCACGGAAGTCCCGTGTAAAGAGAAAAGTAAATTCAATGTTCTTGTATCCTTATTCATTCTTCTCATGATCTCATCTTGGAAGTAATCTCATTGAGCTGATAATTTCAGATGAGCAACGAGAGGAGGAGGATATCAAGGTGTCTGACTGAAGAAGCCATGAATTATTTTGATGAATGCGTCTCCATATCAACCTTTGGCAGTTCTGACTTCTCAGCCGCAGAGGATCCACCATTTTGTTCAGCTGCTGGTTCTACTCCAGTGGCTGACAGACAAGTTTTTCTGTCTGGATGTTCAAGTTCCTCCACCAGTCATTTACGTAGTGGCCTCATCGATCTTAACAAGGTATTTTTATGTGGTTTGATCTTTCTTTTGCTTTTCTTCGGTTTATTATGTATTGTTGTAAAATAAATTAATGGAGAGATCAATCAGATACCACCCAAATTTCTTAAACCATTTGCAGTCTTATAGGCATTTAGGGTCAGTTTGACATTTATTCTCATTATCCTTTTGCTAAAACATTAACCCCCCCCGTATGGGGTGTGACATTAGGTTATTCGCTCCGGATAGCTATAATGAGATAGATAACAATCTAGGCTGAATAAGCAACTTTTTGTTTGGTTGTCTTTTTTGTTATTCTCATTGGAAAACGTAAAAATGATTTTTTTGTTGTTTGGTTCACCTTGGATAAAGTGATGATAAATGGTTGATAAGTGATGAATAAGAGTTTATGATTTCTTAAATGACAATTATACCCTCTGGGAATAGTGTGAGAGATATATGATTGATTTGATAGATGTGACAGCTTTTGGAATCTGTGTGAGTCTGTTAGGTGAGATACATTTTTTAAAATGACAGAGAAGGGTATTTTTATCCATTGGTATAGATAAGCCTTGATAAGCAATTCCACCATTTCCTTAGAATAGTTATCAGGCCTTATCCTAGCTTATCCAGACATAACTATCGGGGTTTATTCTATCAAAACAAACAACTTTTTTTAGCTATTCTCATCTATTCTTTATTATTCTTGCCTTATGTTTCTCGCCATACGGGGGGTAAGATAAATAAATGGCGTTTGGAATCTGCCATTCTTTTTTTACTCCTGAACATTCCAGGTAACACTTTGTTCATGCCCCCTCATGGAATCTACCAGAATTGAAATCCTGGGAAAGAGGAATTCTTGTTACCAAAATGGTACTTAGTTTGGGAATGCAAATACGTAATGCAAGAAAATAATGGTTCTTTATCCCTACCCTTTCATGCAAACTGCAACTCGTGTAACACATTCTAATTTTTTTTGAGTTCTTTTGCCAGATTATATTATAACTGGATACAAGTTGACTCTGACGTTCCATAGTCCAATTATATTTTATTTTTCAAAAGATGTATGGTTCTGTTAAGTGACTTTTGCATTGCAAGTTGGCTTATGTACCTGTTCATAGATTCAACACAAGAGATTAAAAAAAAACCTAAATTCGATGATTCTCTTCTATATCCACAGGACCTGGACAATCAAAGCCAATGCTCCCTTAGTCACGAGAGTTATGACGCATCCGTGACAAGCACCAGCAGCAACACTATTAAGGAGACCAACCATATGAATGGAAAGTGGAGCCCAGAAAAGTTGATGAATTCTGATAAGCTTGAGAATGACAAAGAAATATTGAATTCTGATAAGCTGGAGGAGGATGAAATCAATCTATTTTCATGTGCGCGCGAGCCTATGCGATCGAGGGAACTTCATGACATAAAAAGCTACATAAAGAAGTTTGAAAAGGAGCAGCCGAAAGAAGAGATTGTGGATTATCCAAGCATCATGTCAAGCTACAATGCGGATTATTATAATTCATGTATGTCGGCTGAAAGCGTGCTTTATGAGAAGGTAATTCTCAGGAACAGAATAGATTTTGGAGGTCTTCTTATCTGTGATGTTAGAATACAATGATACATTATATCATTTGTATGTGTAGACAGTGTTTGTTAGACAATGCAATCTGAAAGAGCAATTTAGACAGCTTATATATTTTCATGTTATAATGTATGAATGACCTTTTTTTCAATGTGTAAATGATATATTTTTTTTGAGGGTATGTGTAAATGATATCACTATAACTTTAAGACATATATGAGAATAATTAGTCATTTCTCCTCAGTTCCTGCCTGTTGTTTCTTCTGAATAAACATTCTTGCCCATGTTGCTTCACATTGCTATTGAGACCTCATCAGAATGTCCTCTTATTCAGTGTGAAATTATAAATAAATGCCAACTTTGAATAGTTAATTAAGCAGAAGCTTTGAATAATAAACTCTTCTATTAACATAAAACCTTATAATGTATTTCATGTTGGCAGAGGCATCCTCTCATCATTGAGTGGTCGATAGAAAAAGATATTTGATCAATAACTAAATATAAAAAACTGTTACCTATAAAAAAAAGTTTACATTAAGCATGGTCACTAATAATGGTCTAGCTATGTTTGTCAGATGACAAATGAGGCAATATAACTTTACCAGAAGAAAATAAAAAGGAAATATAAGATTTGAATCTCTTTTTACATGCATAAATGGGGAAAAGGATGTCAAAAGTGGTGCCATGGTTTAGTTTGTTTGTAAAAAAATTATCTTTAATTTTGAGCAGTTGAATGATGAGTCTTAACACTTCGAGATATCTGAATTAAAGATTATGCCACAAGTGTTTAACTGCTAAATTCATAATTTTTAAGGTGCTATACCTTTGTTAACATGTTTTGAAAATAAAAGTAAAAATTGTTGTATGTCATCCGGAAGAGTATTTGTCGTAAATGATCATTAAAGTTTAAATTTTTTTTTTGGGATCACGACAAATTCAGATTTTCAGGAGAAAATTCTTTTTGTTTCTCCATTCGAAAAAAAGAAAATTTGTCGTAAATTGTCGGGAAATTTATGATCGCAATCAATCATAATTTTAGTTAACGATGCGTTATTGTCGTTAGCGGTTGGTCGACAAATCGGATGATTATTGTGTTTGTTTTTACTCTCCAAAAAAGAAAAGAATTGTCCATTGTGTTGTAATGTGCAAGGAATGGATTTGATTTTCTTTCTCCTCTCAACCAAAAAGAGAAATAAATTATGATGTTCAATGAAGTATTCAAATTTTGTTTCCATAATCAGTTAATTCTTTTGTTCATTTGACTGTTCCATTCAATTCTTGGATGACAAAGACATATATGCATTTGGTATTAGCAGAGTCAGTGAGCAATGTCAAACATTAGGAAACTATGCAAATTAAAAATGGGTTGTTTCAGTATCTGCCATACAGTGATTTTCACCAAACAAAGATTTTATTTTAATTTTGTTATCAGATCCAGATATCATTTGAACAAAAAGAAAAGCTAGACATGCATAACATATGCAAGAAATCCATGCATTCAGTAGTGATGTTGAGAGAGGGTTTGAAGTCTGAATCCTTCCAGTTTAATTTGGCAACCTAATCTTGTTGCTTAGGAGAGAAAACAACACCATTTTTTTCTTTTTCTTTTGAGAGACACAACTGTATATATATATAAAAATCAGAGGTAGATGGAAAGAAGACAAACCACTCCAAAAGATACTAATTCACACACTCCTCTCCTTTGAACTGTTTAAGTAATTTTTAGTACATAACATATACATTCATACATAATACAAGTTATGTATGATAAAAATAAGGGAAAAATTCATACAACCTCTAAAATCTGAGTAAAATTCATATAACCCTTGACTTTTCTTAAAATTTATATAACCCCATGAAAACACCTATTAAATCCAAATAACCCCCTGAATAAAATTTTCGTTAATAGATGATGAATATTTTGCGAATATTTGGTTTGGTTAACCCTGATGGAAAACCCCATATACTAAAAAACTACTACAATGTGTTAAAAATACGAAAACTCTCATGAAAATGACGATTTTACCCTCTCTGGATATATTATAAAATCGTCAATTATATAAGATTTTTCACATTTTTAATACATTGTAGAGTTTTTTTTAGTATACAATGTTTTCTATCAGAGCTAACCAAACATAATATTCATAGAATATTCATCATTTATAAACGTAAACTTTATTCAGGGGGTTATTTGGATTTACTAGATATTTTCAAAGGATTATGTAGATTTTAAGAAAAATCAAGGGGTTACATGTATTTCAATCAATTTACAAGGTTATATGAATTTTTTCCTAAAAATAATAATGTGATTGTGACAAATATACGGATATACATACATTGAATATATTAAATATTAAATGCAAAGTTCCATCAAAAATTTTCTAAACCAATCAGATAAGTCGACACCAAATGTCTAATGCTGGAATGCAATCTGGGCCGTCGGTTGGTGGTGGGTCCCACAGAGCTTCCACTTTTAAACCATGCAAACAAAGAGTCAAATTTTAAAATTTGTTTTGTTTTTATTATTAACAGTTTTAAAAGTGTGACCAAAATAGCCCCACCCAGCTGTCAGATCTTCTCACAATGTTCACATTTCTAACGAGTCCGTTTCATTTTGTTTTTACTACACGTTAATGACGAAAATGCCCCCATAATCACTTGTCCATATCTTATTGATGGAGCATGCATGCAAGGGGTATTTTGGTCAGTTTGCATCGGAACCACCTGAGGAGATCCCTCTGTCAAGAGAGGAGACGGGGGCATTATGGGAAGGATCGGACTGGTTGGCTCCTTTCGTGATAGGGGCATTCTGGGTGAAAAACTCCCCCCCAAGAAGATCCTTTTATATGTAGAAAAAATGTGGAATGAATTATACATGGGGGGCACCATGGGAATAGTTTGAATAAAAATCAGACTTTTTAGTTCAGTTAACCTCTTTATCAGTTACCTGGCACTGGTACACTAATCTCGTATTTATAATGAACGAATCATGTAATTTTTAATTTTTAATTTTTTATAAATGGTTATTATATAATTCACATTATGAAAAAAAATCAAACAGTGTGTGTAGATTGTAGAGCTACACATAAGATTTGAATAATTTTTATTTCTCTAAAACTGTTGATCCACCAAATCATTCTTACGATTCTAATTGAGTATATAGTAGGCTCAAGCAGGAAGAATGTAAAATAGCATGCATTAAATTAACAGATACGTACTTTGCTTTTTTTTTTTTTTTTTTTGGCAAATATTACATATTTAGTTAAATAAATATATCTTCAAATAATCAAATTCTTTTTACAGCACATAAAAGTTGCAAAAGTGGCAGCAAAGATTACCATTCCAAACATTCTCAAAATCATCCATTCTTACAATTCTAATAGATTATATGTAGTGTTTCTAATATGAGTACATATACATTCAATTAAATAAATAAATATTTTATTAAATAAATATCTTTAAATTTAATTCAAAACAATTTAAGACAGCCACTAACATTTTCAAAAATCTGCCCATTCAAAATCTGCCCTCGAAACATGATTCTGGGGAGACTGAAATTTTTATTTTGCATGAGAAGGAGTGAAGGTCTCAAACTCCTATTGGAAGCATGGACACACTTTTAAGCCAAGTGTCTAAAACAAATATTAACCATAGTTAAAACTACCCCCACCTATTCATTCCACCCGTTTCAAAACCTTAACCAGGTGGGTTAAAGGAGCTCTCTCTATATAGTCATGGGTCTCCCTCTCTGCTTTGGTGACCCACTCAAGCCTTCTCTCTCTCTCTCTCTCTCTCTCTCTCTCTATATATATATATATATATATATATCTCCTGAGTCATGGATTCCCCTGATAGAGACATATCAAAGAAGACAAAGATGGAGGTGGGGGAAGAGAAGAAGAGGAAGAGCAAGAAGAAGTCCCCACCATGTGTGTCCTCTCCTTCTTCTTCCATTGCCACCACCATTTCTTCCTCTTCAGGTGGTGATGGTTTTGCTCAGTCTGAGAAACCCAAGAAGCCAAAACGTTCAAGGAGGAAGGACATCAATGAATCAGACTCAACCAGCCCTCCCAGGAGGAGCTCCATGTACAGAGGTGTCACCAGGTACTGATAAATCCAAAGTTGGTGTGTTTTCTTTCAATGGGTTCTTTTTTTTTTTTTTTTGGTTCTTATGTTTGGATTTGCATGTCACATATAGGCATAGATGGACAGGAAGATATGAAGCACATTTGTGGGACAGAGACTGCTGGAATGCCATTCAGAGCAAGAAAGGCAGACAAGGTTAGGTGACTTGTCTTTTTCAATGAAATCAAGATCGATCCCAGTTTTTTTTTTTTTTTTCTTTTGGGACTGATTAAAGCTTTTCTTTTGATTTTGTTTTTTCATATGGGCGACCTGCATTTCGATGAATAGTTTATTTGGGTAAGTGTTTCATCAACTTCCCTTTCTATGCATCTGTTGTTGATTATAAATTTTTTTGTTTGTTTGAGGTACTTTTTTTTTTTTGAAAATCAAGAAAATCTGACCACTTTTTTGTACTACTGTTGTGTTCATGTTTGATACAGAGCACACACGTTTTTCTTAACATGAACATTCATCTTATTTTAATGTCTCTTCCAATTTTGATTTTTTTTTTTGGGATGAATGTAGGAGCTTATGATGATGAAGAGGCGGCCGCTCGAACGTATGATCTCGCCGCGCTTAAGTATTGGGGATCAAACACCCTCCTCAATTTCCCTGTAAATGTTTCATCTCATACACAAAGGCGAGTCCAATTTCATGTCACATTGTGTTCAATCCGTGATTTTATATTAAAATCGCAGTTCGAGACGTACGCGAGAGAGTTCGAGGAGATGCAGGCGATGACGAGGGAGGAGTACCTCGCCTCGCTGAGGAGGAATAGCAGCGGATTCTCCAGGGGCGCCTCCAAGTACCGCGGCGTCGCAAGGTATGAAATATCAATGAATGAATAAATTCAATTCATGTTTGAATAGATATTTGCGCGTTTGGTGTGACATGCGTCGCGTGGTGGGGATTCTTTGCGCAGGCACCACCACAATGGGAGGTGGGAGGCAAGGATCGGGCGAATCTACGGCAACAAGTACCTCTACTTGGGAACATTTAGTAAGTACTCTTTGTCCCTCCACTTTATACATTGCATATTGTGAAACATTAGTGTACATTGTGCATACATTGCATTGTTTACTATGTTATGAGGTGATTTAGGGGTTTACATTGATACATTTACCTCACGTGCTGCACGTGAGGGACAAAAACTCATGAATGATTCAATTTGATTCATTATTTAATTCGATTCATATGAATTAAGTCTAGTTTCAATGCGAGACACACCTTTAAATTTAATGTAACGGAGAGTTAATTTCACAAGTCATCTTATTCAGTTCAATTGGATTTATGAATTTTCAATGTGAATGATATTCACAAACAAGCATATGCGTCTCATGATCATGCATGGACTGTTCTTGACACAGGCACCCAAGAAGAGGCTGCTCAGGCTTATGACATTGCAGCCATTGAATACAGAGGCATCAACGCAGTCACCAATTTTGACATCAGTCGGTACTCCGAATACTTAAACCTCCCTCCGCCTCCCGAATCCGATACTTCTCCGCCTCCACCGCCACCTGAAGCTGCCTCTTCTGTGGCACCACCTCCCTCAATCAACATCGATGAAGACGACCTCTGGAGCGTGTGCGTGGACCCTGTCACAGGCGCATTCGAGTCACTCACTGATGGAAACATCGACTACTACTTCGAGGACAACATCGACTGCTACTTCGAGGAGTCCGAGATGATCGGAAGCAACAACATTATAAGCATTGGTGGTTGCGAAGGGAATTCGATCGAGGTTGCAAAGGGCGGCGGTGGCAGCGAGGGGCTTTTTGAGGGCAAGGGAGGGGAGGAAGTTAGGCTAATGGAGGTGGACTTGTATTCTTGTTCCATTAGCATATGTTCTTGACTTTGTCAGTGAGTTTGGTTGTGGGGGGTGTCTCATGTTTCTAATTTAGTTGTGTCTGTTTTTTTTTTTTTTTGGATTTTGAGGTGGGAAAAAAAAAAAAATCAAAGTGGGTTAGTGGGATTTTAGATTTTGTTGAGTTGTTTTGGTAGGTGGTTTTGGGTGTTGATTTTAGGAGATTGATGTTGTTGGGGGGTGGGGATGGTTTAACTTTTTGGAGTTTGATTTTCATTTTTCTTTGCTAATAAAGTGGTGGGTATATATGTCTTCAGTTCATGCTAATAAAGTTTGTTTTTTTCTTCTATATTTTTTGAATTTCATGGTTTACATATAAACTCTCTTCATTGATAATTCAATTTAATTTGCCCCCCTTTTGTAGTACATAAGTCCATGATATACCCACCTCTATAAAGCCTAATAGTTATGTCTTAATAGGATATTTGTAATTAACTATTCTGAATGGTGTTGAAATGATTTATCAAGGCTCATAAAGAGGTTGGATTGATTGAAATATTGTTTTATACATATCAAAATATGTTACATCACTTACACAGACATATTCCCCAAATACAAAAAAATAATAATGTAAAGATATGATTGTCATTAAAAAAAAGTTAAAAAAAATTATGAACTTCTTATGCACCGTATATTTATAATAATTTATGATGAATCATGCAACAAAAACAATCTAACTTTCACGTTTTTTTAACTGGACTAGAATAACAATAAAGATCAAATCAAACAAAAATAATAATTATTCATAAATTGTTATTTTTATCAAGTACATGCATATAACTATCAGGGATGCTTGGCCACCATTCACTTCTAGAATGTGGAAGTGAAATGAAGCTAAACAAGAAGAAAAAAACAGAGAACTGAGTCTGATATGTGGGGCCACTTTGAGTTTCAATCATAAGACAAAAGACAAAACATTTATAACCAAAGCAATATGTTTTTTGGTGGCTCAATCAAATTAAAGCATATGAAAAAGGCTATTCACTATGGTGATGCAATATGATACGTGAAGTTCAAACTATTTGCAATACATGAAACAGGTTGATATGGGCTTATTAAATTTGCTATTTTTTGTCACCTCTAAGCATAAATAATCAGAACTTCAGAGTGGCCACTTAGGGTTCATTGGGTTTTATGTAAATTGAGTTCTTAAGGATTTTCTTTTAAACGAAAAAACTTTTCTAAAAAAATGAAAAACATTTTCAACGTTTGGTTGTATTGAAATTATTTAACGGAAAATGATTTTCAACTGTTTGCTTTCTAGCAAAATGTTGATATGAAATTATTTTTTTAGTGTTTGATTCTATAAATGAGGAAATATTATATTTCATATATATGCATTAATATCAAGTTATGAATATATAAAATATAATAACCATAAATAGATAGAAATCATTAATTAATTTTATTACAAAAATTGTTATGATATTACATTTATTCAGAATAAAGATATCTACACTAATTTACCTTATTGATGGAAAATTTTCTAGGAAAATGAAATGAAATCAGATGTTTGGTGATTTAAAAATTATTTTCAAGAAAATGATTTTACATTGTTTTTTTCTAAAAAAATAATACATGAAATTATGTTATAGTGTTTGGTTCTAATAAAAATATTTACATGAAATTCTCGATGGTTGTATTGTTGAGGATATAATAAAAAATAAATACTAATAGGCAGTGGATTTCATTGTCTAAATTATTTGGAATGAACTAATTCTAACCACATGTCATTTTAAAAATGTAGATCTTATTTTTAGGCACAAATCAAAGAAAAATGAATTCCAATATTTTAATTTGTAGGTTAATTTAAATTTAGATACACTAACATCTATGAAAGAAGATGTCTGCAATAAAGTCTTAAATTTTACTTATCTGCTATCTATCCGTAATAATAATTCAAATAAGAATATTTATTTATTAAATATTGAAAATCTATTGTGAATTGAAAATTCTTCAAATATTTTTAAACCATCAAAGATGTCTTATTATCCAAATCATATCTTCTTATCTTTTAGATTTTAATATTTTTACAAGTAACGATAGATAAATATTGAATATATTTTAATCCAGAATAAAAAAAAAATAATGAGGAAGGTTTGGCAAACCGTGTTTTTTTTTTTGGACAGAATCCAAACACTTCTTTTGTAACCACTTTTCGTGAAAACTAGTGCATAACGAAATTGTATACCCAAACAAACACATACAATCATGTTTATGAATCTTCAGCTTTACTGAGATTGCGTATCCTTTTCTCTCTTTTGAAGCTTTGGAGATGGTTGAGATCCATGAATTTTTGGGAAGAAACACATTGGGCTGGTGTCTGATGTGTGAGTGCTATGTTTGAGTCCCAGACGAATTCCTAAAGTGAGACTCTAGTTATATTAAAATAATTATGTTTTAACACAAATTTGTTGATGAGTATTATTTACAAGTAAATACCAAATATACACAAACAGTGGAAGATTTGGGAGGTAAGGGTGGCTCACCATTAGAACTCCCTCACACTCACAATCCCCACAGGGTTTCTATTCATCAAATGTAACTTCACAACTAAAATACCATTTCCTTTCTTATCATCCTCATCCAAGGGCTTTTGAGCTTGCATAAATCAGTTTTTTCTAAATCTGTTTTCAACCAGAAAAATTATGATAAAAAACCGCAAACAGATTTAAATAAAAAAGTAACCAAAACCAGAGATTTTCAGAAGCTATGGAAAGACAGTTACCTATAAAATCAATTTACACCCAACTTTTGTATAAATTCAGTTTTACAATAATGCAACCAAACATAACCCAAGTCTTTTTTTTTTTTTACTTGAGCATTGTTATACAATTATTCATGCAACCTTAATCAAAGTATATAATTTCCTTAATAAAGGATATATTGAATAAAGTGAGTATTGAATTCATTCAATACACATTTTACTCTTTTTTACAGATATATATTTAATGAAATAAATATATCTATTTTTAAAAATTTAGATTTACAAAATGATTCTGTATGATATTTTCCTTCTCTCCTTAAAGTCCATACAACAGTGATGTGATGATATCACTCCTAACTGGAGCACATAATAATGCACTCCAGGTGAGCATAAAATGAGGGATGTTTTGACTTGTGTTTTTAATTTTTTAAAAAAATATACATCAAAATATATATTTTTATAAAAAATAAAATATAATCTCAAATGAATTACATGAATACACAGTGTAAAAAATGTAAAAAATTTCTATTAAAACATATGCCTACATGCTTCATTAATTTTCTATCAACACATATGAGACTTTAATTGAGACTGAAAAAAAAATGATTTTCAAGAAAATGATGTTACATTGTTTTTTTCTAAAAAGATAATACATGAAATTATGTTATAGTGTTTGGTTCTAGTAAAAATATTTACATGAAATTCTCGATGGTTGTATGGTTGAGGATATAATAAAAAATAAATACTAATAGGGAGTGGATTTCATTGTCTAAATTATTTGGAATGAACTAATTCTAACCACATGTCATTTTAAAAATGTAGATCTTATTTTTAGGCACAAATCAAAGAAAAATGAATTCCAATATTTTAATTTGTAGGTTAATTTAAATTTAGATACACTAACATCTATGAAAGAAGATGTCTACAATAAAGTCTTAAATTTTACTTATCTGCTATCTATCCGTAATAATAATTCAAATAAGAATATTTATTTATTAAATATTGAAAATCTATTGTGAATTGAAAATTCTTCAAATATTTTTAAACCATCAAAGATGTCTTATTATCCAAATCATATCTTCTTATCTTTTAGATTTTAATATTTTTACAAGTAACGATAGATAAATATTGAATATATTTTAATCCAGAATAAAAAAAAAATAATGAGGAGGTTTGGCAAACCGTGTTTTTTTTTTTTTTTTTTGACAGAATCCAAACACTTCTTTTGTAACCATTTTTCCTGAAAACTAGTGCATAACGAAATTGTATACCCAAACAAACACATACAATCATGCTTAAACACTTCTTTTGTAACCACTTTTCCTGAAAACTAGTGCATAACGAAATTGTATACCCAAACAAACACATACAATCATGTTTAAACACTTCTTTTGTAACCACTTTTCCTGAAAACTAGTGCATAATGAAATTGTACACCCAAACAAACACATACAATCATGTTTATGAATCTTCAGCCTTACGGAGATTGCGTATCCTTTTCTCTCTTTTGAAGCTTTGGAGATGGTTGAGATCCATGAATTTTTGGGAAGAAACACATTGCGCTGGTGTCTGATGTGTGAGTTCTATGTTTGAGTCCCAGACGAATTCCTAAAGTGAGACTCTAGTTATATTAAAATAATTATGTTTTAACACAAATTGGTTGATGAGTATTATTTACAAGTAAATACTAAATATACACAAACAGTGGGAGATTTGGGAGGTAAGGGAGGCTCACCATTAGAACTTCCTCACACTCACAATCCCCGTAGGATTTCTATGCATCAAATGTAACTTCACAACGGTGCGTTTGGTTACGTGATTGAACAGCGTTTGCAGGAAGTTAATTTTATAATTGTGCAACCAAACAGTTTTTCTGTAACAGCTTTCTGCACACAGATTTCAGGCAAATAGTATCCAAAAACTGCGATTTCCAAAAGCTAGGGGAGGTGAGTTTTCTGCAGAATCAGTTTTGAAACCTAGATTCTTGCAGAATCAGTTTACAATCGCGCAACCAAACACACCCTTATCATCCTCATCCAAGGGCTCATTTATAAATGGATTTGGACAGCTTTTAAGATTGCAGGAAGCTGTTTTTTTTAAACCTGTTTCCAAATAGAAAAATTATGGTAAAAAATTACAAATAGATTTATATAAAAAGGTATTTAAAACCAGAGATTTTCAGAAATTATAGAGAAGCAGCTACTTGTAAAATTAATTTACACCAAGCTTTTGTATAAATTCATTTTTGCAATAGTGCAACCAAACACAGCCCAAGTCTTTTTTTTACTAGAGCATTGTTATTCAGTTATTCATGCAACCTTAATCAAAGTATATAATTTCCTTAATCAAGGATATATTGAATAAAGTGAGTATTGAATTCATTCAATACACATTTTACTCTTTTTTAAAAATATATATTTAATAAAATAAATATATCTATTTTTAAAAATTTAGATTTACAAAATGATTCTGTCTGATATTTTCCTTCTCTCCTTAAAGTCCATACAACAGTGATGTGATGATATCACTCCTAACTGGTCTGCACTCCAGGCTTGAGAGTGGAGCATAAAATGAGGGATGTTTTGACTTGTGTTTTTAATTTTTTTAAAAAAGTCTACATCACATTTTTATAAAAAATAAAACATATTATCTAATAAATTATATGAATACACGTGTAAAAAATGTAAATTTTTTTTATTAAAACATATGCCTACATGCTTCATTAATTTTCTATCAAGACTTCAATTGAGACTGAAAAAAAAAAAAATGTGCAACACTCTTTTAACACACTAGACTTTGATTTTCCTGGTGCCAAGAGTCTTGAGGAAGACAGAGAATGTAACCATATATACACTAACCATATTAATATATATAGATAACTTACACGGATAGATGTTTGTATAAATGATTAAAAAAAATAATAATAATAACAAGCGATTAGGGCACTGTTACACTAAAGTTTTTTTTTTATAGTCCAAAATACAATCCATAATACATAATTTTAAAACATGCACGAACCCTATATATAGTGAGGTCCACATACAATACATGCAACTGCACATTGCATGCTTTATTTTTTTCTTCTAAAAAACATACAATATATAGGCATGAGTTTGAATGTTTTGTGGTAAAAATACAAAGATCCTCTGAGTTAACCACTAACAATAGGACACATAGGTAGTGCAAAATATTATGTTAATTTTTTTAATAGATTATCAACGATAAGAGTATAAAAAATTATGTTCATTTTTTCAATACCAGTACCCTCACCCCCTGCAAGGGAGAAATCCCAACTATGGCCGTTTCCATTCGGATGAGATTTGAATGCCTAAGGCCCGTTCGAATCCCGTTTTAACTAGGTCTGTTTGAATGCTTTTCAAACTGGGTTTGCATGCCTAAATCCAGTTCAAACTAGGTTTGAATGCTTGAAGGGTCATTCAAATCCTGTTCAAATGAGGCTTGAATGCTTGAAGAGCTGTTTGAACCACATTCTAATGCGGTTCGAATGCCTGAAGGGCTGTTTGAACCATGTTCGAACTGAGTTCGAACGCCGAAAGGCCTTTTATTTCTCATTCGAACTGGGTTCGAATGCCTAAAGGCCGGTTGATTCTCCCAATTACACTTGCTAGAAATGTGATTCATTCAACTCAAAATGGAGCGATATACATTTTTACCAAAACATTCACCTCATTAAACGATGTTTACTATTAAAAAAAAAAAAGTGAAAACATGTGATGTGCATTTTAAATTTTCCATAAAACAAAGCAGAATGGGGCGGCCCAGTCCAGCAATTTGATGGACCAACCGTGCCGTGGGCTGTGCTATGCCAGTCCAGTAGTATGACAGGGCCAATGCTGGCAACAAAAGAATTTCAAGGACTACTTGCAAAATCAGCTGTAGGGTTCCCCTTTAAATTCCAGATACTGGTAACAGAAGTATAAAAAATTATGTTTGTCAACCAAATGAGATTGGGGGATTGGAATTTGAAGCAAAACTGATGAATCTTTATATCATGGTGAAAACTTTGACAGATCATTTCACATGTCAAGTAAGTAGTCCAAGCACATAAAAAAGATGCTCAAATAAGATAGAAGCACAATCCCATCCACATGAAGCCTATTTGATAATCAATTCAATGACTATAGCATGGGACCTCATTTGGAAATAAAAAATACAACATAATCATGTACATGATTTGTCTTTGGGCAAAAACACATAAGCCACTAATCACCCATCAATGTCGATTCACACACCAACATGGAGATAGGATAAGAGGTCGTCACACTGAAAAATCTCAGTTCGAGCTTGATATAATTAACTAGTTCAAAATGTCTCATAAAAGAACAATTTAGAGATCAGTGATGAGAATTATAATGTGTAATATAGCCTGCAAACCTACTATTTCAATGGTTTTACAATATCAGTCAGGAAATAAATAGTGACAAAGGTATTCCCTACACTTTTACCTGTATGTACATGCTCAAGCCAATGCTATACCAAACAAATGAGTCAACCATACTAAACATCTTTGTTTCATATATGAAAAATACATCAAACCATCATAATAAATGAAAAAAATTATCCCAGCATAGATAACAAGAGAAAGTTCTCAAACAAGGGAAACATTACCTTGGCATGTGCAAATAGATGGAATATCTGTAGCATCTGTTCCTGCATACAAGTATATAACCGAACATCTCGGGTTAATCCTCTTTTCCAAGCTAAGCAAAGGTATTTTCCAGGATCTGAAAATGATGAATGTCCCCCCATCTCAATATGTTAACATAGGGGTGGTTCAACTATCCTTCATATCTAGTGGTTTATGAATCATAAATCTTGCGGCTTTGTACATTGATCCATGGAAATCTGCCATTTCATTTATTAAATTGAATTGTTTTAGCTTAAAATTTGGCAGATCTGATGTTTCCAATCAATTATCACCGATTAATATCAAGTTCATTTGTTTCAGAACCTTTTGGATTAAAATAGCATTTCAAAGTCAACATCGAAATCTCAATATTAGTTTACTCAGATAACTCACTCAGATCCATGTATTTAATGATTAAATAATTAAATATCGATAGTACAAAAAAAAAAATAAAAAAAACTTTGACCCAAAATCGTGTAGATCTGCATGACAAAGATTATTTTATTTTTTTCAAAAAAAAAAAAAAAACACAAATCTAGATTCAACTCATTAGATTTCATAATGTTTATGCTTAACTGAACTTAAACACATTTATTCAATGATCAAATCTTCATACATGCATATAAAGATCCAAACTTTGACCCAAGATCTTGTAGATCTACACGTACCCAAACAATTTTTCTTTTAAAAAAACAAACAAATCTAGAGTCAAACTCATTGGATTTTCAACATTCTAGTTGATGTTCTTCAAAACCCAACAAAAACTCAGACGATTTTTCATTAAAACATCAAAACCCACAATCAAAATCACTTGTTTGACACAAAAACAAGCGATTTGGGTTTCCCATGATCAGACCCCTAATAAAAAAACACAGACAGAAAACAAAGAAAAAGAGATAGGGGAACATATCAATATAAAGATAGCTTAGCTTGGAGAAGAGGATTAGCCGGAGATGCTCAGGTAGCTCGTCGAGAACCAGAAGAGGCCTCGCTTCCTCCAACCCAGCCTCCATGGCTTGATTTAGGGCAACCAAGATTTTAGCTTTGCTTCATTATATATATATATACATAGGAGGGGACCTTGTGTGGATGACAAGACATTCGTGACCGTTCATTCTATATCATAGAGATCCTATGTATCCAACGTACATCTACTATTTTAGTCTTCTATTAGTGAAACGGGCCGGGCCGGGTCGGATATCTAGGTCATTTCTTATGTTAAGTTAGAGTTTTTAACTAGAGTTCATACAATGGTGTTAGTGATAGAAGTATAGTTACACAATTTAAAGGTTTTTGAGGGGTATTTTTACACTGTGTAATTTAACAGGAGTATTTTCATAATATCAAATTTTAACAAGGGTGTATATACAAGAATCCTTATAATCTTATTTATTTTTTTTACAATTCAAAATTTACACTACGTGTTTTTATTTTTAAAAAAATAATAAACATCGTTTAGAGCATATGTTTTGATACAAAATGTATATCGTTCTATTTTAAGTTGAATGAAACTATTTTTAATAAATATAAAAAAAATTAACGAGACGTATACTGCATTTTGAAATGTAAAAAGAAAATTAAGTGTAACAGCTCCTTGTAATAAAACATTTCCTCAACAAATACCATCATGTTCCAATGTTCCATCCTATTTAAATGAGTCAGGTTTATCCCAATATTTAAACATTTTATTTTTAAAATATTGAAACTAAATAATTAGATTCCATCATTATTTTGTTATACATTATTTCATATATGTTGAGATACAGCAGTATATTCGGGTATCTAGAAACAAAAGATAGCCCCCACCCGGGTTCCTTCACAAAGAAATCCATCATCCTCTATTTTTTTTCCTTTGATATGGCCATAATTTGAGGCTGCCTCTTGAAAGCTGAAACTATATCATCTTCAGACCAACCGAAGCTCTTATACAACTCCATTTTCTCTTCCCATTTTGATTTGTCTCTTCCCACTACAATGGTGAGAGCTAAACAGAAAAAAGAGCTTGAAGGATCAAAGCCCATTTCCTTGACAATCATTAAAGCCTCACTAAACCTGTCAGAGTTTAGTGAGATTCCAATTGCGCACTATGTTCTGTGAAGCATCTTTGAAGCTCTCACACACACCAAAGTGTATTCATGAATAAACTTCCGCCTCATATTAGCTTCTACTCCTGAAATATCTTGAGATAGCAATTTATGGGGGACATACAAATGGCAAATTCCACAATCCTCAACTTTCATGCATTTGCAAAAATGCAAGACAACGTCTTGTGATCTCAAGATTGCAGTAACGAAATAACTGTAATTTCTTCTCTGTAAAGAATGCATATATGCTTGTTTCCCTGCGCTAATTTGTTCAAGAAACATAAAGATAGAAGTACGGGTGTTCATCTGAACTGGGCTTCCTTAATTCGACAACCAACCTTTGGAAAAACAGAATTTTCATTTTTAAGCGGGGTGGGGTGAATAACGGTGGGGTTGGGAAAGGGGGCCGTTGTTTCAACATAAAGAATAGATGTGCAAGTGTTAATCAGATATTAAAACTGAAAATGCAGTGCAATTATCCCCAACCTTAATTACTGTTTTCATTCCATCATTATCCAATGCATGTCCTGCCCAAATGAAGAACAAACTTCCACTCAAAACTGCCGAGTAACATCAATGAATTTCAACTGAATGGTATGTCCAAAAGGTGAATAATGTGACTTATTGTAGACCAAATGGAAATTGATTTCAACAAACTCATAAGAATTAAGAAACTTTTTCATGTGGAGAAAAGCCTTTAGTACCCACATTTCAAGCCAACTTTAGTTTTATTATTTATCCATCTCTTCCAAAGGATATCTTGTATAACAAACAGTATATCTGTCATCAATAATGATAAATTGATAACTTACAACAACTGCCAATGCTACTTAAATTCATTATTCATTATCACAAACTTAACCACTGTTTTTCATTCTGTCATTATCCAATCCATTCCCATTCATATGTAGAACCCACTTCCATTAAAAAATGCCATATGACATCACTGAATTTCAATGGAATGGAAAGTCTGAAAGGTGCATGATACGATTTACTGTAGACCCCCTAGAACTTGGTTCCAGCAAGTCATAAGAATTAGGAATCCTCTACCTATGGAGAAAAGTCTTAGCATCCAAAGTTGTATCCAAATTGTGCTTTGTTATTTATCCATCTCTTGCAGAGGAGATCTTGTATTACACAAACAACATATCTATAACCCATACTGATAAATTACGGGTTTTAATGTGGCTTAAAATCATTATTATCATCACAAACAACTCTTAAAAGACAAAGATGGCAATGGTATGCATGCAGGAGATTGTTGCACAAATGCTACGCAACCATCAATCTATGAGCTTGTTATTTGCTAGATGCTTCTCACAATGAATAAGTTGCGGGAATGGGGAAAAATGGTTAAATAAACTGCATCAAATTTATCTAAAGCTGAAAAAAAGAAATCAGTTTTGCAAACCAAACAACTACAGTTAACCAGTAAAGGGAATCAAAGTAGCAGTTCACTCCTGACAAAGTTAAAACAACACTTAGCCTGACAGTCATATTTTGGACTCACCTTCATTCACTAGATATGCGCAACCGCTGTTCACGTCTTACATTGGTAGGTCTGCATTCTCTTGGTACTTGATCACATACTTATCCAAGAACTTTGCATCTGTCAACTTAAAAATTGTATAGTAATTCACATCCTTGTTGAGCAGTCCATGTGAAATAAGGACACGAGTGACAGAATATCGACGCATGATTCTCTTCTCCAAGCCATGCAGCAGTGCATCCGGGTATCTAGAAACAAAAGATAGCCCCAACCCGGATTCCTTCACAAAGAAATCCATCATCCTCGTTATTTTTTCCTTTGATAAGACCATAATTTGAGGCTGCTTCTTGAAAGCTGAAACTATATCATCTTGAGACCAACCAAAGCTCTTATACAACTCCATTTTCTCTACCCATTTTGATTTGTCAGTTCCCACTACATTGGCGAGGGCCATAAAGAAAAAAGAGCTTGAAGGATCAAAACCCATGTCCTTGACAATAATTAAAGCCTCACTAAACCTGTCAGAGTTAGAAAGAAATGCCCCGGCTCGCTGTTTGATCATTGCAAGTATCCTGTAATCCGGCACTCCATGGTCCCGTAATACTGCGATCTTAGACCCCATTCTTTCAGGGAGGTTGGAATTGAGGATCCACGTCGAACGCTTGATGGTCGAAATGACGTCCTTGTCCGTGCCAAGTATACCCTTCAGATAACCTATAGCAGTGACTAACTGTTTCTCTAAGCTGCAGATCAAGATGGTGGGGTTCTTTGAGATGATATGTGTGAGGTCAGCAGTTGAGAATCCGGCGCTGCGGAGGAAGTCCATCTTGGGCTTCAGGATTTTGTCTGGATTGGACAACACCAATCTTGGGGCGATAGAGACTAGTTTAGCAATCTGGGTATTGGTAAAACCCTGATTTTTCAAAAACAAAAGAACGGAATCGGGTTTTTCTGTGGTTTTAAAGCGGATCGATTTGGAAGCTTTGAGGGCTGAATTTGAAGACAACCCATATGTGTTCATGAAGTAGGACACCATAAAATCCGGTGTTTTGTATGTTTCATTATCTTCCGAGGTGGTGGAGATCGATTTCAGAGGGTGGGTTTGGGTTGAACCTCTCCGAATCACGATGTCGATTACGTTTCGACGGACCAGACGAAACATTGCAACTGCGAAATGAAACAAATTGAGAGATGGGTATCTGAAGAAACTTACGGATTGCGATAAACAAATGGAGCCTAAGACGCTCTAGCAATTTGGAGAGGGAGAGAGGAGAAGAGAGTGACTTTTTTTATGACCCCAGAAGATGCTCGATCGATTGTCTCAATGAACAGCAGCCGATAGTGCCCCTATATATGGGAGACGCATGAGAAGGGCAAGCTTCATCAAAACCGTAGATTTTAAAATTAATGGCTGATGGCATATTATAGTTGGTTCTGCAGAAAGCCTAGGAAAAGATAAAAGGGTTGCCCCATCCTTTAAATTATTAGTAAACCCTTTAAATTTTAGATATCTGATTTAGAAGTCTCATATATATATATATATATAAACTCTTATTCTTATTATTTTTGTACACCCCCTTCTTGTTTCCCTTCTTTTCTTTTTCCCACTGTGAGGGATGATAAGATGTATTGAATAATTTTTTTCAATTTTTGAACTATGGTGGAATGTGATGCCAGATAATCTTTTTTGGGTGTAAATTGGTTCATATTTGTTACTTTGATATTAAGCCTCCCTACATCACAATCCATTTCGTTATTTGAAAGTATGGTTGGTTTGCAAGGGCTTTCATTTTTTTTATTGCGAGTTTCTCAATTTTGCATTGATTTTCAATGGGTTTGTGTGTTATATATGATCATTTTTTTTAAAGATCTGATTTAATTGGTTACGACCGAGTTGCGATCAATTTCAATTGGTTCTTTTGCATGGTTTCTTTAAAAATGATCTTTATTTTATTAGGTGGAATTGCTAATTATTGGGACCTCATAATATAAAAAAAAATATTTCTTTTGTCATTTACATTGGGTGAGATTGATTAATAAATCTAAAATTGTATTTGCAGATCCTTCAATTTTGGATGAGTTTGTGTGTTCTACAGTTGTTGTTCATTCAAGTGGGTTTAGAAATCAAACAGATTTAAGAGTTAAGGGGTGTACAAATCAAATAAATTCAAATGGATCTTCAAAATTATAATCAATTTAAGAGGGGCGTACTTAAATATTTGAGGGGCACAAATAGAACCACCCAAGACAAAATTAGCCGTTTTTTGTCAGTGACCTGGTTATATAACACATATCTTTTTGTAAAACTTATAGAACTAGGAGGTCTATTTGAAAAATACCCCCAGTGAAATTATGAAAATGCCCTCGGTACGCCCATTCTACCCGCGCTTTATAGAAAGAGTAGAGATATCAATCAAATTGTTCCATTACATCCACTGTCACAAATGTACCGTATTTTTTTAATGTTTAGAAAAAAAATACTTCGATTGAATACTTGTCATACCTATCGGAAGAACAAAATTTTATTCGTAGAATTGTACATTCAATACATTCATAATCTGAATAAATTTTTATAATTTGATTGATTTATCACGTATTTTTTATAACTAATGAAAATTTAATTCTACTAATCTTCGTTGCATTTTCACATAACATAGAATTTTTACATATATATATTTTTTGTAATAATAAAATATATAAAAATAATATTCAAGACATTTGATCCTGTAGTCCCTTTTAAACAATTAAACATGCTCAAACACATATTAGATTCTTTTAAATAGAAATTTTATTTAATAAAACACACAGATTTTTACATGTCAAAATTGACTATGTGTATAGTATGGATTTGACGTTTTGCTACCAGGTGATCAATAAGACAATAACCAATAAGAAAATATTCTAATTTTATAGCTATATTTACACCCTCAATTGAAAGTATATGTCAAATGAAATTAACACATTTTTACCCAAAAAAAAAAAAAAAAATTTACTTTTAAATGAAGGTATATAACTATTGATTGAGGGAACTAATAGGCCCCCTAAAAAGTGGTGGTGGTATCAGTAATCAGACCCCTAAAAAGAAACATATATCACCCATCAGCCATTAATTTTAAAATCTACGGCCTGTGACAAAGGCCGTTCGCAAACGTTAAGAGTCTAGGCTCGTATATATTGGCTGAAGCTTTCATTGATAAGATCAATCAAGCATCTGGTGTGGGTTCTTCGCTTCTTCTTCTTCTTCTTCTTCTTCTTCGTTGGTGATTCTGAGAGAGATCGATTCGTTTGTCGAAATCCGTAAGTCTCTTCCGATACCCATCTCTGAAATTGTTTCATTTTACGGTTGCAATGTTTCGTCTGGTCCGTCGAAACCTAATCGAGATCGGGAATCGTAGAGGTTCAATCGAAACCCACTTGCGTTTCTTGCAAACCCCATGTCTGAAATCGATCTCAGAAGGGGATGAAACATCCAAAACATCGGATTTTACGGTGTCCTACCTCATTAACTCATTTGGGTTGTCTTTAGATTCAGCCCTAAAAGCTTCCAAATCAGTCCGCATTAAAACCACAGAAAACGCAGATTCCATTCTTTTGCTTTTGAAAAATCAGGGTTTTACCAGTACCCAGATCGCCAAACTAGTCTCTATCCGTCCAAAATTGGTACTTTTAAATCCAGACAAAAACCTGAAGCCCAAGATGGACTTCCTCCGTGGCGTTGGATTCTCGACTCTTGACCTCACACAGATCCTCTCAAAGAACCCCACCATCTTGAGTTGCAGCTTAGAGAAACGGATACTCCCTGCTATAGGTTATCTGAAGGGTATACTTGGCACGGACAAGGACATCATTTCTGCTATCAAGGGTTCGACGTGGGTCGTCCATTCCAACCTCCATGAAGCAATGGGACACAAGATCGCAGTATTACGGGACCATGGAGTGCCTGATCACAGGATATCTGTAATGATTAAACAGCACCTCAGAGTGTTTCTTTCTAACTATGACAGGTTTATTGAGGCTCTAATAATTGTCGAGGAAATGGGTTTTGATCCTTCAAGCTCTTTGTTCTGTATTGCCCTCGCTAATATAGTGGGCACAAGCAAGTGTGAGCACAAGCAAGTGTGAGATAACTATTCTGATATGAATTATACGAATAAGTGTGAGCTGTAATATGGTTCAGGGTAACTCAACAAAACACGAGTTTACTTTCTCTTCATCCAACAACTGAGAAAGTAATACCCAATCAGCCATTCATTTTAAAATCAACGGTTTGTGATGCAAACTGTTGGCCAGGGCAACATCGGCTGTTGTTCTTTGGTACTTCAATCAGTCAAACATATGGTGGAGACTGGCCTTACAGTCGAGCTGAAAAAGCTACATTCTCACATTTTCTTCTTCACTCTATGGATTCTGAGAGAGATCAGTTCGTTTTGTCGAAATCCGTAAGTTTCTTCAGATACCCATCTCTGTGATTTTGCTTCATTTTATGGTTGCAATGTTTCGTCTGATCTGTAGAAACCTAATCGACATCGTGAATCGGAGAGGTTTGATCAAAACCCACTTGCGTTTCTCGCAATACCCATGTCTGAAATCGATCTCCACCACCTCAGAAAGGTGATAAAACATCCAAAGCATCAGATTTTACGGTGTCCAATTTCATGAAGTTGTCCTCAAATTCAGCCCTCAAAGCTTCCAAATGGGTTGTCCTTAAAACCACAGAAAACGCAGATTCTGTTCTTTTCCTTTTGAAAAATCAGAGTTTTACCAATACCCAGATCGCCAAAATAGTCACAGTCTGCCCAAGATTGATAATGTACAATCCAGAGAAAAACCTGAAGCCCAAGATGGACTTCCTCCGAGGCGTTGGATTCTCGACTCCTGACCTCACTCAGATTGTGTTTTTGCATCAATCTCCTGGACGAATTCCACTGCCCATTCACATTCTCTCAAGAGTTGCTTGTAATAATGAATAATGACTTAAAAGTCATATTGAATCTTGTTATAAGTTGCCATCATAGATGATAGATATATGCTGTTTGCGACACAATATATCCTTGAAACAAGTTGGCTGCAAATATGGGTATTAAAACTTGTCTCCACTTGTAAAGGCTTCATAATTAATTATTGAAACCAAGTTCATATCATTCACATTTCAAATTTATTATCCGGTTGAAATTATGATTGTTAAAGTGTTAGATTACACATGTATTATATTATTGTGTTACAATTATAACACTGTCATGTATTATTATATAAAATGATCGAATCTCTCTCTAATAGAATAAGATCTCATTATTATTTCTGTCTCTTATTCTAACATATATTAGAGTCTCTTTTGAGATCTCACCTCCCCCTTTGAAAAATTTTCATCTTCTTCTTTTCTCTCTGATTATAACATGGTATGAAAGCCATCTAAAAAATACTAGATCCACATTGCTATATGTTTAATTAATTATATATTGATTTCAAATATTCTAAATAATTATCCAAATCCATATCTGAATACGGATACAATTTTTTTAATATCCATATACGGATACAAATTTTTTCTGAGATACGGATATAAGCATACCCGCTCAGTTGATAGGCTGAGGTAGAACTGCAAATCAGAAGTGGTGATTGATGATGGTAATGTGTTGGTGTTACATGATTGATTGATTGAAATTTTTTTATTTTTTTAGTTTTGAGCCCTATTCTGTAGTAAAAAAAAATAAATTATTTTCTTATAAAATGATAGGCCTACGTAGAGACGAAAGTTCAAGAAAATAATATACAACATCTCGAGGTATTCATATAAGATTGACTAAGAAGAGGCATCTACTTGAACCCATGGACTACTTCACACCCCCAAATCATAAGTTTATCATTTTGAAATCTAATATCCCTTGCACACAAACCACAACAACCCCCCCCCCCCCCTCCAATAAAATATTTGATTTATTATAACTTCAAAACCTCCTAAAGACCATGGTAAACCATGTTAGAAGTGATGTGAAAGAGGTTGGCATTTTCTTCCCCCCCATCGCAAGAAAAACCTCGTGTTTAACTCGCTGCGGATTTGCTCGACATGCTCTCAAAACAAGCCTCAGTCTCGGAAGTCACATCTAGACCCATGTCATGGCGGATTATTTTCAAAGAAGAAAATATATGTTAAATTTTACGTGTAACATTCACTGTAACGCTCATCCTTGATTTTTTTTTTTTAATATACACTCAGCCTATCAAAGTAAATATATTATTATACAAAATAACATGTGCATTAAAATATATTAGTACGTGAGTATGCACTTCACTTTTATAAAAGAAATACAACTCATCATATATTTTTAAAAAACAAAATCAAAGCACAAGCAAAATGTAAATTAAAATTATCATTTTTCGAAGAGAAATGTTAGAAAACTCATTTTTTCCATCTATTTCTATTGTAAATGTTAAAAATTTAACTCATGAATAAATTAATTAATCATGATAATTTATAAGACATGTGACTTACTTAACTTTATAATAGTGTACACATCTAGGTCTACATCTATGGTATTTAACTAAAAACACTTGACATAAAAAACAATCGTATTTACTTATTAATTTCGTCGACCAATTTGAGGAAAGTAATGCCCAATCAGCCCTTAATTTTAAAATCAACGGTTTGTGATGATAGTAGCTGATCGCAATGTAGGACACCTTGGTATAAATAAGGGATATCGAATATTTCTTTGATACAAATACAATATAATCAACCAGTCGAACATATGGTGGAGGTCCTCTCCTTTTCTTCCTCACTCTCTCTGTCTCTCTCTCTCTATCGAATCTGAGAGAGATCAGTTCGTTTTGTCGAAATCCGTAAGTTTCTTCACATACCCATCTCTCATTTTGCTTCGTTTTTTCTTCTACACCTTGCAATGTTTCATCTGGTCTGTAGAAATCTAATCGACATCGTGAATGGGAGGGGTTCCATCGAAACCCACTTGCGTTTCTTGCAATCCCCATCTCTGAAATTGATATCCACCATCTCAAATGGGGATAAAACATCCAAAACATCGGATTTGACGGTGTCCTACTTCATGAACTCGTTTGGGTTGTCTTTAGATTCAGCCCTAAAAGCTTCCAAATCAGTCCGCATTAAAACCACGGAAAACGCAGATTCCGTTCTTTTGCTTTTGAAAAATCAGGGTTTTACCAATACCCAGATCGCCAAAATAGTCTCTACCTACCCAAGATTGGTATTGTCCAATCCAGACAAAATCTTGAAGCCGAAGATGGACTTCCTCCGCGACGCTGGATTCTCAAATCCTGACCTCACACGGATCATCTCATCGAACCCCCGAATCTTGAACTCCAGCTTAGAGAAACGGATACTCCCTGCTATAGGTTTTCTGAAGGGTATACTTCGCTCGAATAAGGACATCATTTCGACCATCAAGGGTTCGACATGGGCCCTCACTTCCAATCTCCATGAATTAATGGGACCTAAGATTGCAGTATTACGGGACCATGGAATGCCGCATTACAGGATATCTATGATGATCAAGCACCGCGCCAGGGCGTTTCTTTATGGCTCTGATAGGTTTAATGAGGCTTTAATGATTATTGAGAAAATGGGTATTGATCCTTCAAGCTCTGTGTTCTATTTTGCCATCGCCAGCGTAGTGTGCACTGAGAAATCGAAATGGGAAGAGAAAATGGAGTTGTATAAGAGCTTTGGTTGGTCTGAAGATGATATAATTTCAGCTTTCAAGAGGCAGCCTCAAATTATGGTCATATCAAAGGAAAAAATGGCGAGGATGATGGATTTCTTTGTGAATGAATCCATGTGGGGACTATCTACCATATCCAGCTCCCCAGAGCTACTGATGTTTAGCTTGGAGAAGACTATCATCCCGCGAAATTCTGTCATTTGTGTCCTTTTGTCAAATGGACTGCTAAAAGGGAATGTGAATTTCTATACAATTTGCCACTTGAAAGAGGCGAAATTCTTAGAGGCGTACGTGATCAAGTACCAGGAGAAAGTTCCTCAAGTAATGCAGGCCTACCAAGGTAAGGCTTGAAGAGAGGTTGCGGATGTGTAGCCAACGAAGGTAAGCCCAAACTTGATTGTCAACCTAAGACTGATCATATGTTTTTTTAACCGTGCTGGGAATGAACTTACTACTTGAATTCCCTTTTTAAAGTTTAACTGTAGTTGTTCGGTTTGCAAAACTATTGTGTGATTTCAGCTTGAGATGTTTTGATGCAGTTTTTTTAGCAACTTTTTCCCTGTCCACAGTCCACCTAACATACTGATCCGTGAATATGGTTGCATTGTGTTTGTGCAACAATCTCCTGCCCCGCCTCCCATGCATCTTAAGAATTGTTTGTGCTTATGAATAATGACTTTTAAGGCACATTGAAACTCATTATAAATTATCAGTATACATGATGGATATATTGTTTGTAATACCAGATGCCTTCTGCAAGTCCTGCAAATCTGGGTACTAAAGGCCTTTCTACACTAGTAAAGATTTCTTAGTTTTGAAGAGTGGTTGAAAACAATTACCAAAGGGTCTACAATATATTTGTATCATTCAATTGAAATTTGAATGTTGTCATACAGCATTTTTTAGAAGATGGAAGGTGAGCAGGGAATGGATTTTGGCAATTGAATTGTTTAAGGAAGTTGACAATTGTGGGATTTGCAGTTCCAATTTCCGAGCTTTTCTATCTGTAAAAACAGAGAGAAAATATGTAAAATGAAGATAAACAAAAATCCTCCGGAGGGGTCTAGAGGAAACCATTAGACGGGATATCAAACAATTCGTCGACCATCACCCCCGCGAGCATCAATAATAAATGTTGATTTCATATTTTTATGGAGTTTTTGGCAAGTTGTGGTCACATAAACGGTGGCGTGGATGCAATCAATTAATGTTCTTGTAAATAATTATTTTTCAAAATTTAATAGTATGATCAAATTAATTGGTTTGCAAACAATTAATTGATGTCTATGCAAATAGCGAATGATCATATAATTGATGTCTCTGCAATTCATTGATGTTAGGCAAATAATTGATTTTTAAATAATTAATAATATGCTCAAATTAATTTATTTTAATAATGAATCAAATATTTGTATCATTTTTTTTTACAAAAAAATGTAGAAATTACTACCAGCACTTTTATATCAAAAGTGATTATAATTCTAAATCGGAGATGAAAAGAAATAGAATGAAAAGAACAACAACATGAAGCTAGAACCGTGCCTTTCAACCCTAGTAAATGGGATGTGTACTAGGCTTGAGAGCAACCACAAGCCAGCCAGTCAAAACCCCTTGCTATTACTAAGAGATGATCATCCTCCCTCCACTAAAGGCAACACCCCGAACCCTGCTATTCCCCTCCCCTAGTGTGAGATTAGAGCCGCCGTCGACTCCCACAAATTTTTCACATAAACTCGGGCACCTTTAAAAATGGCATTGTTTCTTGCCCGCTAGATAGACTACGCTCCCACCACGATGATCAAGCGGAGCACGTTGTTGGCGGCCTTTGAGAATGCTGCGGAAGTGAGAGACCCTCCCGCCACCCACATCTTGTCAATAGATATAGCATGCATGCAAAGCGATGTCTCATGTTCCACGAGCTGCCAGAAATCTTTAGCCACCCTGCATGAACAAAACAGATGCATAACCGTCTCCGGGTCTACTCCGCACAATGCACAAGCAACGGACTCCGAGGGGCACCACTTAGCCCGGTAAACCTTTGTAAGCACCCTCTCTTTAGCTAGTAACCACCAAAACACCAAATATTTGTATCATGAAAGTATGAATTAAGAAAATGATACATGCAGCCTTGTGTGTAACTCCTTTCGCAGCTCTCACTAAATTTTTTTAAAAATAGTATACATTTGTCCATTTAAGCATATATTTTATTGAAAATTTTAAATTTTTATAGAGAATGTTAATGAAGTATATACTATAATGTCACTATGTATTCAACATAAACCGTTGCAACGATTCAACAAAAACTCGTGTTACTTTTGCTTCATTACTATCCAATCCGCCGTTAAATTTGAAATTCACGGTTCAGGCGCATCACAAGACCCAGATATATAACAGGGCAATATCAGCTGTTGTTCTTTGATACAATCAATCAGTCGAACATCGAAATCAGTGGAGGCTCCTTTTCTTGTCCATTTCTCTCTCGCATTCTGAGAGAGCTCTATTCGTTCGTCGAAATCCGTAAGTCTCTCCCCACACCCATCTCTGTGAATTTGCTTCATCTTTACAGTTGCAATGCTTCGTCCGGTCTGTAGAAACCTAATCGACATCGTTAATCCGAGAGGTTTGATCGAAACCCACTTGCGTTTCTTGCAATCCCCATCTCTGAAATCGATCTCCACCACCTCAGATGGGGATAACACATGCAAAGCATCGGATTTTACGGTTTCCTACTTCATGAACTCATTTGGGTTGTCCTTAGATTCAGCACTAAAAGCTTCTAAATCGATCAACCTTAAAACCACAGAAAAACCCGATTCCGTTCTTTTGTTTTTGAAAAATCAGGGTTTTACCAATACCCAGATCGCCAAACTAGTCTCTACCTGCCCAAGATTGGTAATGTCCAATCCAGACAAAATCCTGAAGCCCAAGATGGACTTCCTCCGCGGAGCCGGAATTTCGACTCCTGACCTGACACAGATCCTCTCAAAGAACCCCAGCATCTTGACCTCCAGCTTAGAGAAACGGATACTTCCTGCTATGGGTTTTCTGAAGGATATGTTTGGCATTAAGGACATCATTTCAGTCACCAACCGTGCGAGGTGGCTCCTACATTCCAATCTCCATGAAAAGCTGGGAGCCAAAATTGCAGCGCTACGGGACCAGGGAGTGCCTGATTACAGGATATCTACGATGATCAAACAGCATCCCGGAGTGTTTCTTTGTAACCGTGACAAGTTTAGTGAGGCTTTAATGATTGTCAAAGAAATGCGCTTTGATCCTTTGAGCTCTTTTTTCTGTTCAGCCCTTGCCACTGTTGTGGCCGTAGACAAATCGTTATGGGAAGAGAAAATGGAGTTGTATAGGAGCTTTGGTTGGTCTGAAGATGATGTAGTTTCAGCTTTCAAAAGGCAGCCTGAAGTTATGACGCTATCAAAGGATAAAATAGTGAGAATGATGGATTTCTTTGTGAAGGAATCTGGGTGGGGATTATCCATCGTTTCCAGATACCCGAAACTACTGCTGCTTAGCTTGGAGAAGACAATCATCCCACGATATTCAGTCATTAGTGTTCTCATGTCACGTGAACTGCTCAATGGGGATGTGAATTTCTATACGATTTGCCATTTGAAAGAGGAGAAATTCTTCGAGAAGTATGTGATCAAGTACCAGGTGAAAGTTCCTCAAGTAATGCAGGTCTACCAGGGTAAGATGGGAACCGTGTTGCCCATTTCTAGGAGGAACAAAGGTGAGCCCAAACACTACTGTCAGCCCAAGACAGATTAAGTGTTGTTTTAACTGTGTCAGGAATGAACTACCACTTTAATTCCTTTTACAGGTTAACTATAGTAGTTTGATTTGCAAAACTCGTCTATTTTTCAGCTTGAGATCCTTCGATGCAATTTATTTAACAATTTTTCTCCTTCCAACATACTGGTCTAAGAAGAATCTAGCAAAGAACAAGCTCATGGATTGATGGTTGCTTTGTGTTTGTGCAAACAATTTTCTGCATGCATTCCACTGCCACCTATGTCTCTTTAACAATTATTTGTGATAATGTCTTAAATTTGAATTGATACTCATTATGGTTATTAGTATAGATGATAGATATGCTGTTTGTAATACATGTCCTTTGAAAGAGATCGATGAATAACAAAACAAAAGTTGGCTGCAAATCTGGTTAGTAGGAATTTTCTCTACATGTGGAGATTAGTTGTAGTTGATCGACTTAGTTCATGCTTCACTCTGTTGGATGATAATAACATGAAATTTTCATGCTTCACTCTGTTGGATGATAATAACATGAAATTCCAACTCGAATTATATATTTCATTAGAATTTGTATACTTGCAGAAGACACTTCAAGAAAAAGCAAAACTCGTGAAAACTACACGAGAGAATGCACATCACTAGCTTGTGCTTACTACTTTTATTGGGTAGAACTGCAAAAGAGAAAAGGTGATTTAAAATAAAAATTATATTAGTGTGATGAAGTTATATAATAAAGTGATTGATTTTTGTTAAACTTCATCCTACCATGGTCTCGTACTCACATGCATTTTAAAACTGAGTGTTATGAGAGATAAGTTGGACAATATCATATCATGCAAGTCTGATGTTACATCTGGACTTTGATCTTATCGGACTGTTTTTAAGGGAAAAATGATAGGTTAAACTTCTGCGCAACCCGTACAGCTCGTACGCAATCCTCCCTTCTCTCTTCATCATTTTTTTTTTTAAAGAAAAATATACACTTGTCTATAAAAGTATAAATATATGTTATTGTACGTTAAATATGTATTGAAATACATTAAACTGTAATTACAAATCATTTTTATAAAAGAAATGCACCTCATTATCTAACCATATATAATGTACACATCTAAGTCTACATGTAATGGAACTAATTAAAACCACTCGACATAAAAAAAATCCGTTGTTCTTTGATACAATCAATCAGTCGAACATCTGGTGGAGGCAGTAAAAGTCCTCTCCTTTTCTTCCTCACTCTCTCTCTCTCTCTCTCTCTATCGATTCTGAGAGAGATCACTTCGTTTTGTCGAAATCCGTAAGTCTCTTCCGATACCCATCTCTGAAATTGCTTCATTTTACGGTTGCAATGTTTCGTCTGGTCCGTCGAAACCTAATCGAGATTGGGAATCGTAGAGGTTCAATCGAAACCCACTTGCGTTTCTTGCAAACCCCATGTCTGGAAATCGATCACCACCACCTCAGAAGGGGATAAAACATCCAAAGCATCGGATTTTACGGTGTCCTACTTCATGAACTCATTTGGGTTGTCTTTAGATTCAGCCCTCAAAGCTTCCAAATCAGTTCGCATTAAAACCACAGAAAACACAGATTCTGTTCTTTTGCTTTTGAAAAATCAGGGTTTTACCAATACCCAGATCGCCAAACTAGTCTCTGTCCGCCCAAAATTGGTATCGAGTGGATACCAGACAAAAACCTGAAGCCCAAGATGGACTTCCTCCGCGGCGCTGGATTCTCAACTCCTGACCTCACACATATCATCTCATCGAACCCTTAAATCTTGATCTCCAGCTTAGAGAAACGGATACTCCCTGCTATAGGTTTTCTAAAGGGTATACTTGGCTCGGATAAGGACATCATTTTTCGACCATCAAGAATGCGAAGTGGATCCTCAATTCCAACCTCAATGAACTAATGAGACCCAAAATTGCAGCATTACAGGACCATGGAGTGCCTCATGACAGGATATCTGTGATGATCAAACAGCGTGCCGGGGCATTTCTTTCTAACTCTGACAGGTTTAGTGAGTCTTTAATGATTGTCAAGGAATTGGGCTTTGATCCTTCAAGCTTTCTTTTCTGTTCTGCCCTCGCCAATATAGTGAGCAATGACAAATCAAAATGGGAAGAGAAAATGGAGTTGTATATGAGCTTTGGTTGGTCTGAAGATGATATAGTTTCAGCTTTCAAGAAGCAGCCTCAAATTATGGCCACATCAAAGGAAAAAATAACGAGGATGATGGATTTCTTTTTGAATGAATCCAGGTGGGGGCTATCTTTTGTTTCCAGATACCCGAATATACTGCTGTTTAGCTTGGAGAAGACGATCATCCCGCGATATTCTGTCACCCGTGTCCTCATGTCACATGGACTGCTCAAAAGGGATGTGAATTTACATACAGTTTGCCACATGAAGGAGGAGAAATTCTTGGAGAAATACGTGATCCATGAGAAAGTTCCTCAAGTAATTCAGGCCTACAAAGGTAAAATTTCAACAGGGGTTGCACATATATAACAAATGAGGTGAGCCCAAAACATGACTGTCAGATTAAGTGGTGTATTAGTTGTACCAGGAATGAACTAGTACTTTAATTCCCTTTAAAAGTTAACTATGGTTTTTCGGTATGCAGAACTCTTGGTTTATTGTTCAGATTGTGATCTTTCAGTGCAGTTTACTTGGCTATATTTTCCCCATCCACCTAACATATTGGTTTGAGAGGTATGATTACAGTCAGTTTTGATAAAAAAAAATTTATACTTTTATAAAGATAAAGTATATATTCCAATGAATTGTATCAACTCATTTATAAAAAAATATAAAAAAAATTAACAAGGTTATATCTCATTAAGGTCAGTATAGATGGCTAATGAGATGTATGAGATTTTCAATTGAGACCAAATGCTTATCATCTTTTCAAAAAAGAAAAAAAAGAGGCATGTGAGATTAAACATATGATAGGAAAAAGGACTAGGACTGTATGAAAGCGCTCTACCAAATTACAAGCTCATGGATTGATGGTTGCATTGTGTTTGTGTAACATTGTACTGCTGTCCATGCCCTCCACTGCCATTAACATCTCTTTTCGAGTTTTTTATTTTATTTTTATTTTTATTTTTATTTTTGTGATAATGAATGATGACTTTGACTTCTTGACACTGATTATGTTATCAGTATAAACGATAGATATGTCATACATGCTATCCTTCCAAGAGATGATAAATGGCAAAGCACGTTGGCTACAAATCCATTTGCTAAAACTTTTATCTGCGGGTTAAAGTTTATTTTTTATGAGTTGTGAAAACCAAGTTCCAATGATACATTCACATTTCAGGCTTACATTCAATTGATAATTATTGATGTCATACGGAATTGAGTGTGTAAGTTTTGTTATTCATTTGAACAGGGAAGCGGATAGGAACAACAGTCAAGTTTTGGGATAACAGCACTGCATTTTTCTAGTTTTTTTTTAAATGTCTGAATAGGACTTCTATTTTACGTCTCGTGAACAAATCATCTCATGAAAACACTCTTTAATGCATTACTGCAGTCTTGGGATTGCAAGATGAGTCTATCATTGCTGAAGAATTTGATTATGAAATTTGCCATGTCAATATTCCAACTTTCTTTCAACTTCCACATAAAAAAAAAGTAAATGAGATAAAATTCACAGTTTTCTATGCCATGTCCACCAGAAACTGCTACCTTAAGAAGATTGCTGCAGTAGAAGCTAATACAAGGCTGAATACAGATTAGATATATGTTGAGAGTAATTCAAGTTTCTTTTTCTAGACATTTGTTGTACTTGATCATGGCTTACTAGAGGTGTCAAACGGGCCGTGCCGTGCCGGCCCGGCCCGCTAAACAACCGGGCTAACGGGCTAACGGGCCGGCCCGGCCCGGCCCGTTTCATGTAACCGTGCCGTGCCGGCACGGCACGGTCCGCAGGAGGGCGGCCCAGCACGGCCCTCCGTGCCAGCCCGGCGGGTCACCGTGCCGTGCCGTGCTAGCCCGGCGGGCCAACGGGCCGGGCCTATTGACGGGCCAACGGGCCGGGCCCATTGACGGGCCAACGGGCCGGCCCATTAAAATGTCCATTTTTTTAAAATTTTTTAAGTTTAATATTTAATTCCATGTTTAATTTACTAGTTCCTTTAAATTAAAAAAATTAAAAAAATATACATAAGTCATTTATAAAAATTGAAAACTAAAAAGAATTAAGAATACAAATACTTATTTTATTGAATATTGAATTTCTTTGAGTACATGAACAATATTTAAATAAATGATAAAATGAATAAAAAATACACAAATAGTACATTGATGAATAAAAATAAATTATACAATTCTTAAAAAATACATTGACAAATACAAAAAATTAAAAAGTGAGTAATAATTGCATCACTATAGTTTTTAATACATCCCAACTAGGTTGGCACCTATTAAAACTATCAATCACTTGCAACTCACCTTTCAAAAAATTAAAAAAATACAACAATGAGAAGATTTATATGTGAAATCTTCATTGATCATCATCTATGTTGAATTTTGTAAAATCCACCTCAAGACTATCTACAAATTCTTGATTTCTTTCATCAGCATCACTCCAATCCTTCAGACAAATAAGAGCTTCCAGTGAACTTGCTGCCAACCTGGTCCTCCTCTCAGATAATATTCTCCCACTTGTACTAAAAGAAGATTCTGAAGCCACTGTAGACACTGGAGGAGTTAGTAAATCTCTTGCCATTATAGAAAGCACAGGAAATGTCACTTCATGTGCTTTCCACCATTGCAAGAGATCAAAATTTTCCATCTCCTTTTCAGTTAAAAGAGACTTCCAATCATTTTCTAAATATTTAAACAGTTCATTAAGATGAGAACTACCACTACTAGAATCATGTGAAGTGTGTGAACTTTGTGAAACAAAATCAAAGAAATAATCTTTTTTCTTACCTTTGCCTAATAAACTAATAGATGAAGTGGAGGATGATGCTCTAGTTCTATTTGCATATTTATTTTCATATTTTTTATACATTTCAGTTAAAGCAAATTCTACATCTTCACCACTTATAACCATTGGAAATCTAACATTATCACTTATTCTTGAAATTATAGTTTTAACAGTATCTAATTTAATAGTAATATCCATTACAGCAGCTAAACAAAAAAGCATAGGAATATCTTCAAAATATTTTTTAAATTTTTGTTCCATCAAGAAAATAGATTCTTGAAGTATACTATAATCTCTATATTCTTTAAATGCACAAGAAATATTAAATAATTGTCTAAGTATAAGATTTGATGTAGGATAATAAACACCTGAACAAGCAATAGAAGCATCATAAAAAATACTTAAAAATTGCACAAAAACTTTTGAAATTTGCCAATCAATAGGAGAAATTTCAACACGATTGTTAAACATTTCATTAAATTCAGTAATCAAATTTTCATAACCCTCACAACTTTGCAACATTATATATGTAGAATTCCAACGAACATGCATATCAAGAGGAAATTTTCTAGGGGGAATATTGCGTGTCGCACAAAAATCACCAAATGCTTGTACTCTAGAAGGTGTACAAGTAATAAATTTTAATGCTAATCTAATATTTACTAATGATTCTTCAATATGAGTTAATCCATCTTGCACAATTAAATTAATAATATGACATACACATTTACAATCATAAAATTCAAAATCATAAGGTAAACCCAAAGAAGATTTAAATTTTAAAATAGCACTAACATTATTACTAGCATTATCAAAAGTTATGGATAAAATTTTTTCAGTTATATTATATTCTCTAAAAATATCCATTATTGCTTGATAAATTACTGTGCCGGTGTGTGGAAATGTAAGTGGACGAAAAGCTAACATTCTTTTATTTAACATCCAATGAGAATCAATATAATGTGAAGTAACACAAATATAGGCTAAATCATTACCGGACCATAAATCAGATGTGCATGAAATTTTTTGAATGTTCATGAATGATTGAATTAAATGATTTTTCATTTCATTGTAAACTCTAATTATATCTGATCTAATAGTATTTCTAGAAACAGCTCTATATTGTGGATTAACGTACCTTTTTTGAAAACGTTCAAATCTTTTACTTTCAGCAAATGTAAATGGTTGTTCATCAGATGCTATATATACAGATAAACCTTCTCTCATACTAGATTGATTATAAGAGAATGTAGACATTGTACCTTCAGTACTACCTGTTTGACCGAAACTCCCAATCTGAGACTGCGTACCGGGATTCAGTTGTTGTTGATGCCTTTTCAGACATGATTCAGCATGTCTCTTGAGATGTCCGGTACCACCCGCGCTTGCACAACTAAAATTTTTGTTACAATATTTACAAACAGCTCTATCTTCCATTCTACCTTGGTATTTAATATTCTGTATTGTGTAGTGCTCCCAAACTTCAGACTTCCTACTTCTTTTAGAGGGTTTTTTTTGTTTTCCAGTTGGGGGGTGACTAGATGATGCACCAACATCACCTCCAACTGATTCATGGGGGGTTTGGGATTGGTCTTTTGTCAAATTCATCATCAGTGTGTGAATATTCTATGTTTGGGTTGGCCATTTGAAATTTAAAAAGTAAAAATTTAAAATTAGAATTTGAATTTAAAATTTAAAATTTGAATTTAAAATTCTTCAATTTGAATAGTTAAAATTTAAAATTAAAATACACTTTGGTTTTGAAATATGGAATTAATTTGAATTTAAAACTTGAAATACACTTTGTAAAACTTGAAATTTCAAATGTGTAGAGAGTAGAGACTAGAGATGAAGAGTGTGAGACTAGTAGAGATTAGAGACTAGAGAGAGAGAGAGAGCTTCCCCTAATCTCCTTAGGCTTGGAGAGTTGGAGCCTTGAACCTTCCCACCCTTTGGAGAGAACTTCCCTTGGAAAGAGCCTTGAAGAAATGGAGATTGGAGACAGAGAGAGCTTTCACCACCACTTCAATTTGATTGAAGTTTTCACTTGAAAAGAAAGAGAGCACTTGAACACTTGGAATTCCAACACAAAACTAGAAAATTTTAGAGGAAGAAGAGAGTGTAGTAGTGGAGGAGTAGAGAGATTTGTGATTGAATTGATGAAGAAATGGGTGGATGGGGTGGGGTATTTATAGGTGAAGAATTTTGAGTTCGGGCGGGCCAACGGGCCGTGCCAACGGGCCGGCCCGGCCCGTTGGCCCGCCAACGGCTAGTTAACTAGCCGTTGGCCCCCAACGGCTAGTAAACTAGCCGTTGGCGGGCCAACGGGCCGTGCCAACGGGCCGGCCCGGCCCGTTGGCCCGCCAACGGCTAGTTGGACTAGCCGTTGGTGGGGTGGGGCCCACGGCACAAAACGTGCCGCGGGCCTAGCGGGCCGTGCCAGAAACGGCCCGCGGGCCGGGGGTCAGGCCCAGCCCGCGTCGCCACCCAAACGGGCCGGCCCACGGCACGGCCCGTGCCGTGCCGTGCCGGCACGGGCCCTTAACGGGCCGTGCCACGGGCCGTGGCTTCAACTAAACCAACAAGCATGTATCAAATACCAGTCACATGCATACTTTAGAAAGTCAACACCAACTGTTGTGGTTTGTCCAGGAAAGATCAAGCTTACAAACACCAAAAAAGCACCTGACCTTTCCATCAAAAAAATGAGATGCGATACACTTTACGTGCAGTGCATGTACAGATACAAAATAACAAAAATATAAGGTTCAGGGCATATGATAATCGTCATCAGTCACAGAGGGATGATATACCTCATCGGTTCAAGGATACTTCCTATCATCCTCAGCAGGGATCATTCCTTCTTCATCTTGTGGTGGTTCATTCACTGGCTTGTATGGAGACTGAGATTGATCCCTCCCATTCTCGCGATTGGGAGATGGAGGGTTCTGATTGGTCTTGGGTGAATAGTCTCTGTTTACCACCGGTGGAGGTGAGTGTTGACTGGTCAATGTGGACCCTCCATAACTATTGGTTCCGCGGTTCGGGCTGCGGCTGCGGCTCCTGCTACGGCTGCGATCCTTGTCATGACGCCCACCTCCACCCATAATCTGATCATGGAAGCTTCGTCCTTCATATCTGCGATGAGAAATTCAATAGTTTTAGGCTTCACTAACAGGATAGTCAGTCAGGACAAACAACAGAATACATGTCAAAGGCTTCACAGAATAACAATTGAATAGAACATGCATTGTTTGAAATACGCAAATACTGCCGCATCCTGACCAAACCAAGCTGACATGTTCTACTCTGATGAATAAAGAAGAATATTTTTATGGAGATGGCAAGCAAATTATTCATGAAATGACAAATTTTTGAACAAAGTGAGAATTTAATTTGACATAAGATGCATATGTTTTATATTCACTTATTCACTACAATAATACTATGCCTATTTAGAGTATTAAAGAAGAGCTTAATCATAAATTGCAATATTTGAACACACTAGTCCGTTAGTCATAAGCAAGAGACTTTGCAAACCTCAAAAAAGTCCCCAGTGAATATATGATGTGACACTATTGGGAAATCACTCATAATTTTCATGCATACCTGTGCTGAGGTTCATGATCGTAATCCCTCTCTGATCGCCCTCCCCTTCCGCCATAACCAGAGTCACCATTCCGGCCACCACCTCCATAAGACCGGCCACTGTCACCACCACCACCACCAAATCCACCTCCACCAGAGCCCCACCTAGAACGAGGCCTTCCAAACCCACCACTGCGTGAAGCCATGTCACGAATCTCTGAGGGGACACGCTGATTCGACCCTTCTAAGACCTTTATAAGATCCTTGGCGTGCTTTGCATCCTGATCGCAGAAAAAAGTATAGGACACCCCAGTGGCTCCAGCCCTTCCAGTTCTTCCAATCCTGTGAACATAGTCTTCAACACCTGTTGGGAAATCATAGTTGACAACCACCCTGCAAGAGAAGCAAATAAAAATCTGTTGTCATGACTCATGAATAAAAACAGAAGCACTATGGAACCACAGCCATTTCAGAATGGTGGGAGGATGCGACAGAAACTACACCCACAATGGTTTCACAAGGCTGTTTTCCGCAGAACATGATAAGATTATCATAATTACAATAATATTATTACCACTATCAGAACACATGAAGTAGGGATAGCCAAGTCAACAAAAACCACCAATGCCAGATCAGGAAGTGATTGATAGACATGCTGTAATGACTCATCATCAATGTTCAGTCCCCCAAAGAATAACCTTCTAGTGCAGCATGTATGCATATAATTAAAACATAGCAATCATAATATGTGAGATTGCTCATTTTAGCTAGCATAGTGACATTTAGCATTTCACATGATTATGAGCACAAACGACATGTTTAATGTTACCTGATGTCTTTTATGTCCAGCCCTCGAGCAGCAACATCTGTAGCTACAAGTATGGGAGACCTCCCCGTACGGAACTGACCCAGAACATAATCTCTTTCCCCTTGGGATTTATCCCCGTGAATAGCAGCAGCACCAAACTGGCGTGTGAGTGAACGTGCCAGCTGATCACACATCCTCTTGGTTGAGCAAAATACGATTATCTTTGATCCCGGATCTTGGGATCGCAGGATCTGCTCCAATCGTCTTTGTTTTTCCATTGGTGTTATCACTTCAATACACTGCCAGATGCCAGATGCCAGAGAAAACATTAAACATTCAAGATATTATCAAATGGAAAATGCTAAAGGCATACTTGAAACGTTAAGTAATATGGAGAAAAAAAATAGGGGCTTTTGGGTTTGAATCCAGGTTAAACTATTTAAACAACATGGTTATTAATATGGAGAAAAAAAATAGGGGCTTTTGGGTTTGAATCCAGGTTAAACTATTTAAACAACATGGTTATTAATAACTATTTAATGTAAATTATTAATCTAACAAGAAAAAGGAAACAGGAGGACAAAATAATATGGAGAAAAAAAATAGGGGCTTTTGGGTTTGAATCCAGGTTAAACTATTTAAACAACATGGTTATTAATAACTATTTAATGTAAATTATTAATCTAACAAGAAAAAGGAAACAGGAGGACAAAATACAATGTGGCTTCAACAATAAATTTATTCTCATTTGTACCTGGGTGATGGCTTTGTTAGCAACAAGTTCATTGATGTTCCCAATGTTGACTTGAACAGGTTTGATCAGTAAATCAGCAGCAATTTTGCGAACCTCCTTGGGCCAAGTTGCAGTATACATGAGAGTCTGTCGGCGGGGTGGTATCTCTTTGACAATCTTCCTTATCTGAGGTTCAAAACCCATGTCCAGCATCCGATCCGCCTCATCAAGAACCAGATATGAAACTTGACGGAGGCTGACTTTCCTTGCCTCCAGAAAATCATTCAAGCGCCCAGGTGTCGCAACTACAACATCAACTCCTCTTTGCAGGTCCCTCAGCTGAGGACCTTTTGGGGCTCCACCATATAAACACTTACAACATCATGAAGAAAAAAAACTTATTTCAGCAATTTCTGTTATTTTGCAAAACTCTTTCAATCAAAAGTATACCAGTTTAAACAACAACATATTTCCGAAAATCCTGCTAGCACCAAAGACAGTAATTATTGAAGCCAGAAAAGCAAAGATCTGGATCTGTAAAATGCTATACCCAAAAATTTCATAAAAGCTTACTTGTCTGTAAAAACTTCTTAAATCATCCATATAACAAATTTCATATTAACTCATATTCTGAGGGCCATAGGTAGGTCTGTCAATGGGTTGAGTCCAGGCCGGGTCGGGGTGGACCCGGACCCAACCCGGGCTAGTGTCCACCGGACCCGAGTCCTGGGGGAGACCTGGTGGACCCAATCAAATGAGGACCCGGGTCCGGAAACTGGTCAGATCCAGGTCAACCCGCGTACTCCACGGATGACGAGGTCGGCATGGGGGGAGGAGGTGCCGATGAGGTCGTCGGAGGTGGAGTTTGGGGAGAGGCCGCGGTCGCAGACCAAGATCTTGCAGTGGGAAATGCCGCGGTTGGTGAGGAAGCTTGTGAAGTGGGCCTCTGCGTTCAGATCATCCTCAAGAACATCCGCCGACTCCATCGGGACCACTTGACGGATCAGCAGCGGATCCGTCTCTTCGAGGAGGGATTGGACGATCGTCGCGGACACCATAAGAGAGAGGGCGAGGAGAATCTTCATCTTCGTTGATTGGAGGATTTAGATTTAGGGATTTTTGTTTTTGTTAGTTCAGGATAGTTTTGGCTTCTTCTATACTTCACACAAATTTGAAAATAAAAAATGCAACGAAAGCCATCAAAGCTGCTCGAAGTGGTCTCCTCACTGTGGGAGTGATAGAGGTGAAAAAGGAAAATATTATTTTTTGGTTTCCATAAATGATATGGTGACTCGGGGTGAATAAGTGCAGGGTGATCTCTCGAATCTGATACGTTGATGGATGAGATGAGTGGGAAGGATATGAGGAGCAAAAAAGGAGTGATGTAATGAAAAGGTACGCTTTTTTATTATTGCCGTTGTCAAACGCGGTGATTAGAGATGCCATGTGGATTAAGACGAACAGATTGCCATTTGATTGAATGGAACAGAGTCTATCGATACTGACCGTTGGATTGAGTCTTATTACTTGGATTCCTAACCAAGACCTAAAATAGTATCGGGTCTAATGGGTCCATGGGATCGGGTCGGGTAGAGCCAGCCCCGCCCCGTTTGGATGATCGGGTTCTTATCGGGTCTCGGGTCTTCCGGGCCAGGTATTTTACGCCTTTTATCGGGTTGGGTCCGAGTCGACCCGTTGACATGCCTAGCCATAGGCCAACAGATCAGTCTACTCTCCAGATTACAATAAAAACATAAACACTGAATCTTTTCCCATCAAAAAAGGTACAGTGTGGAGTGATCCCAAATATTCTATTCTACAAAACCATAGCATGATTTTTCCTGTTTTCTATTATGAGTTTGGCTAGATTACAGCTAGTACCAATTGTGCTAACACTCTTTGAATGGACTACCCAACACTTCAGTCAGATTTGAAACCATCCATTATGAATATAAATAACAGACCAAAAAAAATAAAACAAAACAAAACATGGTATATCAAATGTAAAAGGGTGACAGGTGCCTACACAACCATAAAACGACAGGTACAACACAATTTACAGGATCTTTATTAAAAAAACACGATTTATAGGACACAGAAAAGAATAATAGATGATGGAGGACGATACTCACCGTACACGAAATCCTTGATGATCGACCAAATTTCACGGCTTCTTCCTGGATCTGTGTTGCTAACTCCCTAGTAGGGGATAACACCAATACTGTTGGACCCATCTGAGAGTTGTTGCGGACACGCTTCAGGTGTATGAATCCTGGTATCAGATAACCTAAGGTTTTACCTGAACCTGTCTTTGCAATTGCAACAATGTCACGACTTTGCAATGCAATTGGCCAAGACTGGGCCTGGATTGGTGTGGGAGCCGAGAATCCAGCACTCTGTACCTGGAAAAGAAAAAAACACTCAATCCCGTGAGTCGTCTGGGTTGAAATTTTATGATCCTTAATTCTTTTTTTTTTGTCTTATTGGATTCTACTGCCAGAAAAAGCATATTCCCCAGATGGAATCAGCAGCTTGCAGATGCAAGCTGGAGCAGGAGAAAGGGCTTCTTCTAACCTTCACTGGAATGCGCACCAGCAAAGAACTGGTGATTGGCAAGCCCTATTCAAAATTGGTCCACCATACTGGCGCTCCAGCCACATGCAAGCCCCCAAAAAGAGGGCACACAACACGGCACAGCGTACGACATTAGCTCATCCCTGGAGCAAATATCGCACCTGACAAAAGTAGAGCGGGAGAAAAAAAAAGCACATGAGTCTGAAGTTCTTGGTTAGACCTCAGCAATCATAATGCTCACACAAGAAATATTACAAAGTTACAAAGTCTCAAAATCCCTCTAGACAGGATAGTGCACAGAGTGGTGCACACCAAGAAGCAAGTGCAGTAAATCATACCTCTCTGAGAATCTCTGATGGGAAACCTGTAGATTCAAATGTTGAGAATGGTGGAGGCACATTATCACCCTGAACAATTTTTTTTAGAACAGGAGAACATTGTGAGAAGAAGCCATCAAGAACCAATACACCAACATATATAAAAAAAATACATTGGAATGGCACAAAATTTAAAACACGAATAACAGAAGAATCACAAGTGTTTTATCAGAGAGAATGCCCAAAGGGAAAAATACAAAGACAAAACATGAAAAAAAAATAAAACTAGATCGGCACAACCTACAAAAAGGAGTATTGCCAAATAAGCTACTACAAGCTATTCAGTCGGAACTGAAATGGAATCCATATATTCCATTAAATTCTTGGTATCAAAACACAAACTGTAACCTTTCTCTCCGATACAAAAAACTACTAATAAATTTAAGAGGGTGGTGAACCTATATATTTCAGCTTAAAAATCGTGAAAGCAAATAGAAAAATTACTACCCATGAGTCCATGACAGCAAGCATGCAATAAACCACAATAGATTCATAATTCACCTATTCAAATATGAGAATAGACATAGAAAAGGCCAGATATTCAACGAAAGCTCACAAGTCTAGCACCCTAATAAACCACTATAGATTCACAATTCATATCTTCGAATAAGTGCCCATCTTCAAAAATTGCACGAAATCTTCAAATGACACTTACAGAGACAGTTATCTCATGATGACGGCGATACTCCGTGGGCATCCCACCTCCCCCGTCTCCATGCCCTTGGGTCCGTGAGCCCTGCAAAAACATCCACACCATTCAACACAAAAACCCACGATTTCCCTCACGATCTCAGCAGACCCAAATGGGTTCACCAATGAAAAAGCAAACAATACCTGGAGATTCCGTCCACCGACCTCGGCCGACTGCTTCGGCCCATCGCTGTACCTCCGATCGTCCTCCTCGCGGTGGTTCTTCACATGAACCGAAGAAGCCACGAACAGTGCCGATTTGGGGGGAATCGACGGGAGCGGACCAGCGGGAGTCGTCTCCGAGGGCCGATCGTATTGGGTGACGTTGGTCACGGGGTTCCAGAAGTAGAGGTACCCGGTGGTCCCATCGACGAGGCCCTTCCACGGCTTCGGGAGCGTCGGATCGTCCGGGGCGTACCTCGGGTTAGCTGAGGCGGTCATGGTCATGGAAACCCTAGATTTTCGGGAGACCCTGGTTGATGCAGGTGGATCGAGCGAAACTGGATCTGTATAGATAAAAGGAAACCCTAGATGATGATGGATTGATGGGGGAGGGGAAATTAGGGTTTCGATGACGATTCGTCCGCCTCGATCGGTGTCTCGTCTTAAATCGGGGATTTGACGAGAGGCGAAAGAGAGTCTTGAAAAGGGGGCGTTGGCCTTAATTTATAGGGAAATGGTGGGCTGCTGGGCTTGGAAATAAGCCCATTGTTATACTGCGGAGATTATAACTTTTAATTTAAAATAAATAGTCGTTATATGTTAATTTAAACTTATAACAATCTCTAAGTTAGGTTAGATGTGTTTTTGAAATTATATCCTATGGATTATTTAAAAAAAATTACTTGAAGAAAAAAAAAAAGTGAATCAGGACCGCGGAATGAGAGTGATGAGTGATGAAAAAACTTGAGTTTAGAGAGGGAAGGGGAGAAATAAAGATAGAGAGATTTGAGATAGGTAAGATTGTTGATACTTTGGGTTTTTTTTTTTTTTTTTTGATAAAATTTGGATTCAAGCTAGAATATTTTCAGTTGAATAGAAAATGAGTTTTTGATCAATAGAGATCAAGTTCTATTTTTTTACTCTCAAGTTTTTTTTTTAATTTGTGTTATTTTATAATTTATCTTTTAAATATTCATAAAATTTATTTTATAATTAAAATCACATTCTTTTGTCAAACATAAATTAAATTTAACTTCCATATTTGGAAGGGGTATTTTTGACAACCACTTAGCAAAAACTGTTTTACAGCTTATTCTAATAAACATTCACATTTGCTTATTTTTTACTTATCGACAGCTACAACAAACATGTTTATTGCTTATTAGAAAAATTAAAATTTATAATTTATAAGTTATAATTTATCATCTATAAATTTAAACTACAACAAACATGACCAATCCCTCTTTTGTCTTAATATCAATTCACATGTATTTTTATTTTTCAAAAAATATTAAATTTTTATTTTAAAAAATAAAATATATACTTCATTGAATTGCATGTATTTATTTATTGAAAATGTAAAAAATTCCTAGCAATGAATATGAAACTGAAATTGAGGGTAAAAAAAAAAAAAATTGTATCAGTGCTCAAATCCAAATGTAAATCCACCAACAAAAAGATTTATTAATATCCACTTTTTTTGCATTTATGAAGTTGAACAAAGAAGAAAAAAATATCATGTTTAACCTCAAATGAAATATGCTTGTTTATATATGTAGTTAAAACTGTAATAACCCGTCCAAAGAATTTGATACAGATCGGATACATTCTTATCCCAATTAATCAGTTCAGATATACAAATCACATAATTTTTTTTGAATAATTGACATGTTTAAATATTAACGATAATGAAGTGGTGTATTATAGAAATATGAAAATTAAAATTGAGATTTTAAAGCTTATTTCCTCTTTCAAATATCATACATTAAATTTTTAATAATAATATAATATATCTTGATATGATTAATCATACAAAATAACAAATATGAGCAATATATAATACAAGCATATATATTTTTTTAATATATGTTGGATACGGATATTTTTCAAAACGAATATTTTTTAAATGAACGAATATTATTCAAATCAGATAAACTAATATCTATATCTACACTCCAGATCTTTGAATATCAAATATTTCTAATATGTCGGTTAAAGATTCATATTATTGTCGAATAATTGCCAGGAGAGGAGGTAGATATGATTTGTTCTTGTTTATCCATAAAAAAAAAAAAAATCTAAAAATAATTTTCTTTCTACTCCCATATAACTATTTTATATATGTCTGAATTAAATAGGCTATAATTATCATTCATTCAATATAATAAAAAAAAAATGTGATTCTATTTTACCCTATTGCCTGCTCGGGATTATTTCCCCTTATTTGGAATACTAACAGCAAAAAAGTGAATAATAGCCATGGTACAGTTCCTCATTCCACCATTTATTCTGAAAACAAAGTGTTTGCCTGTTTTGTTAATAACCAGTTCTCCATTGATCTATAATAATAATATATTAGAACCCTATTGAATGAAGATGACAGAGATCTCAGTTTCACCGAATAGAATTTTGAATTTGCATGATTTACATATATGTAATGTGTTTATCATAAAATAACATAACAGCACATTTTCAATGGTGTAGCAAGTTGTAAGCCGGTAGATCGACCACGCGGGAAACATCTTCCAGAGCAAGTTCCCTCTCCAACTGTGTTCTCGTCGATTTCAAAACCTCCTATATATACAAACAGCAAAGATTCAGAAATTGAATATTTTAAAAAAGAGGTCCTTGTTATTAGAAGCTCAAGAAGCACTGAAGTACATTGAATTCCATGTAGGATGCACGCTTTGCAAGCCACTGGGCATCCATCATTTGAAAAGCTACACAGTAAAGGTTGTCAAATGCCATCTCATCATCCCCCAGCAGTTCCAGAAATCGCTTTCCTGCTATGGAAGTTGGCTTTCCTGCAAGACTTAACTTCAATCCCCCTAATTTTGGTCTTACAAGGTATGCAGAAATTCTGTTTTAGACTATTTTCCGTTCATCTGACCTGATTGTAAGTCCAACATCTGCGCCAACACAAAAGATATGTTGACACCAGCAACAGCGAAGGGGTATTCCCATTCAGCTCTCTTTCCATCTCGCTTGTGCAATAGCCTCTGAAATGACTCCTGACAAAGGAACCCCAGTAGAGTTTTAAGTGTTATTGCCTTACTGGAGTCATCTAGTTTAGAAAGAAAAGGGAGTAAACTAGATACCGGATAGTTCTTGGCGAAGTAGATGAGGTTCTCCAATGATATAAATCCACCACCCCTGGGAGCAGAGATGCAATTGAAATATCATCCACTAGAGAAACGGAAAAAAATAGGAAACATGAAAACTTGACCATTGCTGGCATTTCATGTTGTTATTGACACTATTTTTAGACATCCACCATTAAGTTTTCAAAAAAAAAAAAAAGAAAGATTTTCTTAACCATATGGATAACTTTTGCTGTTTTTCTCCCTTTTTCATACTTTAGTTTCAGGACTGTACAGGAGTATTCTCCAAGATGTGTGAGCACATAACTGTAAATACTGGGATGATATTTAATTTTTGTTCAATAGAGGATTTACTTAAATGGATTCTTTAACATGGATGAAAGCCTCCTTTTAGAAGCTTTTCTAGTACTATGAAATTTTTTCATCATTGACTAAATGTAAAGGCTTCTAGCATTAATGATTTAGTATAGGACTTTTTATCTTTGGCTGTAAAGAAGGATTTCAGTGCTTAAAATCTCTCCAAATTTTAATCCTATATCCAGCACAAACACTGGCTATTTCCTCTCGATTAAGTTCAAGTTATTTTAATCTATTGTCCACCATCAAATTTAATTAATAAGTCAGTTGACATATGGCGTAACTCCAAGGTCATGCATCATCATTCATATAACTGCTATGATTTTTATTACGCGGAGTACAGACCTGAAATCCGTTGATGGGTCAGCACCCTGCCAACCCATCTCCTTCCAAAGTTCTGATTTAAGGGGAGGGAGTTCCCGGTCAGGATAGGCCAGCCTCCAGAGCAGCTTCAAAGCATCCTGTAATGCATTATTATTGGGAAATAAGAGCATTGGCTAACAATTAATAAATCAAACAGAGACGTCTTGTTTGCTATGGTGAGGACAATGGTGGTTGCAAATCCGACAAAGGAGCTGATGGAATGTTTAGAGAGAGGATTACTTGATGGTCTGGACGAGTGCCATCAAAGGGGACTTCCAATCTCTGCCTCAGATTTCTCAATCTTTCTTCCTAAAATATTAGCAAAAAAACAGAACCAAACATGAGCTATCATATTTGTCCCTTCCAAATCGATGTATTTGTTGAATATTAAAACTGGACAAGTGGAAAATAAAATAAAGTCATGCCCATCTTAACCCAGAATGACCTCTTTTTTTAGACCCAAATGTGAAACTCCCAATGGACAAGTGTTTTTTCGGTTGGTGAATAATTGTCCATTTTTGTAACAAAGTCTGAACCATCCCTAAATTTTTACATACATATATATATATGGAGAAAGACACACTACAAGTATGAGATGGGAAAAATACATAAAATGGAATTTCAAAAACTGCAAGGAGATTATCAAAGTTTAGTCAGTCTTAACATTTCTTGAAAAGGAAACACGCAATATTAATCCCAGAAAAAGAGTTCCAAAAAAACTTACTTGTAAAGGACTAAGAATGATTGAATTATTATTACTACCATGTCCATTTTGACTGCCAATGGGAGGTAATAGCCTTCCAAGAAATGATCCTGAGCTCAATATAAAATTTGCTGCACACAACATGATTGTTAGCATACATGATGGATATGCTATCTAGTCAAGATCTGTAGAAATGAAAAACACTACAAATAAGAATGACTAGTATTTAAGTTCAAACTAGGGTATTTAATACAAATAAAAAATAACAAGAATGGTTCATACTTCTATTACAGAATCCCCAAAATAAGATAAACATATACCGGATTGTTATAAACTCTTTTGCCAGTAAATTAACAATATCGAAGAAGGTCCAGTCTCACATCTAATCTGGATGAATGTCAATTGACAGTTTATTTGAAAACCATGCTTTGATTAGCCAATGAGCACTACCCACCTCCAAAGAGAAAGTCCAGGTTCAAATCCCACCACCGATAATGTGCATGTCCAAGCGGGATGCCTATTTCAAAAATAAAAATGACAAAAGAGTGTATTTGCTAATAACACCTGTGATTCTCTATGCTATTGTACAATTCTCAATCATGAATCGCATAAGTTCTATGTTATTATAGAGCAAATGAATATTAAACCGGGAAAAGAAAATTTGAGACAAGAACATCATTATTGATTATTCTGCTAGTAGTCAGATGCATTTTGTAACGAGTGCATTAAAAAAGGAGTCAATCACCTAACCATTGTGCCCACTGTGCAATTAGCTGGGAGAAAAGAAAAGTCCAGTGGATCTGTTGCTTCTTCTCATCATCCCACAGATCTTGCTGACTTCTGTCATCATTTTTCTGAGAAAAAAAAAACCATGTGAAAAAATAATAACCAGGGTTAGAGTCCTTAAAAAAACTACATACCACTGCTTTATTTGTAGCGAAAAATGGGTTTACATAAAGAATAAAAGATATATCAACAAAAAAAACCTCATTGCCAATCCTATCATCATTGTAACTTCCAAGGAGTGGTTCACTTAAGGACTCTAACCCTGATGTTTCCATATGTTCATTTCTTCCTCCATCTACATCCCCATGATGGATCCTTCTTCTTATAGCCTTTGATGCCATGATCTTATTGCATTTAACAACTTCAATTTTGCCTGCAATTCATGAGAATACAATAAATAATTCGTGAATCTCAATGTCAACTTCATGCGAAATTCTGCCTTAAAGGAGGTTAAAATTAAAACAAATATGACCCCCGCCATCCAAAAAAGATCATTTGTCCTCTGTACTCATAATGCTTTATCATCGTCTAGAGGCATAGGCACTAGCACTACTATCCATAAGGTTTTGTATTATTCACTTGTCAATTATATAAAACAACCTTCAGTCTGAGGCATATATGCGACAGAGTAATGAGACAAGATAGAGAAAAAATCAGTTGGATGGATTTCTTTGTTTTTATTTATATATTATATTTTTTGAGAGTTAATTGGATGGAAGGTTATCTTAACTGTGTTCTCACACTAACATCAATCGAAAGACAACATATAAAGTGACACGCACAAACAAACTAAAAAAATCACACCACTATTGTAGTTCCAAATTTTTTGAAATTGCTAAATCCCATCTTAATGGTAATATAGACACTGGGATGTCTTTAAAGCCAACAGCTCAAATCATTCACCTCAAACCTCCTAAAACCAAATCAACAGCCCATCAGAAGTTACAATTATGCAGCCAACAGTGTACATCAAGATGAACAGATTTAAACGTTATTCTCTCCATCAATACAATCCAATAAACCCACATTCTCAAAAGAGAGAATATTTTAACATTCTTCTCAATTTAACTTCTTTTTCTCACATTAGGGTCATCAAAAAGCCATATATATCATATTCTACCAAAACCCATTGTTCTTCTGAATGCACTTACAAATGTATATGCAAATCTACGTCTACACTGAATATGATTTTCAAAATCTGTCCCTATAAAACCAATAATAAAAACCATGACAAAAGATCCACCAAACCCAAACATTCGAGGAGAACTCCCCAAAAAAATCTGATTTTCTTCAAACCCAACATAATGTGTATAAAAAAAAAAACCCATCTTGATCCTATCAAAACAGCTCACAATCTTTAATATAAAAAACCCAAAACCTCAATTTCAAAAGAAAAAGACATACCTAAGAAGAACCGAAAACACATCCGAGTTGTAACGAAATTTGCCGAACAAAAAGAAGGATTGACAAAAAAAAAAAAGTCTCCGAGCGAACCTGTTGAAGCCGATTCAGAATTGTAGATTCCAATCAACAAAGAGAAATAGAGAAAGAACGAAAACTTAGAAACCACGCAATCAACGAAGAATTGAAAAGGTTTCAAAGGTTCCTTAACCTTGCTGTCTCTGTTTCGCGATTCGATCTGGAGACCTTCAATGGAGGTGATGGACGCGTATGTTCACTCTCCGGTGAACACGGAAGTCCTCTATTCGATCACGGATTGGGATACGTGCAATCTGATCCGTTAAAACTATGATTGGTTGGAGTAGTATAGTGAATGCATCATAAAAGTTGTGACGCGACACTTACCACTACCGGGTTGTACCCGCTTTGACAATGATCCGGTTCAATTTATACCCGTTTTGAGTTTACGGTGATCTTTTATTGCGGACCGTCTGATTCAAAATCAAAGTCCAATAATCGAACGGTAAGGATTCTTCGAGTTCCAAGGCGGCGACTTTATTAGGAACTGAAAAAACTCGCTCTTTCTCTCTCTATTTTCGATCTTCCATCAAAATTGTTTTTTTTTTTTTTTATTTATTCTCTTTTGGGTTTCGATTTTGGTAGGGTTGGAAGCCTTAGATCTTTAAAAGGTACGTTATTTTTTTTTATTGAATTTTGTTTATCAGATGTTTTGGATTTGTTTTCGATCTCAATTTTCACGGTTTCGCGAACGATTGATTCTTCTATAGTTTTGTGATTGTGATTATGGTTGGTTTAGTAGTTTTTCCTTTTAGGGTCCTGCTTCGTGGCCTTGTTTGTGACAAATTAGGGTTAGGTTTTGGTGCCCATTGCTTTCTGATGTTTGTTACGGTTTGCTTGTTGAGAATCATTAACGGTGGTTCGGGATTTTATGTTCTGGATAGTTGAATTGGTAGTGTGTATTGTTGTGTGCAGTTGTTTATGCGTTCCAATTTGGCGTAGATTGATTGCTTGCGTAATTAGGGTTTCTGTGCATACGATATTCTCACTATGGTATGATTCGGTGTTCATTGCCCTGAAAGCTTGGTTTTTGATGTATATTTATGGAATCGATTTGAATTATGATTATGTAACTACTAGATCAAGTGACCATTTTAAAATGTGGATTTTTGTATGTTCATATGGTTTCTAGGGCCCTGAATAGAACTAATTTTCAAAAACAGCTTTTTTTTAGAATAAAGCTGCTCTCAATTTCATAAAGGTTACTCTCAATCAGCCATTTTATAAAATCTGTTTTGACTCATGAACACCAAAATTGGAAACCAAAAGTTGAATTTTAAAGAAAAAAAGAACCTTTTATAACTGATCATCTGAAAAAATGATTTTGCAAAAGCAGAATCTGTTTGACGATTTGTTTCAAGTTGGGGCCAAGAATCAAATATTTCTTCCTTTGTGCCTTTGTGGGTGTCCATTTTTATGTTTCTGCTGCTGATTGATCTAGACCTTAATCAGATTTCTGTTATTTGGAGGGATTTTTTCCCCCTTATATGTTTTCTATGATCATGGGCGCCTGTTATTCTACACTTTTTGCTGTCTGTTTAGGACTTTCTCGCAATCATTTTGTTGGACGTTCATTAAAAACTTAGCTTTTCTAATTCTGTGTGTTTCCATCTTTCCTTTCAGGTTTCTATTCAACTATTTTATGGCCTTTGAATGCCCAGTGGAAAGGCAAGATACACCAGAAAAGAATTACGTTAGTGATATTCGCGGCAAAGAAGTTGGGTCAAAGAACTTGAAACCCTACATTCCATGTGGCTTTCCAAGATACTGTCCCAACAGAGACACCCAAAGTCTGAATGTATGGAAACCCACTTCCAAATTTTTGCCAAGGAAGAAAACTACCACCACCACTGAGGACGTGAGAGCTCCTTTAGCTGCTTCTGATGCATTGGCTTCTAATGGCAGCAGTTCAATCACCGACCTCCCCCCGGCATTGGTCTCTGAGATCTTCCATTGCCTGGATGCAAAGGAGCTCGGAATTGTCTCCTGTGTGTCTACTCTTCTCCACAGCCTTGCCTCCAACCACCAGGGTTGGAGGAAATTCTACTTGGAGAGGTGGGGTGCTCCTCCAGGTCCTGAAGTCCAAGATGGTGGAAATTTATGGAAGGATTTATTTGTGGAGAGGCAATCAAGGAGCAAGGCATTCATGGGTAGGTACAGCATTGATACCCTCTATGGTCATAAGGAAGCAGTCCGATCGGTGTTTCTCCTAGCATCTGCAAAGCTCATATTCACTGCTGGGTATGACTCTGTTGTCTGCATGTGGGACATGGAGGACGGCCTCTCTATCTCCACATCCCGGCCTCTTGGTTGTACTATTCGGGCAATTGTTGCGGACAGTGAACTCTTGGTAGCTGGGGTCACTGACGCATTTCTGCACTGTTGGAGGTCTATGGAAGGACACCCGCATTTGTTTGATATCGCTGGCCCTCCAGACCAGAATTTTGAATTTCGTCTTTGGGAGCATGAAGGACCTGTGACTTGCCTGGCTTTGGATCCTTGTAGGATCTACAGCGGCTCGTGGGACATGACTGTTCGCGTGTGGGACCGTGTCCAGCTGAAGTGTTTGAATGTTTTGAGGCATAGTGACTGGGTTTGGGCGCTTGTCCCTCGCGGATCTACCATTGCTAGCAGTGCTGGCAAGGATGTCTACTTTTGGGACATCAAAACTGGAGATAGTTTAGATGTCATCCCGAATGCTCATGCAGGCAACACTTGTTCATTGGCACGAAGTCACTCGGGGGATCTTCTCTTCACTGGAGGAGAAGATGGAGCCATCCACATGTTTAAGGTTATTGGTAGTGATTTCAACCGGATCACAACTTGGATTCCCCACACAGGCCCTGTACTCTCGCTTGCTTTTGAGTTCCCCTGGCTTGTTTCCTCGTCTGGGGATGGGAAGCTTGCACTGATCAATGTGAACAAGTTAGTTAAACCGGCACGACCCCTTTCATACCGGGTGATGACTTCTGCTTCAGTTCCTGTGGAGCCACCTCAAAGGATGTTACATTGTGCTGGAGTTAAGATATTCTCTGTAGTCATTGGTGAGGATAGAATTATCTGTGGAGGGGATGAAGGTATGGTTAAGATCTGGGATTTCTCGCAGGCACTGGAGATCGAGCTGAGGGTTCAGGCCCTTAGGGGCATAAGGTTGGAGAATCGGATGAGACGACGGAAGGTCCAAACTGAAATGAGTGGTAAGAGCGGGCGTGCTGACCAGTGCTCTGTGGTGGCTAAGAGGAATCAAATGAATGGCGAAAGGAATGGAGCGTGGCATGCTAGGCGAGGCATTGGCCTGAAGATGAAGACATAATGGTCTCATGGAGAATGGATTTTCGGTGCGCACAAATGCTAGAGCTCTTGCTTAAACTTTAGCGTAGTGTATGTCTAAGCTGTATATATTTTCTTCCTCCAATGAGCTCTCATCTTTCTTTGTGAGAGTTGCTGTATCAGTTCTTCTTTGTTACCATCATAAATTTAGCAGCAATGATTTAGCCATCAAGAAGAAGTTGATATTGTAACTTCAATATTTATGTTGTGCAATTGATAGAGTTGGTAAATTCATTGCAATTTTAATTCGACTCTTGGATGAGAATCTTGGGGGAGATATGGGTTCCTAAGGCTGCTTGCTAATGCAGGTGTATAATTACGGTGGTGGCTGTGGTCGTAGTGAATCGATAGAGACAATTTCTGTGTATCATATTTGCGATTGCACTGGAAATTAGAATGTTGTTGGATATAAATACTGAATATGCATGCAAGATCTCGCATGGAAATTCCTAATGCAAAATCTTTGGGACACCTTACATGAGGCTTACTTCATTTAAGGAAGTAGCAAGTTGTTCCTGTTAATTGAACCATTGTTTTCTTTATTATACATAAGGCTGGCTCAATTAACAGGTTGCATATGGTTGCAATCATTATATTGTTTCAGTTAACAGGAAGTCAATATTTGCATTTTTTTCTTTTTCTTTTTCGGTACGTGAATACAATTTCCTACTGGTTACTCAATTTACATTGATAATTAGAGTGGAACATGATTGTGGCATTGCCTGAACTTAATGAGCCATCACAAGTGAAAACAAACGTTCTATTCTTTGTTGACTGCTATCTGGAAGCCCCTGACTGAGTGATTGACATGTAGATATTGAATTACAAAATACTACATTAAGAACTTCAATTACAAAATATTAGATTAAGAACTTCTTGTTTATGAATGAAAATGTCAAGAACAACAGAAATCCAACAATAAATTCAACAATTAATGCGTATGCATATATAATGCTGGTTATCTATATAATTGGTTAGGGGAAAAAATACATAAGCTCCTATTGCAGTTCATTCCGTTTTTTTTTATTTATAAAATTATACACTCATCCTTTGAAGTATATGCTATTATATGAAATGAAGTATATATTGAGATACATTAATATAGTTCTTTTCATGGTGAAACAATAAAAAAAATGGACGGCAGTATATGTAACGTTATCATAGCATATAGAACTTGCATCATCTCTCTAAAATTTTACTTTTTAAGACAGCAGTAAATTCATGGAAAATGAAGTGGGAACATGGAACTTGCATTATTGGGGGGCCTACAATCACAGGGTTGCTTGACTTACTAATCCAAGTCTTGAAGTCTCTCTCTCTCTCTCTCTCTCTCTCTGTTCCTTCCCCTGAAATTATTTTCTCCACATAACACAAGACAGTGGTTTCTGTTGGAGGAGGAGAATGGCGGAAGGAGCGATCGTGTCGGCCGTGCTGCGTGTTTTGCATGAGACCATAGGCAGTCCTCTTATAAATGACTTTGGCCTGATTTGGGGAGTCAACGGGGAGCTGTGGAAGTTGCAGAGCACACTCACTACCATTGAAGCTGTTCTTGCCGATGCAGAGGAGCGACGTGTGAAAGACAGAGCACTTGATAACTGGCTCAAGAAACTGAGGGACGCCGCCTACCAAGCTGACAACGTGTTGGACGACTTCCGTATTGAGGCCCTCCGTCGGGAAGCTGAAACTGGGAATCACATTTTGAAAAGGGTACGCTACTTCTCAACCTGAAGCAATAGCTGATAATACAACATTTTGTATGTTATGTGACCTTTACATGTTTATATTTAATTAACTACCAGATGTTATTCTATGAGAAAAATATTTATGAGAATAATTGGAAGGTGAACTAATTAATTTATGACATCCAATAAATTTCATAGACAAAGTAAAACATCCATTGTATTTGATATGTATTCCACCTTCATTCATGTACAAAAATTAAACTCCATTATAATTGTGCTTTGTTAAGAATTTATCAATAGCATGATCATGTCAGTATTGGTTTTTATTTGATCTAATTAAATCGTATTGATCCCATGTTTTCAATTGAAGGTGCGTGACTTCTTCTCCAATTCGAATCAGTTCAAGTTTCGTATGGGTCGTAAGTTGAAGGAAGTTGTGGATAGATTGGATTCAATTGCGAGAGAGAGACAGAATTTCCACTTGACAGTCACAGAACGACGTGATGTTCTGCAAACTGTGATCGCGGAACGCGAGACTGTTTCTTCCATGGTTGAGCCTGTAATCTATGGGAGAGATGAAGATAAAGAAAAAATAGTAAAATTTTTAACAACTAGCGTCCCCAATGAAGATGTTTTATCTGTGATTGCAATAGTTGGCATGGGAGGAGTTGGGAAGACCACCCTTGCTCAACTTGCCTACAATGATGCCCTTGTGAAGGAAACTTTTGATATACGGATGTGGGTTTGCGTCTCCGAAGATTTTGATGTGAAGAGACTAACACGATTGATTGTTAAATCTACGAGTCCGACTGAACCTGAGACTGGGATGGAAAGTCTGGAGGAATTGCATCACCGTCTTCAAGAGAAACTAAGTAGGAAAAAATTCTTTCTTGTCCTTGATGATGTTTGGAATGAGAATATAGAGAAGTGGAACACATTGAGATGTTTTCTGCAATCAGGTGCTAAAGGAAGCAAGATTGTTGTAACAACCCGCATTGAAAGAATTGCATCAATGATGGGAACGGTTGAAAACTTTTTTTTGAAGCCTTTATCGGAGGATGACTGTTGGGCATTGTTTGAGAAAAAAGCATTTTGTAAGAGAAGGAAAGAAGAGTATTTAGAACTAGTTTCCATCGGAAAAGAGATTGTTAAGAAGTGTGATGGTCTGCCTCTAGCAGCGAAAGCTTTGGGAAGCTTAATGAACTCTCAAGAAACTGAAGACCAGTGGATAGCTATCAGAGACAGTGAAATATGGCAATTAACAAAAGATGAATGTAATGTTATCCCTAGCCTCATGCTTAGTTACTATCATCTACCATCTCATCTGAAACCGTGCTTTTTATACTGTTCATTATTTCCAAAAGATAGTAAAATACGTGAGAACACGCTCATATGGTTGTGGATGGCAGAAGGTTTGATTCCATCTCGCAATCAAAGTCCCCATAATATTGGCAAGGAATATCTCAAGGAGTTGGTTTCTAGGTCCCTTTTTCAGTTAACTGATTTTGATTGTTGTTATGTACATGACTTGGTACATGACCTAGCAAAATATGTTTCAGGGGATGCATCCTTAACAATGCAACTTGGTGGATCAATAGAGATTCCTCAATTTTGCCATCGTTTGTCATTGCTTCAAGACCAGAATACAGTTTCACATCCAAAGGAATTTGGTCAAACAAAAACCCTTCGAACATTACTATTATTCACAGAAAATTTGGTCAATGAAGCGCCTCATGAGATGTTCACCAGTCTAAGCAAACTACGTGCACTGCATTTGGAACGATATCAAATTCGAAAGTGGCCGAACTCAATTAGCAATTTGAAACATCTTAGATACATCAACCTCTCAAGTGCTAGCATTAAAACTATACCTCAATCTATAAGTTCTTTACGAAATTTAAAGATTTTGGTACTCTTACGCTGCCAACAGCTAACAAGCTTACCTGCATCACTTGGTGGCCTCCTAAATCTGGAGGTATTATCGGTTCTTTAGTATTTTAAACAAATTGTTAGTTTGAAGCATTTTAGTCACTACAACCTCTAACATGTTAGTATTAAAGTGTTTCTAAATATATATGATATCTATGGCCTATGCAGGTTTTGGTGCTCTCTCGATGCTCGCGGCTTCAAAGTTTGCCCTCATCAGTTGGTTACCTTCAAAATTTGAATGTTTTACAGCTTGATTCTTGTATGAATCTTCAAACATTACCGGAATCTGTGACGAGACTCCAAAAGTTAGACTCCTTGAACCTCAGTTGGTGTCATAGTCTTCAAGCACTGCCCACGGGATTGAGTAATATGAAAAACCTAACAAATTTAGACATCTCTTGTTGCGATAAGTTGACTCACATGCCGACAGAGATGGTAAAAATGAACAGACTCCAAAATTTGAGTGCATTCATAGTGGACGAGGAGAAGGGATGCAGCATTGCCATGCTACGACACTTAAATGTTGGAAGAAAGCTACAAATTTTGAATCTAGGAAAGTTGAAAGACCCAAGAGTAGCCAAGGAAGCAAACTTGAAGGAGAAGAGGTACATTCAATCGTTAGGCCTACATAAAGATAAATATCGTTATTCTATATGGCTGGATGATGCGACAATAGATGATTTGAATGTGGAAGTGCTTGAAGGCCTAGAGCCACCCCAAAATATAGTGACTTTAGAGATGTCAGGGGGCACCGAGTTACCAGGATGGTTGAAGATCATTACAGAATCTTCCTTCCCGAAATTAATTAAAGTCCGTCTATTCGAATTCAAGGGATGTAAACTTCTACCAGCGCTGGGACAGCTGCAACATCTTCAAACTCTAGAAATAAATGCAATGGATTCGATTGAGGTCATAGGCAGAGAATTCTGTGGCAGCAATAGGGATGCTGCATTTCCCTCCCTGAAAAGCATTGTTTTTAGGGATTTGCCTAAATGGAAAAAATGGTTGTCATCATCATCATCATCATCAGAAGAAGAAGACGAAGAAGATGGGATTATTGAGCAACAAGCATTGGCTTTCCCTTGTCTCACAGAACTGCAGATTAACAATTGCCCTGAACTAACATCGCTGCCTCGTCTCCCTTCACTTCAAAAGTTGACAGTTGAGAAATCCATGAAGCTATTAAAATCTGCAGGAAGCCTTAGAGGGAACGGATCCCTCAAAAGATTGGACATTTGGGGAGAGGTAGATGAGGATGTGGGGGTCTTGGAGGGCCTACAAGACCTATCCAGCGTGGAGGAATTGGACCTCAGGCGTATTGATGATTTGGATAGTGTGATGGACAGCATGCGGCATCTCTTCTCCACCGTTCTGACACTACAAATTGTAGGGTGCAACAAAATATGTGTGCTGCCTGAAATGATGAGAGGCCTCGTGTCTCTCCAATCTTTGAAAATCTTACACTGTGCCAGGTTGTCATCCTTTGGGGAAGGGTTGAGGGGACTCACCGCTCTTACGAAGCTATCTATTCATTATTGTAAGGAGCTGGGTTTTATGCCGGAGTACATGGGAAGCCTCACCTCACTCCAGTCTCTGTATATTTATGATTGCCGACATTTGACGAGAAGGTGCGAGAGGGAGAAGGGAGAGGACTGGCACCTCATCTCCCATATTCCGAACATCAACATCTACCCAGAGTTGAAGAAAAAAAGAAAGAGCGTAGTCAAGGAAAAATTAAGTGCCTGCTTTCCATCTTCCTCCTCCTCCTGATCCATTTACACAGGTCTCAAACACTCTTTGCTTTTACCTTTCAAATAAAAACTCAACAAAGAGACAGGTCTTCTACAATATTCTCTCTCTCTCTCTATTAACCGCTACATGTCAGCACTTGTTTTTCCCATGCTTTACGTTTTCACATATGTTTAAACCAAGTGTCCCTCATATCTCCTGCCGATTCTATATGAATAATATCCTTTCATTTTACTCAGGGGTACTGTTACACTCAATTTTTTTTTACAGTCTCATATTCTAATATTTTTCATTGGAAATCCAGTAAAGCACCTTATTAAATTTGTCTTACACTTATTAAAAATGAGTTTATTTAATTTGAAGTGGAGCGATATACATTCTTTAACAAAGCATATACCTCATTAGATGATGTTTACTATTTTTAAAAAAATGAAAACATGTGTAGTCTTAGTTTTAGACTGTAAAAATAATTGAGTCTCACATTTTCCTTTCATTTACGGCTTTTGATAAACCCAGCTAGTTCTTCATTTATATGGGTTTTTTTTTTGTTATATGTACATGAGATTAGATCCGATTAATAATCAGTTTCTCAATGAATTGGTTGACACTTGTCTCATCACATGTTCAACCAATAAAATGTTATGCATTTTTTAGACACATGTAAGCTCCTCATAGAGGACTAACAAACTGATGAGATCCAAACATATCTCATCTCCATATAGTGTTCAAATAAACGTATATAAAAGTGAGACTAAAAATGAGCTGTGTACGTAAATTTATTAATATAAGCTAAAAAAAAATGGTTACTTTTATAGGTCTTCTGTCTAACATAATAGGCACAGAAAAATCTTGGAATTTAACTTTTCTTCATGGCCATGGGGTTGATGCACCAGGGGTCCATATATTCTCAAGGACAATGCAAGCAAATTTTTAAAGACCTCAATTGATGGTTTGAAATGAAGTATATTTTTACTCAGGTTTATGGGAGCCAAAGCTCAAGAGATGCACAGTGTGTGCGTGCGTGAAGAATGATTTATTTTTTCTCCTTTCGCAGTCTTTTCTTTTTTGGCATGTAACATGTATATATCTGTATTCATGTTTTATATACTCTTAATATTTTTTTGATGAAATGGTAGATTATATACTCTTAATATGTGACATGCCTAGACATCATGCATACCGAATTTTCGTGAGTGCCATTTCTTTGATTTTGTATACATCATAGATCTTATGTGCATTTGTAGTCACAGGTTTGGAAATTTTGCACAATCCCCTGTTGTAAGTGATCTGCATCAAAAGTTTGGCAGCTGTGATTTTTTTTTTTTGGTTTTCAGCAAATTATGTTGCAGCAGTTTATGCATGTGCTCAACTGCTGTGTCTGATTTTTCATTTATGTCCATCTGCGCAGGTTGCCTCCACTGGGATACTTCCAAACAGCAGAGGATTATACTAGGGAAAATTATATTTTTTAGCCCTGTGCAGCCCTGTCGCATTATTGATTTGGTATGTAACATGTATATTCTTGTATTCATCTTTTATATTCTACTCTTAATATGTGACCTAGACATCATGCAAGATGCATTTTCTGTGAGTGTAAATTCTTTAATTTTATGTAAATTTATATTCATTGATTTTGAAGCTTTGCACAACACTGTGTTATAATTGAAGTGCATCAAAATTTTGGCATCTGTGATCTATGTTGTGCACTCTGGTCGTCAAGATCGAATACCAAACAGCAGGTGTTGATGCCTTTCAATGTCTAGACGGAGCCATTTTTGTACCATTATGATGAAACTCATCAATTACTGTAAGGGAAGCAATAAAACTTCTAAGAGAGGCAAGTCTTTAACATCTTTGGTGGAATTTTTTGTCTTTACATATCTCATCCTTTCAGCTCTACAAATTATGTTGCAGCAATTTATGCATGTGTTCAACTTCTCTGCTTATTATTTATTTATTTCCATTTGTGCAGGTTGCCTCCATTGTGGCCACTGCAAAACAACAGGGGATTACACTAGAGAAGAGGATCACTGGAAATATATTAGGGGTTTCAATCTCATCTTTTGGTGCCATAAGGTTCTGCAGATGCTTGTTTTTGCTTCTTCCTTATCATTATATTTATGATGTATGCACTGAACTTGGGCATATTTTCATGCAGAACTTATGGAATTGAAACAGGGAAGCTATCAAACAAGCCAAGCCATGGGCATGGAAACAATATATAATGTCAGATGTGACCCTTCAAATTGCTTAAGAGTATAGGACACATGGGTTTGGCTGAACCTTTATGTTTTGTGAGTCCATTATTGGTCTTTCTGTGAACTGCATTTATTTTCGTATCTTCATCTGGATGATCGAGTCACTTAAATTACACTAGTAATCAAATTTGTCCAGCTTGGATTGTGGGGATGCAGATAATTCATGGAAGGGAGAGTAGAGGTGACTCTTTAACATTTCCGCCTGAAATTAGTCATCACATATCATGTTGTAGCATTTTTATCCATGTGTTTAATATGCTCATTATTTATCATTATCTGTTCAGATTCTCTGCATGGCAGACACTGCAAAACAACAGGGATGATTATACTAGAGTTGATACTGAAAGTCTGGGTTGGGAGTTTCAGTTTAGTGTCTCCAGGTCCTCCAGTTGGTATCAAGGATCTGATGTGGAGTTCCAAAATCCACTCCAAGGGGATTCAATACATGTTATTTCTGTTTGCTCCTTCCATATCAGTCATTGATGTCCCATGGGTCTCAACCCAAGATAAAATTTCCAAGGATGTCTCTTGTTCAGGTGTTTCTTACATTTCATTTTTGGATCAACAATTTGTTGATCAATATTCACTCTGCTGTAACTTCTGAGGTGAATAATGGTTTTCAGTTGATGTTGCATGACTACACATCACTGAAGTTCCTGTGATGTAGATGTGCAAGCAAACTTTGTCCACATAGCTGTGGATGATCCTTCCAGTGATTTTTTTTTTTTGAAAGATTTATTGTGAATAATGATGTTTTTCTACACTCGATGGGATTAAATCCGAGATAGTTTGAATAATAATAATAATAAAAGTTATTTTAGAGTCTATGACTATTCTAAGAATTGATAATTATATCAGTTGAATAAATGATTTTTTTTATTTGACTGTGTTTATAATATTCTCGTTGAGAAAAATAATAATAATTTTTTTGTTATTTGATTGAATATGGATAAGTTGTGGATAAAATGTAAATAAGATATGCCTAATGATTTATAAATGGTGAAAAAATAATTTTAACATATGAGCTCTCTGATTTATAAGAGGTGATGACAGTTAATTTGATATGTAAACCCCTTTTATACTAGAGAATAGATTAAGTGGAATAACACAATACCAGGAGGGACCTTGAATACATATCAGTTTATTTTCACCTATTTTAATATAACTATATTCATTTATTATTTTTAAATAAACAACTTTTTAGACTTATTTACTCTATGTTCCCTCGTATTCTTCCCCGTTTCACTATCCAAACAGCCAATAAAGAATTCCTCGTGAGCTTTTTGATAAACCCAAGTTATTTTTCTTATTTGGAAGGGTGTCCGTGTGATACAAGATGTGCGCACATATGAATTGGACAAAGATAATATAGTCCAAAGCTCATTTTTCTTTTGTCAAGTATTTTGTTATTTTTTTCTTTTCTAGATGCCTAAGCTACCATCAACATTTCTAAAGAATAAGCCTCACAGATAGTTCACACTTGTTTAATTTTTTTTAAAAAGTAAACTTCATCTAATATTAAATATACATATATCTATTCATTACGAATTGAAAGGATCCGGTTTTAAGAAATGTAAAGAAACAAAAATTAAAGAGCCATGTGGTCTCTGGATGACTATGGTAATATATAGACTGTCCGCAGGGATTTTTTTAATTTTCTGATTCCATTGGTAATATGCGCTTAGGGCCCATGTAGGGTGTGATATGGGCTTATTGTCCTGATAATTATAATAAGGATAGATAACAATATATGTTAAATAATCAAGTTTTTGTTTTGTTGTCTTTTCTGTTATCCTCATTGAGAAACATAAAAAATGATATTTTATTGTTTGGTTCACCTTGGATAAAGTAATAATAAGTGGTGAATAACTATACATTTGAATAAGTGTGAGAGATGTATGACTGATTTGATAAATGTGACAATTTTTTGAATGTGTATGCGAAACTGTTAAGTGAGATAAATTTTTTAAAATAACATAGAATTATATTTTTATCCATTGACATAAATAAGTCTTGATAAATATTTTCAGCATTTTCTAATTAGAATAGTTATTAGACTTTATCTTAACTTATCTAAACACAGTTATCATGAAAAACAAACGACTGGATAATTTTTACTTGAAAATAGAATAGGGGAGATGCTCTCTCAATTTTGATTGCCTGGTCTCCAAGCAATCTTTTAAGTAGACAACTTTAGTCAATCAACATGGTCACAAAGGAAAAGAAATCCCACTAAACAACTTTAGTCTCTTCTTAAAAAAAAGGAATTCTATTCCATTGTAACATACACGCAACAATTTGAGAAAGCATGAAGAGGAAATTATATTTTAGCATGGGTTGTTGCTTCACTAATTAGAAAAAGGTGAGATGCGTTGTCGAATTTTGATTGCTTCGTCTGCAAGTGATCTTTAAAGTAGATAATAGAGAATGGAATCATAATCTACAGTCCTTGGTCTGAATGCTTTTATCACAATTCTAATAAGCCTTCTTTCTCACTTTCATTCCTTTCCACTGAAATTTCTTGCACTTTTTCCATTATTGTCGTCGATCGTCGTCGGAGGAGAAGCAATGGCGGAAGGGATGATCATCTCGGGCGTACTGGGTGTTCTTCAGGAGGTGCTGGGAAGTGGTCTGGCGAAAGAATTAAAGCTGATAAGTGGGGTCAACGGGGAGCTGTTGAAGTTGCGGAGCACATTCACTACCATTAAAGCTGTTCTTGTCGATGCGGAGGAGCGACGTGTGAAAGAGAGTGCTCTGAATGACTGGCTGAAGAAACTGAGGGACGTCGCCTACCAAGCTGACAATGTGTTGGACGACTTCCGCATCGAGGCCCTCCGTCGGGAAGCTGAAACCGGGAATCACATTTTAAAAAAGGTAGGTTATACCCTTGGCCCAGTTTAAATAGATAATTAAGTTATTCTAATATTTATGGTTATTCTAGCCTAAATAGAATAAAGTGATTTTTTTGTTTGGTTGTGTTTTGAATTATTTTTGTTGGAAAACGTAATAATAAAGTTTTTGCTGTTTGGATAAAACGTGAATAAAACGTGAATAAAGATTTATAAAATGTAAAAAAATGTCAAAAATTTATCCACCTCGAACATTTTTATTAATGAAATAGAAATGACCACATTTTCATAAAAAAAAAGTGAAAAAATGATGATAGTTGATGTGACAGTTTATTTATATGAGATGTTGACAGTTGATTTTACAGTGGATCCACATATTCAAATTGATTGAATAATCTAGAATTAAATTCTAGGGATTGACTAGAATCCATATATCACTTTATATCAGTTTATTTTAACATATAGATTTTCATTTATTTCAGTCATCTAAACAGCCTTAAACCTCTTATTCTACATTATCCCTGGTTATTCCCCCATATTCTCCAACCAAACATGGCATGGGGTCTTTTTTATTTTAATATCCATCATCAAATATTTAGTTAATTAGGCCATCTCCAGCCCTTACTCAAATCTATACCTAAATTTCATTTAAAATTTGAGTAAAAGCTTGATTTGATGTGATGTGTCTTCAACCATCATTTTGTGTTTTACTCAAATCTTTTAAAAATTTCACATCTTCTTCTAATTATTTGAGTAAAAGCTTAATTTGGTACAGGTATGGATAAATGGTTGGAGAGGATTTTGAATGATTTTTACTCAAATTTAAGTTTGAGTAAGGATTTGGGTATAGGATTGGAGATGCTCTTAAATAGTCATATTTACTTATTTTGATTGTAAATGGCATACAATACAATTATTTAAATCTACTATTATTTTTTTATTATATAAATTGTACCATCCAAACAATCCAAATTGTAGTTTCTTATCATTTAAGAATAAATGAGTTTATTTAGCTAATAATTTTTTTTCACACATTCATTTTTTTTATATATATATATTTTTTTGTGGTTCAATTTTTTTGTTAGACGACCCTCAAGTAGAACATGATGCACCTCTATTATTCTATCAAGAAGAGATTTAGTAACATTCAATTTTTTAAAATATATATTTTGTAAATTTGCTATTATATATCCAAAAAATAGAAATCCTATAAATATGAGAAGATCCTTATAACGTCTCCAATCATAAATTGCACTACCCATCCATTCAAAGTCTCTCTTCGTTGGCTCTGATTCATGATTTTTTTTAATTGTTTATGCTGAAAAAGCGGCTCTTTTTTGTGTTAAAGTCTACAAGTAATATTTTCATTTTTACCCTCCTCCTTCATCAACCATGTACATTGTTGATAGGTTTAGGTACACTGTTAACATGTTTGGATACGTTGTTAACATATTTAGATACACTGTTAACAGGTTGTGATACGTTATTAACAAGTTATATTATTAAAACAAGATGAATGCGTGCATGACAAGAAGGAAAGGGTCGCGGGAGGAAAGAGGTGATGGGAGGGGTGTAGGAGACCATGCGCAGATGGAGAGGGGTTGCCGATGGTGTGACGGGAGAGAGAGGGGAACACAAACAAATGATAAAAGCACAGGTAAAAGTGAAAAATGATAAAAGATAATATCATTGGATGGAAGAGACTAAAAAATAATATCTCAACTAACCCGGTGATGTAGAAATAAATAAATCCAGATGTTCTAGTGACCATAATTAATATCCCTTTTATTTCTTCTTTGGATTTCTTTTTTCATAACTGTTGGAATTTTTGTGCGTAACAAACAAATATTAGGCTAAACACAAATTCTTATAATTATCACATCAAGAATATAAACATCAAATATATATTAAATCATGCATACTCCAAAATATATAGTAAAAGCATGAAATAAAAGAGTTAGTGATTAAAAAATGTATATGAAAATGTGGAAGCGAGTGAAGACACTCTGTCCTCGGTGAATAAGGCCCCCTCACGCACAGGGTTGAATGGCTCCTACCACTGAGAGATACGACCACAATAGGTTTTGTTCTTCCGCGGTGCGGGCTACAGAAGAACCACAGTGAACAGACTGCGATCCTTTCAGACGCCCAGATCAAAGAGAATAGCTAGAAATTGATAATAGAATATTGGATGGACACAACCTCTCACTATTTTGTATTTGATGGTGGAGATGAAAACTTATTAGTGTAGTATATAATGAGAATACATAAGTCCTATATATATATATATATATATATACATCCATAACACACAGGTGCTACCAAATTAATTTCCATTAAATGCCTTATAAAAGCAATATGACAGTTTTGAATGTTTCAAAAGACCGAAACGTTCCACAATAAAGCACCTAGATAATGTTTGAAACTAAACCATTATAATGAAGTTATAATCCATGCAATTATACGAGGAGGTTACAACTCATTATGGAACATTGAATTATGTATTTTGGTCAAAATACCAACAATAACTATATGAAATTCAATTTTATTTTTTATTCTAAAGATCCATTTGGAAATGGGTTTAGGTATTATCTTTTTCTCAAAATCTAAGTTTAAAACTGAGTTTGCAGGAAGTTGTCTTTTCATTATATAAATTGCACCATTTAGTTAATTAAATCTGAGTTTAATATCCATCATCAAATATTTAGTTAATTAAATAGTCATATGTACTGATTTTAATTGTAAATGGCAAACAATACAATTATTTAAATCTACTATTATTTTTTATTATATAAATTGCACCATCCAAACAATCCAAATTGTTATTTCTTATCATTTAAGAATAAATGAGTTTGTTCAGCTAATAATTTTTTTTCACACATTCATTTATATATATATATATATATATATATTTCTGGTTTAATTTTTCTATTAGACGACCCTCAAGTAGAACGGGATACACCTCTATCATTCGATCAAGAAAAGATTTAGTGACATATTCAATTTTTTAAAATATATATTTTATAAATTTGCTATTATATATCCAAAAGATAATTCATGATGTTTTTGTCATTGTTTATGTTTGAAAAAGTGGCTCTTCTTTATTAAAGTCTATATGTAATATTTTCATTTTTAGCCCCCTCCTTCACCGACCATGTACACTGTTAACATGTTTCAGTACGTTGTTAACAGGTTTAAATACACTGTTAAGAGGCTTTGGTACATTGGTACATAAATGATAAAAGCATAGGCAAAAGTGAAAAATGATAAAAGATAACATCATTGGATGGAAGGGACCCAAAAATAATATCTCAACTAACTCGGTGATGTAGAAATAAATAAATCTAGATGTTCTAGTGACCATAATTAATATCCCCTTTTTTTCTTCTTTGGATTTCTTTTTCCAGAACTATATGAAATTCAATTTTATTTTATATTCTAAAGATCCATTTGGAAGTGGGTTTAGGTATTATCTTTTTCTAAAAATCTGAGTTTAAACCTGAATTTGCTGGAAGTTGTTTTTCCATTGATTCTGAAAATTGGTCACCTTTTAAAAAAAAATTCTCTAAAACTCATTAAACTGCATTTTTTCTATAGTTTAGAAATGGGTTTGAATAATTCATCTTTTTACAACTCAAAACATCCCAAACCAGTTTTCAAATGGGCCTAAGTTAATGTTCATGATCTTTTATGTTTTTCAAATTGAGTATCAATAAGGATCACATTATACGGTAATTATAGATTTTAAGACCCATCAACCATGCAAACCCTAGAAAACTAAGTTCGGGGTTACCTGGCTAGCACCCCCTATTCGATAAGGAGGTCATATAATTAAATTTGGGGACACATGATAAATTTTTTTTTAAAAAAAAAGCTTTTTTTTGGTGCACCATTGGTGTTTATTATAATTTAATTGATCTGGATAGGTATATACTCAAATTGAGCTTTTTGTTTTCTTTTTATACGTGTTTGTTACTTTTTTTCATTGATGATTTCGTTGCGTTGCATGATTATGATCCTACGTAAATTTAGCTAATTCTAAACTCTACTGATATATATTTTTCTGTGGTTATTATATATTTTATGACCCATCTCCATCACAAACCATGAAACACCAAACATGAAAACCAGCCCATGATTTTTATTTTTTACTTTCTTTTTGGTGCACCCATTGGGTTTTATTGGGCATCATCATATTTGTATTATAGTTTTTTTTTTATCTGTATTGGTGTGTGCAAATTGAGTTACAAATTTTGTATATCTATTTTCTATTGTTTCCATTGATTTCCTCACATGTTTAGAATCCACTGTAAATTTAACCAGATTTTTTTGGCTTGTGGTATGTGGTTAGGTATGATAATTTTCAATTGATATGTTCATCTATGCTGATCTATAGATGTTTCATTTAAATTTCTAATCAAGATTCCCAACATCGGAATGTCTTGGAAATGGCACTTTCTACAAAATAATAAATAATGTAAAAACATTTAGATTTTGAATTTTTTTTTATGAAATATATCTTAAAAATAATTACATACGGAGATGATAAATAATACAATACAATGTATTCTCTTTATTGCTTCTTAAATTAATAATAAGAAGGATCTATTTGACAATTATCCCCTCTCAAGCCTCATATTTAAATTTTCATCTTTCAATGTTTTTTTCTGTTGGTATTGTGTTAGAATTGTACTATAGATATAAGCATATGTGTCTATCAATTTATTTAAGGAAAGATACATGATAAAAATCATATATATGTAAGTTAGAAATACACAAATCAACCATTTATAAAAATTTGTCAAAAAGTGAAATCTTTAGTTTAAAAGATTTTTGTTGATATTTATAAATTTTATAAGATTTGTTGGCACTTATTTTTAAGCATTACACAAACAAGATCCTTATGCAAGTCCTTTATAAGATGAAATATAACAAAAAAGAAAAGAAAAGAATATCCAAAAATCTTGTAAAATTTAAGAATGACGAGAATGTTAATAGTTTTGATATGATACCCAGGAATTTAAAAACAAGTAATATAACTCTCAAATAAAAATGATTTTTACATTTTTATGGTCTGTGGTTATTGATATGATAATGTTCATCTATACGATTGATAGATGTTTCATTTCAATTTCTAATGAAGATTCTGAACAACGTAATTTCTTGAACATGGCATTTCTAAAAATAATAAATAATGAAAAAACTTTTGGATTTTGAAATATGTTTTTGTTTAGGAAAAAAATCATAAAAAAATTAATTACATACGGATATGATAAATAATACTATATATTCTCTTAAGAGAAAATGACAAAAAAAGCCTTTTAAAAGTTAGAAATACCCAAATCAGTCACTTTTTAAAATTATACCTAAAAAAGTCTTATTTCACAATTTTGAAAACACAAAAGACTAACCTACCCTTATGTAATTAAATCATTAACATATTTCATATCTCTTAACTTTGTTAAAATATTTCACCCTCTTAATTTTGTTAATGTATTTCACACATTCTCATGTAGAATTTTTTTATATTCTAGATTCTTTGTGATTAAGTGGATTTTGTAAGATATATGCAATTTAATTTAGTTTTTTATGATAAACTCTATTAAATGTTGATGATTCTTTAAAAAAGTAGATATGTACTAATAACACCATTAAAATATGTGAATAGTCAAGTGAAAAAAATGTGCATAAGCATTTAGAATATTAAAATATCATCTTTTTATTAGGGCAAAACACAGATTTAAATTACATATTATGATTATACACAATGAAAAATAATAAACAATATCAGGTAAGATACACACACACACATATATATATATATATATAAGAATACACAATATGATATATAATAACATAACCTCTAAAGGGATTGATTTGAGTCATATAAATATATTATTGTTTTGTAGGAAATATATGTTTTTGGAGTTATATAACCTAATAAGGGTTAGAGGGATGTTAATGATCTAATTATATAAGGGTAAATTAGTCTTTTGTGTTTTCAAAATTATGAAATGAGACTTTTTAGGTATAATTTTAAAAAGTGACTGATTTGGGTATTTCTAACTTTTAAGATATATTTTTGGTCATTTTTCCTTCTCTATATTGCTTCTTAAATAAATAAGAAGGATCTATTTGTATTGTGTTAGAATATACTATATATTGACATATCTGTTTATCAATTTATTTAAGGAAAATATCCAAAAAAATCATTTAAAAGTTAAAAATATCCAAATTAGCTATTTTTAAAAATCCTACCCTTATATTATCCAATGCATATTCATTCTCAAACATATATACTTGTTAACACCCCAATTAAAGAATATTAATAAATAAAAAAAATATTTGTGAATGAAGTTTATTTTAATTTTGTATAACTAAAACAATATTTAAGAGTTAAATTGTCAAAAATTGTTAATATTTTAGTTTAAAAGATGTTTTTTTGATATTTGTAAATTTTATAAGATTTGTTGAGGGACTTATTTTTAAGGATTATACAAAAAAAAATCCTTATGCAAGTCCTTTATAAAGATGAAAAAACAAAAAAAATGATTTGCAAAAGTCAAGAATATCCAAAAAAAGAAATTTTGTACCATTTAAGAATGATAAGTTTTGAGAATGTTAACATATTTTATATGATACTCAGATAATTTAAAAATAAGAAATACCGACTCACAAATAAAAATCATTTTTTACATTAGTATTGTATTTCAATTAGATGAGGATGTGTAACCTTTTAATAATGTGTGACCTTTTAATGGGGTAACCCAAAGTTTAAAAATTATACGAGAAAATGTGATTTGCATCATTTTAAGTTATAAAATTGTTAAATAAGATTTTTTTTTAAAAAAAATTCTTATCTTTACAAGCCTTTTTTTATTGGATATTTTTCTTTGACCTAATGATTATTGTGTTTTTCATATCATTAGTTTATATATATAATATGGCATATTATATCAGGCGCTTATCATTAAAATTTATATAACATGGAATATTATACAACATTCTTTGGCACGTGCATAAAACTAGTATTTGTTTATTCATCTAAATCTAATCCATATCTTATCTATCATATCCAATATTTATTCAAATAAAGTGTAAAAGAAAATGAGGTGTGTGTTTAATTTTTATTATTTTTGTTTATGCAAATTCTTTAAAAATTGTTTGTTGACAAATGTGAGGGATGTTTACTAACTTAATCAAAGCTCGATTCAACATCATTTGCTCTACTTCTTTTATATTCTCACTTTTTTGTGTCTAATAGTGTGATGAAATTAAATCAAAAGCTGGGCCCTAAGAACCTGGCATGAAATGAAAAATTAGATTATCATTTTTAATTAAAATAAGAAATGGTTATTTAATTAGATATTTAGTGATGGCAATTTCAGAAGAAGAAAAAAACTTACTTCTTGTCATGGATTTTATTTAATTAGATTTAGTGATGGCAATTTCAGAAGAAAAAAAACTTACTTCTTGTTATGGATTTGATTCATATTGATAGTCAACACGATTTTATTAGATAATTTTTTTATTTGATCTGATTAAATCATATTGATCCCATGTTTTTTCCAACTGAAGGTGCGTGACTTCTTCTCCGATTCGAATCAGTTGGTTTTCAAGATTCGTATGGGTCACAAGTTGAAGGAAGTTGGGGATAGATTGGTTTCGATCGCGGAAGAAAGGAAGAACTTCCACTTGAGTGAGCGTGTTGTTGATACACCTGCCAGGACAGGGGAACGTGAGACATTTTCCTTCATTGATGACCCTGTGATCTTTGGGAGAGAAGGAGACAAAGAGAAAATAGTTAATTTTTTGATGACTGACAATCCCAATGATGGGGATGTTGTATCTGTTATTGCAATTGTTGGGATGGGGGGGCTGGGGAAGACCACCCTTGCTAAGCTAGCCTATAATGATACTGACGTGGAAAAAGCTTTTGATTTACGGATGTGGGTCTGTGTCTCGGAAGATTTTGATGTGAAGAGGCTAATAAGATTGATTGTAGAATCTGAATCCGGGAATGAAACCATGGAGCAGCTACAACATCGTCTTCGAGAGAAACTAAGTGGCAAGAAATTCTTGCTTGTGCTTGATGATGTTTGGAATGAAAATGTGAGCAAGTGGGAGACGTTGAGAGGTCTTTTACGAATAGGGGCGAAAGGAAGCAAGATTGTTGTAACAACCCGAAAAGAAGGAATTGCGTCTATGATGGGAGCCGCCAACCATCATAATTTGAAGGGATTATCAGAGGATGACTGTTGGGCATTGTTTGAGACAAGGGCGTTCAGGGGAAAAAGAAAAGAAGATTACCCAGAATTAGTCTCCATCGGTAAACAGATTGTGAGAAAATGTGATGGTTTGCCTTTAGCAGCAAAAACTTTGGGAAGCTTAATGCTCTCTAGAAAAACTCAAACCGAGTGGGAGGCTATCAGAGACAATGAAACTTGGCAGCTGCGAGAAGATGAAAGCGGAATTTTACCTGGACTTATGCTTAGCTACTATGATCTACCATCGCATCTGAAACCATGCTTTGTGTACTGTGCACTATTTCCAAAAGATAGTAGGATAGATGAGAACACATTCATATGGTTGTGGATGGCAGAAGGCTTGATTCCATCTAGCAGTCATGGAAGCTCCCAAGATATTGGCAAGATATATCTCAAGGAGTTGGTTTCTAGGTCCCTTTTCCAATCAGATGATTCTAATAAATATTATGTGCATGACTTGGTACATGACCTAGCGAAATATGTTGCAAGGGATGCATTTTTCACAGTGCCAGCTGGAGAATCAATAGATGTTCCTCAATTCTGTCATTGTTTGACGGTGATTGGTAATCAGAATACTACAATTCTAAAGAAGTTTTGTCAAACAGAAACACTACGAACCTTAATAATTTTGGAACCTCGGTGGATCAAAGAAGTTACTCGTGAGATGTTCTTCAGTCTAAGCAAACTACGTGTACTGCATTTGAAAAATTGTGAACTTGCAGGCCTGCCCGACTCAATTGGTAGTTTGAAACATCTTAGATACATCGACCTTTCACGTGGTCGTTTTAGAGTGCTACCTCGATCTATATGTTCTTTACGAAATCTTCAGGTATTAATATTGTTTCTTTAGTATGTATTCTTTAAATAATTGATAGTTTGAAACTTCTTAATTACTTGCACCAGCCTCTAACATGCTAGTAATGCAGGTGTTGTTGCTCTCTAACTGCATTCAACTTACAGACCTGCCCAACTCAATTGGTAGTTTGAAACATCTTAGATACATCGACCTTTCAGGTGGTCGTTTTAGAGTGCTACCTGGATCTATATGTTCTTTACAAAATCTTCAGGTATTAATATTGTTTCTTAATTTAGTATGTATTCTTTAAATAATTGATAGTTTGAAACTTCTTAATTACTTGCACCAGCCTCTAACATGCTAGTAATGCAGGTGTTGTTGCTCTCTGACTGCACTGAACTTGAAAGTCTGCCTTCATCCATTGGTGCCCTTCAAAATTTGAATGCGTTACAGCTTGATGGTTGTCGTAATATTAAAACTTTGCCGGAATCCATGATGAGACTTCAAAAGCTGGAATATTTAAGCCTAGCTGGTTGTGGAATGCTTCAAGAACTCCCCAAGGGATTGAGTAACATGAGAAACCTGAGAAATTTAGACATCCAAAACTGCTTCAAATTGACACACATGCCCGCAAAGATGGGAAGTTTGAGCAGACTCGAAAAGTTGTCCACATTCATAGTGGATGAGGAGAGGGGATGTAGCATTGCTGAGCTGCAACACCTAATAAACCTTGGGGGCGAGCTAGAGATTAAGAATCTAGGAAAGCTGAAAGACCCAAGGGCTGCCAGGCAGGCAAACATGAAGGAGAAGCATAACATGCAATCGTTAGCTCTATATTCAGATGAAGGAGTGATTGATGAACAAGTGCTTGAAGGCCTAGAGGCGCCCCAAAACATTGTGACTTTAGAGATGTCAGGGGGCACCGAGTTACCAGGATGGTTGAAGACCATTACAAAATCTTCTTTCCTGAAATTAATTGAAGTCCGTCTATACGAATTCAAGGGATGTAAACTTCTACCAGCGCTGGGACAGCTGCAACATCTTCAAACTCTAGAAATATATGGAATGGATTCGATTGAGGTCATAGGCAGAGAATTCTGTGGCAGCAATAGGGATGCTGCATTTCTCTCTCTGAAAAGCATTGTTTTTCAGAATTTGCCTAAATGGAAAAAATGGTTGTCATCATCATCATCATCAGAAGAAGACGAAGAAGATGGGATTATTGAGCAACAAGCATTGGCTTTCCCTTGTCTCACAGAACTGGAGATTAACAATTGCCCTGAACTAACATCGCTGCCTCGTCTCCCTTGCCTCACAGAACTGACGATTGATGAATGCCCTGGACTGACATCGCTGCCTTGTCTCCCTTGCCTCACAGAACTGAAGATTTATGAATGCCCTGAACTAACATCGCTGCCTTATCTCCCTTCACTTCAAGTGTTGACAATTTACGAAGCCATGAAGCTATTAAAATTTGCAGGCAGCCTTAGAGGGATAGGAGGGAACGGATCCCTCGAAACATTGGACATTGAAGGTAAGGTAGATGAGGATGTGGGGGTCTTGGAGGGCCTACAAGACCTATCCAGCGTGGAGGAGTTGGCAATCAGATATATTGATGATTTGGATAGTGTGATGGACAGCATGCGGCATCTCTTCTCCACCGTTCTGACACTACAAATTTTAGGGTGTAATAAAATACGTGTGCTGCCTGAAACGATTGGAGACCTCGTGTCTCTCCAATATTTAAATATCATATCATGTGACAGGCTGTCATCCTTGGGGGAAGGGTTGAGGGGACTCACCGCTCTTAGGAAGCTATTTATTAACGGTTGTAAGGAGCTGGGTTGTATGCCGGAGTACATGGGAAGCCTCACCTCACTCCAGTCTCTGGAAATTGCGTATTGCCCAGATCTGATGAGAAGGTGCGAGAGGGAGAAGGGAGAGGACTGGCACCTCATCTCCCATATTCCGAACATCCACATCTACCCACGATATGAAGAAGAAGCGATCGGCAATCCGCAGTCGAAGAAAAAGGGGATCAGTGTAGTGAAGGAAAGATTAAGCGCCTGCATTCACAGCAGCACCTCATCCACATGATCCACCTATACATACAGGTCTCCCTCTCTCTTTAACGCTTTATTTATTTACATTTCAATTAAAAACTGAACAGAGCCGTATTCTACATTATTCAGTTGTGATTTTTTTTTTCTTCTCCATCATTTTTAACACTGAATGCTAAAAGTGAGACTCAAAAATGAGCTAGATGTATATTTATTCTTCAATTTAAGCTAAAACAAATCTTTTGCTTTTGTAGGTCTTCTATCCAACATGATGGGCACAGAAAACTCTACCCATTCAATTCATCTTTATGACCATAGATGGGCTTGACAAAGTTGGTCCTTGTCTTCTTTGGGCTTGGGTCCCATCATTCCCAGGGATGATGAAAGCAATTTTTTTTTTTTTAAATCTAAATTGATAGTTTGATGAAGTATGTTTTACTTAGGTTTAAGCGAGTCAAAGCTCTATTAGTCTATTAGAGATGCCTACTATGTGTGTGTGTCATGTGTGATGCATATTCTACTTGTGTATTTCCTTTAGTGTTGTATATACCATTATTCTTGTCCAAATTTATGGTCAATAGTTTATGAAACTTTGCACAATCCTCTTCTACAACTGAAGTACATCAAAAGTTTAGCACCTGTGATCTATTTTATTCACTCTATTCTTCAAGATCGAATACAGAGAAACATATGTGGATGCCTTTCAATATCATCAACTCTGAGTGACAGCCATTTTTTGTACCATTATGATAAAACTTATATAAATTTTATGGTGGCAAATTACTGGAAGGGGGAGCAGTGAAGCTTCTAAGAGAGGCAAGTCTTAATTACTGGAAGGGGAAGCAGTGAAGCTTCTAAGGGAGGCAAGTCTTAACTTCTTTGTTTGAATATGTTTTTTTGATTGGTAATTGTTTGAATATGTTGTCTTGACATATCTCATCCTTTTAGCTCCACAAATCATATTACAGCTACTCCGCTTGCTACTCATTGATATCCATCTGTGCAGATTACCTCCATTGCAGACACTGCAGAGGATCACTGAAAATATAATGGGGGTTTCAGTCTAAACCTTTGATGGTACGAGGTTCTGCGGATGCTTATTTTTGCTTCTTTCTTATCATTATGCTTATCATGTATGCATTGAACCTGAGAAATATTCATGCAGAATTTATGGAATTGAAATCAGAAAGATATCAGACAATCCAAGCAGTGGGCACGGAAGCATTATGTCGGATGGGATGTGAATATAATTGGTCTTTCTCTGAACTGCACTTATATTCTCATCATTTTTTAAAAATTTTTGTGACAAGGACTCCAATTGTTAGAAAACTTTCAACTGGATTGTTGAGGCCATAAAACCATAGAGAAGAGGCTCTCATATCAAGTTGTAGCATTTTATCCATGTGTTGATCTGCTCATTATTATTTATTTTTGTCTATTCAGATTGCTTGCATGCAGACACTTTAGCCAAAAAAAAAGAAAAAAGAAAAAAAAAAGATGATTATACTAGAGGAGAGGATACTTAAAGTCTCTTGAGTTTGGAGGTTTCAGTTCAATGGCTCCAGGTCCTCCAATTGGTATAAAGAATCTGATACGAAATTCCAATCTCCCTCTTGAAGCCTTAAAAAATGTTATATTTATTTGGTTCTTTCAATCAGTCATTGACGTTCCATGGGTCTCAATCCGAGATGGAATTTCTGAGGAAAAGCATGTCTAGAGCACCAGTAAAAGGGATGCCCCTTGTTGTACCTTTCATGTTTTAAATTAACAATTGTTGATCAAGATTCACTCTGCTGCAACTTTTGTTGTGACTAATTTTTCCAGTTAATATTGAATGATTGCATCACTGAAGTCCCTAGTACAACCAAATTTTGTTAAACTTATTGGTGGATTTATGGTGTTTCAACATTGAATGGGATCAACCCATTTGGGTCACAATAAATATTTTCATACAAGTAAAAATTAAGACTGAAAGTATTGATTATGCACATCCATGTGATGCCCTCGGGTGGAACATGGATTCCAAACATTCCCAGGGATGATGCAAGCAATTTCCTTTTTTTAAATCTAAGTTGATGGTTTGAATAAAGTATGTTTTACTCAAGGTTTAAGGGAGTCAAAGCTCTATTAGAGATGCCTACTATGTGTGCGTGTCATGTGTGATGCTTTTTCTACTAGTGTAGTTCCTTTGGTGGTGGTATATATCATTATTCTTATCTATATTCGTAGTCAATAGTTTATGAAACTTCACAGAATCCTCTACTATAATTGAACTGCATCAAAAGTTTAGCACCTGTGATCTATGTTATTCACTCTAGTCATCAAGATCGAATACGGATCAACATATGTGGATGCCTTCAATATCTTCTACTCTAAGTGACAGCCATTTTTTGTACCATTATGATGAAACTTATCTAAATTTTATAGTGGCAAATTACTGGAAAGGGGAGCAGTAAAGCTTCTAAGATTGGCAAGTCTTAAACATCTTTGTTTGAATATGTTGTCTTTACATATCTCATCCTTTTAGTTCTGCAAATCATATTGCAGAAGTTTATGCATGTATTCAGTTACTCCTCTTATTCTTCAATTATATCCATTTGTGCAGATTACCTACACTGCAGACACTGCAAAACAACAGAGGATTAAAGTAGAAATGAGGATCACAGAAAATATAATGAGGGTTACAATCTAAACTTTTGATGGTATGAGGTTATGCAGATGCTTATTTTTGCTTCTTTCTTATCATTATGCTTATGATGTATGAACTGAACCTGGTTCATGCAGAAATTATGGAGTTGAAATCAGAAAGATATCAAACAATTCAAGCAATGGGCACAGAAGCATTTATGTCGGATAAGAATGTTAACATAATTGGTCTTTCTCTGAAGTGCACTTATATTCTCATCTCTTTTTTTTGTGACAAGGAACTCCAACTGTTGGAAAATTTTCAACTGGATTGATGAGCATATTGGAAATATCAAATCAAAAAGTGGAAGATCTCACCACCACCAAAAAAAATAAAGGTAATAAAGATGAAATATTTTATTTGATATTATGTTTGATATCAAATAATTAGGAGAATAATTAGTAGAATTGTGTTTAACTAATCTGCTCATTATTATTTATTTTTTTCTGTTCAGGTTGCTTGCATGCAGACACTGCAAACAAAAGAGGTAGAGGAAAGGATACTGAGTCTGAATAGGGGGGTTTCAGTTCAATGGCTCTAGGTCCTCGAGTTGGTATAAAGAATCTGATATGGAATTCCATGGGTCTCGATCAGAGAGAGAATTTCTGAAGAAAATCATGTCTAGAGCACCAGTAAAAGCGATTCCCCTTCTTGTACCCTTCATTTTTGAATTAACAATTTGTTGATCAAGATTCACTCTGCTGAAACTTTTGTTGTGATTAATTTTTCCAGTTAATGTTGTATGATTGCATCACTGAAGTCCCTATAATGTAGATGTACAACCAAATTTTGTTAAATTTATTGGTGGATTTACGGTGTTTCAACATTGAATGGGATCAACCCATTTCGGGTCACAATAAATATTTTCATACAAGTAAAAATGAGACTGCTCTAATAAGTATTGATTAATGCACATCCATGTGATGCCCTCAGGTGGAACAATGGCTTCCACCGGTCCTTAAGAGCCCTGTAAAAGAAGATCCACCAAAAATATTCACATCAGAAGCACCTCTATTCAAGTTATAGGTTGGTGCACCAACACACAATAGCTCATGAACTTTGTAATTTATCTGATTGCTATCATGACCAATTTGTGAATATCCTTTTATGCTACCACAGTAATCTCAAAATCAGAAACAGTAAGACATCCACCATAAAATAAAATACTGTACACCAATATAATTACCAAGGATATCCTACAAATGTTCAAGAAAAAGAAAATTAAAACTGCAACAAATAGAACCATCCACCTGAATAAGAATTTTTTTGTGGTGGTGGTGGTGTGAAGTCCACTTCCACAAGGCACATGAACGAGCAGAAAAAGGTGCATCTTACCAACCATTCATATGTTTAGCTTAGCTTGAAATGCCATTACTTCCTCATCTGACTGAAAAGAGCTGATGCTGGAGGTCTTCCAGGGGCGTTCGATACATTGCTACCACCAAAACCTGCAAAACCTCCACTTCCCTGGTTGCTGCTAAATCCTCCAAAGCCACCTGAACACAAAAAAAGGACTTAATCAATATAATTTTCCTGGCCAAGTTAAAATAAATGCATATATGATATAAACAAAAGGAACCAAACAAACAAAAAGTTACCCACCTCCTGCAAACCCACCACCTGAAGCAGCAGCAAACCCACCACCACCACCACCACCAGGACTGAGGCCAGCAAATCCACCTCCGGTGGAAGCAATAGCAGAGAATCCACCTGTCGGAGGAGGCCTCACAGCAGAGGGAAAGCCAACGCCTGCAAATCCACCTGGACTCCCAACACCCGCCCCGGGCATGCCTGTGCCCAGCTGGCGTGACTGGCCAAAGGCCCCAAGGACTGAACCTAGAGCTTGTTGTCCTGAGCCAATCTGAGCTGGCTGACCAAACACACCAGGACTCGGTGATGTAGAAGTAGTCAATGAACTGAAACCACCGGAAAACAATCCACCAGTATTTACGGGTTGGGATGACTGCAGTGGTTGAACAGATGGGAGACTAAATGATGCTGGTCGGAAGAGATCGCCCGCAGGTGGTGTCAATGAAAACTGAGAGGTGCCCAGAGAGGAAGCAGCTGGAGTGAACGAACAACCGAAAGGGTTTGGCTTTGGTGCACTTGGAATTGGGGATGACCCAAGTCCAAAGCCACCAAGGGCTCCAAAATTCAGATCGATGCCTGTGTTTGGTGCTTCTTCATCCATCTCATCTATCTGAGTGATGTCCAAGCCTTCATCTTTTGTGATGGTTTCTAAGTTTGATGGTGAGGGGAACAGAACCAACGGGGATGATTTTGCATCAGGTTGAGAAGTAGGTGTAGCAGAGGCCACGCTTACAGTTGAAGCAGGAGTAGGCCCTTGGGTGGTCACTGATACTGCATTGAAGGAAACTTTGGTTGCAGGCACAGAACCAACTTCACTTAGCTGTGCAGATGGTTCCTGCAGCGTTGCACTCTTAAAGAGTAATTGAGAAGAGAATGGACTGGATGAAGAACCAAGCGATGGTAAAGAACCAACTGTATTTCCAGGTGTTGACTGTTCTGTTTGCTTGCCTGCATCAATAGGCTTTGTGCCAGCAAACAGTGTTCCAAAGGTCTGAGAGGATAAAGAAGCAGGTTGTTCTGGTCCGGATGAAACAGAGACAGGAACTGGTAGAGTTGCAGGTCGGGCAAGCGAAGAAGCTGGCATTGAAGTTAGGAGAGATGAAGAGGCACTTGGTGTGGCTGCAGATGAAACAGAGGCTGAAACTGATGTTTGAGTTGTAGGAAGAGCCGTGGAAGAAGCTGCATTTGGGGTTACATGAGATGGATGGGAAATTTGTGTTGATTGATATGAAGTGGAGACAGGAGTAGGAGAGGTGAGTGTTGAAGCTGCATTTGATGCTGATATAGTGGGAAAGAATGCGGCAGAAGTTGCTGCTTCACTATATTGGGTTCTACTTGGCAGCACATCAGCCAGGTCAGTAGTCCTTTGTATATTAAAAGGCGGAGCAACAGAAATGGAAGTTGACGGGAGGGAACTTCTTTCTGGCACAACTGAGACTTCTGAAGTAACTGAGACATTTGTCAAGCTATCATCCTTTGATTTTTTTAAATAATCACCAGAACTCACATTTGATGGTTCGCTCGCTTGATATTTTGATGGCACCACTTTTATAGGTAAACCAGGGGTGGAGGTAAATGTGGACGTTTGGCTTGGAGCAGAAATTCTGGGTTTCGTCATATCAGATGTTGATGGAACTCCAAGCGAGTGTAAAGAAAAATGAAATCCCTTTTGAGTGTTTTCAGAAGTGGATCTCTCAGCTAAACCAGACTTCTCCATACTATGCTGAACACTGCTGGTAGATGATGGTACTACCACTGGTTTTGATAGTGGTGAACTCACCTGCATAACTGGCTTAGCAGCAGATATTGATGATCCAACAAATTGTGGTGGTCCAGAATAATCCTTGATCCATTTGAATGCAGAATTTGGTTGACTTTCATAGGCATGTTTTGTCGAATTATCTTTAATATCTACAAAAATAATGATTTTAAGAAAAACAAATACGCAATATAGCTGATGGAACTTAATGAAATATGTACAGGTATATACACTGTAATGTACCTTTGTTTACTGTGTTTGTAAAGGGCTGAGGCCTATTTGCAAATGGCTGTGAAGATTGAGGGGCATCAGGAACCTTCCATGTACCAATGGAAAATCCATATTCCTTGTGAGAATCAAAACTCAACTTGTCAGCCGCAAAAGATTTATCCGCACCAACAATCTTTTCACACAGCATCCTTTTTACAGTAGTCCTCTGAGGTTCAAAGCTATCCCAACTCTACAAAAGAAAATGTCAAGCTAAATTCCTACATCCAGATCCACCACTAATTCAACCACAGCAACCAAGATACCAGAAACTACTGCATCACTCACTAGATGCAATGATTAACATGTAATTTCAGACAAATAAGAAATGACACCTAGAAGAGCACATTTGGAACTGAGTGATGATAGACCACATTTGTTGTTCCCAGGCTTTTTTGATAAAAGAATGCAATCAGCTTTTAAATATGCTTCTATGAATAATTTCACAAGGCATAGTCAGGCACTAGATCATAAATGCTAAAAGGGTTTTCATAATTTGACATAGATCATCAAAATATCAAAGACTCATGTCACTCATCCCCAACAATCAAAGACAAGTCAACAAGGGTTTCCGAGGAATTCAAAGATCAACAACTCAAACTTACATGATAAGTGAACATTTCAAACTTGCATGTTAAATAGATCAACAAGTGCATAAGATAGCAATTAATTGTGGAAAGACCATGAGGGGTAATGGTTGATGTACAAGGAGTTCAATACGGGTTTATCAAACATATCTCCCAAATCCCAATAGATATACTTTAATTAGTTATCTCTTACAATTACTGTTAGAAATTTTCTTTACATCCTATCAAGCTAGATGAACCCTCTCCGTCCATCATCCATGTCTTTTTTTCTGCTAGTCAATTAGCTTAGTACAATATCTCAAAAGATATTTTCAAGAATGAAAACATACAGCATCCAAATATACTGCATCCCTAGTTCTCTTGGTGTGACCTTTCTACAAAGAAGTTTCATATGGATATCATGAAGGTGGAACCATGCATAAAATTAAAATTTCATCAATTCGATTCACCATGATTTAATGTGTAGAGTTGGTGAGGACAAACAAAATCAAGTGAGTCCGCAGAAAATTTACTCTGTCCAAGGATTCCCTTCTCCTCCTCGTTTTTTCTGGTTCACAACCCTTCAGATCATTTGAATATCTTCTTGGATACTCCTTCGAGGCACTAAATGAAGAACTTCTTTGAATAGAATCAGGTGTAAACCCCAATCTTTTTACATCTGGAGATTGGAAATGGTTGTCACCCTGGGTAAGACCAATCGAATCAAACAGCTCCTTCTTGATACTATGATGTCTTACGGAAGACTGGTCAATGTTCAACTCTGCCATCTGCTTTGAAAGGCATAGAGAAAGTTGCTCTGCGGCTGCTAGCTGTGCGTTCATTGTGTTGTGAAGGCTATGCACAAGTTGAACTTGCCCACTGGAAAAATAACAAAAAGACAAATTACAGTAATTCAAGATCAGAGCAACTAATAGTAAATCCACCAAGTAATGGTTATGATTAGATAATTCATCCTCCACAGCGACTCCATCCCAAATCTATGTTTTTGCATTTAAAAAATGAAATTTACATCACTGAGTTTCATAAATAAACAAATTGGAGAAATATATAAAATAGATGAATTCCCATTAACATCCATATTCCATATAAGCTTTTTATCTCTTTCACTGTCGGTGAGCTTCCCAAGTTCTCACATATCCCACATCAGAAGATGCCTCTAAAGTCATCTGTCTTCCGCTTTTTTTGCCTGAAATCTATCCACTTACAAGCACAATATTTTTCCAAGTCTGTGACACCAAGTGGTGGAAAAAGAAATGGGAGTATAATACCTGGGTAAGAAGAAGAGAGATCTTCTTGATAAGTGGCTTTGGCCCCTTATTCAGGAATCAAAACCCACCTAGGGAAAGGTGATTAGCTATAAATGCTGTAGTTCAAAAAATCCTTTTCAGTCGGTGCCACCTCTTAGTTATGAGCTATCAAGAATGCAGAGAAACATCTCACGTTTGGCTGCAAAGGTGGTTAATTTTATCAATATGTTACTACTGATCAAGAGCAATCTGAACTAATTACAAGAGTGTGGGTGGAAGATGACTTGGAGATGGGCATTCTATTGTTTCACCGACTGGGGGTGCCTTTTGCAGGATCAGTATAAAAAGAAAACATTTTAACTGATATTAGTGATCATGCTTTAAATAATTCAACACTTGCAAGACATTATTATGACTTCCATATAAAGAGCAATACCATAAAGAATAAATTTTCTAGCTTCATATCAACAAAAACCCAAAGATCAATAAAATGAAAAATCTAAAAAGCTGTATCAATCTAAGATAGAAGTTAATATAGCCAAGCTGGTATCGTAGATCACAAGTCACAGCTTAAGAAATCTCAGAAAGAAATCTAAGGATAGCATTTAGCAAACAAATAAAATATTCATCAACAGTTTAACAATAAATAGTTATTGTTTCTCATACCTCGCTAACCCCAAGCTATTATGAGGAGCTCGTTGACCACCCATGTCATTTGCACCAAACTTGTTCAACTCTAAGGTATGGAAATGCCTCTCAAGATCTATAAGTTGATTTGTCACATTCTAAAAGAACAAAAGTTGGAGTGAGAAGTATGATCAGTTCTGGAAAAGTGAAAAAAATGTTAGTTTCAAAAGAATCATGGATCATTTACCTGTTTTAATTTTAATATGCGCTGCTGCTTTAGTTCAAATTCGGGACCCAACTTCTGACGGCTCCACATGTCCCAATACTGCTTGTCAGAAGCTTGCTTCACCATGCCTTTGAATAAGATCTGCTTAGCTGAAACTGGCATTGATAGACAGTAACAATCTTTTTAGTAGGAATCATAGAAGGCATACATGATTCAGGTCTAGACTGAGAAGGAAATATGTTTGCAACTTATGGAAGATGGAGAGAAATGAAGTTTGTATCATTTAGTTTGCTCATGTCACCATTGCATAAAGAGCAGATAATATGTGGGTACTGTATAATAATAAGGAAAAATAATCATAGAAGTATTATATGCAGATATTATAAATAACCCTTCTTATGGTGTTATTAAAAAAACAGAAAATTAAGCAACAAAAGCATGAGATCCTTAAGCAAGAAGGTTTCCATTCTTAATGGCTTCATTTAGGAACAACATAGCTGATGGCCAAATATCAATAAAAAGCACAAGATCCTTCAGCACAAGATTACCATTCTTAATGGCTTCACTTAGGAATAACATAGCTGATGCCTAAACACCTTAAGCAACATTATTGCATGATTGATGTTGTAAATATTGCATGATTGATTGATTACTTCACGAGGTAAGGTAACATAAGAACTAAGAACTTTAAATCAAACAGGATTCAAGCATTTTTCATTTTGAGATATGGACTACGGGGTCGTCTGGAACACGTTTGGATACGCTTGGATTTTAGAGAAATCAAAAGGCTCAAATGTGATTCCAACGGTTCCCAAAAAGAATACTTAATTAAAAAGTTTGTTTCAGATTTTAGTACAAAAATTATGCTTTTAAAAAGCAAAGAAAGTGAGTTTTCTAAAAATAGTTTTATTATGCTATGTTATACAAAATCATACTTTCAAACAGGTTTCCAAACAAACCCTTCGCGAACTTTTGGAGGTACAACATTTTCAGGTCACCTTGCCTTGACTAAAATAAAAGGGACATTAAACAAGCATATTTTTCATATGCACGATATAACAAAAAACCATAAAATTCAAATCAATTATATCTAACAGTTTTTTTAATTTACAAGGGCCATACAGATCTAAAGAAAACACACAAGGCGTTGGCTTTTACATGAATCTGAAGACCACTTGGCATTACATAAATCAGAAAACCACCACATTACTCACTGTTGCTCCTGCAGCGGTATATGCTGAGAAGGTGCATATATGGTGTTGCGATGTTATAATGCCTTGCTTTGATTGGGGAAAAAAAAAGGGGTCTGATAATCACTTAAATGGGAACAATTATCAAAGGAAGTTGAACTCCACATATGAGATGTATGGAAAATACCCTGCACAGTTTTATCTTGAAGCTGCTGTACGCTGCCAACTTGCTCCTCAATTGTGTTCTACAAAGTAAACCAAAAGGGACAATTGGATTATTCAAAAGAAATCAGTTATGAAAAATAATAAAATCACTCACAGGTGAATGATTTTGTGGATACATAAAAATGACAACCCGACACATTCACTATCAAATTTGCACAAGCACAGGCTATGTGCTTATGCTCAAAATATTGTGAATTTTAAAACTATCAATCAGAATGTCATGAAGAAATGTAATATAAAAGGAAAAGCTGTCATGACTAGCTCAGAGTAATTTCACAGCTAACAAAACCATGATATCAAAACCAAATACTATGGTGGTAAGGTAAATATCCAACATCTTTTTTTATATAATGGAGCATAAGAACCAAAATATTACGTTCCGCATTCTGCATCTCTCTGAAAGGTATTTTAGATCCTCCTCCAATGCAAAAACAGAACTTTCCCACGAAACAGTGCAGGCATCTCTTAGGCCACCATCCCTTTCTATGTGGGATAAAAGAATATCAAGTTCCTTTAATGCTTCATTCACCTATGGAAAAAAAAAATATAGTTTCTGAGGCAGTAAAAATTGAAAAAAAAAAAAGAGAGAGAGAGTAAAGGACCTTCCACAGTGTCGCCGGTATTTCATTCATTTATAACACCACAAATTACAAGGATGAAATAACAATGCATAAAAAAAAAAGTCAAATGCAAAATATATACAAACACATTATTGTTATGATGCTATGGATAACGCTAGACAAAAGAACAGAAGATGTGTGTGACAGAATTAATATTTGACTGGGAATATATACCAACTCAATGGAGGACTAGCAAGCGCTAAAAGTACTAATGGTGTCCGCCTTATCGGCAGCTGCCTTTGACATGAAAACAATGAGATAAAATTAGACAAGGTAATGTACCAGGCTTTAAAAACATCTATTATCTGAGCAGTGCTCACATATAAGTACAGACCCTCCGCCACTCGATGATGTGGGACTAAACCATGACACAAGCTCTCACCCCACATGAACGTATTAGGCTCTTGCAAGCCCATCCCACCATTATCTCAGTAGGTCATACCACATCTCTCACTGGGTCATGGGGACATACCGAACCAACCATGTAAAAGACATGATTTGATATCAAACGTAATATGGTAGACTTACATCACATAGACATTCTCCACTCTGTCCCATAATGTTCTCAGGGTTTCATAGTGTGTCTTAGAGTGGAAAACTTGTGCTCATACATAGTATAGACTACCCTCATCCACTAAGTGATGTGGAACCAAACCATGATGCAAGCTCTCACCTCAACCCAAATGACACTACTGGGTTCTTGGCTATCCCAGCTCATCACCCTGTCGGGCCACAAGTCTCTGTGTGGGTCATAACCAAGCCAACATGTAGCTGAACTGTTGAAGGGTATGATATCAAATGTGACACATCAATTCATAAAATATTATGTAGTGGCATAACATGTGGAGAGAAGTTCCTGCTTAAATTCATAATATGTAATCATTTATGTTCGCCTGCTATCTCGAAGATCATAGAAAGTTGATAACACAACTATAAGGCTGTAAAAAAAATACAATGTAACATTATACATAATTTACGTGATCTAGAATGATGCACCACAAAAATCTCAAAGAACTTGCACATCCTCCAAAATAATAGATAGGCTAGAAAAGGAAATATTATATGACTAAAAAAGTCCCAAATATTCTAGCCTAAATTATGTGAATCTTGTTTATTTATAAGGGGAAAAAAAAAACAAAAAACCTGGTTAATCTACCCAAAAAAAATTTCATCAGTGATTTAATCTAAACAACAAAATTCTCATCTACATACATAAACTCACATATGTACGTATGTATGCATATTCCTTTAACAGAGGTACCCAAGATTTCTGGATGCAAAATCAGAAGGGGAAAAAAGGGAAGAGGTGACATCTTACATTGCCGAACTGCTTTGACAATTGGGGTTCGGAAACCAAGATCCCAGAAAGCTGGTTATTTCTCTGACTTTCATGCATGAGAGGGCCCCTGGTACTGGACTTCCCTGACATGAGACCTTCAGGGAATGCATTCTGACTGCTATTCGATGATGGTACTATCTGAGTTTTTTCAGCTTGCACCAAAGGAGTTTTAACTCCTACATTCTGAATGGATTTACCAGAGGTGAAGGTCAATGGTGATGAAGTTGCATCTGATTTATCGATTTTACCAACAGACAGATCATCAGGTATAACACTGTGGCCAGCAGTAACATATGTCCTGTTTCCCGTCCGAATTCCATAATTAGTGTGCATATTGCCTCGAGCAATTGCAGGAGAAGTAAAAGATGAAGATTTGGTACTCGACCGATCCAAGATCAAGGCTTCTTCAGCAACCTGTGATTGAAACAAGGCGCTCTTAAGGGAAGATGATTCAAATAATCTCTTACCCACATAATCATTCGTAGGAAAATATTTACTGACTGACTGCTTTGTCGAAGATGAAATATTGTGAAAAGCACCAGTCAGAACATTAATCTTTGTCCCGGATCCAACCTGTCTTGGCTTGATTGATTGACTTTCTGTATCAGTGAAATTTCTACTTTCCAAGTCGAAGCTTTCTGTATGAGGCACTGATTGCATTGCACCCTGAGTTTTTGAGGAAGATTCCAAGAAATTGAAGTCTGCAAATCACACGGACAAGATCAGATTTTGATGTGATTGTCAATAGATAACCTTTTTTTTCTGGATACTTACCGTTCACTGTGTCTACTAGCTTTTTTACTGGTTCTTCTAGCTTAGCATTCAAGAAAGCACTGCCTTCATCAATCAGCTGAGAGGCTGTTAAAGAAGAGCGATCTACAGAAAGAACATTTACAGAAGAATCCTCTTCTGCATCAACAGTATATTCTGGAAGCACAGCAGTCTGGTGTGGAACTGAAGGATCTGAGTACCTACACCCAAAGAAATATGAAAATCACAACGAAAAGAGCAACCAGTGAAACTAAGGAGACAAATGTCTACATTCCCAGATCAATGAAGCAGTCCTCACATCAGATCCAGGCTATCAACACAGCACAATCAAAATAAAACCCAACAGGATGCAACCTTATGACCCTAGAGCGTATTTAACGGTCAAATATGAACCATGATGATCACTGACGACAATGTTCAAATCTCAGAAAAAAATTCATCTTTGGGAAGCTACAGTTCTCCCAATGCATGAATTTTTTTAAGCACAGCCTTTTTGTGCTATTTTTTTTTAAGCCAGAGCATATGGATGCACCTCTTAGTGGGAAGATGGAGGATAAATTGTCATTACAACAATAGGCTCCTTCCTTAATCCAACAATATCTAGTTATTACAGGTATAAAGCTAATACAGGAAAATTTTAGTAAATAGACCAAGATTGATAAATATAGAGCAAAACAGTTTAAAATCTTAGAAAGTTACCTCGTGATATGGAACATCATAAGCCTCCCCTCAGCAGTAAGACACAACAGTATACAATAAGGTGAAAGTTGTACGTGTTCCCCATCATCTTTGAAGACATCAATTTTTTCATATATGGAGACTTTGTCCGTCTCAAATCCCAATATTAAATTTTCATCACCATTCTCTGAAATAAAATAAAAAAAGAAGAGAAAGTTAGAGAACTCATCATACTTTCATATCAACTGGAGGATTGTAACTGCTATGGATGTACAGCTTTCTGAACTTCCAAAAAGATCAGAACCAATATCTGCAAACAAGTAAGGGCATGCTTCTAAAAAGTTCACCAATGGGTAAAAAATCGGTTTCTGTGAATCATCCATAGAAATCACAAGAAGTGGTATAACTATAAGCTTTCATGCAAACAGACATAATGATAAATGAAATAAATGAAAATATGAGATGATTCTTAGCTTTACAATTATAACCATAGATAATCTAGACTAGATACATGAAATTAGTACCCTTTAGCTCAATCCTAGGCAGAGCTCTATCTTCTGTAATTTCAAGAATGGCGGCTTTCTTGCGATCATCATCCAAAGACCATCCTAACAACATGATATGCTGGTCAATATTCTTCCTGTTGGCAGCAACTATGACATCCCTGCCCAATTTATATAAAATAAAACAAAGTTGAATGCAAATCATCGTTCATTGCATCTATTAGAGCATTCAAAAATTATAAAAAAAAATGTTTCACTTCATAACCAGGTATGTATATATCCATAACTTCTATATAAAAAAAAAAAGTATCCTTGCATGGTGAGGTATTGGTTAGAAGTATGGGTGCACATTGGTTTGGTTCAAAGTAAAAACCGACCAACCCAAATTGAATTCAGCAGAGACTTGAGTCGTAGTTTTGACCTTTCAGTTTGAGTATGGTTTGGAAATTATCTAGCCAACTCATATAGGATACTATTCAGTTCAGTTCACAGGCTATGGAATTCGAAGACCCAAGATGCACCCGATGTTCAAAGCATGGTTCAAACATGAGCATCTCATGCATAAGCCATGCATAACATTCATATACTACAAACAATTTAAAGACGACACAAGAAAGCATGGGAAGCTGAATATGTATATGAGAACAATAAAAAAGATAAATAATTACTAGTTTATAGAAGATCCCACTCAACATAAATATTTATACACACAACAATAATTTATTTGCCTTTTAATCATATCGTATCTGCCATTATGTTAGAAAAGATGCCACCTTGGAAAGTGACCTTTTCACCCTTAGCAATGCAAAAAGGTGAAATCTGACTGGCTATTACAAAGCCACAATGATCACATTCTACATGATCTGACCCATCAGATAATAATATACAGAAGCATGATAAATTGCTCTTCATACTATGAGATAATTATCTAATGAGTGTTTCAATTTCAGATGATGTCAAACTTAAATTTCACATGATTCAGGATTAATAAATGTTCAGTGGAAGGTCCACACGTAGTGCCAAATTCACAGAAAGAGAAAGTAGATCATGGAAGAGAAATCTGGTTAAGAAGATGACATTGTAAATTTTTCAAATTTGGAAATGCTGGCAAGTAAAAATCTAAGATGATTAATTATGCCATACCAGCGCTCCAAGTAGCTTGCATATAAATACGGGCCACCTCCATAAGGAACTATGTCATTGACAATTCCTCCAAAAAGATAATCGAAGGAAAGCAGTATAGGCTTAGATGAGGCCTACAAAAAAAAAAAAGTTAGACAACTCCAACGGCAGTACCAAATTTGAAAAAAAAATTATTATCCATCAAAAAAATATGATTATCATAAAAAAGCACAAAAGCTGATACAAAGAACATGTCCGTTTGAATTTTAAAGAAGTGGGTTTAGCCTTGGTAGGTTGGTATCAAGTTACTCAAACACCAAAATATGAATATAGTGATATCGTCTAGCCTCCAGTGAATCCTTTGACTCCTAGTTCTATAGATCCATTCATTCCTATGACCCTATTATTTTCATGTTAATTAAAATAATCAATAATTAAATACTACGTAAAATAGTCAGCCTCTCTACATGTCATTTCAACAGGACAGACAATGCAAAAATAAGAAACAATAAAACAATTAGCTGACCCTTCTAAGCCATTTCAATCATCAAGAAAAATCATAGAGTGATGAATATAGCAACTGGCTCATCATAGTTTGGTAATAGAAAATGACACTTTTCTTGATAAGCAAAGATTAGACAATTAATTAGCAAAAATTAGAAGATATCATAATGCAACACCACTCTGGTTATAGAAATTTATGGGATACTTATCTACAAAAAGACAGCACAAAAAATCATGACAGGAGAAAATATTATGGCTGTTTAACCAACCTCAGAGATATCATGTTCGCTGGAAGTGATCATTTTTACAAGGTAGCCATCTTCCTCACCATCTTCAGCCAACTGAAAGCACCCTACGATGATAGTATCATATCGGACCCACTTGATGGCATCCACTATGAACCAAAAATAAAGGCTTCAGTTTGAATGGAAAAATAAACAGGGTAATTACTTTATCATATCATACATACATGCCAGATCACTGTAACTTGAAATCAGTTGGACGCCACTTTGAAAAGAAAAAAGATAGAATACATATAAAGAAACATAAATATACCTTTCATTGTGAATTTTGATTCGCCGTCATCAGAACATGACTGGGGTAACAGTGACACCTCAAGTCGTTCCTTGAATTCAGATGTGAGAACACTTATAGCACTCTCCCTTGCCACAGCAATAAAATCTCCTTTTACACTCCAATCAACTACCAAACAGAATAACAATCATTCACCACATAATTTGCATATAAGAGTTAATACTATGAGAGCGCACACACACGACATGCTATTGCAGGCATGAATAAGGCCAGCACATGACATTGTGCAGGGCAATTATACAGAGTCCAGTATAAATCCAATGCCTTAAAAATAATAAAATGTTGACGTTTGATTAGTCCTTGAGGCTCAAAAATTACAATTTTATCAAAAGCAATTAAAGCAAGCAAAAAAAGGAGAAAATCCTTGAAGGTATGCAACATAGCCAACTTCTAACCCAAGCAAGTACAGCCAATCATGTTGTTTGCCTCTCTAATGATAACTCTAAATAGCATTAGTAACTAAATACAGATAGCATGAATACATTAGGTAGTGAATAATCCAGTGGTACAGTTCATTAAAAAAACATTAGTATTTCAACATGATCAACCAATAAAAAGAATTTATACAAACCAGCCTCAACATTCTCCATAACACTCTGGGTATGGCCCTCCCAATTCCCTTCGTATAACGAGCCTCGACTTGAAAGAGCAACAAAGGACTTCTCCCCATTCTTTCTCCACTGTAAGTCCTTGATACGGCCGGAGTCATCAAGCGAACATGTATGGGATGGCTCTCGCTCCTCCAAGAAGGACAAAGACAACGTATTAGATGGGCAATTTAGGAACTGATAAAAACAATTTGAAAATTTCAAGCATATACTAGCAGAGGTTTTACTTAATACAGAAAAAAAAAACTACATAGGTCAAGAGCATTTGTTTATTGCACAAAATGTGTTTGAGTGCACTTTAAAGTGAAAATTTAATGATTTTGATCATCGACAAAGGTCTTAAGAAGCAAGAAGGTCGAGGACGATATATTCACAACCTACATGAGGCAGTTAATACACGCAGGCTGATTGCCCCCTACAAGAGGAAAATACATGGAAATGCATGTACACAGAATATCATCGAAGGCTTAATGTTAGTTACATGGCATGCATTATATGATCCAGTAATCCTCATGCAAGGGCCTAACTACTGGTAATCGTCAGTTGGACATAGACTAAGAAATAATGCCCGAATATTAATGTTCAACCCAGGTGCTATACGAAACAAATCATACCACCACCAAATTGGGCTTTAACCAATTAATACCATGCATGACCTAATATTAACTTGGATGTACAATCTCTACAAAGCCATGGACACCTGGTACCTTGCATATTTTTTCCATCTATTCCACTCAAATAAACCACCTCACATACCATTCTCTCAATCAAGTCCATATTTCAATACGCTACACGTTCTCTTGCTTTTGCTATGCTAGTGTCCCAGAAATCCTTCTAACTGGTTGTAAAATGTAACAAGCCTTTAGCAACTAACATCCATACATGTTTGAAGGAGAAAAATGCATTGGATTATTTATGTGAGACGACTGCCAATATAACAGCTACGGAATTGGTAAGCGGAATGAGAAACTAGAGGACTTTTTGGATATGTTGGTTGAGCGAACAGAGATTTGGAGTTCTGAAGACATTTTAAAAATTACACACATGGGATTTCCTTTGCAAAAGGTTTTGTTAATCTTTGTACAAAGATCCCTCATCTCCTTTTGTTCGGGAGCTTTCTTTATATATAATAGCACCTATATTTTGCTCAAAAAAATGTTTATTACACAATCTCTTCAAAGAACAAATTGGCCAGCAATGGACTTCACTCGCTCACTAAAGCAATCAGTGGTCCCCCACTTTGCAAGCAGCCAATGAAAAGATAAGTGGCACATAAAATGGAGTGTTCAGAAGAATCTCAATCTGAAAAAATTCCTCAATTCAAGACATGATGTGAATAAACTAGCATTAACAATAACTTTTGAGAAACATTAACACTAACTTGATTAACAAATTATTCTAAAATTGTGGTAGCTCTTCAACTTATGCTTGATCACATGCAAATTATACTTTGAAAATTGCAACATTTTCATTCTAAGTTACTTAACCATACTGTTTTAGCTCCTAAAAAATATACAAAACAAAACCAAATTAAAAATTAAACGCTCAAAGTGATAACACAAAGTACCTTCTTAAGCAAGGAAACAACCGAGTACAACCGAACTTCTCCGCCAACTGTAACCACAAGCACCGAAGAATCATTGGACAGCGCCAATATGTGGATCCCACCAACCGCCACATCCACGACGCTCGATTCACGGATACAATGGTCCACATCCCCCGACTTCTCCTTCTTCGCCAGTCCGATCACATCCTTCGTCCTCGCCACACAGAACCCTATGAAAACATTACTTATCAAACAAGAAAACCTAAAAATCCCTAAATAAGACGCGCGATTGGCCGATCAAATAGAGACCTTCAGAATGTGCGATGAATAAAGCCCCGAACCGCTCGGAGACGGCAAGGGGCCTCCCGGGGGGGCTCTGAAGGTCGTAGCTGGAGTCTCCGGGGCTCACGCGGACGGACTTTCCGATCCTCCAGAAGTGGAAGTCGTCGGTGCCGCTCTGTTCCCCTTCCACCTCCTCGTCCAGGGTGAACCGACGGACCGCCTCATCCGGCATGGTCGCTTCGATTGAAGATCGTTAGGGAAGTCGAGCTTGCGATGAAGGCTTCGTTTGAAGTGACTGAATTGGGCTTCGATTCTTTAGTGAGGTTTCATTACATTGCCGGTAGGCCTGTCAACGGGTCGGGTCCACACCCGGACCCGATCCGACTCGGACCCGATTACACGTGTAATATATCCGATCCGATTTGGACCCGACCCGAGTTGGACCCGACCCGGCGGACCCGAACAAACAAACGGGTCGGGTCCGGGTCCACCCCGCCCCGACCCGTTGGACCCGAATGTTTTTTTTAAGGGATTTTTAGTTTTAAGTCCCCACAAATCATCATATTTAGTGATTGATCCCTCCCTTCTTCATATTTAGGTTTTAGTCCCCAGATTTAAATGATAGTTCATTTTTAGTCCCTGAGAGGGACCTATCCATAAATTAATTTACTTTTAAGTCCCTGTGAGGGACCTATCCATGAATTATCCTTTAAATCGGGGGACTAAAACCTAAATACGAAGAAGGGAGGGATCGATCACTAAATATGATGGTTTGTGGGGACTTAAAACTAAAAATCCCTTTTTGTAATATATGTTCATATATTATAAGACCATTAGTATTAGTTGATACATAATTTTATTTTTTACTTAACTTATTTTTGTATCTACAAGTTCATAAATCATAATCATAACAAGCCTATAAATCGGTTTGTTTTGGACAATTAACTTATTAGCTTTTGAATTTGTATGATTAATTAGTTTTGTTGCATGATTTATGTTTATTATTTAGGTTAATATGTTAGTGTTTATTGTTTTGAATGTTGTTTAGGTTAATATTGTTTTGAATGTTATTTAGGTTAATATTGTTTTGAATGTTATTTAGGTTAGTTATGTTTATTATTTAGGTTAATATGTTTTTTATGTTAGTGATTATTGTTTTGGATGTTGTTTAATAATTCATTTATTTCTTTTGAATTGTATAAAATTATATTCAAACATAGTTTCATTAACAATAATGTTTTATTACAAAAAATTTCAAATAGAATGATAAGGCAAACAAATACATGAGCTCTTCTCTCTTTTTTTTTTTTTTTTTTTACCCAACCATCCGGGTCGGGTCGGACCCAGACCCGACCCGGGTTCGACGGGTCCGGGTCTGGGTCCACATTTCCCCGGACCCGCCGGATCCTGGGTTGGACCCGGACCCGTCGGGTTCTGTCATGGGTCGGGTCCGGGTCCACCCCGACCCGACCCGTTGACAGGTCTAATTGCCGGGGAGGGTGAGAGAGAGAGAGAGATAGGGTTTATTGTTTGAGCGGGAGAGATCGAGAAACCCGAAATGGGGGAGAGAACATGAACCCTAGAAATTGTTTGGCGGTTCAGATATTGGGCCCAATGGGCCTAGACAATTGGGCCAGTCTGCTTTGGCTGGGCTTAAATGGACGAATTTAATCAACTGGGCCATCTCTCTCTCTCTCTCTCTCTTGCCAAGCAGCTCAGGCTCAGCTGATTAAAGCTCGTTCAAACTCGTTTGATTAGACAAATGAGTCAAGTTTAAACACTTTTTAAAGTTTAATTTATAAACAAGCTGAGTTCGAACCTATACGAACTCGTTACTTAACATAAAATGGAAGAAACAAAAAACCTGAGCTGAGCCTAAACCAAGCCTGAGCCCAAGCCCCGACGTTATGTCATTTTCACATGTATAAGGTGATGGGATTTATGAAAGGTGACTTCTCAAATACTAAACAATTTTTTTTTTAGTTAAACGAGCTTGAGCCAAGCTTTGGTTCAAATTTCGGCTTGACTCGTTTAACAAACGAGCCTGGCTGAACTTCAACCGAACTTTTCATGAGCCAAACGAGCCAAGTTTGAACATAAAATTAAGCTCGATCCCGCACTAAGCCTAATACTAAACGAACCAAGTTTGAACAGGTCAAATCTCAGCTTGTTCAACTGGTTTACCACCCCTCTCCCCCTCTCTCTCTAGACACACCATCTAGGATGGCAACGGATCGGGTTCAAAATGGATTTGAGATGTTAAAATCTAATTCAGTTTACAATGTTTGATTTCGTATCCGCTCCATACCGTGTGATTCCATTATGGGTTCACATCTTAAAATCCACACTCCCTCCTTGCCCCCACCCCCTTTTAAGGCAACTAAATCAAGTTGGCTCTCATATATAATATATACAATTTTAGATGCTTGTCAAATGCATATGGATCTAAATGTATAAAAAGTAACATAATATTGGTATGAATAAGACAACATACACCAAATGTTTATAGAATATTTAATTATTCAAGAACCACATTGCATTCACATAAAGGGTAAAAATGTTGTATATTCTACAATATATTTGTTTTTCATATTATAATTAAAATAATGTAATAAATATTTATATAATTCAATTGAGATATATTTATCTAAAGTTGTATTTGGATGTGCGATTAAAATACTGAGATTATTTGAATCTTGCGTTTCAAACTCAATTTTTAAAAAACATTATTTTATTAGCGATTGTAAAGCAAAATATTTTTCTTTAAAAATAAAGACAGTGCTTTGAGAAGTTAAAAAACTAAAAATATATTTATTTCTGTGTTTGAAAATTTTTAATTTTTTAAAAATAGAATCTATTCATATACGTATCAATTGTTGGTCGGTAAACACCTTTCACTTCGGTTAAACAGGCAGTGAAAAGATCAAATTCTAACAAACACACATCAATCGGCTTGTATACAAGAGAGTTGGGTCATAAAAGCAATGCTGAATTGCCAGAAATTATTCCCACTGACTAGAACATATATAAAATCCTTGTTAGGATGGAAATCACTTACACCTCTCCAAATCGTTTCATCAAATTTTACACCATGACTTTGAAGTTTGAAACAATGATGTCATAGATTCAGTCAATAAAGGCGGTTCATGATAAAAATGAAGAAAGTGTCACCCCATTTTCCAAGTGGAATTGTTTCAGATTCTTGAGTGTGGTCAGACATGGATTCGGCTTTTTGAAATAATGTAATAGATTTGACTACTACAACTGCAGCCGCGTATTCTTTTCAGAAAAGTCATTTAGACCCCATTTGATCATCACTAATCAATGCGGAAGACCGGCATTGACTTTGAAAAAAACACTAGCCACCAAAACCACAATGTGTTCCACCATATGTATATATGTTTGAAAAAAATGGAGATGTACCAACTTTTTTAATAATTTGAATGATGACATTGGATCTATTTTGTCAATAGACATGTTTTACAGAACAATTATGAAGTTTGTTGGGTTTTATCTTTCCTGGGTTTTGTTTAAAAATTTCTCTTTTTTTGTCCATGGATGTACACAACTATTTTCAAACAACGTGAATTTTCTTTTGTGGGTTTATGTTTCTTTTCGTTATTCTACTTCGAACCATCACATGATTTTTTTTTTATCATTGTATTAATATAATTATAGTATAATTGAATACTAATTAATAATTAGCGTTATTCTACTTCGAACCATCACATGATTTTTTCGATCATTGTGTTAATATAATTATGGTATAATTGAAATAATTAACCAACTATTAGAAAAATTAAAAAAAATATTTTCATAATTCATAACTCTTTAATTCTTTAAAAAAAAATATTTATAAATCCTCGTTTATAGATTATTCTCATAAACGAGACCGGACAACGATATAACCTATTGAATGGCCTTTTGGGTCTGGTTTTAAAATGTTGATCATGATTAATACATGTTCTTATGAAAATTGTTACATTCAGTATTGTTTATTGTCTCATTTGTAGTCTGTGCTTTTTTTTTAATATATAAATTTTGTTAATGAAATACATTATTGTATAACACATTCTATTCGATCTTATAAATTAAATGATTTTTTTCTGATTTTTTTTATATACAAAGCATTGAAATGGATAGTAAAACGAGCTATTTATATATTATATACTCATCTTGTGTTTTTAAACACATACCAGATTAACAATTATGAATTCAAAAGCGCCCCCATTGCAGATGTGATATTGTGACTAGGGGTGGTAAACGAGCCGAACGAACCGAGCTTTGATATGTTCAAGCTCGACACGTTTATAAACGAGCTGAGTCGAGCTCACGAGCTTCAACGAGCCTATTGTTCTTCTTTATTTTAGGGTTTTTAGGGGTTAAAAATAAAATTTTAACCTAAATGAGCCAAGTTTATGAACCTAAACGAGCATAAATTTGTATTGGTTTAATGTTTTGATTTTACAAAGGAGTTGAACTAAGCTTGAACTAAGTTTTTTTATAATACAAACGAGCCGAGTTTGAATAGAAAATGAAGCTCGATCCAAGTTCTGAGTCTAATCGAGCTTTAAAAATTGTTCAAGCTCGCTTGTTTATCTAATTGAACGAGCCTGAATGAGCTCAAACCGAACCAAGCCCGAGCGGCCTGGTTCGTTTACCAGCTCTAATTGTGACCCGACTGTTTTTCATGGCCCACTTTCAGGTCAATATTTGGATTTTGGACTAGCTAATCCACTCAAAAGAAAAAATTTAAAAGCATTAAAAATGTATTGGTGCACAAGGATAATTGAACTTGTAAACAAATTTAACTGGTCTTCACATTATCCCTAATTGATATATAGGGTGGAATAAAGAAAAAAAAGGTTATTTGGATTATGAGAATAAGGTGGTATATATTGGTATTTTAAGATACTGAAAATGGTGATTATAAATGAGAAGGCACGTGTCAAATCATTTTTTTATATTTTATAAATTATTATTTTTATTTTTATTTATTTTTTTATTCACAACTTATCAATGATCAATCAAAACATAAAAACTCAATTTACAAATAAAAAAAAGGTAGACAGTCATGTTTACAATCTTGTTTGCAGTTCAAAACTATTTTTTTTTTATAAAACATGTATACCTTATCTAATGAATTCTTTTGTGAAAAATAGATAATTTTTAAAGAGATATATATGTTGTTAGATAGTGATTGAGATATATAGAACTGTAGTTTGCAGGTAAGACTGTAAATGATAATTTGTGTAATGCTCGTTTAAAATTACATGAGCGGAGTTCACTTCAATATACATAATTTTTTTAAAGATAATAAAAATATGTCACAGACGAGCCTAACTTCATCGTGGAAAACCACAACACTTTTCTACAAGTCCAAAACCCCAAAAATCATTCACATTACTCCAAAAGTATCAAAATCCAAGGTAGTTGTGGAAGAAATGGTCCCCCTGGTGAACAAAAGTCCAACAAACCTGTTTTTCATAATTTGACAGCTTACGTGGACAATCAAAGGATACAAATTTCACCATCTATAAATAATGGATGGTTGTTCAATCCCCTCCTCTCTCAAGCCCCAACTTTCACATGTTCCAAAAACAGATGTTGGGAGTCTCTGCTTCATCTCTACTGAAATGGCCTATCAAGGCTTCTGAGGCTCTCATATGGGCTCTCAGCATTGCTGTATTTTTCTATCTAGATTTCCTTGACACCATCCTGTGCATGGTTTATGGTTTCTTGGATGATCACTTGGAGGAGAGGACCTCCCCATGTTGTTGTGAAAACAGAGAAAAACAGGGGACCTTTGAAGGCTCAGATGGGGAAGGTGAGGTCTCAGTGACTTTGCATGAGAGGAGGAACATTTTTAGACAATTGGGTCTGTCTAAATTGAGGAAGAGAAGGGAAGTGAATGGAGAGAAAGGCTTCCGGACCGAGCCGAGGTGGTCGGACTGCGATTGCGGGTCCTGTGTTTCTTGGAAGGGAAATGATGAACAGAAGCTTCATTTGGTTGTCAAGGAACCACTGCAAGGTAAGCTTTTTGTGGGGCAGTCTATAGAGTTATTTAAAATTATCCCACATTAAATATTTGTTTCAGTTAATGTAGGATTTGTGTGTGATGTTTGGATACTGTTATCTATAAAAATATCTCATGTTTTACAATTCATTGAAAAATTTCTATTGATTAAAACAGAAGTTACAATTCAAAATTGTGAGGTTTTCATAATATGACAATGTATATATGTACCATGTGACAGGTTTAACAGAAGAACGAACAGAAAACGTGATTTTCTTGCATGGGTTCCTCTCATCCTCCTCTTGGTGGACAGAAACAGTGTTTCCAAACCTATCTGAATCCAGTAAGAGCAAATTCAGATTGTTTGCTTTCGATCTGTTGGGGTTCGGCCAGAGTCCAAAGCCTAGTGATTCCTTATACACACTGAAAGATCACTTGGAAATGATCGAGAAATCCGTAATTGAGCCTTTCGAGTTGGATTCGTTCCACATAGTCGCGCATTCGATGGGTTGCGTAATCACTATGGCCTTGGCTGCGAAGTACAGAAATTCAGTGAAATCTGTCACACTGGTTGCTCCGGTGAGTACTAATAGTTTCATTTAGTTTAATTTGTTCAGGTCTAATTATTGGTTTTCTTGCAGCCATACTTTACTTCAACCAAAGAGAATGAAAGCCAGAATGCACTGAATAGATTGGCAGAGAGGAAAGTTTGGCCTCCTCAGTTGTTCGGGTCTTCAGTCATGTCGTGGTACGAACATTTGGGGCGATGCGTTTGCTTCATTGTCTGCAGAAACCACAGGATATGGGAGTGGCTTCTCAAGTTGTTTAGCAGAAAAAGGTATAAAACGAGTTTGAAAAACAGCTTTTAACTTAAAAACAGCTTTTAGAGTATAGCTTTCCAGGAAACATGCTTTTGTTGGATTTCTGAAAAGTTTATTGTTATTTTTCTAATTCACAGGGAACTTCACTTCATGGTGGTAGACTTGACAAGGCACACACATCACTCATCTTGGAACACAATGCACAATGTGCTCTGCGGGGGCGCGAAGTTACTGGATGGTTACTTGGAAGTCCTCAAGGAATCGAAGATTCCGATTACGGTGGTTCATGGAGACAGAGATTTGGTTATTCCCGTGGAGTGCGGATACAATGTGAAGGCGAAAGTCCCGCTCGCGGAGCTCAGAATCATCCCAAATGCGGACCACCGGTCTGTAGTTATGGGCAGGGAGAAGGTCTTTACGAAGGATTTGGAGGAGATATGGTGCTCATCAGCAGAGCAACATAAGAAGAAGTTGTGAGATTTATAAGAAGGATATCAGATGCAAATGTAATCATATTTTCCTGCACATAAAAGCTTCTTGTAATAGGGACGACCTGCATTGTGTCAAAGTCCTTGGGATTGCAGTCAGTACAATTGTCTACCAACTTTTGAAATCTCAGTTGAGTCAAACACTTCACCTAGAAGTATAGAATAGTTATTCTTTCTAGAATTCATTTTGGTGGTTATTATAAAAACACTGAATTTTCCATCACTTTCAATGCCAAATCCCATTAATCAACCATAACTCACCATCAAGAACAATATTGAATTAATCATGAATTAGCTAGGGTACTCATGTTTAACTTTACTTAATTATAAAGAAATTTACAGTATATTTTGTTTTTTATGGGTTAAATGGTGTAACTTGAATTCAAGAACTCATGATTGCAAACTCTAATATCAAATATTGAGCAACGAGTCCAATCTCATATATTATAGATTTATGACGCAAATATGCATTTAAAGAAATGTATCTCTACAAGGATCAAGTAATATACGCGGGTTGCATAACAATTAATGTATAGAGATGGATACCAGTCTATGAGATCTAATAGCGATATAAATGCATAACAATGTATAGGATTGACAGAACAATATACATGGGATTATTAACCATGTAGTTTAAACAAAATGCATAACAATATTGTACAAATGGAATCCAAATGTGGTAACAGATTGAAATGAGATAAAAACCCTATAACAAATATGTCTCCTAATTTGGGTTATCATACGTTGAAAAGAGTCTAGTGATCTAAAAAAGACAAGGGGTTGAAAAAAATACATGGAAGAATTTTTCCCAATTTTTTTTTTTTAATAAAAGTTCTTAGTTTTATTACTCAAAATAAATTCAATATAATCCCACACAATATAACTCTTTAATTAGTAAAAGAACTTTTTTTTTTTTTTTTTTTTGTACAAAGAGGCTTGGACAAAGGCGGCACCATCCCCCTAGGCCTTTATACAGAGGAAACATATATGCAACAAACAGTGGGTCTAAGCCGGACATCCCAGCCATAACAAGGCTTCATTTTCTTAATCGAAACAAGAGTGTCAAAGGGTGCTAATGCCCTTACACCACTAGCTTAAAACTGTGGAGGATTAAAACTTTGAGTTTGAATAACCGAAGCTTACCTAGTGCATATGATTTGTGGGCTCACTACTATAATTTTTGACATTAATCACGGTTATTTTGATCACATTTTAAAAAAAAACCGTGATCATAATAACGCTATTCTACATGCTTGGAGTTTTCCAGGTCAAAATGATGTTTAGGTGAAAATTTATAATGAACAGTTAGGTAACTAATCCTCATTTTCATATTTTTGACCAAAGGTGAGAGTAACCGTTGAGTGCATGGGTTACTAAGAAGTTATCCATTTACAACAAATAAAATAACATTACAAATATATTAAAACATAATTAAAGAAGAAACAAGGACAATTCCTATAAATAACCCGGGTAATTTTTTCATTTCACATTTGGCCGCACAACAAAATTATTTACGAGATCTAACATTTAACACAAACAAAAAATCTAATAACCAAAATCCTGATCAATTTGAATGTACATCGTTCAAAAAAGCGATGACACAGGTACTAATTAAAAAGTGATCGAATGACTCTTGTATTAGTCCGAGTTGTTACTACCAAAAAAATAATTCAAACTGCTACTATAATAGACTATGTTAACAATTTAGGATCGATAACCTATCATAATACATGTATTTGAAAATAAAAAAATAACCTATAAAAAAAAAATAGTCCTAGTATGATTTTTTTAATGTAAATCACAATTAAATAAAAAAAATTCGAAAACAAGGAATGAAACCTGAGAGATTCTGAGGCTCTCCGAAATATGGGGTTCTAGGCGACCGACTTGGTAGCCTAGCCATGAAATCTAGACCCTCTGCCCATGCATGCAAGCTCCCTAAAAATACGTACGTACGTAGTACGTACCCCTCCTCAACAAGCCCCCAAACCATTCCTTCATAAAGAGAGGACAATATGGCCTGCACTCGCTCGTCGTCATCGTCGTCCGTCCTCGTCGTGGCCCTGATAGCGATGACGGTGCTCTTCATGGAGGTCGGCGCCGCCTACGATCGACGACTTCACTCTGTCGAACCGGCAGCCACTATCGGGTACGGCCCGATCGGTCGTGGTGGCATACCTTGCTCCAAACAGTCCCACCAAGAGGGTAATTTTCGGCCGGCGGCGGTGGCGAATCCGCCGAGTAGGGGTTGCGAGCCGGTGGAGAGCTGCAGGGGTGGTGCTGGTCCTCCTGCTCTCAAGGCGTGATATGGGCAATGAGGGTTAATTAATGTATAGTTCTTGCTCACATGCATGATTAATTTTTTTTATTAATCTTTGAATAAAAATTATAATATGAGATCATACAATGATGGTGTTTCTTCTCCTCCTCAATTCAGAGTCTTATCTTTTTTTTTATATATGGCTGCACGCATTCAATTTGATTTATTAGTCAAGATACGTAGGAGTTAATCAGTTGACTGGTATGTGCACAGTTACTTGCATGACACGTGTCCCTTTATATTAAAATAGGGCATTGTGTAATTTTCTATTAAAGCTTAATCGGATTTAGTAAGTACATGTTGAGTAGATCCAATCTCGAGATATATGGCCGGTTGTACAAGACATTGGTGACATAAATTAGATTCTCAGTTGTGTTGAACAACTAATCGAGGTAAATATAATGGAATTAGATTAATTGTGAAAAAATGATATATTTGTATGCAGGATTGCTCTTAAAAAAAAATTATATATATATCTATTAAAATACATATTATTATAAAAATTAAAATATATTTTAAAATAAAAAATCATATTCCATACATTACGATAGAATTCATATGTTATGATAGGACAATATTTATTATTTTTTTTTATTGTTTCCCACGTTGCAAAGCCGTATGAGTGTATCAGCGCTCTTTAATTGGGTTTTGCAAGCCGGAGCGAGTAAAATATTACGGGCCTGTGTATCCATGTCTTTGTTTTGTCACCCAAAGTGGGCTGAGTCGATGGTCATCACTAATTGGGCCTCTGCTCAACGTGTCTTGAACGCTGATACACACAATTCATTTTACAATCTCATACGTTATTAGCTATAATAACGTAGTATATATATTACACTATTGTATAGGGTTTTATCATAGTATATAACCTTTTTTTTTTCATTTTTTACAATGAAAAAATATACTAATGTATCGTGGTATATACTTTATTTCATATAAGGGCACGCAACTTCAAATGGTGAGTGTATAATTTAAAAAAATAAAAAAAATAAAATAGACTGCAATTGGAGCTACAATGAGGACTAAATGTATCTTTTTCCACATGTTTTGGAACTTAGCCCATGTTTGAAAGCTTCGTGATCACTAATGAGGGAACATGAGAGGAATATAGAAAAATAAGATGAAAAATTTATTTATTTGCAAGAAATAAGGGGATATAGCTATGCTGATATTTATTTAAAAATAAACTGTTATTGGTATTCCAAGTCTCTCGACTTGGAACTGGGTTATTTTACTCAATCTATTTCACTATTATAAGAGGACTCACATATCAAATCACCAGTCACTTTTGCCTCTATTAAATCAAGTGATTTACATGTTAAATCAATTTTTTATATTTTATAAATAATTATTCAGATGTCATTTTTCATTATCAACCAAATAATAAAAACTTTATTATTAAAATTTTCAATTAGAATAATTAAAAACATAATCAAACAAAAAAAAATGACTTATTATTTATCTATACTAGAATAATTATTTATCCTAAAATAACTAATGTCCGCTACCAAAGGAGAGCTTAGACTATAATGTGTTTATTTTTTGAGCGCTGCTACATTCAGTCCAGCCCGTCTATAGTAAAAAAGTGGTCTCTCAAACGTTAAGACAATGCTCACTGTGTATGAAAATTAAAATTAAAATGAAAAAAGACGTAAATTCTCTTTTTAAATTCAAAATCAGAACAATTATTCCCATTTAATTCCTGTTACTATAAAAGCACTGCTAAACTGGACAGCCATGGAGAAAGAAGAAAAATATGATTGAATCATTGATGCATACATTATGCCAGTATCAAGAAATTAAAAAATAAAAATAAAAAAATCTGAACCACGGATGACATGCCAAAGCAACTCCAAATACACATCTGATTGTTTCCAAATAATGGCAAAAAAATTCCAGATTCTGGTTACACTGTATGCACCAACTTCTAAGCCTGTAATTTTTTTTTTTACATTGCTGGATTTGATCTCGTAAAGATTTCAAACACTAACAAGAACAAAGAATCAAAATTTTTAATTTCTCAAGTCCTATAATGTGAGATTTAATCGAATTTTCAACCAGGATTTCCATTACCCAATTTCGTAGCGAGAGAAACGCTTTGTCCTATGAAGCTTCAATCGTACCGCTGGCACTTTTCTTGCCACTGCCTGCCATATCATCTGCACCGCATCGTTCTTTTTCGATGGATATCGAAATTCAAAGTAGCTCTCCACCTCCTTCAGCCTTTCTCTCATTCGAGTCCACTCTTCCCGGCTGATGCTCCTGATGAGTTTGACTAAATACCCCTTCTTCAATGCATCTGATGCGCGTACAAAGATACAGAACTTGGAATAGTCGAGGACGTCTTCGTAAGGAAGCTCGATTTCATCACTGACTATCACGGGGATGCAGTGGCTGGCGATCGCGTCGAAGAGGCGATTGGAGGATGGGGTGTCCCCTGCAATGTTGAGGCAGAACTTTGAGGAGTGCATGCCTTGGCTGGCTTTGTTGATGCCATTGCCACTCGCGCTCCCAAATGAGAAGTGAACATCCTTTTCGTCTTTGAGAAGGTAGTACAGCTCTTGCCGGATGAATCCTCCCTGTGAAAAGAAGCCGCCTAAAATTTTAGCACTGGATATATAAGCACAAGCACCGGAAAAAGAAAATAGAGAATACATTATACATCTAGACAAAATGAAAACCTAGTTAAGGGAAGATATTTGAAAACTCATAGTCAATATCCCGTGTGTGTAAGGACATAAAGATAATGATTTGGAATATTTTTTGGTGATGAGGAACCGCAACATTAGTTGGGAAAGCCCTGGATGCACACAATTATAATATAAAATATCATATGATGGCTATTCAATGTTTCTTTAGGTATTTCCATCAGCAATGTGAAAGTATATGTACTTACACTCTTCTTTGCAAATAGCACACATGAATTCATAAATATATGGGAAATGAAATCGCAAAAATTATGACCAACTCTATGCTCTGTATCTTCAATTTTTCAATAAAATCTTTTACAGATGCCAAAAATTGAAAATAATTTATATGTGGATGTGACCAAATAAATCTCATTCTAAATTTTAGATAGCATGCCTGAGACAGCTAATGTTTATTTCACTGGAAGTTCTCTTTGAATATCACACCAATTCTCAACTGATGAAGTTGAGACTTGAGAGTGCCAAACAGAGAGGCATCTCATGAAAAGTTAAGAAAGAGGGACAAACAATGAGCAAAATAAATTGAAAGAATACAATACAATCATTAAGAGTCCAACATATATTGACTTGATTATGCATAAATTCTAGTCATGAAAACTATTGCATGTATTGTTCTCAATCACATTGTCAACAACTAAATGATTTGGACCAGATACTGAAAGTCCTGTTCACAACCATGAACTGCCATGGCCAAGCCTTAGAGGAAAGCCTCAACTTAATGATGAACTAGCATGCTTTGTATGCCTCAAACAGTTTCGAATCTGAATATGCTGGCAATCATGAAACAAAATAGCATCAAAACATGACAGTCAGTTTTTCTCTAAAATAATGTTTCATCTGACATCATTTCTAAATCAACTTCATATACGGTTCCCTCTCTTTGCAAAGGATTCCTCTATCTGTTTGTTTAATTCTATTCAATATGCCACGCAAAATAAACTTAGCCTATATGCTATATGCCTACACAGCATCTTCCTTGGAACCCATTATATTAGATGATCTATGGATGATTTGGAGTTTTGGACTATTTATTTGACAAGCAAGTTTTCTTTTTAATTTCCTCACATGGTCGTTAATGCAAGACGATTTGACAAAAAAATCAACCATTATTGGGAAAGGAAAGTTAAAAAAAAGAAACAATTAATGCGACGTAAAAAAAGGAAACAATTAATGCTCATAATGCTCAAAATTACATTGATTTCTCCATAATTATGGATCTATTTTGAATATTTTTAGTCACATTTAATTACCTATTAATTAGTATTAATTTATGAGCAATACATAATAATTTTGGAGCTATTTTAGTAAGTTTTAATGGTGTTTTAGTGGCTCCATTATAGGGATCCGAATTTATGTATTTTTTTTTCTTTAGGTTTTCTTGCTTTGCAAGTCACATCACTCTATTTAATCATGTCAAAGGGTTGTGTAAATAATCAATTAATAATATTTTGAGTTTTCTAGTTATTTTGAGAGTTGTTTCTTTCATTCCTTCTTCCGTCCTACGGAAAGGATTTTACGGAGTTGACGTTGTTCGTCTTCATCTTGTTTCTCACAGCGTTTCGCGCTTCCGACTACGTCAAGTGGTATCAGAGCTACGGCTACACTCCATGGCGACGAAAGGAGAAGAAGGAAACCAAAACCTCATCACCCCCGAGCGGTTTTAAGCATTGGAGGCTGCCGTTCAACGACTGACGGAGGTGATGTAGCGTGTGACGGTTCGTCAAGATCAGGAGCGTTCGATGGTCGATGAAACCATTCCACGGAGGACTCTAAATCCTTGAGTCCCTCGACATGACGAGGATGACTTCTCCGAAGAGGAACTTGATGAGTTTCTCGATTTCAGACATGCGCGTGGTGTTTATGAACGACCGCAGGCTACGAATCGTGCCTGCAACTTCTGGGTGAAGGTCGATTTGCCCGAATTCAACGACCAACTTCACATCAAGAATTTTCTCGATTGGCTTGCAAAAGTCGAATGCTTCTTCAATTATAGGGAGGTGCCTGATGCAAAGAAAACGAAGCTTATAGAAATCAAGCTTAAAGGCGGGGCATCAGCGTGGTGGGAACAACTCCAATTGTCTCGCACCAGGATGGGGAAGCGTCCAATTCAGACATGGTACCGGATGAAGCACCTTCTTCGTCAACGATTTCTCCCTGTCGACTATGATCAAATTTTGTTCCAACAGTACCAAAATTGTTGCCAAGGCAATAGGGTTGTGAGGGACGATACAAAAGAGTTCTATCGATTGTCGTCGCGCAACGACATCGTGGAAACAAAAGCGCAACAGGTGGCTCGTTACATCGGTGGGTTAAAACCAATGATCTATGATTTGGTGTCTTTGCACCCTATTTGGACGTTATCAGATGCGGTGAAGATGGCGGAGCGGGTGGAAACACTTCATAGTCGTTCAACTACGAGAAGTTCAATATATGACCAAGATATTGTCAAAAAATTTCAAATCTCGACGGCATCGTCCAATAACAAGACTTCTCTGATTCCAAGTATTAGAACAAACCAGCCAACCCAGGCGTTCCTGGAACAAGGACAATGACATGGTGATGAAGTTACATTGTCAACCACAACAGCTCATACGATGAATCAAAGGGATCCATATGAGTCCCAATTCGAGCATAGGATCGTTTGTTATCGATGTGGAGAACAAGGGCATCGATCCAACCAATGTCCTCAAAAAGATCGCCGTACCGTGAATCTAGCACTAAGCAAAGATGTCAAAGAAGAGGATGTCAACTACCACGAGTACGCTGGTGACGATGAGGAAGATGGAGATCTAAAGGAAGAGGTTCCAGCTATATGTCCTCCAAGAGAATCTCTTATGGTTCAGCGGTTGATATGCACACCAAAGGTAAATGAATCCTCACAATAACAACACTAGAAACATTGCTATTATTCCTATGAAGGATGAGAAATCTCCCAAAGCTTTAAAAGTGGAGGGACACTCTTTTCTTTCCATTAAGAATTTTGTGAAAGAATCCATGGATGAAGAACAACATGAAGAGTCCAATGCAAAGTTTAGAGTAACGAAAATTGACAAGCGATACTATGAAACATTCAAAGAGGAGGATAAAGCAATGGCTACGAACTTGAGGACAAGTTCTCTACAAGTGGAAGGGACTAATGCAGGACGATTTGACAAGAAAATTAACCATTATTGGGGAAGGAAAGTTAAAAAAAAAAGAAACAATTAATGTGATGTAAAAAAAAGGAAACAGTTAATGCTCATAATTGGGAGAATCAAATTTACATTGATTTCTCCATGATTATGGATCTATTTTGAATATTTTTAGTCACATTTAATTACCTATTAATTAGGTATTAATTTAGAAGCAATATATAATATTTTAGAAGCTATTTTAGTAAGTTTTAATGTGTTTTAGTGGCTCCAATATAGGGATCCAAATTTATGTTTTTTTTTTCCTTAGATTTTCTTACTTTGCAAGTCTCATCACCCTATTTAATCATGTCAAAGGGTTTTGCAAATAATCAATTAATAATATTTTGAGTTTTCTAGTTATTTTGAGAGTTGTTTCTTTCATTCCTTCTTCCATCATACGGAAAGGATTTTACGGAGTCGACATTGGTTGTCTTCGTCTTGTTTCTCGCAGCGTTTCGCGCTTCTGACTACGTCATTCGTGCATGCAAGCGATAAGGTAGTTTATGTATTTTAGATGGCATTTCTCCTGACTGAAATAGCTGATGCCTCACAGCCTCAGTATATAAACAGACAGGTATCCTACAACCTGCGTTGGAAGGATCCATTTGGTGCAAGTAAATATACCTGTGCATTTCATTTTAACATGTTTCCATAGCTCATACCTAAGAAAAAAATGTTCAAAATGTCACCAGAAAATCGTAGGTCACACCATATAATTCTCTTGCCACCCAATTCAGATTAACTAATAGAAAAATAACCATATACATCAAGCCCAAGATGCAAGAAAGAATATATTTATTTCAGGAAATTTCAAGCTACAAGAAAAAAAAAACATATTTTTTTCACTGCAATCTCCAAATGAAAAACAGATTATTCGCCACCCAATTCAGATTAACTAATAGAAAAATAACCATATACATCAAGCCCAAGATGCAAGAAGGAATATATTTATTTCAGGAAATTTCAAGCTACAAGAAAAAAAAAACATATTTTTTTCACTGCAATCTCCAAATGAAAAACAGATTATTCTTCTTGCATTGAAGAACATCCCATCTTATCACATCATGACGTAAAGGCCAACAAGACACAATTGACGATTTTATAAGGTGGAGAAAACCATGGTGATGTCCTTTCAACAGGAACAAAGGTGATAGTTGATTGCCCTATAAAGTGATGAGAGAAGAATATGGAGCTAACAAATTAATGAACATGACTCAGTTGGATGCAGATTGCAGACTGAGCTAAGAGGATTCAATGTGTGTGTCCAGTATGAGGTGAGGCACAGGTAGGGAATTATTTTTCTAGCCATCTACAGTTCAACCCAATGTTTGTCTTTAAATCATATTATTGAGCCCTACATAATGACTTTTACTACTTACACCATACAACATTAACCAATTGAGAAGAACGAGTTGGTCTAAACAACGAAATCCTAAATGGGTTGCATGACGGTAAACAAAAATATATCAAGTTTAAATGACAAAGGAACTTGCTTGATAGAAAAGACCAGCAAAAACTTACATCTTTTCTGTAGATGGCTCCTTGGAAATACAGTAACGTTGGACGGTCATCGAAAGTAGAAGTGTCATTGAAATAGGTCTTGATAACGTGCTTGTAAGGTGCAATGATATCCTTCTCAACATTGGCTATATTAGGAGGATACCTTCCAAAATCAGAGAGAATAAACATGCAAGGCCATAGTTTTGTCCTCGCATCCAACATGCTATTTGGATGGTGCGCCACAATTACATGATCATGACCCCCCGACTTCTTCCACTCCTTACGATTCGTTAAAAACTTCACCAACTTATCCTGCAACAACTTGTCCTTACTTGTTTTCTCCGGTGGCTTTACCTTAGAATGTCGGTTGTAGCTCACCGACGAAAAGAAGGGAACAAACACAACATCAGCCTCGTGAGAATTATCAACCCTTACTGCAGTACATGGGCCAGTTCGATCAGAATTTCTTGATGTTAAAAGATCCAATGTAAGCCAGTATTCTATACTATGCTGAAGATTCAATCCACCAGGATAATCAGGTACCCTTTTAGAGAGGTTTGGCCAGACTTCACCTTTCCCCACCTTCCAATCTAACAAACCAAAGTGAAATTCGGGAGGCAAATCATACATGAATACTCTCAAAGCAGCTCTACCCGGATCACAAGTCGAGAACTCATGTTCTTCAGGCCCACTGACATCCTTAAAGAGGGGTGTATTCGAATCCGAATGACGAACATCATATTGGTGCGAAGACTGGGGGTTTCTGTTCTCACTCATTGAATCGATATTTGAACTGGGAAAGATTTTATGATCGATGAAATGAGGGCGGCCCGTTGAGCGCAAGATGAAAAACCAAGAGGTGATGAAGAGGATAGTTATAGTTGTGAATAGGTAAAACAGAGATCTCCTGAGCCCCGACGAATGCGGGCTTCTTTCGGCCATTGCAACTGTAATAATACTATAACAAAATCCCAAATTTCATCTCCCAATCTATCTGGGTTTACATCAGTTATCACAACAATCTGCCCAAACAAGTAAAAAAAAGGGTCAATCTATGTATTCTAAATGAAAATAGATGAAACCCAACATGTAAAAATACAATTTCATGATCTCAACAAAACACATTCATTCATTTCATCAAAGATTTCATCTTTAATTAGGAAAAAAATTCAAGATCCAATTTGGCAACAAACCCATTAATAGCCACCAACCATTATGACTTGCAAACCTCATGATTTTGATCCCAACATTGATTAAAATAAAAAGCACATATGGGGTTTGAAGAAACCATTCAAGCTCTATCTTTCTCAAGCAATTACATTACGAGATATCAGACAAACCCAAGAAGAAAATAATCCAACAAAGCTCAAATTTTTGAAAAATAAATGATTAAAAAAGATATGGGTCTCCCAATTTCTTACCCAAAAATGGATTTTAGCTCTCTCTTTCTCTCTCTATCTGAATTCAAGACATGGAAGACCTTCAACAAGCGTGAATTTCGGGTCTATCTGAGGAAGCGGGCTTGCTCTCTCTCTTCTTGCCTTCTAATTTTTCGATAATATATTAATATATGTATTTATTGTGATTTCAACAATAATGCTCGCACCTTTCAAAAAAAATAAAAAATAAAAGGGTTTTCTTTTTATAACAACAAAAGATCACGATCGATTCACTTTTACCTCCACTAAAAGAGATGTTAAATGTGGACCGTCTGATGTTAAAGGGTTTCGCCATTTGGGATAACCTGAACCTACCATGATTTGATAATATCCTTATAAATTTGTCCTTAAAATAAAAATAATATCAATATTGAATATCTAGTACTTTTTAAAAAGGGCTACACAACATTCATTCAGAAAAAATAATATCTTTATATATTATAAAGTTACATTTGTACATATATACCTCTATAGTCATTGGCGAGTTAAGTATATATTGTATTATTTTTTTATATTTATTAAAGATAGATTCAATAAATTCAAAATAAAATTATATACATTTTTTTATTTAAATATATATCTTATTTAATAATGTTTTCTATTTTTAAAAATTAAAACACACGTTAACTGTCCATGAAACTCTTCTTAACATTATTCATGCATTATATATGTGTGTGTGTATAATATATACACATTATTTTATATAAGTTTATCATAAATCCTAAAAATAAATTACCCTTAGTGGAGTTCCCATTTGTACACTTCAATAAATCAGTTTTTTTTATAGTATTGGGTCACATAGTATATTAGTGTTCATATTTAGATATATAAATTATTTAAAAAATATTTACATCTATTTTGAATATGAAAAGATAATTTATACCAAATTCCTTATATAACCTTTCAAATGAATTAAAAAATCAAACTCACGAGGAATAATATAGTCCAACACATAATCATAATGCTTACACACATTATACAGAATCGCAGCATTATCATTACACATGAAAAATACATGATTGGGCTTTCAAAGCAAACTATATTCGATCATGGAAAAACTCCGTTGTTGCAATTCTTTATTGACGATTTAAAAACTGAAATGCAAGATATCAATCCAATAGATAATAAGTTAACAATATCTAATTAGTTTTATATAAAAAAAATCTTGAAATTCAAAAAAATCCTAATAAATTAATCCAAATATAAAATAGATATGTATATAACTACATGAACCAAAAATTATAAAATGCAAAACAAACCCTAAAAAGTAAAAAAGGATCCTAAAAAGTCATATTCATTCCCCCAAATAATAAGGGTTATTATTGGTATAGACTATCCTAGTTTGGGCAACAAAAGTAATGTCAAAAGAAGATCTATCATAAATAGTCTAGTGATTCATGATACGTGCAATAATTATGAATGCATTTGTTTAGTTATCTACACAAGGGGCCCATAATTGATTGATATGGAAACCTACACCAATATTCACAATATTAGGTGATTTATGGTGACCAAACATATCTTATTCTCAGCAATATTGCATTACAGAATTAGTGGCCCCATATCAAATAGTCCTGAAAAAATCATTTTCTCAATTTTAAGAAAGTCATTTTGTCACCAGCCCAATCATAGAGTTATAAGTCGGCATGTGAAGTGAGGGCCGGGTCATCCCCTCTTCTTTTATTCAATGATGAATTTTGCTACATAAAACTGCTTTTATTTAAGAGATATATATGTTTTATTAGATGAAATAACATATAAAATTTATTAGCATATATAATTAAATTTTATAATGCTTCATTGTATATGAAATATAAAAGAGTAAAAAAACATATTGGGTTATAAAATGATATGTAAATATGATTGTCTGCTCTTAAACCAAAGCACATGTCAAATTTAGGCCAAGTAAAAGCCAAGATTGATGTTGAAATTCAATTATGAACCTTAGGCAAATACCTCAGTGAAAATAATTGGTTGTCGCTTCATATATGTGTAAAGTGGGGTAAATTGGATTATTGAAGCTTGGACCATGGCAGATGCAATCTCAAAAAATATATAAAACATGTACCACATGCATTTTGATGTGACATGAGAGTTATTTATCATTCAATTATTATATTTTTATTGAAAAATATAAAATGATGTATCATAGTAGGGCTTCAAAAACAATATTTTTTTGAAGCCCTCTCTATCTTCTTTATTCCACATTTATGCCTAACCCCCAAAATGATGGTGTGTGTGGGGTGTTTGATTAATATAGTTGGAGCTTATCTCTTCATCAAAGAACATATCATGGGATAGACTATACATATGTTATACAACCTGATATATATATATATATATATATATATATATATACATACAACTGTCAGCTTTTATACATACAAATCGTGTTCAAATTTTAAATTAGCACAGCTGGGCTTTAAATTTTGAAGCTTGAACTTCTAGTTATACTATCCTGTTCTAAAATGTTAAGGCTAAAGTTAAGATCAGGGGCGGAGCTACAGCTCGGCTTGGCCGGGCTGTAGCCCCCCCCCCCCCCCCCCTAAATTTTTTGATAATTTTTTTTTAATTAGGCTGTGATTATTCCCGTTATTATTCAGCCATAATCACTCCTAATTACTACCCCTAATCATGGCTGATTATCCTCTATCACACTAGTTTCTACACAGTTGATTATTGACTTGTATAGGCTAATTAATCCCGTCATTATTTGCCCATTACACCACTTATACAGACAGTCATCACTTACCTTGCATTGAAAAAATGTAACTTAATTCTTATCAATCACAAGGTTAAATACATATTTTTTTATACAATAATACAAGATGTGTAACGAATTCTCCCTTATTACCAATTTTATCATAGTTTTCATATTTTTTTCTACCAAAATATGGTTATAAAAATTTTAAATCTTTGTTAGAATGATTCTTTTTTTTTTTTTTTTATCTTTACTAGCCTAGATATATTGAGATCAATTGTATTTTTTTCAATTATGAAATCTGTTACAACACTTCACACTAAGATGAAAGATGATTTTCTTGTAGATTCTATGATTATTTATATTGAAATTTTATTTTGCTGGAAAATATTGACTCAGATCGGATAAAAGATGATTTATATTCTTTAAAGGATCGTAAATACAGTTTCAATAATATATTTTTGAAAAAACTTAATCTTTTGTCTATTTTTGTATTTTTTCATATCTATGACAAAATTTACTAGAAATGAAGTAAAAACTTGTTTGGTTTATATAAAATTTAAATTGTTTATTAGATTTGGAGTTCATCTTAGCCCCTCCTAATATAAAATCCTAGTTCCGCCCTTGGTTAAGATATATATAAATATGATCTCAGCTTAATTAGAATTAGAGTTGATTTAGGTGATATTGTTTTGCCAAGAAAATTCACAATAAATATGATGATTTAAGGTGTTGATTGTGATGGTATCAACTTAAATAAATATACACACTGTATATATATACTTGTATGGTTGTATTCTTATTTTGTCATGTACACATTATGTGCGCGTGCACACACTCATAACTCTTATTAGGATTTAAAATAAACAAGATTTGACCGACGGATTGGAGGACTTTCTCGAATCACGTGCATTTCTGTTTCTCCATCTTATTTTGTTCTTATACTATTATTTCCTAAGTTAGTGCCAATTTCATTTAACCTTGATTCCAAATACTGCTTCACATGTTGGGCTTACATTAAAATGTATAATTTATTAGTAGCACATGGGATGCAATTATGCAATTATTTTTGCTATGTTATGGGGCCATAAGAGATTCTGAGACACAATTTCTATATATAATATTTATGTGCCACTAAAATACCATAAATATGATTCAAATGTAGACTAGCTCTAGGCAGAATATAATTATAGTCCAATAATGGAACTCTTCAATATGATCAATGATCTAATATACATGTTTTTTTGCCATTTTTTTATGGTCAATCCGCACAAAATACATCAATGTTTCAATACAAAACGACAGGGGTGATTTTATTAAGTGTGGAGAACATACAATTCCAAGTTTTTATTTAAATAAATACATTTTATTTAAATGGGCAAACGGTTGAATTGTCGAATATAAACAATGTTTTAAAAATCTAACAATTCAATTTATCAGAAAAATAAATAAATGGTAGGTCCATCAGATTTGAACCGTGATATAATTATAATAAAAAAAATTATATTGATTATCATGAATAGATAAAAATATGAAATATTTTAGAATTTTTTTTTAATAGAAAATATAGTCATATTCTATTCTCAAATATTAAGATAGAACATGTTTGAATTGTGGGTGAGAGAGAACAGAGTAAAATAAAAAGCTTTTAATATCATTACATGATTTTAGTATATAATCTAAACTTTTTATTAAATTTCATATTGTATATTGTAATAAGTATTTATTCACATTTTTATGAATAAAGAATCATTAGATTAATCAATATGTAGCCAGTTCATAAAAACAGTCGGTTTAATTGGTTGGTTGATTGGATTTTATCAGTTTTTTATATCAGAAGGTTTTAAAGGTAAACTGAACCGGAATTTAAAACAGATAAAGGTTTAACCAGTTCAATTGAATTTTAAAACACAGAACATAAATTGTTCTGTGGTTGAAGAAATGCAACTCTTAACAACTAGCAGATTTAGGCCTCGGTAGATCTGATATCCAAACTCTGGCTTTCTAAATTTTTTGTCAATTTGGTTTAAATAAGATTTTGAAATACGAGGAATTTAAAGAAAACAATGCTCAAATTGAATTTGAATTATGAAACGTTGAAATATATTTGGATCTGCATTTAGTTTTGATTTGTAAAATGAGAAATCTATGGTTGCGTCCATGAAAATGCGCACTAATATGAAATATGTGCATTGTTTTATAAATTTCATGTCTCACATGTTATCTAGCATACATATTACCATTCATTTTTTTAGGAATCAATAGATAAATGTTACCCCGAATATATTGAAATAACAAATGTTCAATGACCATACATCATAAATAAAAAGTACAAGAAAATGAGTGCAAAATAGGAATTTACTGCCATTCCTAAATAGGAAATGTTTTATCTGGTATGCTTGGTTGGAATATGAGCTAGGGAGAGATGTTCCCTGGTCTTCTCAAATAATTTGTATCATTGGGCTGAGATAATTGGGCCAGGAGGCCCAGATCAGTGGCCAGTCGCCCCATTAGATTTGGAATGTATGAGCTAGGAAACTATGTTGGAAAAGAAAATGACATGTTCAGTTTTATGGGATCGGATTAGGTCCAACACTTGTTGGATAATTTAAATGTCTAATGCGTACGTTTTTTATTGTTCGATCTTTTTATTTTGAGATACACAAATTAATTGAATCATAAAAAAAAAGTTTAAAATTTAATTGCATTATAAATTTAGTTTTGAAATCTTTCAAAGTATCTCAATCACAACAAAATAAGAAAATAGGATGGTCAGGAACGCGTTGGACAATCAAATTGTCCAACGCCTGTTGGACCTAACCCGATCCCCAGTTCTATATGCATACTTGTTCTCATCTCTCATTTATTTATTTTTACTAAAAAAATATATATTCATTAATTAAAATACATTTTGTTATAAAAAAAAAATGCACTGTAATACAATAGTATATTTTAAAAAAAAAAAACTAATTTTTTTTTAATTTTTATATATTACGATATAATACAATATACCGCAATGTATATTGTACTATCACAATATATAAATAGTTGGATGATCATTTTTAAAATACAGACAGAACTGCAAAACGCTGTCCTTTTAGGAACGAATATAACTAAACAAGCACTATCAACATATATTAGTTCAATCCGCCAACAAAAATTAAAAGGGGGGGGGGGGGGCGGTTGGACTCCTCCACTCATATTGTTTAATTAGAAGATGTGACACACAAAACACTCTCCATGGTTTTGCTTGGACAAGAAGCATATATGAATTGTAGGCAACAAAAAAGGGGGGGACCACAATAAAGGGTGACCTATGCAATGTTTATTGTACTGGTCTAACCTATCAAAAAGAGAGAACATAGAGAATCTAACTTCCTTGTTTTTCCCATTTCAATAAGCAAACAATGTTTGCAATGACTTGCACATGCTATAAAAAAAATTATGACCTGCTTTTTCTCTAGTCCTTTTATTCAACTTTCACTTTTCTTAGAATGAGAGGTAGAGAGAGCTTGACAACTCATCTTTTACTTACTATAAACCCTAACATCCCGTTCACAAAATGATTAGTGAAGCCAAACTTCAGACCACTATTAACCAAACATCACAAGTGAGGTGGGGTTGTTGAGACACAAAGACCCAGCAAAATGTCATTTCATGGCTAAATGTTGTGGCACTTTTTATTAATTACCTTAAAAAAAGCAAAAAAGAAGCAAAGCGCATTCCTTAATGACCTTCATAAGAGAACCTCTGTGTGAGCTATTGAGAAAGTGTCACGTTAGTGACAAAAAATCACTTTCACTGAGAATATTCTCATTTTTAATTGATATTTATGTACAAATTTTATCATAAATAGATTTATATGCTATTTATACATCACATTCTCATTAATTTATATGCTATTTATACGTCGCATTCTCATTAGTCCACACAAATTCAATTAACTTTATTCGAGACCAAAGAACGCACATCCTTTCATGTCATGTTAGGTTTTGAAAAATTCTGATGTCCTTTCATTCTCATTTTGATAATCAACCTCTCCCATCATAAAATATTCTCTGATGGAAACAGTTTGTATTTCTTCATGAGTGCTAAATATTAACATTTCAAAGGAAAATAATAATTAAATTCATATGCCAATGCAACCCCTTCTCATGGTATTTTCATTTGATGTCAAATTTTGTATACAATTGTCTCTTAGCATTTTGTCCTAGCTGAATCAAATGCAAAACAAAACATTCTCTCTTTGAGTAGCAGGGATGTCACTCATGGCTCGTTTAGGAACAGTCCTACACGCTGCCCCACATGCAATCCTCACCCGCTTTAATTAATTTGATTTTTTTTTATTTTAAAAAAGCATAATTCTTCAAGTTAACATTACACAAAATTCATAAAAATGAAGTATACCCATTTATAAAAGAAGTGAGAAATTGCATGTTTGTTTAACAAGATATATACCAAGTGGAGATGATATGTGAACTGTATATAAGACTGTAAATGAGATTGTATATATGTGACAACGCCCAACTTCCAACATGAACACTATATAATGCTTATATAAAAAAATTATGCACACACATTAAAAAATGCACATATATAGAATAACTACACACACATATTTTCCTGACAATAATATTTAGTGATCGATCCCTCCCATCTTCGTATTTAGGTTTTAGTCCCCCGATTTAAAGGATAATTCATGAATAGGTCCCTCACAGGGACTAAACAGTAAATTAAATAATTTATGGATAGGTCCCTTTCAGGGATTAAAAAGGAACTATCATTTAAATCTGGGGACTAAAACCTAAATACGAAGAAGGGAGGGATTAATCACTAAATATGATGGTTTGTGGGAACTTAAAAATAAAAATCCCTAAAATGTAATGTAATGTTTTACATAAAAAAGCAAACATCTACTGTTACATTAATTGGTATTCCAAGTTTTTTAAACCATAACACATGCAATATGGATTAGGATTGTTGTATATATTTCTTTGGAAGAAGAACTTGTAAACAAAGAAAGAATGACTAATATATATAGGTCGGATCCAAACAAAGATGAAGCCAATAACCTATTTTATCTCAACCAAAATTAAAGTTACAAAGCATATAGACCAAGAACACTAGATTCATTATATTTCAGGTTGAATAATTTGTGGGTGTGGTCCCTTTATCTATTAATGTTCATTTATTGAATAGGAACTCTAAAGTTTACTTAATCTCAATTTCACATGCATATCAAAGGACATGTTTTCTCGTTTGCATGTGTCATGAGAAAAAGTAGAGGCCACCCCAAGTTGGCATACTTCATTATTGTCAATTGTTGGCAGCCTCTCTTTCTGTGTTCCATTGAGCTGGTGACTGAGACATTGTTCAGTATGGATATATGGTTGCCAATTTTTGGTTTTTCTTTTGTTTTTTATTTTTTTTTCTTATTACATCTTCTCGTGGTACTAGTAGAAGTCTCTTGAACAATGTATATATACCAACCTATCAAGTATCAAGAAATGGCTCGGTATACCAGTACCAATAACTATGTTGCCATGGATGTGAAAGTAAGACTTTTTTTTTTATAAATACCTTCTTAATATCCTATACTTTTGTTTGAATACATTAACATCTCATATATTTTAAAATATGGCTCAAATATATTGAATTTATTTATACACGCGTGACTTGTCATGTATATTACATACTCGTTTATTTTGTGAATATATATGTTCAACCCTAAAAAAAATATGCATGTTTAGTGTGAATAAATTATAAACCGATAGATGACATAGAATAACCTTAATTTTATAATTATCCCATGGAAGGGTGGCAAATAAAGAGCATTCATATTAATCTATTTAAAATTATAACTATAATCCAATAAGACTAACATAAAATATTTATTAAAAAATAAACAACCAATATAAAATTTAATTAACTCTCTTACAGTAACACACATTTGTGATTCTAAAAAAAAAAAAAAAAGCTAGCAACAATCTCTCCATGTCCTATTTGACATACACCTTATGTAGCAAAGATATCTTTTGATAAAAGAAAAAAACATATTTGAATGAATTGTACAAAGAACAGAAAACATACCTGATTTTGGAGATATATCAAAAATGAAATTGCATAGTAGGGGGACTATAGTTTTCGGAGGCGTATACGGCAAGATACCCACATAAAGTTAAAAACCTATAACTACTATTTCTATTCTGCATTAAAGTGGGCCCTATCCCTACTGTACCACCAAAGTGGAATAAGAAGTCCACATACACAGCAAATCTGAGATGGACTATCTTAAGATTGGACGGTCAGGATGTCTCTGTAGCCTAACCTTACATGTTGCAGTTCATGATAAACAAATAAATAAACTTGTAATTAATGTGTGCCGTGTGAGTCGGATGGATCTCAACCGTTCCATGGGACCGATTCAATGGAAGCAAATGGCCTTTTCAACGATTGTGATTGCACCATAAAAGCCACCGATTCATCAAATCTGACTCTCTCTGTTAGGTTCCCTTTTTCAACCACAACTGAAGCTTTTTATTCTTGGATAGGCCTACTGTGTTTTATATTAATATAATAATGTTACATGTTACAGGGTTGTCTATGAATTGCATGCAAAAGCAACACATATAATAATAGGGGTTGGTAAACTGATATTAATCAGTTTGAGACTTTCTCTGGATTAATCAGTTTGAGACTTTCTCTGGATTAATCAGTTTGAGACCACCCTGATAGGTGCGAAAGAAGGGCATTTAGATAATGGACGCTGAGGATATATCATGGTTTTAAAAAAGGGATCTCTCGTTGCTTGGTTAAATATTTCTAACTGGCCTTTCACCGTCACCCTTTCTGTTTTTAGCTAGTTTTCTTTTGTTTGTTTGGTTATTTTTCTTTCTTTAGTTCATCTCACATCTTTTAATGTTGTATTTCGAAATGTTTAATAAAATCATGGTAGCAACATCTACCATGTGCTATGTTATATTAGTATTTTAATATCTGAAATGAGGTAATCACTCCTCCAATAAAACATGGACTCCTCAAAATTCACATAACAGGTTCATTATTTTTTTTCCTATGTCATTTGAAAAATACAATAGGTCCTAAGAAAATCAAATTTCTGATTTCAACCTTAAGTTTTTATGATTGACCGAAAATATTCATATCAACTTAAAATCTGAAAAGATCCATTTTTTTTTATATATAAATATTCTATATTAAAATTATCCGATCTTTATGCAATTCATTAACAGGCTTTTGCAGAACAACAAAAAAAATTGAATAAGTACACATTTAATCATTAACTTGCATCGTGTGTAATCAACATGATTATAGGATTTTATCTACATCAATACTTGGTGAAAGAGACCATCTCCTATGTGGGCCTCTCCCATGTTTAGATTTTTTTTTATTATTCTGAACTAAAATATAATTAATTTAGGCAAATGCCGAGGTTTGTAATGTTTGGTGAGAAGTCACAGTTAAAGTAGGCTGACACTCTTCTTCAAGGTCAAGTACAACTTTAACTCTGTCTATGACCCAAAAATAAAAAAAAAAATCTCAATTTGACATGTTTTGAACAATCATAAATCAACTTGAAAATAACATGAATTTGAACCATCTTGTTACATTCTTTCATGTATGATATTTTTCAAATATTGGATAAATAATGCTAGCTAGCTAGATACAATCTTATATTCAATCTTTTTTTGTAGTTTTAAAATATGTATTTCATATATAAAGCATGTACTTAATTTTCTGAAAAAAATATATGTATTCATTCTCTTATTAAGAATAATACAAAATCACATAATAGTATCATGGACAATTTTATATTTTTCAAAAAATGTAAAATTAACATAATTTTCATTATCTTGGTGGGTCTCAGAGTGCCACAACTAATCACAAGCAATCACACCAAAAGTAGAAAAACTTCACATCAAAACATTGTGAGAAGCAACCAAGAAGTGGTGGGTAGCTAGACATGGAAATGCCATGAGAGAAAGCTAGAAGAGAAAGAACAAGAAGAAGAAAAAGAAGGCAACACACCACCACCACCCACCACTTGAAATTTTTAACAACCCCAACAAAGAAAAAAAAAAACACCCCCCCCCCCCCCTCCCACCAAATACCCCTTCTCCCTTATAAATGGACCCCAACATGTGAAAAGATGAACCCCCCATTTGATTTTTCCATAGTGATCTGCTCATCCATGCCAACTTCTTGTTCTTCCTCTTCATCAACCCAGCTAACCAAGAGCAGCTTCTCTTCATGTGTATCTAGTGTTTCTAATAAGATGAAGAAGGCCTCACATGGTTGTCATGTGAGGAAGAAGGAGAAGGTGGTGAAATACAAGGAGTGCAGGAGGAACCACGCGGCGAACGTTGGAGGTTACGCCGTTGATGGTTGTAGAGAATTCATGGCTTCCGGCGAGGAAGGGACGAGAGAGGCATTGAAGTGCGCTGCCTGTGGCTGCCACCGGAGCTTCCATAAGAGGGAGGTGGAAAGGGAGGCCTTCTGGGATTGTTCAGGAGACTCTACTGATAAATAAGTTATGGATGTGTTTTTTTTTTTTTTTTTTGAGGTATTTTTTTTATGAGATGAATTATTGTGATATTGAGTTAGATCTCAGTATATCATATCAGCAATGTCACTCTACCACTTTAATTATTCATCTTTGATTTCTTGTTTGTCTAACTAACCCAATTCTAGCTGCCTTATTTTGGGTTTGAGCATGATATGTGGGTGTCTTTTGTTTTTCTTTTTTTCAAATCATTGGTTTACAAAGTTTGATGAACATATGTAGAAGCTTGAAACAAGGAATTGATTTATAACTTACTTTTGGTATTGGAGATCATTAAAAAAAAATAGATGTAGTTTGTTTGAATTTTGTAATATAGCTAGATATATATAAGGATTTTTTTTTTCCAGTCTAGGATCAGATATTTATTGGTCTTTTCTTTTGATACTCTCATGAGTTTGCCTTGGATCAGTTTTTGAATGAAAATAATCTATTTGAGTTTTTTTTTAATTATGTTTGTGACAATTGGTAGCTAGGTCAAATATTGTACTGTGTTATTGGGGCTTACAGTGATCGTGAATTTGGAATTAATCTACAGAACTTCCAGAAGATGTGACAAACATTGCTTCTTAATATTAATATAAAAGTGGGATAATGAAATTAATTCTTAGTAACTTAATATATATAGTTGAACAAACTATATATATATATATATATACATATCCAGATGTTTGAGCTTAATATTGCAGGATTAAAATTGACTTAATTCATCTCCTATGTATCATCATATATATTTAATTTATTACTTCAATTTCAACGTGTAATCATCCGTTCTTCATGGATGTATATGTATCTGTTGTGAGATGTTATATATTCTAGTATGAATGAGAAGATATAGGATTGGGCTTATAAACCTATTTATAGGAGTATTTTTTAAATTTTCTCTATTTTTTGTAAGGGTATAAATTTTCATAGCACAAGCTTTAGTACTTACATATTTCATCTTATGAAGTGAAACAAATTCAAGAACTAAATCCCTCAAGACGTCGTTACTTTCAATACATAGAACTCTTGAATTGGAAGGGCTACAAAGATTCTCAGTCAGAGGAATTATGGGATTGGCCATTTTTTTTTTTTTGTAGCCCTTAGAACTCTTGAATTGGAAGGGCTACATAGAACTCTTCAATACATTAGTACTTACATTTAAGTCTGCCCACATGAAGAAAACATGTATAATCATCACACGAGAAGAAAAAAAAAGGGTGAGAACAGTGTCAGCAATTGTGTCAGATGGATTCATTAAAATGTAGTGATTTAGAGGAAGATTCTTCCCACATTTCATTATTACAAGAATAATCCAATGAGTTGCAAGTATGAGAGCATTGTTGTCAATTATTGCAGCATACCTACCAGGTTATAGGAAAATCAAAATTCCTTTATATAATACAACTGTTCATCAACCAGTCAAGTTGTTGCCGAGTGAGATCTTTTCATTGTTCATTGAGTTTCATAACCATAATAGAACCAAAATTATGATTTTTGTTACTCACTTTATTGTTTGTTATTTTGTAAAAAATGGGAAAAGTTCAGTTAAGCTTTGACAGGTTGGTACATCTATCCCCTAACCTCTTTGAGTATTTTTTTTTCAATTTAAAAAACCGAGTAGTTTATTGAACTAGAAAATTTATGAGTCAAGGAACATTATTTTAACTATTAGATTAATCAGATTTGAACCATAATATTATCGTGATATATTATATATTTTAATTACTATTACGAAATAAAAAATTACAAAAAATAAGAATTTATTTAAAAAAATTCTTATATAATTATCAAGTCTTAAATCTTAATACTTTTGATCTTTTATTTAAAATTATATATAGTACAGTCTTATTATATAAAATTTAAATTTATTTAATAAGTAATTAACCACAATTTTGTGAATAAAGAACCAATTTTTGCTGTAGTTGTTCTAAAAATATTTCTGTTCAACTGATGGATTGATTTATTTTTAGTGTTTTTTTTATACAATTGATTTTGAGAGTAAACTAGATTGAAATTTAGATCAGATGAAAGTTTAAGTGGTTCAACGGACAGTATCGATCGGATGAGATTTTAAACATTAATTTTTCCTATATATATTGATAGAATAATATTTAACATAGAAAAATATTTACTTACCAAAAAAATTAAAAGCTTTTTGTATGTGTCTAATAAGTGTCATGTTTACAAATTATTCATGGTGTTTTTGTTTTCCTAAGAAAAGTATAACTAACACAACTTATGGAAACAAAGCATCATTTATATATTCTAGTTTCGTGTGGGCAAGAAGAAAACAAAGTCGGTGCATGAAAGGGACTTGAAATACACTCCAGACAGAGCTAGCTATAGCACTAGCAGCATAATATATATTTATCATCAGCTACTTTTGTGGCTTTTAAAAGTCATGGCAACGTAGACTATAATTAAAGATGGAAGGCTCCATCAATGTGATAGGTCTTATTCTCTCCATGGGTTTTTAATGATTTTAGTGTGAGAATAATATGATGAGTGCAATAGTGCATGATCCAAAAATTAATGTAGTCTAGATTTGTAGTGTAATAACCATGCAGAACATTAGTTAAAAGTGTTGATTTCTTTGATAACTGGACAACTGATCACAAATGGAGGTCAATTCATTTTGGACGTTGTTGGAAGGGAACCTTGTAATATGAACTCATACTTACATTTCAATTATAAAAATAATCATTTTGGACGTTGTCATACTCATTCTTATCTATATTTATACTCTTCTATGAAGCGCGAGTGGAATGAGAGTACCGGGGGCGTTTTCATAATTTCACCGGGGGCATTTTTTAGATAGGCCCCCCAGTTCTATAAGTTTCACGAAACAATCCCTATATGTGTTATAAACAAGTCCCTTATATTTATAACCAGGTCCTGATAAAAAAACGATTAATTTTGTCTTTTCCTTTGGCTTTCTGCATCTTCACCCCCAACTTTTACCAGTTTCACAACTAGATCCTATCTATGTTACAAATAGGTCCCTAATTCAAATTTCAAGATATATAAGCAGTTCCCTAATCTCAAAAACATGACTCCCCATATTTCAAATTTCATTCAATGATTTTTCAGACCATTAAGATATCCATATAACCCTTTGTAAACAGACTGAAATCCATTTAACCCCTTGAAAACACCCCTTGAAAAAAAATTTATGTTTACGTATGATGAATATTTTGTAAATATTATATTTAGTTAACCGTCGTAGAAAACACAATATATCAAAAAAACCTACAATATGTTAAAAATGTAAAAAATCTTTCAAATAAAGTTTTATAATATATTCGTAGAGGTTAAAATCATCATTTTCATAGGATGTTTCGCATTTTTAATATATTGTAATGGTTTTTTATTATATCGTGTTTTCAGTCAAGGTTAACTGTACGAAATATGTGTAAAATATTCATCATCCATTAACAAAAATTTTATTTAGGGGGGATTGTTTGGATTTATTATGTGTTTTCAGAGGGTAATATGGATTTTAAAAAAAAAGTAGGGGGTTATATGAATTTCAATTAGATTTAAGCGGGTTGTATGAATTTTTTTCAATTATAAAACATAAATATTTTAGTCACATTAATAAATACAAAAATTACAAATGGTATCAGACTTATTTGATCCCATAAAATTATTAATGAATGTCTTATTTTTTAATAATTTTTTTTTATATAATGATTTTGGATCTACATGTATCACTTTTTCTTTAGATGTGAAAATAAATATATTTTTAGTTTTTTTCAGGGCAGTGTTTTTTTTATTGATTAAATTGTTTTTAGGGGTTCCGTAATTGATTTTTTAATGGGTAGTGGTCGAAAATTGGATTATGTGGTTGACTGTGCATACTCTCATTGAAGGTAATGATGGATTTTTTTTGTAGCCTTAATTATGATTGGTTTAAATGATTAAGTCTAAAACTTTCTAAAATTTTTTTTGATTTTTTTTGTTTTATTTTTAATATAACTTTGAGTGGATCTTCACTTAATGTTAGGTACAGTCTCAAATATAACCCAAAATGCAGTTATCATATGTTTTAATTTTTTTAAATACTAAACATTGCACTATTTCAAATTTAATGTACTCGTTTTTAGTATATATTTAAAAAAATAGCAAGGTATATATCTCTTATATATATATATATATATTGTTAAATGACTATTAAATGACTAAAGAGGTATATGATGTGTAATAATTCAAGTTGTAAAAGAAACTGTTACATGAAAAATATGTAATGCCCTAGGCTTATATAGTAAGAAATTGTCCGCTTTGCCTATAAATGTGCTCATGGCTTTAAAACGCGTCTTGGTGTATAAGAGCTATGCTCACATATAAGCGCATACTATCTTCTCCCACCCAATCTATGGGCCTTTTGGAATTGTTGGGACTCCACCTCAACGGGCCGGGCGTTACAATCACCCCCCGTGTGGGGCCACACCAACCATCGCGAAATGGACAGAGGCTCTGATACCAATTGTAATGCCACAGGCTTACACAGCAAGAAATTGTTCGCTTTGCCTCTAAATGGGCTCACGGCTTTAAAACGCGTCTTGGTGTATAAGAGTTGGGCTCACATATAAGCACATACTATCTCCTCTCATTATGCGATGTGGGACTAAACAGTAAACCCTCACCCTCACTCAATCCATGGGCCTTTTAGGACTGTTGGACTTCCCCCTCAACGGGCCGGGCGTCACAAAATAAGTAAATGCTGAAATACAATATTACATTTTGTTGTTTCAAAAATATAAAATATATATAATAGAACCCAGTTAACGAACATGTTTTTTGTTTTAAAAGAATTGCTTATAAAATATGGACTCTTGTTTATCTTCCAATTATAATATAAAGTAGCTTATATAATTCAATTAATACTGAATATAGATTACACGCGAGTGCACGTACATCCAACTAGTATCATATATGTCATGTGTATTGACATATATTTTTTCTAACAAAATTTTAAAGTAAAACATATCAATTTTTTTTTTTTTTGCGTTTTATGTCATTGAGATACACATCTCGTTGGAGTGTATAAAATTCATGTTTCATTAAAACAACTGAGTATATCAACGCTCCAAATATATACATATATGAAAAATAATATGTTCAACCCTCAGTCCATAATCCTCATCTTTTTTTAACACACACACACACATATTCTCTTATTGAAATACGTGCTGTTATAAAAAAATAAAATATACACTTAGATACACTAGTGTTTTTTTTTATAAAAAAATAATTTAAATTTTTTATACATTATAATAATGTAGTTTACACCGCGTTGAATTGCAAATTAGGTTGTAAAATGAAATGAGTATAGGGTTTTCCTCCATATCTCAAACAGTGCTACTACACTCAGTTTTTATTTTCAATCCAAAACATAGACCTATATTACCTTGTTACAGATTCAGTGAAACATATACCTTATTAGATGATGTATATACCTCACTAAATTTTTTCTTACACTTACTAAAAATGAGTTTATTCAACTTGAAATGGAGCGATATACACTTTTTATCAAAGCATGTACCTCATTAAATAATATTTACTATTTAAAAAAAAAAAACGTGAGATCTGAGTTTTTGTTGATAAATGTGATTGAGTTTATAATTTTCCTATCTCAAACCAAGAGGATCCATCATGAGTGAGCATGGGCCCAAGTTGGGCCAGTTAGGGAGTCAACCAAAACCCATTATCTTCGTGTCCATACATGGCCCAATTCTTGTTTATGACCCATCAAGTGCCCATTAACTGTCAAGATGGGCCTAAATTATATCAAAATATTTAAATTCTAATAATTCAAAATTAAAGATATTACAAAAACTATCTTAATTTAATTGAAGTCTATATAATTTTGTTATAATACTTTTATGAAAAATTACATGGATATAAATTTTTTACTCTACATGTCCAATGAAATGAATTTTTTAAATGGTTTAATTTTCAATAAATATTCATCTAGTTATTTATATCAATATTATAATTATATCTTGTACATTTAAGTCCACATGCATCTATCACGTGAATATAACTAGTATAATGATAAACACCTATGATATGAATATTTTTGTTATCAGAATATTATTTTTTATCGTTATTTGCGTCAATTGAGAGATATATTATTTTTTTACCAATTTTTTACATAAAATATTAATAAAAACTAAGTGGATTAACTACTCATCTATCCTCTTTTATACCGTCAGACATTTCATTTAAGAGAAAAATCCAAATAATTTTCTATAAACTACTTGAAATCCATACAACCCTCTCACTTTTTTTAAAGTTTATGTAGTCTCTTAAAAATACATGTAAATCTAAATAGCCCACCGAGTTAAATTTTTATAACAGATTATGATTATTATATGAATATTATGTTTGATCAACTTTGATTGACAACATAGTATACCAAATTTTTTTTCAATATGTTAAAAATGTAAAAAAATCATATGAAAATGACGATTTATCCCTCTGAATAGAGTTTCGTAATCTATCTGGATGGGTAAAATCTTCATGTATAGAAGATTTTTCACATTTTTAATAAAATATACTGTGTTTTCAGTCAGGAGTAACAAAACAAAATAATGGCAAAAGATTCATCATGTACTTTGGAAAAAGTCATGGGATTATACGGTTTCAAACAATTCACAGATGGGTTATTTGGATTTTCCCTTCATTTAAAAGTAAAATTAATATTTAAAAGAGTTGTATACATTATAGTATATTAACTAAAGATAAAAGTGGTTTATATAATCAGACTGATTTATTAAGTTTTCCAAACATAAACCTCCATTTTTAGGGTAAGCCCGTTCAAATCTTGTCTCTTACCCATAATTAAAAAAGAAGATAAAAACGGGTAAATTCATGGATATTACAATATCCCATATCATGTTATATGTAATCAAAATCTTAAACTTCCTCCAAAGGGTTGATAGGAGTTCAGAGAGACAAAGCTATAAACTCTGGAAGACCAGTGTTTGAAAATGATCTCCATCAACTGGAAGTTGTGCACATGGAAACAACTAACAGTCATGTTATGTGGTCCAAAGATCTCAATATATTGCCTGAGCATTTCATTCTTTATTTGATTGCTTTGTCTGTTTTTTTTTTTTCACTGCATAACATTGAATGCACCTTCTGCATGTTCTTATGCATCATATATACAGCCTTGATAGGGTGAACAATGGATATTTTATTTGGTTTTCTCTTATTCATTTGGTCCCTTTATGCATACTAATAGGAATTATTATACAGTTTGCTATTAAAGCACAGCGCTGCATAGGTTGATAATAAAAGGGGAAAAATCCATATACCCTCTAAACAACCTAAAACCCATTTAAACTCCTGAATTTTTCTAAAATCCATATAACATTTTGAAAACATCTATATAAATCTAAATAACACCATGAGTTAAATTTTCATTGGCATATTAAATTATTCAGTAAATATTTTTTCTGGTTAACCCTGGATGACAATATAATATATAAAAAAACTCTTATAATGTGTAAAAAAATAGGAAAAATCAATGATTTTACTTATTCGAATCAAATTTTATAATTTATCAGGAAGAATAAAATCATCTTTTACATAAGGTATTTCACATTTTTAACAAATTGTATAGAGTTTTTAGTATACTGTGTTTTCACTCAAGGTTAACCATACATAATATTTGCTAAAATTTATTGTCTATCAATGAAAGTTTAAGTTTATTTGCATTTACATAGATGTTTTCATAGGGGTTATATGGATTTTAGAAATTAGTTAGGGGGTTCTATGAATTTCAGATAGTTTACAGAGGTTATTTGAAATTTTCCCTAAATAAAATTTCAAATGGAAGAATTCAAAGTCTATTTCGAAAAAGATGGGTCTCGTCAACAATACTTCCTATATCCACTTCTCTTTCAGGAGTACATCTACGCACTTGCTCATAATCATGTTTTAAATGGATTGATTTTTTACGAATCCTCGGAAAATTTCGTTTATGATAATAAATTTAGTTTAATAATTGTAAAACGTTTAATTACTCAAATGTATCAACAGAATTCTTTGAGTAACAAAAAAAAAAAAAAAAAAAACCCACAAGGAACTATTTTCCACTAGTATAATCAATAGCGTATCAATAATGATAAAAAAAATTTTAATGGGTGTCCAGTTGCTGAAATGTCCACGACAAGGGTTGAAATCAATTTTAAGATAAAACTTTTTATTGACAAATATAATGCAATTGTGTTTCTTTTGTCTTAGAGTGGAAATCAATTTTAAGATAAAAGTTTCAGTTGACAAATATAATGTAATTGTATTTCGTTTTGTCTTAGAATGAGGGGTTCTTGGGGTCCGTTTGAGAGAAAACATAATGTGACAATGGTTTTTAGTGTGTTCGACGCAAATCCAAAAATGATTGATGTTTATCAAACGCTCACCGCTCCTCAATCTCGGAGGCAAATAGAGTCTTAGAGATTGGGCCATCAGCTACGTTTAACAAACGACATAAATAAAGTCTAATTAACAATCTCAAAATCCCATGAAATTTGATGTGGATGAACATTTCCAATATCAAGATTGTATTAGCGTTGTTGTCATTAAGAAGCAAAATTTTAGTCAAATCCTACCATAAAGTCATTAAATAAATAAATTTGTTATTTAAATAATTCAAATATTTCTTTCTCTTTATTTATACAAATATCAAAATTGATATCTTGATGTAGGTCATCTCTTTATTGTTCTCAGCTGCATTATTTTTTTTCTATGGAGAGAATGATGAGATTGCTCAGAAGTTGCCGAAGCACTGACTAACTCAAATTTTAATATTTTAAAATTTTAATAATAGAAGTGCATGAGAAAATACAAAAAAAAAAAAAATTAAAATAAACTGATCTAATATAAAAATATATTATCACATTAAAATATTGCTTTGAGCAAGTTTATTTTTCTTTTGAAACTTTTAATTCAAGCTTCACTAATCAATTACCAACTGTTATTAATTAGTGAGTCACAATAAGATTTTTCTCTCATCCATTTGTCCAAGTTGAACTTATAAACATAATATAAAACTAATAATCTTCTGAGTCAGATCACTAGATTTTAAACATAATGTAAAACTAATATTTGAATAACTGATGTACATTTATCAACTATTTCAAGAAACACAAACAAACACAGAAAAATTTCCAGGGATGTTCTTTACTAAAAATGAATCCTGACTGAAAGGAAATTCATACTTGCAGTTACTAAAAATTAATTTGGGTCCTACTGATTGAATTGTCTACATCTACAAACATGGTCTATGCCTCTTAAAAACTGCTCAAAATCTTCAGACCCCATATAAACAGTGGTGGGACGTCCATGTCTGCTACTATTGATCAATATAATGAACAATTCATCTAAACAATTTGATTGAATCCAACAACCATATATCATAAAAAACTACAGCTTAAATGTACTTGCCCACGTTGGCTAATGCTCGACCTCAGAATCCGAATGTGTAGACGTGGCTCGCTCAATATCCTCTGTTTGTTCTTTAATCAAGAACATCAGCCTTCTGTTCTACTGTCATTTGTGCCCTTTTGTTTATAAATTATTTATAGTTAACCAAATAACAAAAACTTTTTTTTTTATATTTTTTAACGAAAATAACTAAAAAAAACAACTAAATAGAAAATGATTTATTCTATATTTATTCTAAAATAATTATCTATTCTAAAATAGTTTATGCCACTAACCATAATTTAATTTATAAGTAGAGGCATTCATCATTAATGGGGGTTAGGAAATGTCATAGTTAAATAAGAGCTATGTTACGATTGCATGTTAGTCACAGCCAGCATACCTTCAATGAAATTAGTAGCAATCACCTACACCTGGATATATTCAGGGGCGGAGCCATGCAGGGACAAGGCGGGGTCAAGCCCCTCCTTATAATTTTTTTGTTTTTTTTGATATGTTACGTCTGGTCTTTTACCATCCTTAAATTCACTCTACTAGTGTTTTAAATTTTTCAAAAATAGTATAACTCATCTAATGAGATAATATGTTTTTATAAAAAAAATGAAGCATGTATTCTAATGAATTGCATGAATGCATTTATAAAAAAATGTGAAAAAATTATTGATCGAAGCATATACCTCGCTAAAGTAAGTATATGCTTTAATAGTTTTCTATCGACGCATATAGAACTGAAAGTGAGGCTGGAATAAAAAAACTGTGTATACCGGAACTTTTTTTTTATGGTAAACAAATAAGAACAGTTGAGAATCTGAGTATAATATGGATATATTTATTGAATTATAACAAAAATTCTTGGGAAATTAATTCAATTTTTTAAAATTTTTTTCTTTATTTTGTTTAGGTCTCTCAAACTTTTTAGTATATTAAAATACCCTTAAGTAGTGATTATATTTTTTCTAAGTTCTTCCATCTCTTTTTTTATCGCTTACCCCATGAAATACTTTTTACACACTATTATACATTCTATTTTTGTTGTTCACTCGTACATTGTTATTCACTCTGTGTATTTTATATATCAATCCTTATTATGCATCATATGTATATCATTAAGAGTCAATTTGGTAATTCTGGTTGAGAATGAGAATTTCTCTTTCTTAATAATTCAGTTCAGGTAGATTTTGTGGAATTAAAAATTTAAATTGAGATATCTAGGAATAAACATATAAATGGATGATTCCAAACACAATTTTCCCTAGTGTTATGATAGATTTTTATGAATATCTCTGTTTAAAATTAATTTTATATCAGAGAAATGATATATATATATATATTGTATTTTGTGTAAAGCCCCCCCCCCCCCCCCCCCCTTCCTCCCCCTTTAGAGAAATTTTTGGCTCCGTCACTGGATATATTTGAATAAATGTGTATATATACTTACATTTGAATATCCAATTTGTTGTTTAATTATTAATCATACTAGCAAATTAATTGTTACATGCATCCTAAACTTTTGATTAAATATTAATGATTTAGGACTCTGTGAATGCATTGATGTGGCGAATTGAATCATGAAAACACGTATTCAGTACGCTACGTACGTCTAAATCCTGAACACTGTAAGTCTTTTATTACTGGGGGATACAGATACACCACAGAAGTATATTCAGCATGAGTTAAAGAAACATGTGATTTAATTTCCCTTTATACATGTCATGAATGTTGTAAGTCACTAGGTCTGGCCCTTCCCACCGAGAGATTTTCTTCTCTTGAATGTATGAAAATAAGGCAAACATTTCTCATACATGTGCCCCACAAGACTAACTTCAGTTGAACAGCATAAATGTTGAAGCTTTACTAAAAAGAAATGATTTTAGTAAATATTCTTTTGCCTTATATATTTTGACATTATCACACCATTTCTAAATGGATACCTCTTGTATCTATTGGTCAAACAAACTTTTATTCATCAAATTAATTTCATGTTTAATACATTTAAAATTTGAAGATATATTTTATTTGAATAATTTATCACATTCTTCGTAAAGTTGTAATTGGCATTCTATTTGTCATGCAAATGACTAAAATGTATTTAGAAAATGATTTTTCTATACTTTAACAGTAAGAGCAAAAAAGGTTTTATTTATTAATTTGTGACAAACATGTGTCCCCTGTGGAAATGAATGTGAACCCAGATGGTCTCAGTTGAATTTTTTTTTTTTTTTTTTGGCCCTCCACTGGCTTTGCTGTGGTCCATCCCTCTAATTTTTTCATGCATACTCATGGGGATCATGGCCATGTATATGAGCTTTGGATTAATTCATCCTGTCTGCCAACCCATGCCACTATTAGGTGGCGTTGACAGTTGTGTGGGATGATAAGTCATGAGTATTTTTATTTTCAAAAAATATGTTAAATAAAGTTTATTTTTAAATCTCAACCAATTTCAATTTACATATATATATATTTTTTTAAATAACATATATTATTTAATAAAATATATACTTTTATAAAAAAATAAAATATATATTTTAATAAATTATATAAATCTATTTTTCAAAAATATGAAAGAAAAAAAAAATACAACCCTAAAAATCTAGTATCAAAACACTTGTCAAGATCAATGTACATGGAAAAGGCTGAAGTGGGGGTTATATCCATCAACACTGAACATGGTGGATGTGATTATATAACAAGAGCCCTAAAACAAAGCATGTATGTATGAAAGGCAAGAGGCATGGGCATACATACAACACCACTAACCTTAGAATACATATCTTCCCACTGTTTGTTCACCATCTTTAATTTTCATTTCTTCATATGGTTACAACAATTGTGTGACTTATTTATTTCCTTATATGGTCATTATACCTCTCCACAGGCACAACTCAACCTTCCAAGCAAACCCAACACAGACAATACACTCAACATAAAGGCAGAGCTACCATGTTCATGTGTGTATTTTATTGAGAGGGGGATCATCTCTTTTGGCTTTGAATTGCTTAGACACATGAAATCTGACCCACCCACATACATATCTCCCGTGGGGACTTCCAAGTTTTTAAGCCATATGTGCAATGTTTTATTGTGAGAGCTGGAGGTTGGTCACAAATTGGTCCCAATGCCAAGTCTTGCCAAAATAAATGTTGCCTTCACTATCCATCCTAATGTGTTTTGATGTAGGACCAATGTCAAGAAAAGTCAATTTGGATTGCGATCGATCTCCGTGCACAAGAGATCTGACCCACACATCCAACGATGGATGAAGGGAGGCGACACGCCACCCATCTCCTCCTCAATCCGCCCTTGGAGGACATGTTTCATTTCGCAAGATCAAAATGTAATATTGTTGCGTGTTATTCAAACCCTATAATTGTTTATAATACTTAAGACAGACATTGGTCCATATAACCTGCGCAAGATTGACTCTTTGGCTAGAATCATTTGCTCTCCATGGATCTCAAGTTTGGATCCCCCGGACTCACTTGATGTGCAAGATGTTTTTTTTTTTTTAATTGTTCATTCACAGTGCTTTAATTTATTCCTTAACAAAAATTATTTAGTCTACTGAGTCCATGACAAGCCTAGACAACGCCATTGTGTCTTAAGATTTATTGATTCTACTTGCTTACCATTAATCCAATCACCACAACAAATTTTCAAAGAAAGGCAAACTATGGCAAAGAAGAAGCCGTGAATCAATATGATATAAAGCTTGAATAATATACTATTTTGAGATTTATTCATATAAAACCAAAGCTACATATCTTACACTTGCTGGTTAATCATCAAATATCAAATAACATACTGGTCCATTAGGAAGCTAAACAAATATAATTACACATACTCCTTCCTTTTCACCTATGCATTAGCTATATAGAAACTGCAATTGTACATATCTCATTGAGATAAGAAACAATAACATCAGAAGAACTCATTTGAGCAACAATCAGTACTGGTCAACTCCATGATCTCCTCCCCGTGCCCGACCGACTCGTCCAGGAGCCACTTCTCGAGCAACGACAATGGAGGCTGGTCTTCCACCAACGTCCTCTCCTCCGTTACCGTGGATTGATTGGTCGACGACTTCTCCCAAGCAACGCCACTCATGTTCTCATACGATAGAAAGGACCGGAGCTCTTCATTAGAGATAACATCGCCAGTATTAATGGCTTTGTTGTTGACGATGAAGTTGTTGGTAGAGGAAGGGATGTTGAGATGGGTGTGATTTTGTTGGGAGGCTTTGAAGGTTGGTTTTGGGGGGGACCTCATCCAGCCTTCCAGGAGCTTTGATATGTTCTCTGTGCTTGAAGCATAGGTGGTGGTGGTGGTGGAGGAGGAGGAGCCATGGTTGATATTCAGTACTGAAGAGTGATTCATCATGTCAGGCTTCTTGGTTTCATATCTGGGCAGATCAGATGTCATGCAACCATGATCAATGGCTGTATGGAACTTCTTCATCTTCTTCTTCAAATGGGTGTTCCAATAATTCTTGATGTCATTGTCAGTTCTCTGAGGAAGGTAGGAAGCTATGGCTGCCCATCTGTATAATAAATCAAAGAGTAAATAATGTGATATATGACCTATAGGGGTTGTAATCGAACACTCAAATAGACGATGTTTGAAATCCTAAATTCCCGAGGAAGGTGAATTTTGATTTTCTTTCTGAACTTTATGCATAACATTGAATAAAAACTAAATGTGATATAAAAGTGATTTGAAAATTAGGAATACCTGTTGCCCAACATGGCTTGGAGATGGATGATCATCCCTTCCTCATGTTGGGTGAAGTTTCCTCTCTTGATTCCCGGTCTGAGGTAGTTAGTCCATCTCAGTCTGCAGCTTTTACTGCACCTCATCAATCCTACAAACACAAATCATTTGACATATAACCAGATCAAACACTATAATTGATGAGATTCGATTGAACTCGATATGATTCATCGAAATGGAAAAGACCCATAACACAAAAAATTATAGAAAAAATTAAAATGGTTGTACCGGTGTTAGTCGGTACGGTTCGCCAGTTCCCGGGACCATGTTCTTGAATGTAAGAGACCAAGATGATGTCTTCTTCAGGAGTCCATGGCCCTTTCTTGATGCCAACCTTGTCACAGCATGGTGGCCTTCCCATACCTTCTTCAACTGATCACAACCTTCAATTTTCCTTTTTCTCTCCTATCTACAACTCACACAAAAAAACAAAGACACCAACACAAAAACCCTCTCTCTCTCTATCTCTCTCTCTTTCTCCTTCCTTTTCTAATGTTGCTTTCTTTGCTCCCCCTACAACTGTCTCACAAACATGTGAGAGTGTTTATATATATACGTGAAGTCTTGAGGAAAAGCAAAGTTGGGGACCTTTTTTTTCACATCTACTTTGCTGACTTGGTTTCATTTCTCTTTTGCTTTTGTTTTGCAAATCAAGTCTTTCTCTTGGTAAGTCTCAATTTTCAAACACTGTTGTTATACGAGATGCATACATATATGCCTTGTTAGATGGATCCCATTGATTATTGGAGTGTATAATTGATAATTAATTTTATAAAAATATGCATTTTTCGTTACATAAAATATAAAACAAAAACATGTGAGGACTGCACATGAGATTATAATAGAGGTTGAAGATTATTCTTTATGTACTTGTTTTTTTTTTGCATATATTAATAATTTTAAAAAAAAGTTTGTTTACTTGTACTATACATAAATCAAAATATGTTTGGAATAGATTATCTTACATATATAATTAAAGCATAGCCAGTTTTAACAATTACATAAATGCTTTGTTTAGATTTTTTTTTTCTTCTTTTTGTGGGTCACATGAATCAGCAGTACCTCCCACACAAAAGTGGGCAACTGTGTATTAAGTTCAGCTTCCTAGTTTTTTTTAACTGTAACCTTCTATGGTGTGTGTGTGTGTGTGTTCACTTGAGCTGCAGTCAATATGTTCGAGCAAAATATACAGCCCAAGATTTGCTAAAAAAAAATAAAAATTACAATCTTGAAGTGGACAGCAGTAAAATTGTGGAACTTGGGTTTTCAGTAAAATTTGACCAACCTGAAATGATGATGAGCTCCAAGTGAGAACAGGAGTTGACACAGTGGACACACAGGTTGAACACGTGGGTTTGAGTGGGACCTGCACTTAACATCACAACGGAAAAAAAATAGAAATAATAATAATAATTAATTAATTGATAAAAAAAAAACATATCTTTTATTATTTTATCTCTCTCAATTGAAAATATGTTAAGCAGCTTTTGGATATGAGTTTATTTAGATTTTATATTTAAAAAATTAAAAATTCTCAAACTCGTAACTAAATACATTTTTAGCGTTTAACTTTTCAAACCACCAAATTCTATTTTTAAGCAAAAAAAACTTCAAGTTAAAGGTCTAATAAAACAATATTTTTCAAAAACTGAGTTTAAAATACAACATTTTAATACTCTTACCCTCCATTTGGATTGAGGAATAGAGTTATTCTGGATAGATAATTATACTAGTATAGATAACAATTCTACAGGAATAAGAGATTTTTTGTTTGGTCATGTTTTTTATTATTCTCATTGGAAAACATAAGAATAAAGGTTGAGTTGTTTGGTTGATAAATAATAAAATAAAAATAAAATGTAAAAAAATTGATTTGATATGTGGACTCTTTGATGTATAAGAGGTGCTGATAGGTGGTTTGATGTGATAAGGTGTAAAAAGTTGATTTGACATGTGGGCCCATGAGAATAGATAAACTAAGTACAGCTTATCCTAGGGGTTACTTAGAATTGTTATACTCTCTTATACTCGTTTAAACTGGCTTAATAATACCAGGTTATACTCTGCAAATAAACAACCATTTTCCTTATCCATTCTTATATCAACCTTATTCAAGCTTAACCAGTTACACAAACGGGGGCTTAGCGTTTCAACTTCATATCTAAACACAGCCTAAAATAAAATCCAATCATTAAAATTTAATCACAGAGAAGATAAAGAGAAACAAAATCCTCCATGATTTTTTCTTCTCTCAACCTATAGAAAAAAAGAAAAGAAATGATAAAAAATAAATCTTTCATGATTTTTTCATCTCTCTGAATAAATATTTAAAAGAAAACGAAATATCAACCTTAAAATTTATTAAAAGTGGTGATAAAAAATCAAAATTTCTTTTTTAAAATAAGAACACTAGTCCTATCTCCCAAAATATCAACCGTTTCCAAATTTTATTTTCCCATTGAGCCATCACTATATTATTTTTATTTTTCTTTTTTTTTATTCGTATACTTTTATATTGAAGACTAATAGATTTATCATTGGGTTTGATTTTATGTTATTAATAAACAATGCATATTTATAAAATTAAATGTATTTTGAATAATTTTTTTAAGCCACCCCTCTGAAAAAAAAAATCTTCAGTCCGCCATTGACTGAGATATGGAGAGTTGGATTTTTTTATATCCTCTTTTATGTGTTGTTTTGATTGTCCTTTGATGATGATAGATTGACTGATACATAACAACGTTTATCAACAAACATTATAAATGTATTGTTATCAAAGTACAAATTTTGATACTGAAAACTGTGGTTTAGTTAATCCACCATAGATGGATTAAGATTTATACTATTTTTACCATTTACTTAAATATTGATATTTTAAAAAATACCTACAGATCATATCAACAGTCCGATAAAATTATTCTGTATAACAAGTAATTTATATAAAAGTGAGTAAAATTCATGGATAGTATAATTCAATCGAACCACCTCTTGACATGTTAGTAGAGATTATCTCTCTTTATTGAGGGATTCTGGAGTCTTACCTTTATTTGTAGGAAAAGATTTGATCAGAAAAATAAAATGAAAAAAAAATTGTAATATGATTTGCTCAAAAACTTAAAGGTGAACTGAATTTATAATGATATTCCTTGTAAATTTACTTCATTGATTTATGTGAATAAAATGTGGACCATCTCAATATTTTCTATAGTAGATTAGGTTGGGCAGTAATATATATACCATGTCCAAAAACACACACAAATAAAAATAAAATAATAAAAAAAAATTGTTGATGGGAAGACACGGTATTGAAGTCACTGTTGATCATAACATAGAGTGGAAGAGGAGATTCTCATGAAAGTGCATACTCATGTATTCAAGCGCTTGAGTTACATGATGAGATGGAGAGATGAAAATGAATTAGAATAAGACCATATGACATTTTATACTATGCCTGTACATCAACAGATAACAAATTGACAAAAAGGATGTTGATCCATAACCTCCTATTGATTAAGACAAAAAATTTCTATAATTAAAATTTGTGTTTCACAAGTGAGTTTAGAAAAACTCAAGCTCATTTTGTTTTCCATTAGCTTGTGGTCCTGTTTTTTTTCCATTGATAGTTACATTTGTATAGTACGTACTTATTGGGTGTCATTGTTGGTCTAATTAAATCAAATGAACGAGAACAAAACATATTAATTAGTTATTCATTGGAAATTGGCCATTTTTTGTAATGTATATATGATTTTTTATATGAAGGCAAATGTTTCTGAAATATATACCAAAAAACAAAGCATGTATGAAAAGTAAATGCTAACCAGAAACTATATCATGCTTCATTTGGCACTGATGAAATTGTAATAAGCATAATGTTAGGCACACCATCCTTTTCAGTCCAAATACAGTTCTCACTTGTTTTGAAATTTTTAAAAATAATTTACATTCGTCTAGTAAAATATGTATTTTTATAGTTAAAAAAAATTGTAATTAATTGCATGAATACATATTTAGGATAAGTAAAAAAAAATTTGACAAGATATATATACTTCGTTATGGTGAGTGAGGAGGTGTATATGGGATTGTATAAAAAGCTACATATAACAATGCTCATTGTAATAATTATGTCATTGGATAGTTATTCCTGGAGAGACAGGTGTAGTGATTAGTGAAACTATTCAGATACAAGATTATCAAACAAAAATGAAAGGGAGAAAAGGACCATTGAATCTCTCCCATTCAGACTTTCTGTTTCTCCATCAGATGCGCTCAACTGAGGTGGTATATGATATGTCACGTATTGATATTGTCACAATAGCTATTTTCATTTATATATAGTCCTTGTGAGCACATCACTGTGACCTAGATGCATTTTTCTAAGATGGAAAATCAACAGTCTTCTTTCAAGGTTTGAGTCATGCATTCTAAATCAATTTTTTACTTATACTACAATGAATAATTGTTTAATTTGCCAAACCTGGAGATGGATAGTGTGTCAGTCTCAAGGCACATAAAAGTGATAGTTATGTGTTTGTCAAATTTTTTTTCTATTTTTTTTATGAACAGTCGTAGATCTCCTTATTATTTGAATCACCTTAATTTAATTCTTGTATCATTGTCAAAGATCAGTTTGATACTTTTAAAATCCACCCCCCCCCCCCCAAGAAAAGAATTCTTTTCCAAAAATTCAATTATGATATTCTTTCAAAAAAAAATTATGATAGATTCCATAAAAAGATAAATATAACTTGGAATGTTCAGAAATAAACAAAATGAAGCAATAGTGTGGTTTTTGGACAAAATAAAGATGAATTATCATATAAATTCCACTGCAAGAAAAATGGGTCATGGTGGCGGTTTGCTGTCTATAGGAACGGTTTTAAACTGCTGCCGTAGCTGACTTTTCCTGTAGTCTTCATACTATGCCCTCTATCAAATTTTTCATATAAAATTTTAAAAAATATTATTTGTAAAAAAATGCATATCAAGAATACAACAAAAGTATCTTTTAACGCTGATTGCACGTGTTCGTATTTTTTTAAAAATCATGTACCTCATATAATGATGTATATACTTTAATAAAATGTGAAGTATAAAATCTAATAAATTGAATGATATTATTTATAAAAAATAATAAAAACTTTAAACGAGATATATAATTTAATACAATGAGTAGAGGTGATTAATTAACAATATATATATATATATAAACCGGAAAAAAAAATAATTGTGTGAGAGCTCCTTTTTATATCATATGTGAGTGCAACCTATGGCTATGAAGAGTTCCTGATCTTCCTCACCCAATTTTGAAGTAAAGACAAGTAGGCAACAAGACAGGGCAATTACCAAATTACACCACACTTTTTTTCTTCCCTGCAATGGCTCTTTTTTTATTGGTATATAAATGGATTAAAGGCACACGAATCAGACGGTGGTGACCATTTATGGTACACCATCAAAGGCAAATGCTTCAGTACATGACATTATTCTAGATATCATGTTTCATTTGGCACTGATAAATTGTAATAAGAAAAATATTAGATGGAATCATTTTTTCAGCCTTAAATGCAGTCCCTTTGAATTTTGTAAAAATTATATACTTGTCTAATAATATGTGTATTTTTATAAAAATATGAAGAATGTATATAATTTAATATGAATTGTATGGATTCATTTTTAGGATACGTAAAAAATTTCTAACCGAGATATATATACATTTTTATAGTGAGTGTATGACTAATGAGATGTATGTGACTGTAAAAATGGACTAACTGTAACAAAGCTCATTTTTAATAAATATACCATGATAATTTAGAATAAATATTTTGACTTTTTTTTTAAAAAAAAATGTAAAAATAATTACCATGATTTCATTGTTGATTTCGAAATACAATTCTAAAGAAGGTGAGAAAATATAGAGGAACACGATTTTATATATATATATATATATATATATATATATATATATATATATTTTATTGGTAATCAAAATGTTATATTTTTATAAATAAATAAAAAAATTGACAGATGCAAAGTTCAAACAAAAAGAATGCACGGGTGAAGAAGAGATTAAAAAAATCACCAGGAAGAGAGGTGGTCTTCCTTACCTAGTACATCAATTACAAAAAAAGAAAGGACACAAGAGTCCCCTGTTCAGTCCCCTGTTCATCCACAGATTAGCTGCTCAGACACAAGACTATCCAACAAAAATGACTGGGGGAAAGGACCACTGAATCACTTCCATTCACAGTCTTTTCTCCATCAAATGCGCATCAGCTGAGGTGATATATGATATATTTTTTTTGATATCGTTTATATATGATATATCGTGTACTATGTTACTGTCACAATAACTACTTTCATTTATATACTGTCCTTGTGAGCACATCACTGTGACCTAGATGCATTTTATTAAGATGGAAAATCAACAGTCTTCTTTCAAGGATTGAACCATGCATTCTGAATCAAACTTTTAGTTATACTACAATGAATAATTGTCTAGTTTGCCAAACCTGGAGATGGATATATATTCAGTCTCAACGCTCAAGGCACATAAATGTGATAGTTATGTGTTGGTCAATTTTTTTTTTCTTTTTTTTAACACATTATATAAGGTTTTGATATAATGTGTTTTCAATGAGGGTCAAACTAGAATTTTTTATTTTTTAAAATTATGATAATTTATCTTTAAAATTTTAACTATTTGTCAAACTAACCCAAAGGGTTTAAGGAGGTGTATATATTTAAGAGTGCATTTGAGACAATAAAAGACATATTGACAGTAACGAAACTCTATAAATGTCCAAAATTTATATAACCCTTTAATTTTTCTCAAAATCTATATAACCCGATAAAAACGCTTATGTAAATCAAAATAGCTTTTAAGTAAAATTTTCATTGACAAACGATTAATATTCTGTTTGAATAACATTGGATGAAAATACAACATACCAAAAACCCTTTATAATATGTTAAAAATACAAAAAATCATCCATAAATGACAATTTTACCCATCTAGATAGAGTTTTATAATCTGTTCAAAGAGATAAAAATTGTCATTTACAGAAATTTTTTTACATTTTAACACATTATAAGGGGTTTTGACATAATGTGTTTTCAGTAAAGGTTAATAAAACGAAGTACTCACAAAATATTTCTAATCTGTTAACAGAAGTTTAACTCAATAATTTAATTAGATTTACACAAGTGTTTTCAATGCGTGACCTGAATTTTAGAAAAACTCAATGGGTTATATGGATTTCAAAATGAGTTTACGTGAAGTTATTTGAATTTTCCCCTTTTGTATTATATATCACGTGCAACCTACGCACAGTATCCTGATCTTCCACTCACCCATTTTTTAAGTAAAGGCAACAACACAGGGCAACAAAAAAAAGCTCTGCTTTTATCGGTGGTCCACCATATAGAAAACGATTAAAGGGACACGAATCACACGGTGGTGATCAAATAAGGTACAGCATCAAAGGATCCAAGCAAGCGTGGCTTTGTTTGCAGTGGGCATTCAATTGTATGTATGCACTCTTTATTTATGTTTTCCATGACAACTTATGGCACAACCAACAACAGCTGTAATGTCCATTTCGTCATTCATTATTAACCGGAGCCAAACAAATTAAAACATTGTTTAACCGAGGCCTTTTTTACAGGATTCCTGCTCTCTTATTTTATGTTGTTTCTCTTCTTTTTTTCTTTTTTTTTTTTTGAATTTATAATTTTAAATCAGAAATGAAAGAGATAGAAAAATTCTACTATGTACCTACCTCCTTAGATAAAATAGTCATCCCCGCACACAATGTGTGTGAAGATAAATAAAAAATACTCATGTTTACGTAAATAAATAATTATGGTGTTACGAATGAAAGAAGTATGTTATCATTAAAAAAAAAAAACTGCTCTAATCATATTATGTCAATATTTCTCATTCCAAGCTTTAAAACTACAAGTACCCATCAAATGATTAACAAATGACCATTTTATAGGTATTGTTGGAAATAACGGATCATTATGACAATTTTGACAAAATATGATTTTCTTAAGGGAATAATTTTTTTTAAAAAAAACCATTAAAGAATATTCCATGCAATTTTCTAAAATCAAATAGCTGAGGGTGAAATTGAAAATGTTACAGAGAAAAAAATTTAAACTCTTTCTATTAGTGTATAAATAGATACATAGCTCATTAAATATTATTACATTTATACAAAAAATGACTTTGCTCAATTCGAAATGAAGAGACTGCCTACGGGGGCTATCCCTAACATTAAGTCTTCATTGGTTAAAACTGTCCACAAGTTAAACATATAATGTGACTGACATAAACTAAAGAGTATTCTCATCCATGTTGATAGAGAGTCATCTCTGCAATCTTCATCTTCCCTGGACCTAGAAAAATATGTAAGGTATGCATTCAATGAATATTGAATATACAATTTATTTTTTTAGTACTCACAGGAAAAACTGAACCTATCATTTTTCCTGGCATGAAAGATAACATAAGCAGAGTCAAAGAATAATAATTTCAGGGACACAATTGCACAGAGTCTACACAGCCTTGTGTTGTCCCATTTCATTAATACTTAATAGATTTCATTAAATGAAACAGGTGATTTTTTTCTTATAAAATATAATTCATTGAAGTACATATTATACTTTTTATGAATTCAAGTATATATATTTTATTAAAAAAAACATGTAAAGACTATAAAAATGATCGTATATACACTTTCCCTAACATTAACCTATCATCTATTCTTGAATAAAGAGATGTGATTAAAAGAAAGAACTTCTACAAGTGTATGCAATTGATTGAATAACCAACACACGGTTGGTTGGTTCTTCAATTGGAGGCTCTGAGTCTCTTTTTCTGAAGTCATATAGAATTACAAACACAGATCAATTAAACTGTTACATTGGTCAAAAGGAATCATAAAACTGACCCCAGAATCAAAAGAAGGCCAATGTTAATGACTTTGATATAAAAGATATATAGTAAATAGCAGGCACCATTAATCAGGAGCTATAAATCAAAAGTTTTTATACATAACCATCAATCCAGTCCTTCATGATCAAGACCCCACAGCTCCAAAAAGGATTGATGTAATGAACAAGTTTCTTATTAAATAATACCACCCACCAGTAAGGGAACATGAACCTGAGAAAGCTCCAATACTGCAGATGAAACAATTGGCTCACCTGTTACTTAAGAAATATAATTAAAGAAGTAACAACTCCCAACAAGAATCTCACACTGCTACAAAACTAATCTCCTCTATAATTCTCTGAAATTTTCATCCAAAATCAGATAAAATGAATTCTGTATTAAGAAACTCTAAATGATATTTTTAATACTTGATGCTCATAAAATACGACATTTTCACATGAAAAGTAGAAGAAGACTTATCCATTGTATATCTAAATGTTATGAAAAGAGAATCTTACTTTGGATGATTCTGCATTTGCAGGAATAATACTTAATTAAAACATGTTTTTAAATGTCCTAAGTGATCCCATCTTTTGAAGAAAACAAAATAATGGCTTCTAGTTATAAACACGAAAACAAAAGCTTTTTGGGAATCTAACAATATATGTTTCTTGGGAATCTAATTTCGCACACAATCCAGTCACGTGATGGCAGTTTCAAGCATTGATTAAATTTTATTTAGTTATTTGCATCATGCAACATAAGACATTTAATTTTTTTTCACATTTACCATTTCAGTTCCTCTCAAAAGACGTCAGATTTGACAATGATTATATCTTGTAATTACCATTTCTCTGGTCACACACTGTCTTCAACCATGGTTTATATGAACGATGACAAGTATATAACAGTGTCATTTCCATCAATGTCACCCAAGCTATCTGGTTCTACTTCATGTTCTGCCAATGTTTGCAATATAGATGTTCCTAAAGACCAAAGGACAAGCACCCTTCCCTCTGGATTCACAAATTCAATCTTGTAGTTAGTCATTTTTAAACTTCATTTCATTGAGATAAAAGAGATTGCCTAAAGTATAACTGGAAGTTGGAAGGATACATAAGCAAGGAACTTGCAGTTTTGAGGGCTGGTTAAAGGTTCACAAAAATCGGAACCTCATATGAGCCCATGGTGAATGTAGCAAGGCTAAACATCATTTCTTCAATAACAAAACATTGCTCACTAGATAATGGACTAATATTTTGGTATATAAAGGTCATATGCTTTATGTTAGATAGCAAAAAAGTACATACCTTTATGCATCCATAGGGAATCAAAGACCATCATGTAAAATGCTATCATATTCGCAGAGATTAAATAGTATATCAACAAATGTAACAGGTGACAAAACTAGAATTTTTTTTTGATATAATAGGATGTCTCTTGTTTATAAGAATATGGGGGAAAAGGATAATAGAGTAGGCTCTATACAGACCTCTAATGTATATGAAACTAGTTATCCACAGAAAGAGGTTTCCCTTGAAACTCCGGCAAGAATGAAAAGATTGCATTTCAGTTCGCCTGCAATCATGTATCTGCATAACCAATTGAGGAAGCCACTGTTAGCCACTGTTAGGGACCTAAAGTAAAGTTTCAGCATACTCAGAAATTTGAGATTTATCTTTGATGCACAAAGTAAATATATTTATGGTGCATCGCGATAGCAGTTTAAAACTGCCTGTATAAAAGACTAAAGATCTTCACTATCCATCAATTGTTCCCATGCTCATTCGATTTGTGGTTAGGACTCCATTTTAAGAATAAATCATAATCGAAACAGTTCATATATAAACAGACATCTGAAAACACTTGCCCCTAGGAAATCATGCGTCCTGAAATCTTAGAGCGCACTGGTCAAGATGATATTATTCCTTGTGTCATGATAGCAGTTCTCAAACATGGGGAATTCTTTTATCAGATTATTGATTTGCAAGTTTCTAGATCATGTTAAAATCTATAAGAAGCTTCACTTATAGATGAAAGGTTCAAACTTTGGTATAAATTCAAAAAATGCTTGTTTCCAAGGGTTTACAGAGGCAGAAGTATTTCAAACATTCATCTATAGTATATATATAAGAGTAGAAACCAAACTATGGGATTTCGGGAACATAGAAATTTCAACATGACTTTTTGGAGGGTTCTGAGCATGATAGGCAGCAGCTGCAACACAACACCAGTGGTAGTTGCACATTAGCTTCATGTAGGTTTTCAGTATCTAGTAATGCTTTAAGAACTCCACGATTCGACATTCTGATATCAACTGTCCCAAGCACTTGTATAAGAGATCATAACATGAACTTGAACTTGTAGTACAATTGTTTAGGGCTGGTCACCACAGACACTTCGTTGCATCCAGCAATCTGGACCTATACCTTCTAAGCTTGGAATCTACTCTAATATTAATGAAAACAAGCAAACAAACATGCATAGAAAATGAAGAAAAATAGATAGCAATGAGACATTACCCAACCAATATGATGCATATCAAGGATAAGAAGATTATACTTTGAGCATCTGTGAAGACTCAACAAGGGTTGGATTCCTAGGGACGAGTGGAACCTGCATTTAGGAGATTGCAAGAGTCGTCCAATTAAATAGATGTTTCAATATGCTCATCATCACAAGGCAGGGGTAAAAGAATAAGAAACATCAAAATGTAAAATTACATAATTCTTATCCAACAAAGTGGGAACTAATTAGTGCCTGCAATGTTATAGCAGATACCAACTGAAAAATTTTAATATGTCCATCATTATCTTAATGAAAGAAAAATGTGAGGGACAATCATTCTTGCAAACAATCTTACAACTCCTACCATATTTTGAATATTTTTTAGTCATATATAGTTGTCTAATTAGGCATATATTTTAACAAAAAAAAAAGAGTATATACTGGAATGAATTGAATTTATACATTTTTGTATTTTTCTAAACTAGTATATATTAGCTTAACTTAGTTCATAATCGCTTATGGGAAAGTGGGAACTGCAAGAAGGACTAAGTGTATCAGCGCTCAAATGAAAAAGGAAAATAAAAAAGAAAGCAAACTTTAATACTGAATCTAGCCCCCTCTGATATTGGTATAATGACCAATACAATCACAATAAAAAGTTGATATGGAATTCTATGACCATTCGGCAACAAAAATGTTGAGAATATGTCTATCATAAGAATATAATTTTTTGATCCTCAAACACAGTGGTTTAACTAGTCCACCTGAGAAATGAATTAGTATTTGTATCATTTTTTATCCTCATTGCATGGATACCAATCATCCCTCTCCTATCTTTTCTATTACCACATATTTACTTAGGCATAATTGGGTATAATTGGTATTTGAAAATCAATTTACAGATTACACAAAATGCCAGCCAAAGACAAAAATGGTTTACTAAATTATTAATTTTTTCAAAGATCAAAAGGAGGTTTAGTTCATGTGTATTACAATTTCCAACACCCTACATTGTAATCTATTTAGCCAAAGAGCCCAAAATAATAAAGATTTTACAAAAACTCATGGTTTTATAATTCAACAAGAAACAACCTTATATCATAATAAAGAACTCCATTCAATTGAAGCCTCGGAGGTTCCACAAACCCTAATTAGCCCCAACTATCACATTTTGGTAGGAGCCTTAAAACAAATCAACATTACAAGGCATCAATCAATACCTATCGAAAACAAAATATTACCTCCTCTAGCAGAGCAGAAGCAGAAGCAGAAGCAGAGGAGGCAATGAATGGCGACTCTCGATGAAGCTTCACAAAAACAAAAAGTCGCACTTTTAGTTCGATCGAGGAATGCCACGTCAGCTCTTCTAAAAGGGGACCACCAAATGAACGGTCATGATTGGTTAAACCCCAACAATTTTTTTTGTTTATTTAGTCACACCGGGTGGTCACCGCATCGGAACCTTCATCTCCACTTCTCCTCACCAAACGCGAATTCGGACCCGTGAGCGAATCAGGACCGTCGGATCAGAAACCGATGGTGGAGACGAGCGTCCTCTCGACGCTGGGCGTGGAGATCATCGGAGTGATGTCCCCGGTCTCGATCTGCATGTCCCTCGTCGTCCTCCTCGTCTCCTCCCTGTCCTCCTCGCCGTCCGATCCCTCACTCTCCTCCATCAGAACCGCCGCTAACATGGTCTACCTCGAAAAGCCCACCGATTCGACGGTCCAGAAGCTCGAAGGCTCCCTCCTCAACGCGTTCGTCTTCGTCGCCCTAATCGCCGTCGTAACCTTCCTCCTCGTCCTCCTCTACTACTACAACTTCACAAGCTTCCTCAAGAACTACATGCGCTTCTCCGCCTTCTTCGTCCTCGCTTCCATGGGCGGATCCATCGCCGTCGCCTTCATCGGCCGCTTCTCCATCCCCGTCGACGCCGTCACCTTCTCGATCGTCCTCTTCAACTTCACCATCGCCGGCGTCGCCTCCCTGTTCTCGACGGGGACGCCGATCCTGGTCAGGCAGGGCTACATGGTCTGCCTCGGGATCATCGTCGCCGCGTGGTTTACGAGGCTCCCGGAGTGGACCACGTGGTCGCTCCTGATCGCGCTCGCCGTCTACGACCTCGTCGCCGTCCTCGCCCCGGGAGGGCCTCTCAAGCTCCTCGTCGAACTGGCGTCCACGCGCGACGACGATCTCCCGGCGCTCGTGTACGAGGCGCGGCCCACCCCGGCCTCGTCGAGGTCCGCCGCCCGCCTCCTCATCGCCGGCGCGTCTTCCGATGCGGCGGAGGCGGCGGCGGCGAGTGGTTCTTCTTCGTCGAGCCACTCAATTGAGCTCCAACCGTTGTCGTCGCCGCCGCCGCCGGATCCCGAGGCGGAGGAGAGGTCTCCTCTGATGAGCGGCAGCCGGGATCGGCCCGAGGAGGCGTTCGGGGAGGCGATGATGGATCCGGGCATCAAATTGGGGCTTGGGGATTTCATCTTCTATAGCGTTCTTGTCGGTCGGGCGGCAATGTATGATCTGATGACGGTTTATGCTTGCTATCTGGCGATCGTTTCGGGGCTCGCGTGCACGCTCATGCTGCTTTCGGTGGTCCGGCAGGCGCTTCCCGCGCTGCCCATCTCGATCACGCTCGGGGTAATCTTCTACTTCTTGACCCGGCTTCTTATGGAGCCGTTTGTTGTGGGTGCTTCGGTTAATTTGGTGATGTTTTGAATACATGACTTTATTGATGATTTTATGTGATTTGATGATGTAAAGAATGAAAGAAATTGATTTAGCTATGATACTGTTGAATGCTGATGATGTGTTTAGTCAGTTCTGATTTGGAAGATTTTGAGTAGATTTTAATGGAGGTTTTTATTACTGGAGCTAATGCAGTTTGTTTGTATTGGCTTTTGATGATATCTGAAGTTGTAATCTTTTTGCAAACTTTGTATGGAATACTTGAGCATGAATCACAATTTTTAAGGAAATCTTCACCCTGGATGATATGCAAATGCCTAAGTCCAAGACATTGAAAGGAATGTTGATGATGGGCAGTTGCATTTCGTAAAGCATGTATGAATCTGAAAAGAAATGTGTCTTCTTGTAAAAATATCAATATTGGTTAAGGCAACAATGCATCAACTTATCATTTTCAGTACTCATGATGCGGCTTGTCAATAAATAGATAAATTACACTCTTGGATGAAAATGTGTGTGGTTGATGTCAATGAGTGAAGTAATGGGCAAATTCAGAACAAATGCAAATTGACACTACTTATAGCATTTTGAGGATGCTAAGGAGAGATCTTATTCATATATGCATGAGTACTGCAAATCATATAAGTGGGCATTCTTGCTTCTCCTTTTTGTATAGCTATTTTGTCTATTTAGCCATTGAAACATATGTTTCCAGTGTTGTGCCCTTATATGCAGACTTCAAGTCCTGTATTTATAAATAAATTTCAGCTTCTTGCATCTCCAAATAATCACAAACAATTGATTCCTTAAAACTCTTATGGGAGACCCAGAGGAATTGAACAGAAAAGTGGTTTACTGTTATGGAAATAAAAAGCCATTCAAGTTGATCAGAACAGATTATTATTTTTCTTTTCAAAAACATCATTAGCCATGGTATAAGACATTAATCTCCAAGACAGAGACAATCATGTAGTCAGTTCTTCCATTTAGAGGGCAATGCAGTCAGAGAACAGGAAGTAATTCTTTGCACAAGGCACGATTGAAGTTTTAACCACTCCAAATCTATTGCAAAGGAACAAAGAGGTAACATGCAACCGGAATCATTGGCCGAAGCCACTAAAATGCTCAGACAATTGCAAGTTTTCTGGTGCTTCATCTACATTGAATTTCTCCTTTGTTCTATTTTAGTGCATCTACTATGCCTTTCCATTGTGTCCGTGTTTCATATGCATAGTTTATTAAAATAATGCCATTTGCTACAAGAATCCTGGACACAAAATTAAAGCAAAACTAACCAAGTTTTTTCACTAACCACTCCTCCAGTCTTCCATTCCATCCCCAGTTCACAAAGAACCCAACCCCCCTATAAAACCCCTCACATTGTCTCTTCATTTTTCAAAAGATCACCGGGTTGTCTTTGATTTTGGGGCTTCTGTGCAAAGGAAGAGAAAAAGAAGATAGTAGGAAAAAAAAAAAAGAGGTTTATCAAAACAGAAAAGAATGATCTGTCTCCAACAAAACTCTAACAAACAAATGCAGTCTTTAGATTGTATGGTGAAAGTCAGAGGAAGTGAGTCTTTCAAATTTATGATTTCTTTTTTTGACTAACCAAATAAACATTTTGTTACATGTCAAATCATCTTTAAAGTGAGGAAATTAATTTCAATTAGTTTTCGACCCTTAACACGGGATATAACAATATACATACCGTGGATAACATTTCACGAATTAACAATTTCCATATATTACTTAGCAATGTATAAAACAGGTACGCAATGGGGCTTTCAACGGAAAAGCGACAGAATGACCTAGAAAAATGTAATTTTTATTTTCTAATAATATATATATATATATATATATTCATCTAATGAGATATATTTTTATTAAAGATGAAATATAAGTTAATTGTATATTTGTATGTCCTTATTTATAAAAAAATGTTTAAAAAATCTAATGTTTATATGCAATGTAATAGATTAGATTTTCAAATCTAGACTTTCAGTACTTTATCATATTCAATTATTTTTGTAATTTTAAATATAGTTCCATTTAATTTGTTAGTCACATTCACTCGTTTCACTCATTGTAATAAATTATATATATCGTTCGAATGTTTTTATAATTTTTTTTATAAATGATAACTTAAAAAAAAAAAAAAAAAGGCCCATGGACCCGCGTTCTCGTCCAGAAAACGGAACTGACTGTAACACGTTCCTTGAAATAAATCAAATCAACCGACGATCCATTGGGTTGTTTTGCTTAAGACCTTATGGCCCAGCTCAAGTTGCAAGGGCGCTCTGGTAGTCTATTATCGCTTACACGTGTATGGAACTCCAAAACTTCTAGGGTTTGTTTCGAATTCGATGCCCCTGTTTTCGCACCAGGAGAGGGAAGGAGAAGATGTCGATGCTCCCAGACGAGATTTGGCGCGAAATCATGGCGATCGGTGTCGGTAGATCGATATTGAACTACAGAGACCTCTGTTGCCTCTCAATCTCTTGCAGACGCCTCAATCGAATCTCCTCCGAAGACCCCATCTGGTCTAACCTGCTGTTCCGCGATTTTGGATCCCCCACTTCAATCCCTAATCCTCCTTTCAAAGCCCTCTACAAAACCAGGTAACAAATTTCTCTATTGATCAATCTATGAGTGTATGAGCTTTGGATTCTGACCTGGCGGGGAACAGGTTCGAGAGGGACCGGTCGAAGAAACTCTTGGCCTGGCGGAGGTCCGTCCTCATCGTGGAGAGCCAGATCGCCGTCTGTTCCAAGGATCTCGAGCGGCTCCAGCTCCTCTTGTCGAACGAGAGCAAGCGATTGAATACGGCGGTGACGGAATTGAAAGAGCTGGAGACGGTCAGGTGCGTGAGATGACTGGAGACCTAAATCTATAACTGTTTTTGTCCCCTTGTAGGGTTTCTGTTGAATGTGTTTAGGAGGTTTTTGTTGTTTTAGGAGGGCTTCAGTAGCGTTGAACGTGTGGCAGCCTCAGATCGTGAGAGGGTGTCAAAAGCAGTTGGTGGAGCAATGCAAAGTGCCCGTGGAGTCCCGTATTAGGGATTTGAAGATGGAAATTAGACTCTGCAGGCAACAGATTGATATGTCTAGTAAAGCTTGTGTAAGTCCCTAAAGAAGCCTTCTTTTGGTGTTTTATATGATTGCGATTGATGGATGGCCTTGTTGCGGTTATGATTTGGTAATGGCAGAACAATAAAAAGCGGTTTCTTCAAGAGAGGAAGGAGGCTTTGGCGGCGTTGAAGTATCATCCACTTCAGCCTTGTCAGCCAGAAATGAAAGGAAACAATGGCGAGCTTAAGCGGAAGAAGAAGAAGAAGAAGCAAAAGATATGTGATGATTGTAAGTTGTTTATCTCCACTGCCTTGACCATCTTGAGTTGTTTGCTTTCTTATCTATATTTCATATGCAATTTTATTTTTGAAAGATAATTACATCAAGCTTAAATTCTGTAAATTGGTTCTTATACCTAATTGTGTGGTAGTTGTTTTAGGCTTGGTATCTAGAATTTAGTTGATGTTTATTTTGAATGTTGCCCAAAAGTTTATGTTAAATATGCATGGTTGCATATGCCTTTCGTTTGTAGCATTTTCCGTCCCACATCCCGGAATGTGAACTTTAGAATTTGGTTTGAAATAGACAGCAGTTATTGTCAAATGTACCATATTGTAACACAGAGGAACCAAACAAAAATCCACGACAGGCATTCATCAAATATGTTATGCATGGGAAAAAAAAGATCTTTTAATAAAAGTTGGGGTGCAGAAAGACCGCCATGGAAATCAGAGATTTTGCTTAATCAGTTTGTTAAAGTGTCAAGGTTGACTTTAGAAATTGAAAAAAACAAAAAACATGGTTATCAGATGGGTTAATCTCTAGAGTTTTTCTGTGGATTACATGATTGAACTCCCAACAAGACGAGAAGCCTTGATTTCACATTTCTTTACAGCAGCCCAACCAAAGAACTCTTAGTTCTTCTTCACATTGTTTTTTCAGTACATAGAATATTGACTATTGTCCAGGACAATTAAAGGTATCGGGCACTACTGCATGTGGCCTTGGAGAACACTTTCCAATCCTCCCACTGATGTTATCATCTTGGGGAGTCAAAATAAGATGTTGACTGTTTGAAAGCAATGCTCTGGAGAGTTCATGTGGTTCTCAAATACGTGGATTCAAACAAAATTATGTAGATGAAATGAGATTGTTGCTATAGTTTTGTATTCTACTGAATCTACTGAAGCCACTATGGTTTTCTCTTAATAACGTTCTACCTGAGTTTATATGTAGGAATACTAGGCACAATGGAGCTTGAGGACATAAGAAGGAAATTCGAGAATAGGCCAATTCTTCGCAGCTCAGAGATGAAATAGTGATGGCAAACTACTGGCCACTTAAGGTCATATTCTACAATTTCTTGAACTTGAAAGCGAAGGAATGATATATGAAGTGTGTTAGAAAGTCTTCATCTTCTTTTCCAACCTCAATGAGCTCAAGATAGAGGTCTATGTGGATCTCTTTCTGGATTGGATTGGAGATGCTCTCATCTCAACTTAGAGGAGTTGAGGATCTCTGTGCCTATGAAAGTGTGAACTCCGCTTCACGAAGTACTGAAGGGAAACTTCATGGCATTCATATTTAAATACTAAATCTGTGTGTACAATATTGTGAATCAAATTCTGCCGTTCTGCAAGAAGGCATAGTTATTGTTTACAAATTACAATTAATAAATTTGTTTGGATATTAATGTATGTTAAGCCTGTCTCTTCTATTGTAATTGAGCGCTCCTACACACAGGCTTGTATGCAACACATTGTCCACCATGGTAGCATTTTTTTTTAAGCTAAAAGGAGTATACAGACAGCTACATGCTTCGTGATATGAAATACACATTTTAAAAAATAAATCATGTAGGGATTGTAATAAAGACTGCATATAAGATTTTTCATTACATTATTCATTGTAATTTTGTTGATTCATACCTACAAATGTAATCCAGTGGAATGGCCACTAATTGCAATAATTCAGTGTTCATATTACCCAAAGTGTCACTTAACTTGCAGGTAATGGTTTTTGTTATAGGCCACTTGAAAACTGTCACATATTTTCATTAATTTTAAACAAACTTTATGCATCAGTGGATAAATGATTTCGACGTGGTTGTTATTAAGATTAAAACCATAGATTTAATGAACTGAACCGATATATAAATGTAACAGAAATAATGATAGTAACTTTAGAAAAACTTGCCAACTTCCCATCTGTTATACATGTTGGCTCATAATAATGAACACCAGCACCTCAACTGTCCCTGCCAGCCACATGCTTTCCTGTAAGAAGCATTAGTACCATTTATCTTGAAATCCTAAGTGACTTTATTTCAAATGATCTATCACAAAAAAAAAAAAAATTAAATTGTATATTGTACCCCATGATCCATGAAAGTATCATGTGAAGAATGGTGATTCAGTTTTCAAATAAAGCAGAACTTGATATGTACCAGGCAATATTAATAAACAGGCTTTTTAGTAGGTCTGATGAAGGACAATCCAAGGAGGTTCTCTCCACTTGTCCAGTGAACCCCACATTCAGCTGGAAGCACTAAGACCTAAAGGACTATCAACAGACAACAAAGTAATAAAAAAAAATACAAAATGAAAACATCTTCATAGATGTTAAAAACTTTTGTAGGACCATATAACAGTTCAATAAAGACACCCATATTACTTGATGGATTCCCCTAATGGACAAACCTCTAACTTTGAATTCAACCTAATAGGGTTAACACACCAACCAATTAATTCACCAAGCCCAAAAAATTTGGTGAAAAAAAAAGTAGGGGGCATTAAACATGGGGTGTCGGTGGAATACAACAATTGTTTGGGTGACTTTTAATTCAGTCTCTCTGTAGTCTCCACCACCTTTATATATGTGTGTATATATATGTGGGTGTGACAAATTGTGGTTTCTCCCTAAGTGTTTCATCTACTAAAAATGGGCAGATCTCTGTGTGCTCTTCTCCTCCTCTCCCTTCTTTTATCTGCTGCATTCTTTGTGGCTTCAGCTAAGGTTAGTGTATCTGCTGCTCTGGTAGTATAAATAATGTATTATATATTGATCTGCTCTTTTGGTTTTTGAAGCTGTTTTGTTGTTGTCTTTTTGTAGGATCTGAGTGGGAGGGAGAGCTTGGTTAATGGTGGAAAGAAGGTTTGTAGTGCTTTGAAGTCAGGCTTTTACATTCTTAAACATTGCATTATAATAAAGTAGAGAAGAACATGAACATTGATTATAAGTTGAGGCTATGCTGATCATGTTTGGTTTGGTTTGTGCTTCATTTTTTGTGGCAGCATCACAGGCATTCTGGTTTCTCTCAAGCTGGTATGTCTTTCAAGTCCTTCAACTCTCTGTCTCACATGCACTTATATATGGAGGGATGTTATTACATGCAGGCTCATATACATTTCGTATGCAGTTTAGAATTCGATGGACATTTTAGGGGGTATTTGGAGACAAAATATTCTCAACAGTGTTTCTAAACCTTCATGATTAAGGTTGCACTTGGTTGCACCGATTGTAAAATTGATTTTGAGTAAAAACTGAGTTTAAAACTGATTTTACATAATATTGTTTCTCCACAATTTTTGAAAAACTGAAGTTTTGTGTATTTTTTCACATAAATCTGTATGTAGCTTTTGACCCCAGTTTTCCTGTTTGGAAACGGGTTTGAAAAAAGCAGCTTTCTGCAAATCCAAAAAGCTGCTCAAACCCGTTTTCAAACAGGCTTTAAGTAAAAGGCTAAGACAGCGTTTGGTAGCGGTATTGAAAAATTGATTTTCTGTAAACGCTAGATTTAAAACTGATTCCACAGGAAGCTGTCCCCCCCTAGCTTTTAAAAATCGTAGTTTGCATGGATACATTTATAAAAATTATGAAAAAAAATTTATAAAAATATATACCTCGTTAATGTGAGTATATATTTCGATAACTTTATATTAACGCATATAAAACTAGAATTGATACTAGAAAAAAAAAAATTTAGGTGTAACGCCACTGCAAAAGAGCAAAATATATGATTTTTCCCCGCAACTGATTCCAGATTTTCTTTGCATTGGTCGCCGTGCATAGTGGCACGTGGGCCAAGCACGAACCATTTAGTACGGTGCACCTCTGCTGCCGTGGACCCCATAATTCCACCAGTTGTTGCAATGGTCTTCTTTCATTTGATAGATCTCTGGGTGGTTCCATTCATCAGACGGCGTGTTATAACCAACAAGGCATCACCGTCCCCATCGATGCATTATTGTGAACCCTAAATAATTGCGGTGGGCCTCCGATGTCTGACATCTATCACGAGCGCCTCTGTTAATATCTAATCATTAGTTCAAGCCCACAAAAATAAAGGCCTTTATCACCCATGGATAGTCATGTCAACGGGTCCGATCCAAATTCGATCTGATCCGGATCCGATTACATATATAATATATTTGACTCGATTTAGATTGGATCCGATCGGAGTTGGATTCGACCCGGCGGACCAGAACAAATGGGTCGGGTCCGGGTCTATCCCGCCCAGACCCGTTGGACTCAAAACCCGATTGTTTTATTAAAATATGCTTATATATTATAAGACCATTAATATTAGTTGATACATAATTTTATTTCTTACTTAACTTATTTTTATATCTACAAGTTCATGAATCATAATCATAACAAACCTATAAATTATAAGTCATAATCATAATCATAACATTTTTTTTTTTTGTGTTGATGTTGCAACTTGCAAAAACTTGATTGTTTAATATGTAATAAACTTAATAATGTATTGTCGTCGGTTTGTTTTGGACAATTAACTTATTAGCTTTTGAATTTGTATGATTAATTAGTTTGTTGCATGATTTATGTTTATTATTTAGGTTAATATGTTAGTGTTTATTGTTTTGAATGTTGTTTAGGTTAATATTGTTTTGAATGTTTGTATAATTAGTTATGTTTATTATTTAGGTTAATATGTTTTTTATGTTAGTGATTATTATTTTGGATGTTTTTTTAATAATTCATTTACTTCTTTTGAATTGTATAAAATTATATTCAAACATAGTCTCATTAACAATAATGTTTTATTACAAAAAATTTCAAATAGAATGATAAGAGAAACAAATACATGAGCTCTTCTCTTTTTTTTTTTTTTTACCCAACCATCCGGTTCGGGTCGGGTCTGACGGGTCCGGGTCCACATTTCCCCGGACCCATAGGGTCCTGTCACGGGTCGGATCCGGGTCCATCCCGACCCGACCCGGACCCGGACCGGACCCGTTGACAGGCCTACCCATGGAGACCCAATGAACACCCCTTCTCCAGGTCCAGAGAGTGTGTGTGTGTGTGTGTGTGTGTGTCTGTCTGTGTGTGTATAATGTTACGTCCAGTCCTATTTTCAGTCTCAATGTCAGTATACATGTTATTTGAATTTTTTAAAAATAGTATATCTCATCTAACGAGGTAAATGTTATTATAAAAAATGAAACATATACTCTAATGAATTGCATGAATATATTTATGAAAAATGTAAAAAAATTCTTTTAAAGCATATGTTTTGTTAATGTGAGCATATGCGTCGTTAATTTTTTATTGATGCATATAAGGCTGGAATTGGGACTAAAAATTGATCATATATAGGCACTGTTACACCCAGATCATTTCTAACCTCAATTCCAGCCCTATATGCATCGATAGAAAATTAACGACGCATATGCTCATGTTAACAAGGAATATGCTTTATAAATAATTTTTTTACATTTTTTTTTATAAATACATCTATTGGAGTATATGTTTCATTTTTTTATAAAAGCATGGACCTCATTAAATGAGGTATATCATTTTTAAAAAATTCAAAACACATGTAATCTGGAATTGAAGCTGGAAATGGGGGTGGACGTAATATTATCCTATATATATAATGTTATAGCCGGTTAATTTTACTGTTCAAAACGTAGTCCATCCATATTTTTATTTTTTCTAAATCATATATTTGTAAGATATATATTTTTATAAATGTAAAGTATATACTCCAATGGTATTGAAAATGTAAAAAAAATTCAACTGACTTATATAACCCTTTACAATGAGTGAAGTGGACCAACGAGGTACATGAGATTGTATTTGAGACTATAAAGAGTTTGAGTGTATTAACTCATTCTTTTTTATATTATTAAAATGTCTTTTTTTTTAGCTTGAATTCCGGTTTCATATACTTCTTTAGTATCCTGCACTCACAATAATAAGGTATATATCTTATAATTTTTTAAAATATTTTTGATACATAGATACATGCAATTCATTAAAACATATATTTCTTTTTTTATAAAATTTTTTTATATTTTTCACAAATGGAGCCGTGCAATTCAATGGATTCACACAATTTATAAATAAAAAAAATTATACTTTTAATAAATGGAATAGTAAATTAGCATTGTACATTGTAAAACTTCACATAAATTTTATTGATGTACGTATTTTATTGGGGATGTTTGTGCATTCAGAGTGTCCAGGGGCGTGCGACTTCAGATGCTCGAAGACTCAGTACAGGAAGCCATGCATGTTCTTCTGCCAGAAATGCTGCTTCAAGTGCAGGTGCGTGCCGCCGGGGACCTACGCACACAAAGAGGTCTGCCCCTGCTACAGCAACTGGAAGACCAAAGAGGGCAGCCCCAAATGCCCTTGATGATTCCATTCACCACCACTTCCATTAGATTTCCACTGCTACTACTAATACTACTGCTAGTTCATCATGTTCTACCACTGCATTGTCTAGGGAAAACATTTTCCATCATTTGATTGATACTTGCAAGGGTTATGTATTCATGAAGAATAAAGTTATTGCTTGACTCAAGTGTAGCATGTGATCAATGAACATAATATATGATATTGGATGGTGATGTTGAGATTTTGAAGACGTAGAAATCTTTGTGTGGATCAATATATGTACGTCATGCATGTGACATAAAACTGTATTTTTACATGGTTTGTTGTGTGATTCTGATATTTTAATCCCGTTTACAAAAAAAAAATGATTTGATATGTTGTTCTCCTTGTTTATAAGATGTTGTGACAGGTAATTTAACATGTAAGTCTTTTATATCAATAAAATAAAATGAGTAGAATATTATAATTCTGAAGAAACTTAACTTGACATATTAATATCAGTTTATTTTTACATGTTCTAACAGAACTTTATCCACGTATTCCTCTCGAATAAACTTTATTTTTTTCATCCCTATTTAACCATATTCCACAACTGTTCCTCTACCCCCAACAAATGCTAAAGATTCTCAAAGTTGATGAGCATCAATTTCTAGGTGATCCATCTTTAACGGTGCGTAGGTGTCCAACTTTCACTTTTCAAAAGTAGCTTTCCTACTCATAAGCTGGATTTTGGTAGTTAGGGGTGAAATATCTCTCTTTTCTATTTATATTTCTTATAAAGTGTAAACTGTTTGCAGAGGTGAAGGGCATGCCTTCAACCAATTACTGAATTGAGAGGAGAATTAGCCATTTGATTTATAGACTATAGAATACATGTCACTGTTGGGAAGGCAATTGCAGAAGTCACCAACAAACCTAAGATCAAACACAAGAATGAAATATCACATCACACGAAGAACACAAGAAATACGTGGTTCAGTCTAGGCCTACATCCACGGGACAAAAAACAGATAATCCATTTTGATAGTTGAGATACATTAAGAGACTCACAAACTCTCTCATGGAGTTACCCTCTCTTAGAACCTCTCAACATTCTCTTAGGATCTCTACATTGTATAATGTCTGCCTTGTCTTGTCATAAAACCCTAGAAAATATTTATAGAGATAACTAACTTTCTCTCAAAGTAATCTCTCAATAACAAACAAATATTTGTTCCCATTAATTAGGAGATATTCACTCTCTTAATTAACAAACAAATATTGTTTTCTATTTTAGAATATTCGCTTTAAATATTAATTAAGATCAAATCTTAAATAATATTCAACTCATTAGGTGCTCAACTTAATATGGTTTTATCATGACCATCCGATGTGATATACCGGATCGAAACATAATCACAACCGTCACTTTGTCCAAATGTTTAATTTTAGTTTATTTTAACTGGTTTGAGATGAAAGGCACAATAATACATCCTTATTTTCAAGCTAACTCAACTTGACAATGGCATCTGATGTTGCAAATCATAGCTAAGAACCAACAGAAACCATCTGACCCCACTTACAGAGGGATTGAGTAACATGGAGGGCGTACTTGCAATTATAATATTGTGACACACCTCTAAATTTGGAGTCAAGAATTATAACAAATGATATAAGTTTTTCTCCAACCACTTATCACATCCTCTATACATTCATTCCCTTGCCAACCAAGTCTAACTTATCCAACCTACTCTTTATACCCATGTTTTGTGAGAATAAGCCCATAATAAATTGGAATTAGTTGGAATAACTTCATTATGGATGTTTGAATAACTAGAATAAATGAGAATCTATATGTCAGAATTAACTAGTATAAAATGATATATGAATTCCATTTATCGATTAAAATTAAGTTATTCCAGGTTATTCAAACCAAAAGAATATGTAGGTCCACTGTCAAATCAATTGTCATCAATTCTTATAAATCAACTGTCAAATCAACTGTCATCATTTTTTTATCTTTTATAAATATTTATCCACACTTTATTCATATTTTATCCAAACAACAAAAACTTTATTATTACATTTCCTAATGAGAATAATTCAAAACACAACCAAACACAAAATCATTTTATCCTTATACTAGAATAGTCATAAATCTCATAATAATTTAATTCTTGAACCAAACATGAGCTATAGGGATGAGGTTCAATCAAAGCCGATAGGAACTTATCATCGAGTCTTGTCAGTATTCATTGAGCTAGATTGACATGTATGTATCACTTCATATGTTTAAGACGTGTACGAGACCTATGTTTGAAGTTTATAACATTTCTAATTTAATCGTGTATAAGATCTAATGGACTTCAACCCTGGCTATATCACATATGCCCTTTGTGTGTCTATCAGAGTGAATGTTCATTTTCAACTAGGGTTATCATTTTCAACTAGGGATAGATATGGGTGTTTCACTTCCACCATAATCAAGTGGTGGTGAGCTGAACGTGTGTGTGAACGCAGTCCAGATCTCTGAAGGCCCAATATGAATGATAAGATATAAGGCCCCCCTACTTGACACCAAAGCATCATCATCAATCACCTTTCCTCATAAATCAGGGTTTCCCCACATGGGACTTTGGGGCCTCATCTGTCCCAAAAGGCCAAAACAACCCAATGAAATGGACACCTTTTCCTTTGAGAACACTAGCACCCCTTTTGTTTTAGTTGGAGGGGGGGAGTGGATGATGTGTCCATCCATTGCATTGGGGACTTGAAAGGGGCACGTGAGATGTGGACCCAAATAATCCTTTTGTTTATCCTTTTATATGACCCTTAATCAGGGACAACATAAGAATCTAGGTAGCAAAAGATAAAGAAAAGATTGTTTGCAGAAGTTGGTGTAGATTGTGAGCATGTCCACCACACACGGTGTCATGCATGAGGTGCATATGTTTGCAAAAGCTACAGGTTGTACAAAGTTTCTTTGGTAGCGTTTGGTAGCGGAATTGTAAAGCTGATTTTTTATAAATGTTGAGTTTAAAACTAATTCTGCAGGAAGCTTTCTCCAATCGCAGCTTTTTGACACAATTTGCCTGAAATCTGTCTGCATGAAGCTACGATTGTAAAACTGTTTGGTTATACGATTGCAGAATCAACTTCCTGTAAACGTAAAATTTGTCTAATCGCATAACCAAACGCTACCAAATGTGCTTATTCATTACTATTAGTGTGTTTATTATACTTTAACAGATGATAAAAAAAAGGGAAGAATTTGAATGAAAAAAGGACATCCATAGATGGAAAGTAAAGATTTTTACATCCATGGATGGAAAGTAAAGCTTCTTTTTTTTTTACTATTTTGGATTACGAATTCATCTACAAATCTAATTTTTCCTTTTAAGTCTTAGGTAGTGTTTGATAACGCAATTGCAAAACTGATTTTCTACAATCGCTGGGTTTAAAACTGATTCTGCAGGAAGCTGTCTCCCCCTAGCTTTCTCAAATTGAAGCTTTTGAACACTATCTGCCTGCAATCTTTTCGCAAAAAGCTGCGATTGTGAAACTGTTTGGTTGCACGATTGTAGAACCAACTTCTTGCAATCACAAAAGCTGCGCAATCGCGCAATCAAACGCTGAGAGTTTCCTCTGATCAATAATACGAAATACCATAACTACTAAAGGAGTATATATATATAGTCGGATTTATTATTAAAATGTTTCCACACATAATACAAAATTATGAATTATCAATATTACACATGAAAAATACATTATTGTCCCTTTAAATATATTCTTAATACTATTTCGGAATTATTGGCCGTTTGTAATATAATGGACTGATAATGTGTGTTTTTTTCCTCTTGCCTAAAAAAATATTCAAATGCTATACATATCCGAATTGAAAGATCGAGAAGATGATCCACCCAACAAACATGAGCATAAGTCATCTTTTAATAATGCAAACAGTACATATTGCCAATATAAAGTAGAAACTGAAATGACACAAAGATCCTGAATTACCAGAATATCTCGAAACATACAAATTCCAAAACAAACTCACCCCACAATGAGCTAAAAGTGGTATGCATGAATTGTTATATCCATTCCCTGTTCCATTGTTGTTGAATTTGTAGGGTTGGAGAGACCATGGTCATGTCTGGTGGGGTCATAACACCTGTTGGCATGAACTGTTCTTCAATTTTTTGGAACACCAAAGTATGGATGTCTCATTTTTGACAGGTTTATTTGAGATCACAACCAAAAAATATTTTTGTTGTGGATGAACAGACACATGAGAAACCAATACAGCTATGTTTATATGCCATATATTTCAACTCTCATTGCCCTTGCTTCTCTCTCCATGCATGTGTTGTGTTTTGTTGTACAGAAAATGGTTGGTAGAATAAGATAAGCCAATGATAGGAAACCTACAAATGGTGCAGTGTTACCACCTGCTTCCATGAAGCAACCCCCTTCCCCCCTCAACACTGAAGATATACATATAATTTTTGGGTACTATTACATGCAATATTTATTTTCAGTCATGCATACAATCTCATTTCTGTGATTGTATATAGTATATGCTTCGCCAAATTAATTAATCATGTCACTTAACTTATTTATGTAAACATAAACAAAACATTGAAGTATATATTTTATATTTTATAAGGATATAAAGATACATATATATTTAATTAGTTACATGAAATATACATCTCATTTTTTAATAAAAAAAATGCTTCGTTAAAAAATCTCTTATCAATGAACGTTTAAAAATGATGCATCTCAAAAATTTCTCAAATATATTATATTTTTTCTTTCAGGCCATAAATGCATATAACCTTCAAATACGTGTATATGACCCTAAGGTGATTCTTGGGGTTGAGTGTATCAAAACTCGTGGACGTGATCTCCATGTGCGCTTGATATAAAAAAAAATCATGTAAGGTCCTCTGATCTCTCTTAGATAATGACTTAGTTTAATTAGGTCATAGGTATAGGTGGGACATCCCATCCATTGCACTCCATTTGGACATTTCATGCATGTTTTCATAGTTTGTGGTTTGGACTTTGGAGCCTGAAAAGGTGTGTTCATATCTATCAAGATTGATTAAATCTAGCGAATTCAATACTTTGTCGAGGTTACACTCATAACTTAATAATTGACAATAAAATTTACTATTATGAATTGAAGTCTTGGATTCAAGTCTCATTATATTGTTTACAAACAATAATAAAAATCAGTACTTGTGAGATCTAAATGATGGTGATGATATAAAGACTAATAAGGTGTTTTTTTAAGGACTTTTAAGCATCTATGTTTTACACTGATTTGTTTTTAGATTTTTTATTCATTAGTCAAAATTCATTTAATATAATCCCACTTGAGGGAAAAATTCATTCACCTTTATAAATAAAAAAAACATATAGTACATGCACATGCAATGCTAAAAATGGCGTGGGACGTGACAAAGCTCTTACTGTTCACTATATCAAAACCTTATATATGAATGCAAAATTTTCCATTTTTTTTTTTTTTTTTGGCTTGAAATGACTTGGATTATACTGTTCTATCACCATCTCTACTTTAATTTCTTTTTCCTCCTCTCACTCTTAGGTGGTTGATCTTCTAAGGTTCATTGATCTTCACCACAAATGTTGAATAGCATATGGTGGGTGTTACAGTGATACATGAATTGAAACCATCACTTCTTTTCTTTTGTTTTTTGCTTACCTTCTAGGCCAACATAAATGACTATGTCAACAACATTTTAATAAATTGGACCACAAATGATAGCACAAGATTAGTTTGAGATGGCAAATGAAAGCCCACCTTATTTTTTCATTTTCAAAATTTGAAACCATAAGCCAAACAGACAAATCCATGTCTATAATCCCTTTATAGGAAGTCTTTTGAATCATACATATCAACCAGCCTTTAAGATGAGCTTATGCTTTTCCAATCAACAATTCTTAATATGACACGGCATTTATGCGGTTCATCTCAAAAATACCTAAAGGAATCATGCATTACCTTATTGTGTGTTTGTACACAATCACATAGGAAAAATGAGTAAAAGTGAAGAAATGTTGATCAAAAGGAAAGTGGTGGAAAAGAAAAGATTTTCTCTTCGTCCAATTTATATATTGTTTGTGCTTGTAATGGAAAGTGATGTAAAATAAAAACCGTTGTTTGTGCCTGTAATGGAAAATGACGGAAAATAAAAACTGTTGTTTGTGCTTGTGATGGAAAATGACAGAAAATAAAAATGTATTATTTGTGTTTTCAAGAAAATGATACAAAATAAAAAAACATATATTTTGACAATTAATTTAAATATAATATAACATTAACATTAAATTACTTGTTAAATATTTTTAATAAAATGATATATGCTACATTGCTACTGACCAAAAAAAAGTGAGAAATAAAAAATTTCGGATGTTTTTTCTGACAATCAAATCTAGTCGACATGATTTCTTCCTATATCTAAAATCAAATAAATATTATTATTTTTTAATAAAAATTCACTTTACAATGTACTTTTGAGATTTCAAACTATAAGGTTTAATTTTTTGAAAGCTATCACAAACTTCAAAGTTATCTCTAGAAACCACTTTTTTTAATTGAAATCTTAAGATTTTCGAAAGATTGAGGGCTTTCATTTTTTTTTTAGATGCTTTTTTTCTTTTTAACAAAATCTAGAAATCATTTTACTCCAAAAGAAAAAAAAAGAAAAAATTCTTATTGGGGGTAGATAGAAAAAACATATTTTGATTGCTTTAGATCTTCGACCCAACCCTTGGATGAATTGAAAAATGTCTCAATCTAACATCTCAAATAATTAACCACGAAAATGGATATAAGATCTCAATCTAGGTTAAGCAAAAAAAAATATCAAAAAAAAAAAAAAACTAGATCTATTCAACAAATAAAAAAAAATTAGATCTATTCAATCAATCAAATCAAATTAGATTGGATAAAAAAAATAAGCAAGGATGAGAGAGAGAGAGAGAGATCTTACATGAATGTTTTATTAGATTGTTCTTGTTGGTGTGGAGAGAAAATCACATATTATCTCACTTTCCCTCCAATCCTAATAAGACAAAATAGCAGACGAAAAATGAGAGAAATTTTTCCCCCAATCCTAATAAGACAAAATAACAAAGGGAAAGATCGGTAAAAAAATTTCCCTGTGTTTGTGTGGCACAAACACCAGATTTTTAAGTGGTCAAATAGAAAGTTTTTATTTTCCTTCATTTTCCCTTACTTTCTCTTAGGCACAAACACACCATTAATATCCATATCTAATTTCTAAACTTAAAATCAAGGAAAATATTTTTGTATTAATTAACATTTATAAATGCAAATACTAATTAGAGTAATTAGGTGACACACTAAGGATGGAATATTTGCTAAAAGAAAATGAAGCTTGAAATTAAGGTTTTAGGGAGCCGTTTGGCTAGAGGAATTGGGAGAGAATACGAGGAAATAAGAGAGAGAATATATCTAAAAAATTATTTGTTTAGAAGGAATAGATGGGTATTGTTACTACAGAATAAATAATAATAAGCTGGTATTTGTATTTCAGGTTCTCCCTGGAATTGTGTTATTCCACCAAATCCATTCCACTGATATATATGGGTCTCACTGTCAAATCAACTGTCATTATCTCTATAAATCAAGAAACCCATATGTCAAATCATTTTTTTATCTTTTATAAATTCTTATTCACACTTTATTCACATTTTATCCATAATTAAACTCCAAAATAGCTTATGTGTCTCTCCAAACGGCATCAAAGGTTTTTCATGACTTCCGTATATGAATAGTAAAAAATGGCAAATATTAAATTTTAAAAATTATAATTAATCATGCTTGACAAATAGAACAAATACATAATTTTATAGAATATATTAGATCCAGATATTTTTTGAACGACTTAATATTTGTATTGACTTTTAAAATCATTCTAGATATTTAAATAAATATTGAATGAATTACAATTTTTTGGATGCGGAAGTATACAGTTATTTTTCATGATTTACAGGCTTACCCACAGTGCCCACCTTCTTTTTTTTTTTTTTTTTTTTTTTTGGGTAAGGAAAGTGCCCACCTTAGAAGATATGCAAAAAGATTTGAGGATGACTTAATTAATTGTTCTTGTTTGTATCAGAGATGTGGTCATACAGATCTACACGTGTTCTCCTCTGTTTTTCTACTGTTGGAATATTGGTTGGACACAATCCATTAGTTCCCCAAAATAAGCACCCCCGCCCCCCTCACAGACAAACGTAACACTATTGAGTGTACACTGAGTACCTTCAAATCCACCCAATACACACAACCTGAGAACAAAAATCATATCATCATACATATAATATGGTTCAAAAAAGAGATTGAGAAGTGACAAGTCCAATGTGTTGTAATGGGTTTATTATGTACATCCTTCCCAGACACAGCTGTGTTTTCTTGGCAGGTAGAGAGTCTCCCTAAATGAGTTTGCATTGCAACACAAGACACTCATGTGTTTGATTTCCATCCATAAAAAGCTTCTTCAATTCCAATCTTTAAATAATTTGTTTTTCACATGTGATCAACGCTTTAGGCAACCATATTTGAAGGTTTTTAAATTAGGCAACCATATTTGAAGGTTTATAAAAGGCCATGCGAAAATATACAGTCAATTTGGTAATAATAGTCCAGAAGGATTAAGAATTCAATTCTAACTAATTCTGAGAGGGTACATGAATGAAAAATGTCTCCATCCAAGAATGACCACATCAACGAATAACACCAAAAATGAGATTAAATGATGTCCATTAACTCTACTCATTTTGGTTATTCAAGTAAATGATTGTCTAAATTATTCATTCATGTGATCATTAACATTTACAGTCTTTCATTCTTCTGTTCTTTCATAATTATCTGAGGAAAAATAAATCATTCTTTTATTCAATGAAAATATATTATAATTGAATTCTAAAAAATAAATAATTTTACTTCTAAATCAGAGTAACAAAAAAAAATGTGTTACTGACTCATGGAATTTTCAGAATATTCTTTTTCCTGTAACATTAAACATTAAACAGGTTGTTAATCCAAGATGAAGATTTAAGTCAGCTTATATAGAGAGACAGGGAGATCCAAAACAATGCATGAACACTCTGTACGGATAAGAACTGCAAAAGCCAGCTCTACTTGTACAAGCTGAACTGAATTTCAGTGAATCTCTGTATAACACCTCCTCCTCCTCCAGTCACTTTGTTCTCTCTGTTTCATTTTTTTATCATTCACACACACAATGGAGAGGTTCACAGTGACAGCAACCGCTACAACATTTAATGGCTACCTCTCTCAAAAGCCAACCCCTTTCGACCCCAAACCCCACTTTCGCGGCCCCTCCTTCTCCTCCTACCTCCCCACAACCGCCACCGCCGACGCTGAGCTGAGCATCTTCGACGCCGAGCGGTACTTTAACAGCCTCCAAGAACAGAACAACCACCCCCACAAACCACCACCACCACCACCGCAGCCTCTGAACCTCGACCGCCCCGTCGAGAGATTCTCGTCCGTCTCTTCCTCCGACGGGTGCTACAACCGGAACCACCGAACCAACTCTTCTTTCCACGCCACGCCCACCGAGTGTTCCGAGGCGAGCTGGAACAGCCAGTCGGGCCTCCTCACGAACCCACCGGGCTCTGTTTTGGTCTCTGTGAAAGCTCTGCCGCTCAATGAACGGAGAAAGCAAGGTGGGTCGGCGTCAAAATGGCTCTTTGGACGGAATTGTCCCTGCTCCGGCAGGCGATCCGTCGAAATCGAAGACCCAGTTCAGAAAAATCCAAACTTTACAGACCCAATCAAGAAGGAGAACTACAGAGCAGCCGTAGAACCCAATGAAGTGGCGGAGATGGCGAGACTGAAATTTATAGCCCAAAATTGGACGAAAGAGCAAGAACCCATGGTCGCGCCGGAGAATCGATTTCCGGCGGACCTCAGTTGCCGGATAGTCAACTCCGGCTCCGCCGGCGGTGGGTTCTCGTTCCCCATGTTTAACCCGACGGCGAAACCCGTCTCCCCTCCGAGGGGCTCCCTCGAGGTCTTCCGTCCGTTCCACCGCCAGCTTCCGTTCTCCTCCGCCGGCGACATCGACGGCCGGCGCAGCTTCACCTTCCCGGTGAGCCCGTCGAAGGCGCCGAGGGGGGTTGTTCTCGCCGAGGACGACGCGGCGAGCGACTCGAGCTCGGACCTCTTCGAGATCGAGAGCTTCTCCACGACGGCGACGTATCGCAGGCGCGACTCGCTCGACGAGAGGCTGCGCGCGAATCTCGATGTGGCGAGGGGGTTCGCGAACATCGAGACGGCCTCGGTTTGCGCTCCGAGCGAGGCGAGCGTGGAGTGGAGCGTGGCGACGGCGGAGGCGAGCGCCGCTTCCGAATACGCGGAGGAGGTCAAGTTCGCTGTACCGGCGGAGCAGGAAAAGGTCGGCGGCGGGAGGCGGAGAGGGAATGGGCTACTGGGCTGTAGGTGCGAGAAGGCGGTGAACGTCGGGCCCGGCCCGCACCCGGTGCGGGCTGGGCCGGGTCAGGTCGATTCGGGTCGACGGGCCGATTCGGGCCGGGACTTGGCGTGCTTGACGGCCCGGCTCGTGCCGAAGCACGCGATCACTCGGTCGTACTCGGCACGGATGTCTCGGGGAGTAGTCACTCGGTGAGTAATTCACTTTGTACAAGTGAAATTGAGTTTTTTTTTTTTTTTTTTGATATCTGAACGACTCCCGTGGTTAATCTTACGGTGGAGCTGAAAAGACTAATTCCGCTTGTTTGTTCCGATCCTACGGAAAATTCTTTCGAATAATTGTTAACAAACAGGTGGATAAGTTAGCGAGAACCTATCGATAACACCGTGAAATTATATTGTTATTATATGATTCAAAGTGGCATTCATGTGTCTTGTTTAAGCATAGACTCAAAACATTGAATTCAGTGGCATCAGATGACTAATGTATGAATTCGACGGATGCATGTGAATATGTGATGTAATAGTATCAATGTAAAGGATGATTGTTTGGATCATCAAAAAGACATTTGTATTAATTTCCCACGTAATCTTGTCATCATAAAGCTTAACTTATATGGAAGTATGTACAACTGAATATCAAAGAAGTTATTGCATTAAATAAGATCTACAATTATATGCAAATGACTGTATTTGTGCAAGTTGTCCTTTCAAACATCTATATGACCAGGTTTTATATAAATGTTCTATTATATAAGATTGAAACTTGAACGGGTTCATTTGGGTTAGAGTTCAATTGAAACTCAACTTGAAATTTGAAAGAGATCATCTACTACTCAAATCTAAAAACATCAACCCTAGCTGTAAGTTAAAATTAGATATTTTTTTTTCTTTTTATTTTATACAATTTGTACAAAATAGCAAAATAAAATGGTATACTAAGTAAAAATAAATTGAACCATCCAACATCCCACGAGATATTTTCTAAATGGAACATCTAAATTTACTGCTCACTGTCATTTTCGAAGTGGGACCAGATAATGCAACCCTAATCTTAAAATTAATTTAAACTCAAGTTAAATTGGATTTAAATTTGTCCAGGGTGGATTCATGATTGACTTATTGGCCCTTCGATTTCAACCCAAAAGTAGACAAAAAAAAAGCATGCAGGGTGTGATTCAACCCCTTGCAGCACTGAAATTGATGTTGAGATGGGTCCATTGTACAAGACCTCGATTGACACCACAATCTTCTGCCTCGAGATTAGTGCAAGCTAAGACATGCTATTCAAGATCGGCTTCACATGGGACCAGGGAGGGTTTTTTTTTTAAAAAAAAAAAAATTGTTAATATTTTTTTATCGATAAAAACTCACATTATACATATTTTTATTTTTTTAAAAAATAATATAAATCATCTAATAAAATTTTAATAAAAAGTATATATTGATCAATTTTGAGTTAAATAAATTTATTTTTAATAAGTGTAAATTTTTTTTAATAAGATATATACATCGTCTAACAAAGTATACGTGTCATTGAATTTATAACTAGATATATAGAATTGTAATTTAGACTGTAAAAAATAAAAAAATTGAGTGTAACATAGCCCCTTTTGTTTCTTTTATGCCTTTTTGTCTGGACACCTCGGATTCGCTGTACGATCCGTCGCTTACAGGAATAAAGCAGAAGCCCAGACCATACACTAGTGACCTGCAGGCCGGCCCACTTATCAAAATGTTCCAATAAATTCTCATACATTTTCATGGCCCACCATCTTATCATTTCCAGAGCTGTGACACTGTTTATTTAAGTCTCCATTCTAATCTCATGTATCTCGTGAGTGTAATTAAAGAAGTATATGTCCCTAAGAAATTTTTTTATTTTTTATAAATGAATCATGTAATTCTTTAATATATATTCTATCTTTTTTATCAAATTATGGGTATATAAAAATTTAAACTGAAAAAACGATTGTATATAACGTTTTCCTTTATTTAATTCTCGAGTAATGGAGCTAGTGAAATGGAATGAAAAAGGAAATGTTGCGCATGTTTGATTTTTTTTTTTTTAATGAAAAAAATTCAAATAACCCATTGTAAACAATCTCAAATCTATACAACCGCCTGACTTATCCTTTAAGTCCATGTATCCCCTTGAAAATATCTATGTAAATCTAAATAGTCATCTGAGTTAAATTACCGTTAACAGTTGATAAATATTTTATAAAAATTCCATTTCGTTAACTTGGCTAAAAACACAGTATACCAAAAAAAATCTACAATATATTAAAAATGTAAAAAAACCTTCTATAAATGACAATTTTACCTCTCCGAATAGATTATAAAACTCTTTTCGAATGAGTTAAATCATCATTTATAAAAAAATTTCACATTTTTAACATATTGTAAGGGGTTTTTGATATATGGTGTTTTCAGCCAGAGTTAACCAAACAAATATTTCTCATATGTCAACAAAAATTTAACTCAGTGGTTATTTGGATTTACATGGATGTTTTAAGAGGGTTATATGGATTTCAGGAAAAGTCACCGGATATATGGATTTCGGACTATTTACAAGGGGTTATATAAATTTTTTTCTTTTTTAAAATATATATTTGATTAATAAATATTTCTTTTATAAAAAAAAAAATAAAGTACATCCTATGAATTTTTGTGTTTCCTAACACAGTATGTACTAACACAATGAAAAATATACTACGCTAGGTGATTTCTACAATAATAACGTGAAAACTACGTATAGAGCTAAGGACTGAACGTATCCATATAACCCCTTGAAAAATAAATTATTAAAAAAACATTAATTACAGTTAGGGAAAAATCTATATAACCCCCTGTAATCTTCCTGATATTCATATAACCTCTTGTAATCACAATATATCCATATAATCCCCTGTAAACACACTATAAATGCAAATAACCCCCCGCTGTTAAATTTTTTTTAACAGAATTGAAATATTTTGGATATATTGCGTTATCTAAACCATGGTTAACAAATATGTATCAGTTTAACCCTCTGAAAGCAGTCAATACTTCCAAAAAAAACCCTAAAAGAGTGTAAAATTAAAAATATGATGGTTTTTTTTTAAATATTGACATTTTTTCAAGGGTTAAAAGAATGCATATTTGTTAACCATGGTTTAGATAACTCAATATATCCAAAATATTTTAATTCTGTTAAAAAAAATTTAATCACAAGGAGTTATTTACATTTATAGTGTGTTTACAAGGGATTATATGGATATATTGGGGTTATATGGATATCAAAAAGATTACAGGGGGTTATATGGATTTTTCCCTTACAGTTATTCCTGCAACCATTATCATAGTTCTAATACATTATGAGTTTTATTTTTGAAGTACATGTACTTATATAAATTAAAGATTTCATACTCAATTAGGATTACAGGAATGACTGCAAAAATGCCTGAGCGCCCAAAACTATTTGAGTGATCGACAAAAACATACATAATGGACAAACCATTCACTTTTTCAATTTCAGTTTAGTCAATCGGGTTGGCCCATGCACATGTTTCTGGCGGAAACACCATGCTTTTATGGAATGAAATAATTTCTTCAAAAAAGTGGTATTCATCACAATATATGATGATAATATCAAGCTTTCAAGTTGGGCACTTCTTCTGCTTCCACTGTTGCAGATAACTCATCAGTATCACCATCTGAAGAACTTTCATCAGACAACTCCAAACCAGATTCAGAAATCAAAGTGTCTGAGCCCTGAACAACTGAATTAGCACTCAATGAATCTGCTGAGCAGCCAAGAGCAGACACAGTCTTCGCATCGTCCTGTCTCATTCTTTCACCGTATTCTATGTAGTCGAATCCATCTGGGTTGTGGCCTCCTAACGAGGACTCGAGGTTGTCCATGTCGAAGTGTTCCTCCATTATCCTCTGACTCTCCTTGTCGTCGGAATAAACAAACTTCACTTTCTTGTATGTCTTTGGCTCCAAAAATGGCTTCACTACCTGAACAAAAGCAGTTCTTACTTCAGTATAATAGACCACAAGCAGAAATATGTCACATTATCTGAGTCAGTTAGTTTAAGCATAAACAATTTTGTTTCTAATTTAACTATATAAGGCTTTGTTTGAAATCAATCAGAAACGGTTTTAACCCATAAAAATCAAATTTCGAAACCAAATGCTAATATTTAAAAAATCACGTTAGGAACCAATTATTTAAAAATTGATAATTGGTTCTGAAGGGGGGCCTTAAGAAACAAAATTGGAGCGGATGATAATATACATACTGCAAAAAAAGCTTCAAAAATTTTGGGTGGATTATATAGGATCGCCAATCCGAGCCTCTCGGGATAATGATCCTGCAACACATGGGCGGTTTCACGAGCAACCTTTAGCGATACGCAAGCAGAATTCCATCCCTGAAAATCGATGAACCACACCATCTGCTCCTGGTCTGGTGCCATGTTCAATATGGCCTTCTCCATGCAGTAGACCAAGTACCTGATCTGCCCTCTCACAGAGTTCGTGTTCTGTTTAATATGGAACGGAGACAATTAAAATCAATTCAGTTAAAAAGTATGTAAAGTCTCAGAAGGAAAACTGGTCATACCTTAAAACCTGGTCTCATAACAAGAACAGTCCTTCCATGTTTGTCAAGATATTTGGCCCTGTATATCTTTCCAGTCTCAGCCTCATGTGCAATTTCTTCCTAAAGTAAACAAAGGAGTCACTTCAGAATATTTATACAGCATTCATATGCACTTTAATCTTTCCAAAAGCATACAAGTATAGTTCTTAAATGGGGTCTAATTGATGGTTTTGATGTACTGCAGAACCTCAGCTACAAATATTTTCATCTGTGCTTTTTTCCCCCCTTATATGGCTTGATTTAGGGAGACACAATCTAACCTTAGATCATATCTCAATCAAAGCTAGACTAATCATATCCACTGTTTGGATGTGAAAATATATTACAAAAAATGGATCATGTAAAATGGTTTCAAAATTGGGTAAACTTTAAGATTCCTTGGCAAATATTTTCTAGATTGTGATATAATCCCTATTGCACCAGTGAATGTGTGCTAAATATATAAATATGTTTCATCAATGTGTTGCCTCAGTTAAATTCATGATTTTAATTTTCTGTAGATCGTAGTTTTGCATATATCACGATTGTTCAACTGAAATAGTGAATTATGCTACAGTTCACACCATAACATGATTTCAAGAAGGTGATTCCATATAATAAGTTTACATTTTTTGGCAGCCTAACATATTAAACCTATGAAGGAAGACGTAGCCTATTTAAGTTACATTTTATATCAATAAAAGAAAAACTTTATCATAAAGCGCTAATGAATTACAGTAGATTACATTGTAATACAGATACTGAAACAGAAAGAGAAGATAACAACAGAAGTATAAGAAATACACATACCCAGTGAATGGTCTCTGGCTTGTACTCAATTCTCCATTTCAAGGTTTCAATCAACATCTTAGTTGCCTTTCTGACATTCCAATTCCTTGCCCTGAGATATCTTGATATACAAGCATCTGAGCAGTAATTTGGTACCTTATCTGACACTGGACCTATCAACCTTCTTACCTCTTTTATCTGTAACAGAAAGAAGAAAAAAATTGCTGTCAACTGGTAAATGGTATGGATCAAAGAGTCACAACTCATGCAGGAATACAAGGCTAAATATCATGAGGGATCAGCCATTCATGTTAATTATTCGGATAGTGGGCTACTTATTCACTTGGTGAAAATCAAACATCCATTCATGTTAGTTGTTCTAATAGGGGAAACTTAATGGCTCATTGGTTCGAATAAAAAATTCATGCATTCAACTTAATTGTTCTAATAATTGCTACTTATTGACTTGTTGGTTCAAATTGAACATCCATTCGCGATGCTAAAGTGGATGTCTGATTTGAAAGAAATTAGAAACAATATATCAAGATTACAATGGTAAAGAAGAACAACTATCATAGCTGAATTATTTGGAGAGTGCTAATGAGTAATGACAATTCTTACCTTTACTTTCTGCTCTTCAAGCCGCAAAGTTTTTTCACTACCACTTGCTTGGGGTTTCTTCGAAAACATCTTTCTACGCTACGTTGATCCTCAAAGGAACTTCAAAAAACAGAATTTAGATTATAATTCCATGTCACAAACTTTAAAACTATAATCAATCTATGAAAAGATCAAGCAAAGTCTGGGAGACCGGTTAAGTTGAGGAAATAAAAGGGGACAGAGAGACCCTTCTATCGATTTTAATAACTTAGGTCTCCTCAAAATCCAATTTTTATGAGTTTGATATTTGTTCTCAATCAAATTTTTGGAGGCTACGAGTAGTTCTAACTTCATGGGACAGTTACTGGTACCCAGACCAACTTAAGTGAACATCAACAAATCTAGACCTATCTGATGAACACCTATTGAATATAAAGATGGTCAAATCCCATATCGCAATATATTTAACAAAATTTCTGGATTTTCGCTGATTCACAAACGGAAAACATGGAATTCTATTCATCCATCGAATTACCCATATTAAAGAACATGCTTACCAATTCAATGATGATCAAAACAAATTCATATAGAAAGATCCACACAACATTAAATTAAAACAGCAATAAAAAGGTGGACCAAAATAAAAGTTCTTCACGTGGGAGGACAAATCACAGGTTATGATAAATTAAGATTTCATAAAACAAAAAGGGCATACCTTGTTCATGCAAAATTTGAAATATAGATCACAAAAGATTACAAGAAGACAGAACTTTAGATTTTTGCAATGAGAGGGGAAAGAGAGAGAGAGAGAACAATTAACACAAAAGATGTTTCAAAAGAGCAGGAAATCAACGTTTGGGGACTTTTCTTGCGGGGAAAGTAGAGAAGTCGACGTGGGAAACTCAACGTGTCAAGAACGTTAGCTCCCCCATCATGGAAAAATTCCCAACTTCAGATACTGTTTCTTGATGATAGGAAATGTTACACTTTGATTCGTTTCTAGCCCTGTTCATGCCCTTTATGTATTAATTCGTTTATTGAATGTTTAGTTGATTTTTATTTTTTAATGAAATCTATACCACAATTGTAGTGCATAAGGTTGATGAGTAATATGAAAATGTAAATGAGGCAGATTGTCAAAGCCTTTAGACCAAAACGAGCGGTACAGAACCAACCCACGTCAAAAAAAAAAAAAAAAAAAAATCATTACTGCAAACGTCACAACGTTACATCAATAAAAATGTATGTGATCAATTGGATTTTTATATTTTTGTAAAAAATATATATATATATTATTTCTATAAATACATACTGGGTAACTAGTAATTCAAATTGTGTGACTAATTTTAACATTTTTTAACAAATCATCATCCATAACATGTATGGCTTCAGCTGCATTTGATAGCACAATTGTAAAATTGATTTAAAAGAAAAATTAAATTTAAAATTAATTATGCAGGAACCTGTCTCTTCATAGCTTCTGAAATACTTATATTTTTTTGAGATTTTTCACAAAAACCTATAAATTTGTAGCTTATAAGTTCAATTTTTTTGTTTAGAAACGGGTTTAGAAAAAACAGCTTCCTCCAAGCTTAAAAACCGTCTAAGCTTGTTTTCAAACGAGCCTTTGACTCCTTTAAGAGTGAGAACTATCAGTTTAAACAAGATTTTATTATGGAAAAAGATACACGCAGCACCCATTGTAACCCCAATTACAATCTATTCTATTTTATTTTTTTTAAAATCATATACTTTTTCTTTGAAGTGTATATTGTAATAGAATCTCATATATTATGATAGTGTAGCATATACTACGTTATCATAATGTATGAGGCTGCGTATATCAGCGCTCTTTTATTATTTACAATTTAATCGTTCAAAAATGTGACAAAGAAGATCAAATTGCATCTGTATTCGGAAGGATTGAACGATTAAAAATCTAAAAAAATCTCACACGTCGATCTAAACAGTTTTTTGTGTTAGTCCCAAGCCCACATCCACATCTAAGCCTGTCAATTATTCGAAAAAAATCCGAATCCGATTCGAATCCGTATCCAAAAAATCAGAAATATCCGATATTCGAAGATCCGGAGTGCGGATATGGATATCAGTCTATCCGATCCGAAAAATATCCGTATTCGACATATATTATAAAAAAATATATATATTTGTATTATATATTGCCCATATTGTTATCTTGTATGATTAATCATAATGATAATATATTATAATACTATTAAATTTTTAATGTATGATATCTAAAGGAGATAATAAGCCTTAAAATCTTAATTTTAATTTTAATGTCTCTTTAAACTATCACTCGATTATTCAAATTAATGTTAATATTCAAACACGTCAATTATTTGAAAAATATCCGTATCCGATCTGTATCTGAAGGGATCCGAATCCAAAAATTAATATCCGTATTCAAATCCAAAAATTAAGATATAGATATTGACATATCCGATTCGTATCCGTCCTATTGATAGACTTATCCACGTCTCGCTTTTAAGAAGCGGACCAAATTATATCATCGGATAGCAGGTCCAAACGGTGTATTAATTGCCAGCAAACATTCATTCAGCATTTTAGAGTTTATTATGAGGTCTTCATTTTGCTGTGAACTGGATTTTGTACGGTTCAGATTCTCCTATCGGTTCCATCGGACGGCAAACTAGATCAGTCTAATATCACTCTCGTGTTTATTTCAAGTTTTTGTGTTACAGTAGAGCATCTCCAGTGCTCTCAGAGTTGGAGGTTACTGAGTTATATTTAAAGAGGATATAAAAAAAAAATGGTTTCAATGAGTTCCCTATATTTAACATTTTCAGATGAAGAAAGTCTCACTACATTTAAGAATGAAATTTGACTCTTAAATGCATGGTCCCACATCACATTTTATAAATTAAATAATTCCAATTGCTTTTTCTTCTCAGGCTCTGCTCGGCTCGGTTGCGAGCTTCATTTGATCATTTTGTGTTGAAGTTCGATTCGTTGGATTAGTGAAAAGCTCCGTTGAAGCTCGACTCAACTCGTTTATTAAACAAGCCAAGCTAAAGCTCGAATCAAGTCTCAGCTCGGGCTCGTTTAGCTAAAAAAAAACCTTGTTTAGCATTTGAAAAATCACATTTCACAAATCACAACACCTTATACATATGAAAGTAACATAAGCTTGGGCTAGGGCTCGGCTCATTTATAAACCGAATTTTAAAAATTATTCAAGATTGGCTAATTTGTCTAATCGAACGAGTCTGAACGAACTTTAACCGAGTCAAGCCCAAACTGCTCGGCTCGTTTATCAGTCCTACTCACAGTGAATTTTTTTTACCAACATTAAATAAAGACTCTCAATAGTCCACACATTACGCTTTATTAATAAAAAATTACGTAGGAAGTCATTGATGGAGAAAGGTTAGAGAATACACTCTTTAAATGGACTCATATATTGTGTTTTTAGTCAGGATCAACACAATGAAATATTTGTTGAATATTCTTTAGTGTCAGGGGTTTTTTAAATTTATATATATGTTTTGATTGGGTTATATGAATTTTTTTAAAAAAAAAACTAAGAGGTTATATTGATTTCAAACAGTTTACCACATGTTATTTAGATTTTTTTTTTTTGAACAGTACGAATTCTTTTGTTCAATTAAAGGGCTGTCGCTAACCAAACAAGCCTTTGGGAAATTATTATCCTCCTTTATTTCGATCTACGAGGTGGTGGTATCCCGAGGCCAACCGAAAGGAGAATAAATGTTGAAGATGGTATAATAAGGATGAAAAAATTTTAAAAAAATTGTATGCAAGGAATAATTAGTTATAATTATATTAGATTATATGGGTCCGTTTAGATAGAGATATATGTTATTCTGGGTTTATATATATTATAAGAATGGTTGACTTTATCAGTAGAATAAGTGATTTTTTGTTTGATTGTGGTTTCAATCATTCTCATTGAAAAACATAATAATAAGGATTGAAATGTTTGGTTAACGAAGAATAAAATATGAATAAGATATAAAAAATTGATTTAACATGGTGTCGGGCCCCATTGATATATTCTAAAAATTGTTGACTTTATCAATAGAACAAGTGATTTTTTATTTAGTTGTGGTTTCAATCATTCTCGTTAGAAAACGTAATAATAAGGGTTGAAATGTTTGGTTAATAAACAATAAAATATGAATAAGATATAAAAAATTGATTTGACATGGTGACGAGCCCCATTGGTATATAAAAAGTGATGACATGTGATTTGATGGGGACTTGGAATATACCAACTTATTCTCATATAATTCTGTATAGCTATACCATTTTATACCACCCACCCAAACAACTTTTTAATTTTTATTTCCCTTTATCCCTCATATTCCACCATTTATTACCCCATCCAAATGGGCCCTATATATTGTTATATTCCATTATAAATCACATGTGATCAACCAAACAACATAAATTTGACTTATAATACCTCTGACTATAAGAGGTGGTGATAAATAATTTTGACATGTAGGTTCTCTTATACCAATATAATAAATTGGATGGAATAACACAATTTTTGAGAATTTACCCAAACAAAATATAATATACACACAAAGAATATATTATTTTTATTTTTAGTGTCATTCAAGAAAACTACAATTAGTTAATCCACACCCACATAATAATCTTTAAAGTTGCAAATGAAAAACAAATCCCTATTAAAAAATGGAATTATGAAAATAAATGGAGATAAATGCATCACAAGCGATGGATGAGAGCAGTTAATACAGGCCATGAATGTACTAGATCGGTTTACATGTGATGATGGACCCCCATCCAACTCCATCACTCTCTATTAAATCCCACCACCTCCCAATACAACTAGATTTATTTGATTTGATTGTCACACTTCACAACCTCCCCCATTTATGTCCTGCACATGTTTTCCCCCCTGCGATTGCATCTGTCTCTTAGAATGGATAATTTTGACTATCTCAAGATAACTTACAGTAAAAACAAAATTATCAAACCATCTTTTCACAGATTGAATGATTCCAGGATTCGAGTTTTATTCACGATGATAAGATAATATTTAACAAAACTAAAAAACAACAATTAATGTATCAATAAAGAAGATATGACAGTAGCAACATGAATACTTATTAATCAATCACACCACACATTCTCTCTAAGAATTGAAGAATTTTAGTTTAATACATCATTAGCCCCCCCCAAAAAAAAACAAACATGGAAAGATAAACCAATATGCCTCTGATTAAGATACTTAGAAGATCGCTGCAACGGCAAAGGTGCATAAACAGATGAGGAGGTTGAGAGCGGAGAATTCGAATCTCGAGACGCCGTGGTTGCTCTTTGGCGGGGATGCGGTAGTTGCCATGCCTCCAGGTCCAACAGATGGTGATGATCCTACAGGAGCAGCACCTGGAAACAAGTTTTGTTGAATCACATTAAGAGGGGAAAAAAAGAAGAGATTGAACAAGTTTTTGTGGCCATTGAATTAGATGAATTATAGAGGGTCCACTAACAATGTTACTGTTATTAATCATTTACCTGCAGGTGATGGTGGCATAACTGGAGACATTTGTGGACTGGGAACCGGATACCCAAAAACTGCTCATAAATAAAAGAACAAAACAATCAAAACAAAGAAACATTAGTTGAAATTAAGCAAATTTGATGGTTCTTCTACAATTACAAGAGTATCAAATTCAGTTTGATATTCTTTTCAAAAAATCTAGTTCTAGTAGATTCCGTGAAAAGAGAAATTTGATCTATAATGCTTAAGAACGAACACTAAAATAGAAAATTTCAAACACAATTTTCCTAATTATTCCTGTACAGTGAGAATGAATGCTAAAGAACTCTTGATTTCTACCACATGATATGCATATAATGCTTGGAATCTCATATTATACCAAAATCTAGAGCTACATAAATGGAATCTCTTGAATGTCAAATCCTGTTAGCATTATCGTCAATTCGCAATAAGAGACTGCTATATTGCAAGATATCACAATCTCATATGCCATACATATAAAGTTGTTACATGCCAATCTTTTGTAGGAATTCAACCCATCTAGATCCCATTTTGTACCACTATAAGTGACAATTTGTCTTTTAAGGATCGGTTTGATAATTCTAGTCTTTTTTAGCACCAGGATAGACAGATCAACAAACACACAAACATAAATTAATAGTAAGATCATCATAGTATACTGACCCGAGCAGAGGCTGATGGGCGGGGTGTCAACGCGACACGCGGTGGGGAGTGCGAGCGCCTTGGTGCGGTCGATCTGCAGCCCGAACGCCTCGCCGCTCGAGAGGAGCTGGCAGAGGCACTGCGGCGTGTTGGCGACCAGCCCGGCCAGGCCCGGGCAGCACCCCTTCTCGGGCCGGGTCAGGTTGCTCCCCTCCTCGACGTAAGTCAGGCACGAACTCAGGTTCACAAGCGCGTCCGTGCAGTCCAAGCCCGGGGCCGGGGCCGCCGCCGGCCCGTCCTGGGCTAAGGCGCCGATGGTGGACACCGCGAGGAGCACGAAAGCGACGGCCAAGATTGGAATTCGTGTTTGGAAGGCCATTATGTGTGTGATTTTTTGAGCGTGCAAAGATGGCAATGTGGATGGTGATGTATATATAGTGCGCGCGCGCGCGCGCAACTGTGTGGGAGTGTGAAAGGTGGGAGGAAATGCGAGCTCAACCACCTAGATGTGTGACTCGAATGTGTGAATTACTAAAATGACCTCGTGTGTGTGTTGTTTTTTTTTTAAAAAAAAAAAATTCTAAATAACTCTCCGTAGATTGTATGAAGTCCATGTAACCTCTTAACTTTTTATAAAGTCTATATAATCCTCTGAAAATATCTATGTAAATCTAAATAGTCATATAAATTAAATTTCTATTAATAGATGAAGAATATTTTACGAATGTTCTGTTTTGTTAAACTTGACTGAAAATACAGTCTATCAGATACCTCCTATAATTTGTTAGAAATGCAGAAAACTTTCTATACATGATAATTTTATTCATTCGGGTAAATATAAAATCCTATCTGGATGGATAAAATCGTTATTTATAGATAAATTTTTTTATTTTTAACACATTGTAAAGGGGTTTTGGTATATTATGTTTTTAACTAAGATTAACCAGATAGAATATTCGTATAATAATCATAATATGTCAATATAAATTTAATTCAATAGACTATTTAATTTTCACGTGTGTTTTTAAGAATTTATATAAACTTTATGAAAAATCAGTCGGTTATATAGATTTATGACATTTTACCTGAGGTTATTTGGATTTTTTTTTTTTTTTGTGTGTGGAAAAGTTTAATTAAGGTCTTATGAGGGTTGGTTTTGGAATTTTGAGATGGTAGCATTAAATGGTTAGTGATTTACACAACAAGAAACTGGCGGCTCGTATTGTCCACTTTTGGCTGTGGGAAAAGAAGAAAAACGAGAGATTAATAAAGTTGGGGTTGCAATTTTATATGTGATCCATTTTGCTTTCCGATTTTTTTTTCATGAAAATCATCCATTTCATCCGAGCGTGTAATCATGTCTTTAGCCTTCAATCGTTTTAAAAAAATTTATAAAATATAATTTTAGTCTAATAAGTGTTTGCTATAATAAATAAATAGGGTTTTTTGTTTTCAAATTTCCATAAATCATAGGATTTAGTGATTAATCTCTCATTTATTTATATTTTGATTTTAGTTTCCAGATTTAAGGAATATGTTTTTTTTTCATTTCTGGGAGGGATCTATTATTAAATTATTTAGTTTTCTTTTTAGATTTGGGAGGGACTAAAAAAGAACATATCCTTTAAATCTATGGACTACAACAAAAATATGAAGAAGTGAGAGATCGATCACTAAATCCTATGGTTTATAGGAACTTAAAAATAAAAATAAAAAACCTTGAAAAATATATTCAGATAAATCAATACAATTTTTTTTCATGAAAATTTATTTTTTAATTTTTCATTAATTGCATTAGATGTTGTATAACAAGTCTTTTTTCATACGACGAAGGGCTATACAATTTCACGACTGTCAGATGTAGTAAATCTGTCAACAAAGATTAGAATTCAGAATCCATGGAGTGGTGGATGGTGCCTAAGAAATGATTATCCTAGTTACAACATGATTCTATGTATACCCCCATAAACGTATGTGCTAGAATATAACTTGGACACATCATGCTAGTGCAACAAAGTGAACAAGTGATATTTGGCAATATAGAATTGCATACTCTGTCTGGTTGATTCAATTTCAATGAAGAATTTATGTGCATCACGTTGTGGGCACAATTATGTTACACATTTGTAGATTTGGAAAGTTGGAATGAATAGATGATCATATGTGTGCAGTGATGCCCAGAAAAAGAAGGGGTTAATGATTCACCGCAGATACTCTTTTTATAATATCTTTAAGAATAACAGATCACATGTGTAGTGTGTGTGTATGCGTACATAAAAGGGTCAGCACTCAGCAGCCAGAGGACACAGCCTGTGACATGATTTTAAAGGGCCACTGTGGAACTTTGGTCCTTGTATATTCCTTGATGTCCTTTGAAAGAAGGGAATGTGGAGGAATGTTAATTAGGGTTCCTTTCACTTTTGAATTGTTTTTAATATATATGTTTGTTTAATAAAAATATGTTTTTTTTGTAAAAAAATAAAATATATATTCCCTCATATACATTACTTTAACATATTTATACTATGTTGGAGAGCATAAATGATTACAAAGATAACTAAGTGTATCAATGTTTTTTAAACAGTGAGTATGTGAGTTCAAATCCAATCAAAACTAGATCAGTCAACGGTGTTGATCGATAGCCAATTGAAGACTGACATTTGAAAACTTCTTTGAATAAGAGATGACTCGTGAGTGGTTTAGTTTGATTCAAATGAATGGTGACATCAAAATTTTAGGAATGACTTAGTTTAATTCATGAATGTTTTAGTTCGATTTATGAGTTGTTCATTTTAAATTATAAATTATTGAGTTCAATGAAAAGATTTCATTTTGATATCACATATCACAGTGTTTAGTTCGGGTTGTTCAGTTTGATTCATATAGTTATTATATTCACTCCGTTAATTCAATGGTGAAAGCCTGAGGTGGATTGATGTGGAATACCATGAAATGAACCATATCTATTCCTCCACTTTGGTTAAAATTTTCATTGCGTGATTGGTTAGCTTCATCATTAATGCGAGTCACAATGAATATGAACACCTCCAATTTGCATACCCTGTATGGGTTGATTCGACTTCAATGGAGAATTTATAGGCATCACATGATAGGTAGGCTCACTTTTCTTTTTAAGATTCTGGAAAGAACAGATGATCAAAAACAATATCTCAATGTGATCAATACCAGAAAGAGAAAATGCTACTGGTCCACTGCTGGCACTCTTTGGATTATGAGAGCGTCTTTAGAATTTCGATCACATGTGTGGACTGGAAAAAAGAAATTGTTAAAACAAACATTAGATCTTATGAAATTACTAATAGATTTAAAGATGTAAAATTTTGAGGAGCAAGGATATCAAAGTTCAAAAGATCAGTAAAATAGAGATAAAAAGGGGATTGTTATTAGTGTGGAGAGACACACTGAATATATTTTTCTATCAGTTCTTATCAGTCCATAATGAAAGACTGACTTATCATTAAAAATATCACAAAACTCAAATGTTAAATATGTCAGGTAACACATGTCAGTTATCCACTAAAAACTGACAAGAATTGATGGATCCCATCTCCACTTCATCACACTTTTTAAAATACATCCAACATATCAAAAGTTAGAAAACGTGGTCCAACTGGGAGGCATTCTATTTCATCCAGCCCACCATTCAATTATTGTTTTGTCCCAAATTGATCCATTCTTGAACCAAGCAGATGTGTCACAGCCTTACAGGTAGCAATTCATCAAATTGTAATAACTGTTTCTTTGTTCAATTTTATGCATCACATTAAATTTTGGTTCCAGTTGGAGTCATCATATCCAACTACCTAAAGTATTTGTTAGGTTTATAATGATATTAGGAGAGCATGTTGGTTGATATATGTTTATATGAATGCACATAAACAATGAATACACATCCATGTGAGTATATAAAACGTGTATATGTACATCAATGGATATACTATTATATACATTACACGAATGCGTTTATAAAAAAAAAAAAAATTCTTATGCTAAATAAGAAAAACTTGTGGACCGTACATGGTGACAATTTATATACCTTGATAGCTATGCAACAAGATGTATAACTCGTAGAAATTTTTCACATATTTCATTCAATAGATTCATGCAATATATCATAAGAAATATATGTGTACATCTCATTAGATGCGGTTTAATATTTAAAACGATCATGAAATATACGTGAAACCACCTCACGGACCGTTCTTAACTTTTTTTTTTTTTTAATTCGTCACTGAATTTGCTTTTTCTAAATGTGAAACTTAGTGTTCATTTGGATGGACATTTAACCCACGTTAGCATGTGATCCCGTTCCGATCGCGTACACAAACAATCCCCCCTCCCCTCGCATCGATAACTCACAAAGACTTTGTTGTTTATATATTTTTGTCCGTACCGTCGACACCACAAAACAACGATACCTCCACCACAGAGGTCCCTCCCTCCCAAACGTGGATGCCCCCACCTCTCCTCCGCCATACGGACTCTTTAGGTAATTTCATGTTTTGGGACTTAATAGTTTATAAATCCACTCTCACATATAATAAAACATGCACGTTCAACACACTGAGTTTTGTTACAAATTCATGCATTCGTCAGTCTCTGCGTCAGTCTTTGTACTTACCCTCACTGATTCCAACTAATGTGATTTAAAAAAAAGCAGTTACTCCAACTTTAAAGGCTAAAATTATATATATATATATTATATGATTGCCCACAAGGTGGAAAAATCAAATCAACACACGGAAAATCAAGGAGCATCAAATCCATTTTTTATTGAAACCAAAAAAAATCCATTTTTTTTTTATTTTTATGTACTACTGTTGTCCCCAATTTGAGATTCTCCACTCCATCGTATCTTAAAACAGTCAAAATTTCAAAATAAAGATTTGGCCTTCCTTTCCTTTAAAAAAAAAAAAAAAAATCCATGGATCCCAAACTTCACCCAACCCAATTGTATACCGGCAGGTGCGCGGTGGTCACCGGAGCCAACAAAGGCATCGGCCTCGAGATCGTCCGGCGACTCGCCGGAGAAGAAGGCATGACAGTCGTTCTGACGGCCAGAGACATTAAGAGGGGTCGCGAAGCCGTCGCTTCTCTCAACGATTTGGGTCTCCACAACGTGGTGTTTCACAGACTGGACGTTCGAGAACCGTCGCACATGGAAGCCATCGCCGGATTCATCGGTGATCGGTTCGGAAAACTCGACATCCTGGTAATCCAAACAATCCCAATTTTACAAAAACTTGTACAACATGTTATGATCATAGTGCAAAGTTCATGTACCACAGATATTGAACATGGAAGTAAATAAACTGTTTTCTAGATGTATTATTAAGCCTATCAAAATACTTTAATATTCAAATCATGAATTTTTCGGATTTAGTTATCTTTTTTGATATTTTACATTTTCAAATATGGACATCAGTGATCAAGAAAAACATATGTACTAGGTATATTTATAAGAGTTAAATTTGGCAATTCAACTTCTGTTTAGCCGGTTAAATTTGCCAAAACTGTGACATACCCAGAACTTCTGGGCTTTAAAAATTTGAAGAACATTATGACTATGGTTATGATGGACAAACGTTTGTTGCAGGTGAACAATGCGGGCGTGTCGGGAGTTTGGGTCGACGTCGAGGGCCTTAAGGTGCTCAACATCGATCCTGAATCATGGGTATGTCACAGTTTTGCCTTTTCAATTCAAAAGTTGTGTATGATTTGTGATGGAAAATATGAAACTAAAGTCCGGATGGATGCAATGCAGCTATCCGGTAAGGCGACCGACTACGTGAAAGGCGTCATTCGACAGAGCTACCAGGATGCGAAGCAATGCCTCGACACGAACTTCTATGGCTGCCGGAGAGTGACCGAGGCGCTCCTGCCCCTCCTCAAGCTCTCGCCTTCGGCGAGAATTGTCAATGTGTCCTCCCTCCGGTCGGAACTCAAGGTGAGAAGTGAGAACAACCCATGCTTGTATTATGGTCTTTATCAGAAACAATTTGTGCCCCTGTTTAGATGGAGGTATAAGGCGGGTATAAAACAGAATAAGCATGGATATGGGGAAGAACATGTTTGTTTAAGGGGTATAAACTGGTATAGCAATGCCAGTATAAGCAGATATAAACGAGTATAACAATTCCAAAATCCATCTGGTGTAGGCTTATACCACCTTATACATGCCTCTAAATGCCATATAAACCACTTATCCTTCATTTATTCTTAATCTATTCTAAGTGAAACAAAAATATTATATCACACTTTTCAAAGAGAATAACTGAAAACACAAGCAAACAGAAAATCTCTTATTCCTATGGAATTGCTATCTCAATTCCTCCATCCAAACAGGTTATAGTATATATTTCACTTTTTTTGTGAAAATACATATTAGACTACCCGTGAGACTGTTCCTAATATTATCCTTTGGAATGTGATGTAGAGGATCCCAAACAAGGGCATAAGACGCGAATTCGGGGACCTGGAGGGACTCGATGAGGCGAAAATTGACTCACTACTTGGGAGGTTCTTGAAGGACTTGGAGGAGGGGGAGCTGGAGAAAGCCGGATGGCCACAAATGCTGCCTGCCTACAGCATGTCAAAGGTGGCGCTGAACACGTACACGAGGGTCCTCGCGAGGAGGCACCCAGGGATGCGCATCAATTGCGTGCACCCGGGGTACGTCGACACAGACATCAACTGGCACAATGGGGTCTTGACCGTCGAAGAGGGGGCCAGAGGACCGGTCATGTTGTCTTTATTGTCTGATGATGGTCCCTCTGGGAAGTACTTTGATCAAACAGTTGTGTCTGAGTTTTAGAAGGGTTGAAATAGAGTGTTTGTTCTCTATGTGGAACTGAAAGCATTCCAGATTCTGTTTCCAGGATGAACTTGGCAATCTTTTCTGATTTTTATTTTTGTCACAAGGAATCCAAAAGTTTAGATGGTTTGGTTTTACAATTGTTACAAGGGAAAACACCCAAAACAAATCTTTTAGCTCCCCGTTTGAATAGCGACATAAGTAGGGAATAGAGTGAGGTAGGGATGAACAAGGCCAAAAACCTATTTATTTGCAATAAACAAGCGAATATAACCACACCAGAATTAGTGGTAATACACTGGTATTGGTGTCTCAAAACCCCTCTAGAATTGAGTTATTCCACCCAATTTATTTCACTAGTATAAGATCATCTCTCCAATCATTAATCCATACACATACCCAATCAACAAAAACTTAATTTTTACCTAAATCCAATAAAAATCTACTGAACTAAATCCAAGTTTAAAAGATTTTTTGAAAATTTTTCCTTGACATAAAGCATGGAAATGAACCATTCATAACAGTTCACTAAACCTGAATAAATAAACATGGTCCAGTTTTTTCTTTTCTTTTTAAGGGGAATAATTGTAGGATTCATCTGACGGTTAATGATCTCTCAGATTACATGCACTGAATGGCAATTTCAAAATATTAAAATCAGGCAACTCTGCCTTGAAATAATTTATTGCCACACTTGCTCTGAACCAAAAAATAAATCCTGAATTCAAAAGGCCTGATTTCTTCAATGCCCACCAAAATTGTGGCATCCATTGGTCTTGAAAAGGCTTCTTTCCCGGATGTTATAAATAAAACTCAAACACTACAAAAAAAACTTAGGAAAACCTCTTTGTCTCTGTTACCATCTTTTTTGCCTTTTCACCTTACTGCAATAAAAGGAATAACTCCCACTCAGTCTTCAGAGAAGGCGATTTGGAAGCTTATCTTCTACTCTCCTACCGTCATCCCGAATCCAAATTTGTAGTCTTTCTTCGAGTGATCAATCTGCATACGCACATAGCGGTGAATGGGATCTCCAGGTCGAATGTGGTAAATGAAAGCAGCAGAAGGGGCAAAAAATTTATTTTGATCAGTTCACTTGTTTTAACCACCATGAAGTAGGCTTTTCCAAATTTATTTTTAAGTAATGAAAACATGGAACCATCATTAAAAGGCATCATTCTTACCTCCGCAGAAAGAATGAAATTAAAACCCATATTTAATCGCTCTTCAAGAAAAGCACCCACGCAGCCATTTGAATCAATCTTCCCCCTTAGACGACACTACATAGAACCAGAGATAAATATATGAGAACTTGGAAGATAAATTTTAGAAATTTCTATGCAATCAGAGCCTGGACAATCTAGATCCTTCGATCTACAAATGCAGTAAATATCTGCAGTTGTGACTAAAAAGGGACCAAAATATGGCCAAGGGAATGAGCATGGTAGCATGACAGGAAAAAACAAATATTTATTCCTGTTTTCAAAAATGTAATTCTATTAGATCATATGAGAAGGAACCAGAACATGCCCCACCAGTAAAACTGTTGTGGTATTTCTTCATGATATATCAATAGGTTGGAGCGACATGACACCAGCTTATTGGACACAATGAAATGTGATTGTTAATGCAGTAAAAAAGTTCAGGGTTTTTCTAAGAAAGAGAACGATAAGAACTTCATATGACATAAAATGATGCCCCTCAAACAAAAGTGGAGACGAGGGATCTCCCAAAAAAGAAGAAAGTACAAAAAGGAAAGGATGCAAAAAAGCTTAAAAACAACAAAGAGAAGAAAGGGGGAATAAAGATCAGAACCCCCTAAATGAAAGTAATGAGGACCTTCTCAAGATCAATACTTGGTTCCATGCCCTTTACTAACAATCAAGGAGTAATTAAGATCAAAACCCCTACGAGATCGAGTAATTAATTAACTTAATAATTTTTAGTAACAAATATGAAGAAGAAACAGTGGTTGCTTTCGAATGTCCAATCTAATATTAAATTTCTGAACATCTATCCTTGTGGGTGGCCATTTGCTGCACTAACAATGATTTGTAATGCTCAAAATAGAAAGGATAGCCAGTGTTCCTGTGAAATGATATTTAAATCAATTAGACATGAAAGAAAAAATAACAATAATTAGACATAAATCACTAATTCTAGAAAAATTCTTGAAGGTACATAGAACATATCACAACCAGTAATACATGCAACGATGGAGGAGCTCGGACAAGAATTTACCATAAAGTAGGTCTGAATGGGGTCATGCTAATTTACATGCAATACTGAACTAAATCAGAATTTATATATTTTTCTATTTTCTATTGAGATAAGATGACACAGAAAGATAGAAGTACCTGTCTAAGTAAGTAATCGTATCCAAAACTTGCGGTTACATCTCTTGTAATGTGATTGTACATAAAATCGGATGCTAAAGAAACCTGCATGCTGGACGTCAACAACACGCGACTAGGCAAAGAGCAAGCAGGTAGAATTGACTATTTTTTGGAATTGTATAACTTATTACCTTCTCGGATACCTTCTGCACATAGCTCAGAGCCACTATTCCAGTGCTAGCAACTTGCCCTGTTGCAACCTGCAGGAGCAAAAAAATGTCAGAACTTTGGCGTTAACCAAACACCAAAGTATTGATAATGCACCCAGCATATTCTCTGATTAAACTGAAAAGTGTATAGAAAGTTGCAATTATCAGTTTCTTAATATCCATATCATAAAGTTTGAATCATCTAGATATTTAAAAACTTCACAGATTTACACTCTCTTCTGGATGAATGCATCTCAAGGAGAACTCAATTTTCAATTATTAAAAGGAACTAAATGTGAAACAAATCCAAAGTATTGATATTAATCAGCATGATTCTAGCCAACAAGATATGCAACATACAGCTCAACATATTAATCAACAGTGAAACCTTATCCCAAAATCAATATGCTGAGATTCTGAGTCAACTGCAATTGCTTCTTGATAACACACTTTGCATGACAATATAAAGGTATACCTCAAGATTCAGTCCTTATTCTAGAGAAGGTAGTAACAACCCTACCACCAGAATTTAATTATTAATAATTTAGGATACAGTTCAAGATAACGTATGAAAAGAGGGGTCAAAATAGTAGATGAACCTTCTACTATCTAATTGCCCATCAGAATAAAAAGGACACTTAATAACTAAGAGGAAAACAACCGGCACCAAAATAAACAAATCAACTAACAAAAATAACCCAAACCAGAAGCAAACACAACCAGAATCAGGATTACTTCAGAATTAGCAATCTGCCATTTTCCAGACTCACAGAGTGAGCTCTCACGCAATAAAGTACCCAGTCCTTGATGAAATGGATTGTGCTCTCCCAAATATTTACAAAGTATGGGGTGCTTGAAGACCACCTCATATTTTGTCATCCACAATCATAGTCCTTTTTTAAAGATAATTAGGATTTGTTTTAAAACTCAAAAAAAAGGAATCACAACTCGTAAGGTTGGACATGATGAAAATTTAAATACCATCTTATCTGTGTTGTATCGTGTAGCGAAACCAATGCCAGACTTCCGCTGATGGCCGAGCCAGAACAATTCACTGCCCAAGGATAAATTTGGGGTAACGCTCTGCAAAGTAAAAAGTTTAGAAGAGAAAACGTTACCATACATTTTCCATTTAACAGAGTTAAACATCAATAGTAGGACAACAGAAGTAGGGAATACGCAACAGGAATGACATGGAATCTCTCAAAGATCACAAGGTATATGCCATTTACCAGGACAAGACATCTACATTCTTAGATATAATCAGTATAATGAAAATAATTTTCATGTATCCTAGTGCCCAAGCCGTTCTACATCCTAGTGGTTAAAGTATTTATAAAACAAACCAAATGAAGTAACAAGCAAATGTATTCCAAAAATCCTCAGTTCTAAGCCAGCTTACCCATCAAAATTATGCAGACGCACACACAAAAAAAGAGACGGATTCTTCAAGACTGTGGTGTCCTATTCAATCAGATATTCAACCAAAAAATACATTCATTGGAAACTCTTGAAGATTCTTGAACCAGGAAATAATCAAGAAGTTCTTGACACTATATAGACTGTGTCTCTCTAGTGTTTGTAAACTATTTGCAGGTCTAGGGTACAACCATGTCTTCAAATAATATAGAACAAATTATTTTAAGTACATAAGCTGATGATTCAACAGCAAAATTGTTTTGTTTCAGATTGTTAGATCATTAATGAACACAACACAATTTGGCAACAATTCATTAACTCTTGCATGTTTTAGCCTACAAATAATATTTTCCAGGACAAGAGAATGTAGAACCTTATAAACACACAACCAAAATTATGTAACAAAGATGCTACAGATGTCTTTAAAAAAATCCCGTATCAAGCATTTGTGTAGGGTTTCCTGCAGATTTGCACAGGGAAGGAGTCAATTTGTAATGTCAGGAGTCCTATATGATTTGTTTATTATATAATTATCCCAAGTAAAAACATACAAAAAATTGCCAAACATTACAACAAAGCTCAGACACCATGCATAAGAGCCAAATGGTGTCACACCCATGGCTGTGTTACAATTCATCCTGACAAACATCGCCAATCAATTAAAAGTGCACGACCATTCAAAGAACGTGAAAAGTAATGTAGAATCAAAACAAGAGAATGTCTTTACAACAATAAATATGCAGGATAGAGAATTACGACCACGAAAATGGGACAGAAAAAACATATGCAACCTGAGAAAAGTTATAAAAGAAGTGTATTGCTTTCAAAAACACTAACAGACATCAGACAACTGTAATTGTGAGCATGGAACAAAAGGAGTACGCATCAGTCATCACATAAGCAGAATGTAAAGACTAATCACATAGGAGAAGGAAAAACTGTCCAAAATATGTGTTACACCACCCTGCACGATGAGTGGAACGATGTATTTAACAACATGGAAGGTATGTACAACTAAACATGGAAGGCAGACATCAACTGTGGCTCAGAAGGTTGTAGCACAAATTCACATGCAAGCAGCTCAAAGCTCTTGGATAACAAAAAATGCAGATACACAAATCATGGATTATAGATGGATCAAACAAATTACCTGTATATAATTGGCACCATAAAATGCATTATTTCCAAACTGGAACTGTGTCCTGTAGTCCTTACCCTGTACGACAAGTAATTCAATTTAAGAATATTGCAAAACCTCAATTCTAGAAGGAAATTAATATCTCCTACAAGTAATAATTTAAAGGATATTGTATCATGCTTGTTCTCTGGAGATCATGATAAGTTTTCTCAAGGAAGCATTATTTTTCTTATTCTGAAAAAAATGAGAAGTTACAACAAAACAGACATCCTCAAACTGGAGATTGCATGTTTGGTTTCTCAATGACACCAGTAGGCCGCCAAAGATAAAATACTATGTTGATAAATTACATTTCACTGAATGATATAACATCAAAGAACACCAGGCAGCAAGTAAATGGTGTTTATCATGCATCTAGAATTACACAGAGATATGTGATAGTAATAATTTTGACAATCTAAAGCATAACCAAGCACACAATGACATAAAGAGAGAACTGACCTTGTAATCAAAATTGAACATTCCCTGAGAGTAGTGCGGCTCATTAGTAAGCTGAAACACGAAATCATTGATCAATCAATGAATGAGTTTGTATCATAAATACAAGACATGAATGAAAATCTTCACGGCCAAGATACCTGGGCATTGATCTTCATGCTAAGGTTGTCAGTCAAATCACACTTAACTCGTGCATTAAGCCTACCATCTGTCAGTACTCTCCCAACCAGCATCAACTGGATAAAAACAGATCATTGGAATCACACATCACCCATAGAACAGATATCCATTAAAAACCCTTAAAGAAGCTAATGAACATGAACACATCTTCACACCTTCTTATCGATACAGTTATCAACTGAATAAAAACACATCATTGTAATCACATATCACCCATAGAACAGATAACCGTTAAAGACCCTTAAAGAAGCTAATGAACATGAACACATCTTCACACCTTCGGATCGATAAAGTTTGCTCCAAACTCATAGTGTGCTGTGGGGACCTTGATCGTGTCACTGGACTGTGACGGGACCTCCATTGATCCCATAAACATGCTGCAAATCAATAGTTAGATCACAATTCATGGAAATGTTAACGTAAAAACACTGTCTTCATACCTGTGGCTCATTGAAAATTTTTGGTTTAGACTCTTCGTGAAATCAAATCGCATTCCTTCGAAAAACTCCGGCTTTAACGACACTGTAAATTTTTCATAAAATATATATATAAAAAAACATGTCAAAGAAGGATTTTTTAACCTAATCAAAGGCGATAGGGACCGATCGAAAAACTCACTGAGGGCCTCCCTTTGGATCTCCTCGTAACTGACCGGGCACGGGAGATTCATGTAGTCGACCTTCTTCTTTGCGGCCTCCGCCGGGAGATTCGGGGGGAGGAGAGTGGCGAGTCCGACGGGCGCCGCTGCCAGAGGAGACGAAAGGGGAGAGGAGGGAGGGGCGGCGGAGGCATGTTTGACGGAAGATCCCATCGGATTGGAGGGGATCTGGGGAGAAGAGGATCCGATCCTCTCTTCGGTGGATGGTGATACGGACGGAGAGAGGGGGAAGGAGTGGAGGCGGAAATGAAAAAAAATGAGGGTTTTGAAAGGGTTTTCTTTTTCTACACACTCTAAAATCAGGACTGGCTTCACCTAGTGTTCGCCCGTGTGGAGGGTCCAGTGGCAAGCTACACACGTGTGTGTTTTAGTTGATTTATTTATTTTGAAAAGAAAAAAAAAATTATATTTCAATGTTATTTATACGTGAATTATAATTTCTACATTACTTTTAAAAAAAAGCGGCGCTTGATAACAAATTTCAAAAAAAAAAAGATTCAGTATAAAAGTGGTTTTTAATAAAGCATGTTTTGGTTAGATTTTTGAATTTTTGTGTTCATGACACGTTTGAATCAATTATGATTCATATTAAAACAGAATAATTAAAAGTTATATAATATCTTACACGTGTAATGATAAGACATTTTATCATGTTCCATACTTCTCTTGAGGGTTGTTGTCTTGTGAACAATTTTTTTTTTTAAGACGAGGTAAACCTTGCCATTGGACACATGTTAGCCCAAACTTTTCAAGAGGGGTTTCTCATTTACCCCTTCTCACTGCCATCCCGGTTATAAAGAACTTCAGAAAGAAAAAATAACTCTTCATGATTTTTATATCATAGTACCATTTGTTATACTACAAAGTCCAAATCCAAAGCCTTCCAAATCAAAAACACAAACAACAAATATAAGCCACGCAATACCACTCACCGCTCTTTGCCAACCCCGGAAAACCACTGGTCCTCACGTCGGCCACCATGTACGAGCAGTTATCATTGGCCGGAGACAGCCCGGGGTTCATATGAGATCAATTCCAACATTTGTTGTTCATTGGATGAGTCAAAATGATAGCCCAAAATACTACTGGTGGACTACCACCCACACAACCAAAATCTTTTCTTCTCAAAACATAAATCCAAATATACATGAGTCACTTGAATAAATCCTGGATGTCTACCATATCGGCCAAGACGCCCGCCGCCGTGGTGTCATTGCCTGCTCCAGCTCCTTGAATCACCAAGGGAGAGTCTTTGTAGCACCTGCTGTATATTTCAACCTACAAATACCACATATGAACTTCAGCATAAAAAAAAATTCCAAAACCACATTGCCATAGTAGGCATCTGATGAAATGTATCAATGTTTCATAGGAGGAAAGCTAGAACGAAACGTGACATCTGTTCTATGGATGCAAATAAACTGCCCCACCGGTGATGGAACTCATGCAGGACATGCAGAACCCCTCTTAAATAGGTTGAATATAGGAGATGATCTTTAAAGTGCCTTGGTTATTCCCATGAATGATAGGAACAAAGGGTCTTCAGTATATAAAAGCATGAATCTAGGGAATTATTCCTATCAATATATTCAAGCAATAACAGTACTGCACGCAAAAAAATTTCCCACAAGGGCCTTATTTCTTTGAAGAATGTTAATATGGATTTAAAGATTTCAAAATATTTTTTAAAAAAAAGGACAGAGAGACAGTGTAGCATACCACATTGTCACTTCCTCTTAATCTCCCCAAGGGAGAATCTTTGGGAAGTTCCTGTAGCCCAACCTGGCACCTGCCAAATGGGAAAAAAATTAGTCGCTACTTTACAAAAGAACAACATTTTAGAAACCATATGAGAAAGTACATCCAGCAGAATAAAAATAGAAATGAAGAATGAATTCATGAGACATGTAATACCCAAGTTCCATAGCTTTGCGTTCGCTATCCCGATCATGATTTTCATACCCCCAGAGGTAAAGGAAAGGTCCTTCCCTTTTGGACCGGTTGTGGGCGAGGAGGGATTCGAACCCCCGACACCGTGGTTCGTAGCCACGTGCTCTAATCCTCTGAGCTACAGGCCCCACCCCGTCTCCACTGGATCTGTTCCCCGGAGTACCCTCAAAAAGGAACCTTTCCTCTCCTCAGCCATTTATTTCGGGTTAAGAAGATGTGAAATGAAAGCGCGTTTCTCTCTATAAGAACAGTGCGTTCCGAGGTGTGAAGAAGTGGTAGAGAAGAGATGTCATAATTGGGGTTTTGAATAAGACGACCTTTGCATTTTTCATTTTTTGATTTTTCATATTGAAAAAGTAATAAGAATAAGAGGTGTTAAGCTTTTTATCATCCTGGCGTCGAGCTATTTTTCCGCAGGACCTCCCCTACAGTATCGTCACCGCAGTAGAGTTTAACCACCAAGTTCGGGATGGGTTGGTGTGGTTCCTCTACGCCTAGGACACCAGAATATCGAACCATGCATGAGAAAAAACATTTTGGCTATTGATTGTGATGCCCCAATTCTTGACTGGAAGCGACACCAAATCAAACCAAAGACCCCTGCCCTTCCATCCCTTGAATAGATAGGGAGGGAGGACAGAGCTTTTGGTTTTTTCATGTTGTCAAATGACCAATGAAAATAGATGACCAGTTCTTGACAATAGAAATCGGAAAGAAAGCAAAGAGAAATAAGCAACAATATCTTTAGATGTAGGAATAACACCCCATTAGGTAAGGTAAACCAAAAATAACTGAGAATCAAAAGTTTTATAATTACAATAATCTAATGAAAGGACCATAAGAACTGGATCGTTATTTATGTCAACTCTACAAGCACTTGGTCGAAGGATGGAGGTCCTTGGCAGATGTTCTACCAGGAAGGTCAAGATTGATCATATGGAGAAAGATAAGCATGGAATTGCTAATATGTGAAAACCAGAAGTCTAGAGTTCAATTGGAAAGCTACTTCCCATTTTCATGTAAGAGTAGAGATGAACTGTGTAAGATGAATGAATGATTAACAGCATCGCTAAAGTAGCAAATGATATCTACTCAAACAATACCTTGGCCCCTCCACCACACACACATAGCGAAGAACACAGCCATTTGAGGCTGCCACTTTGATTCTCTCTGCCATACCTACATCAAGGGATGCTAGCCCGTCCTGCAGAAAGTCTTCTGTTGACATTGCAGTGGATCCCATTTCATCAGGGTATAAACTTTCCACCTAAAAAAAAGAGGATTGCTTATAAAATAGATATCCAATATGTTTGTTTTTTTGTTATTTTATTTTATTTTATTTGGGAGGGTGTTCAAGAGCAAGGGTAATATAACCTTGATATCACTCAAGTCTAATTGTGAACCAAGGAGTCGAGCGAGTATCAAAGCCTGCAGACAAATTATCATTGTTAAAAGCTGTTGTACTGCTCATAAGAAGCAGAGTTTTCTTGTGGTTTCATAGCATACTACTACTATAAAGAGTACAAGAACAATCAACTTAAGCTAGTTCTGTCTACAGATAGAATATCAGTCTTTGAACCTTTCTTGCAACATCCATCCCACTGAGGTCATCACGAGGATCTGTGGGCATACGAAGACAATAGCAAGAAAATTAAACGATCTCCAATGAAAAAATGGACAAAAAAAGTTAAAAAATAAAAATATCATTGAATGCTCACTTTGTATAGAAAATATCTTTGCACAGTTGAACATTTCAACTAGTATAAAAGTCATGCTAGAGTTTTTGGACCAACGGTATCATTATGCCAAGATTGGAACATGCTGCTGATATGGTTTGGACCAACAGAGAAAAATCATAATATATTTTATACTGACTAAAAACAATAGAATTTGAAAATGGTACTGATTAATAGGATGAAAAATGTTAATTTAGTGAAGTAGAATAACAATAATTTCCTTTGATTGCCTACATATAAATGGGCATTCAGAAATAGCTTCAGTAATAAAATGCAAACACAACTTATCTAGCAGAAGTATTGAGGGCCAAAAGAAACATCGATGGAACTCAATGATTTAAAAGAATAATTCAAGATCTATAAATTCTCATGTCATTGTTCTAGAGCTGCTGTGACCAAGAGAAATGCTATATAATTCATATATGCACAAGAACCCAGTATGCATACAAACTTTGCCTACCATTTGGTGAATATCCGCCTCTTCATAAAAAGCGGTATGCTTCTTCAAATGAATGTAAAAACATGTGCCCAAAGAATTACATATGTATCTGCGTTGGGCAACAAGAGCTCCAAATCCTCAGATATTATAGAGTTAATGTGCAAGAGAAAGTTTTGTTTCTAACATGGAAACTTAAGTGCAATATAAACAACAAGCTTGGATTAAGTAAGAATTGCAAGCAATGTCAAAGCCAACCTGGTTCAGTATACCCAAGGCATTTAGCTGCACGAACAACTTGGCTAAATGGCTTCCCATCCTCCACCTCGCTCATCACATATCCCAATGTACCTAACAAAAGTTAGTGTAAGCGGCCATGAGACATCAATGCCAAGATGATTTAAACAAAATGGCAACATTATATAAATTTATATACCGATCGAACTAAATTAGGGAATTATCAACAAAAATAGGTACCACTTAAACTCCCAACTATACGAGAAATTGGGTCACCAGATGTAAGCACACGGTTTATAGAAGATATCACTGGAAGGCCTGCTCCAACCTAACAAGACAAATAACAAAGTAAGGTGAATGCATTATACTGTTTCTCAATTTAGATGATCATGCACTAGAGAAATTTTTTATATCAGTATAAAGATGAAAGAGCATTTTGTCAATACAGATTTTGCAAAAATGACAAAGTCAAACCTGAACAATATCATCAATATAACCTGTTTCCCAGCAGAGTGAGGTTGGCTAAAATGCAAGCAAAAGAATATATACATAGTTCAACACATGAAGCCAGTGTAACAACTATGTGGATAGCAATACCGACCACCTCTTCGTAGGATGGTAGAGGTGCCCCCTCTTCACAGAGGGGTCCTCGGTTCGAGTATTTCCCCCCGTTGGTAGGAGAAGATTTAACTAGAAAAATTTTGAGGAAAAAAAAAGAGGAAAAAAAAAATGACCTGTGTGGATTGCAATCATGATCAATAAAAATACTCTAGAAGTATAGAAAATTCAGAAATAGTGAAAGTTCATATCCTTTCAGTCCCAGATACTGTTCTTAACCAAGACAAATGTAACAACGCCCAATACTACCAATAGCATTATATCAAGGCATCATAAATCTTTCTGATATCTGGGTAATGAAACATACCGTTGATTCATATCGAATGCGACGGATATTTGAAAGTAGTTTTTCATAATCTTTCTGCAAGAAGAAAAAGTAGGATATTTGTTAACACATGATCTATAGCATGCGCACTGATACGTAGACACACACAAGGGAAGGGACAGAGATGTATCTGAAATTTGAATTTTTTTTTTCACTGATCATTCTTAGATAGAAGCAAGAAAAAAAAAATTACCATTTCAGTAGTAAGTGGCTTCTTATTGGCAAGCACAATGCAACAACCATGGTCAATAACATCCTTTAGCACTTCCACAGTCTCGGGACTGGCAGAACAATCAACAACCACCAAACCTTTAAAGAAAAGAGCAATACGCTTCAGTAAGGGAGTGGTAAACAATCAGAATCTGATCATTATGGACTATACGAGTGTAAAACTAAACATTGATGGACTAGCATCGCAGTCATCTTCGCAATTGTGTGTAAACAAGGATGACAGCTCCAATTGTCTGATGGTGTGTTAATTAAGATACAAAGTTACTGAGAAACAGGTATTTATGATATTGAACAAACCGGTTGACCGGCCAAGAAGGCCTGCGATATCAACGACTTTCCTTGGTGCTTCTGAGTCACTTAACACTTGACAATCACCTGCATCAACCAACCAAAAAACAAATAACAGAAGAAAAGGCACAAGTAAAATTAGCTGGAACAAAAACTTGCAATCATATATTTTCATGATGAATAATAAGGCCTAACTTCGGAGGCTGAGGCTTGGCCATGTCAAGTTTTATGTAGAACAATTAAATTCAAAATAACACTAGTTAGACTGCAAGGACTAGTTTGGAAGGATGGTTTTTCCCAATTTTAAGGGATAAAAAGTACATTGATTTTGTCCTTGTTAACATTTGTTAAAATGTCAATAAAAAGGGAGGATAAATGTTATTCCATCCTTTACATGGAACAAGAAAAATTATATTATCTATTCAAATTTGAGACAACTATCAGCATTTTATCCCAATTTTCTTTATAACAAACAGGACAATTTCTTCTCTAATCACATATCTCGCAATTTATCCCCGTATCCCATGACCGATCCCCTTATCAAACCAGGCCTAAGGGTATCAAAACATCCCTGTTATACTCAAATCAAGCAAGCTTGAACCAGTATCAACCCTGCTCACTACATTTCATAACAAATATTCAGTTCTTCTCACTTTGTGAATCTCTGGTACTAATAAAAACAACAGTACCAGATTCACTCTTCCATTATCATGCACATATTGCACATCCAAAACTAAAACATATCAAATAAAGAGTAATGGTTTTCTGAGCGTCCAACAATGACATGGGCTCACCATTTGAACCTGTTTTCATCTCATCATCATTTATTCCTTCATTTTCACACACACAAACAGGTTGCAAGTGGTGGATGCATCCGTCTCGCAATCTCCTAACATTTACTCTTAAACTTTATGGTTAAGACTATATATTAAAACCTGAACCATTATGCATGATAGCACATTATAACCTGAACCATATAAACCATACATTTGCAGACTTCTAAAAAAAAAAGTAATAGTGAATGGTACAGTCTATGTTATTCGAAATGCTAATCTGTGATGATTCTTTTTCACAATCACAGTCTGGATGATCTTCAATGACATGAATTGAGACTTCAAACACACAAATACACAGACGGTGATAGGAGACATTACCGCCGAAGCCATCCGACGAGGCGGAGAGAGAAACGCCGGAAGATTTCACCCGGCAGACCGCGTGCAACGAAGAGTCGCCAAGCTCCGCCGTGAAGATGTCGTTGGCGACGAGGATTGACCGGCTGTCGCAGACACCGAGAACCCGCAAATGCAGTCCCTGAGAAATCCCAATTCAAGAATCTTATGTTCACAGCTCAAAGAGAGGTCAAGGAACCCTAACTTCAGCTGAAACAGAGAAAGAGAGGGAGAGAGAGAGAGAGAGAGTACGAGTTTGGCGTGGAGAGGTCTGCAGGTGACGATGTGTTGGAGAAGCTGTTGACCCACGCCTCCACAGCCCATCAGTATGAGAGGGATTTTCTTCAATCTCATCATCCTCTCTCTCTCTCTCTCTCTCGCTCTGGTTGTGGAAGGAGAAATAGTGAGTGGAGAAGTTCAGATGTCCATGGAAACGCAGAAACACGGGTTTTCTTGTATGATGTTATGCCACAACTGTTTATTATAATATCATGTTAGAATTTTTTTAATATGAACAGTTTATATTTTTCATCTCTCGGAATATATTATTATATATGTTATTATATGTGATATTTTTATCATAAAATCAAAATAAAATACCTACAATTGAATACAACTTTTGATTAAGATGCAGCTTTTTACATCCAACGGCCTCCTAAAGTCTATGATAAAAAGTATTCCAACCTGTCCGTTTGATTCCGCTTAATTAAAACGATTCTGTTTTTAATTAAACAAAAAATTAAAAAATATTTTGAAAAACATTTTAAAAGACTGATTTAATTAAAAAATTACATTAAATCTTTAATACAAAAAATTAATTTTTATAAAACAAAAAAAAATCAATTTTTAAAAATCAAATCTGTTTAAGTCACTTTATTCAAAATTTTATTTTTCATACGTGTTTTTAAACGATAACAATATAAGTATGAACCAAGTTAATCAATTTTTTATTTTTAAAAATTTAAAATAACTTATACTCAAACTATTGTGCCCTCCATGGATAATTACCATTACCTAAAAAATAACTCCTGAAAATAGGGAATTTGAAGTCCCCCATGTCCGTGGAAATTTGAGTGATATTTTTGAACTATATATTATGTAAAACTCAATGTAGAACTTTTAAATCAGGCTTTAATGTTTTAAAGCACTCGAAAGACTTACATGATAAAACAGAAATATATAGAATAAACTGATGCTACAATCACCAACAAAATTGTAGAGCATACAAAAGAGCTCCATTTCAGCAGCATCTGACAAGTATTAAAACTGGTATTCCAAATCAACTACCACATATTTCACTATGATTTTCTACATGACTTGAGGGGGAGAAAAGAGAAAAAACATAACAGCATCTGAGCCACCTTACAACTCAGTAATCTCTCCCTCCTCTTCATCGAAGTCCTGAACTTGCTCTTGTAAGTAATCCTTCTCTTCAACATAATTACCGGGCACGTCTTCTCCATCAACATCACTAGTTTCATCTTCTTCATCTGCAATGCCACAAACGACATTCTGATTAACAGTGTCCTCACCTCCGCCAAGTGATGATGTTGCATCTTCAGCAACAACTGGAGGGAACTCTAAAGATTTCTCTGGCCAATGGTCGAGGAATGAATTCATCACCACGAACTTTAGAGCATGCAAGATGCGGCTTTTGTCCTTCTTTATGTCTGCACTCAGAAGCTTCTGCAGAAGACTGGGTTCCCTCTTGTTTTTATGGGACGTTGGAGATGCCTCTGCTACATTCCATGGCTTCTGCTTCTTAGAGCCCCACTTGTCCCGACCATGTCTTCCCCGTTTGTTTTTCTGGGGTCTTCCATTTGTGTTTCTCTCGGATTTCCAATCTCTTTTATGGACTTCAGTTTCATGGTCGGAAAGATAACTTGGTGGGATCTCGGCAACTTCCACACCCAACTCTGCTTGTTTGGCTAGAATTTCCTTCAATTGCTGCAAACCAGATTTCATCAATATTTAAACATGCATGAACACAGATCAAAGTATATCACATGGAAACTATAATTGACAAATTCAGAGTGGGAATTACTTGGCGTCTGGTTTTGGTGGTGATTTCGTCGATATGCTCACCGTCTGCATCACATTTATTCAATTTCTGCTAGACGAAGATAATAGTCAGATAAATTAGATTGGGTGGAACATGGATAGCAAAAAAAATATACCAATCCGACCTTCTCCACGTTGGCCTTCGAAGGGAAGTTCTTTTTACGATCTTCACGCCATTGTTGAATTTCCTTTTCTGTGTAATTGATAGGGAGTGGCCTGAGAAAGAGCACAACCAAAGGTCAATGATAAAACAAAGAAAAGGATTATAAAAACCATTTTGTGAATCTTTTTGGATTTAAGTCATAGATTACATCATGATATTTTGAGCATGAAAACTTCTAGGTCCAATAATATCACTTAAAAGGAGTATGTCAGGTGGCAAGGTCATATCCAAATCATGCAACAATTTACGATCTCATGTCTAAGACCTCTTCATGGATAAATATAGAATCTCATGTTTTTGCACATGATTTGGAATGTCTTCATCTATTTGTATTCAAGAACGAGTGTCATAGGTACCAAAGCTATCACACTATATTGGGTCAAAATAAACCTAATCATTCTCACATCAACAGCATCCTTGTAGAACTCAAAGGAAATTCACAAGCACTAGATTCCATCTCAGACATCATGCTTTCCAAAATCTACTTTCGAGCTAGATCTCTATCCCACGGACTCTTGACTCCATATTGAACTGCTGTTTCACATGATTCCAGGTCGTTATCACGCACATCATTGCAATTTGACATTATTTTGTAAAATCGAGTCTTACTATGGGAAGAAAAGGTGAAAATATCAGGGTACAGATAAGGAGCCCAATATAAGCTTATAGACCAACGTCAACTGAGATTGCTACCTTGGAAATGCCGACCCAGTTTGTTTGTCAGATTTTACAGGCTGAGCTCCTCTTCCTCTTCTATCTTGGTTTCCTGTTGAATAAGGGGAAAAAATGTAAATAACAAGCATGTATATCTCTCTGCAGAACACAGAAAAGCAAAAAAGTAATATTTTTAAGGAAAAGCAATCATCATACTAAAAGACATGAAATCATTGACACAACCCGAAAGTTCCTCTATGGCTTGAACAGAACAAAAATTGAGTAATATAGCAACACTAAGCTTAATTGACAGTTCTGCGGTGCTATTAACCTTTCCATTTGTTTGTAGCATTTGGGCCAAACCTCGGGTTTGCATTTGGCGAATGATGGAACTGAGGTTTCTGAAATCTGCATGTATTCAAATTTAGAAAAAGTTAATACACATACATGCCACGCTGAAAATCAAGTTCTGTGCCAGGATATGCCTATTATTTGGCGGTCCTCTGTTGCCAGATCCATGGTTATTCCTTGTAAAGTTTTTACTTGCAGGACTCCCCCAGTTATTATCTGACATATTGTTCCCACCATTCTGAATGTGATTCGCCTGAAACACAAACAAAAATTGGTCGACATGAGAGAACAGACTAGAATGCCAAAACATATACATTTTGCAATGAAAAATATCAAGTTGTACAATAATAAGAATGCAGTATATATAGGACCACTTGGTATAGGGCAGAAAACTGTAAGAAAACTGTATTGTAACAATCAAAGAATAAAGAAAACAATATAACATTGGAGATGTTAGTCAAAGGAATATATTAATGATATCAAATGATGTGTATACCATACTTAAAGTGGTATTTGATCACAGTTGACACTGTCTCAGCTTTCTAAAACAGAATCCAATGGTCAATTGATGAAATTTTCACAAGATGCAAAATGACATGCATGCAAACAGAAAAATGTCCACGATAACGAAACTGGAAATAAGAATATGCAACTCACAAAAGATGCAGGTATGCTAAATTCAGAGACAAATTTTTGGGTAGTCATTCCACAGACAATAAACTTTTCTTTATTTTAGCTTGATAGGTAAGCAGTGGGATTTGGTAATTATCAGTATCTCATGACACAAATTTTAATTCACCCCAAACATATTTTTGCACGCTATACATACAGAACGCCCTACTAATGATGCAAATCCCTGAAATGCATATTGCATAAGAAGCTGAGATATATCCAAAAACAAACAAGTCCCAACTAGCAAGTATTACAATGCCAACTTAACAAACCATGAAACTAATATCCTTACATGGTACATTTAAAACAGAATAAAAGCAAACCTGCTGTCGTGGAAATGCATTCGTCGCTTGTGATTTCTGCTCAGCCCTTTGCGTCTCTTGTAAACCACCCTGACTCACTTGAGAACTAGCAGACGATGAGGGGTTCTGAGAACCGACGACATGCACCCCTTGACTCGGATTTCCCATCGACGACAACGGAGGACTAATAAAGGGTCCCGGTTGCATCGGATTCATCATAGGATTCATCAACGGATTCAACGGCTGCATCGGACCCAACTGGAAAAACTGTCCCTGCGCCACACCCAATTGAAGCAACTGTTGCAATGAAGCCATCTGGTTCATGTTCTGCGGTAACTGCGGGAGCCCAAACTGACCCAGATTCTGCCCCACATTCGAAAACCGCCCCTGCAACGGAAACCCATTATAAGGGTTCAAACCCCCCAAAATCCCATTTTGCATATTGGGGAGACCGGGCATGGAAACGGCGGTTCCGAGCGATTGATTCAAATGGGTGTTCCGATTATCAAACGGAACGGGCATCTGCATCGGAAACCCATGGTTCGGGACTTGCGAGAAGCTATTGAAACCCAAAGCCTGATAAACAGTGACAACAATAGAACAAGAGAACTGAATCGTCTGCGAACATGTTGAGAAGGGGTTTCAAGAAAAACAAAAGCTTACCTGCTGTGGAGCTGAAGCGTTGGCTGGTTGGTTTTGGACCTGGTTTGGCATAGAAGGGAAGAAAGGATTCATTTCTTTAAGAGAGAGAGAGAGAGAGAGAGAGAGAGAAACCCTAATAGCGGAAGTTGTGAAGGATCGATAGGGGTGGATTTGAAGATATTGATGACTCGTCGGGGACTTTTTGGGGAAGGAAGTAACGATGACGGCGAGAGAAGGGAGGTTTCCCGCCGAAGAGGGAGGGGGAGAGAGAGAGGGTTGAAGGCGAAGGCAGGGCCAGGGCCCAGGGCTGGGGGTTTAATGTTTGAAATGTACTAAACTACCCCTACAACAATGACACGATTCGGGTGCGTTTGCCATTGCGCGGCTTTTGAAAAGCTGGAAAGCGTGAGTTTGCTGCATTAAAGCATCTCCAAAAAAAATAAAAATAAATAAATAAATAAAATCCATACACCGTATTTTTCTCATTATACAGGAAGTCAAAAATCATAAAATTTATCTTTAAAAACCTTCCCACGCCCCTTTCTATCATTTTTTTTTTTTTTTTTATGAAGTTTTGTAGAAAAAACTACAACATAAAAGATTTTTTTACCCCTTTCAACAAAACTTCATTTTTTAAAAAACCAACTCCTCCTCTCTCCATTTTTAAAATCATCTCTTCCAAATGTACCTCTTTCAATTAAAATATGAATTTTAATGTTTTGAATGTCATCGGTGTCAAGATTTTATAATAGTTGATTATATTTTTCATGTTTTATTTAAAAATTTTAATTTGTTGTTAATTAAATTTTATTCATTATTAATAATTTTATTTAAATGATCTTTATTCTAAATCTTGATAAATTTTAGAATGTGCTTTGATTTATTTGAGATTTGAATATCTTGTAATTTATAGATATGAATTGGGATAAATTGGTCATTTGGAATGAATATAGGATAAGAATAAGAAAGTTTTTGAAGTGATAAAAAATAAAGTTCCCTATATGTCATGGAGAGCATTTTTTTCCCCACAATATAAGAAAACATCGAGGAGGTTTTTGAAGATGCTCTAATCAGTTTTAAAACTCATGTCCCATTTGATAACAAATGTGTTACTAAATGAATTTTGAAAGCTAACTTAATTAAAAAGTTACTTACAGCTTTTAGTACAAAAGGGTTACTTTTTAAGAAATACAGAAAATGCGATTTTCACGAATTAAAGCTTATTTTAAAATTTTATTTTTCAAACATGTTTTCAAATTGGCTCGATCCAACTTAATGTTTCTATTGATGGTTTTATTTGCGTCCCCTCAAATCTATAGGCAAGCCATGTAAATGAATTATGATGAAGAGATAATTGATACGGCCCCATTGCATAAACACAAAAAACACACATGCACAAAAACAGGGAGACCCTGTGCTTTGAAAACAATCAACTCGTCTACGAGTGAGTAAGATCGATCAAGAATCCATAAAAAAATCAACAATGCTGGCAACCAACCAAGCAGTAGTATCGATGATATATCTGGGTTTTTTTTTTTTTTAATGTTTATGTCCTTTTTTTTTTCTTTCTTACCACCCATTCAAACATGTCTATTGTATTTTTTTTTAAATGGAATTGATATGTTTACCATTTGCCTAAAAAAATATGAAAATATTAAGATCAGGTGTTGGTACACTCGGTCAGGGTTCCAAGTTTCTAACTTGATATATTATATATCTTTTACCAAAAAAAATTTGATATATGATATATCTAATACAAAATATTAATAAAAATGTAAATAATTAAGCACCCATTTTATCCAAGCAAGTGTTTCATTTTTGTGGAAACAATTACGAGACAGGTATACATTTAAAAAAACATGTTGATTACAAAGTAACATATAACAATTTCCTTTTAGTTCTTGTTTGAATTAAAAAAAATAGATGTAGAATAAAATAAAATAAAGATAAGATTGATTATAAAAACATGTTTATTTATAAAAAAATAGATGGATATAATTATACTAAAAAGATGCATGAATAACCTGATATTAATAATCCAAATCACCCCAGAAATTATTGTATCTTTCTCATTGGTATAAGAAACCACATATCAAAACATTTATCATCACCTCACATATTAAATCATTTTTTTATATTTTATAAATTATTATCTGTAACTTACCTATAGTTAACCAATCAATAACATTCAATATTACATTTTTTTTAAATAATAATTAAAAACATAATCAAACAAAAAAATAATTTATTTAACTAATATATTAATCTATACTAAAATAATTATTTATTTCAAAATAATTTATGTCCGCTACTTAAACCTGAGGCTTAAGATTTCCTCCCAATTATGAAATCCAGTTCAAACGGACCCCAAAATGTCTCATTATCTTGCTTTCTTTCAAACATCAAAATTCATAAAAAGAACCAACAATCAAATTAAAATGAAATATCGGGGAAAGATGAAGTAACCCTTGTATATATATAAAAGATTAATCAAAACTCCTGTTCAAATCAGACTTATAAAAAAACCTAGGTGCAAATGAATTGTTGCACAAACCAATGAGAGTGATTATTGTGTTGTTCATCCCCAACCTGTAAAACTCAAAGTAAAAAAAAAAAAAAAAAAATACAAATTCTCAGATACCAAATAATTTTTTATGCTAATTTTTTTTGTTTTTTATTGCATAATGAATACACATACCAAATGAAACTTAGTGTAGCTTTGATATATACAATACAGATGGACCATAATGAAATTGTCACAACTGGGCATCAAATTGCTTCCACTGGCATTTTCCTATGCAAAAGGGTTCCCACCAAGAGGGGATAATACAGGACCTTGTGAAGGTCTGTTCCTGCCAACACATACTCAAAAAATGTTTATAATTGACCAACCAATAAAAAAAAACATGTTAGACATATAACAATGGATAACAAAATGACTTACGGAAGCTGAGAGACAGGCGCTGTCCCTGCAATGAATGATAAGCTTCCTGAAAATATAACAAAGTTCAGATAAGTAAAATGAAAAAAAAAAAAAAAAGTTGGGCATGGTAGATGACATGCCAACCTTGGGGGACAGCGGGAAGATGTGATGCAGAGGAATTCTGAGGAGGCCATGGTTGAGTGAAGCCGCCAAGAAAGGTGGATGGAAATTCAGAGTTTGGTAACGTTGCTTGCAACGAACTCATGTCCAACTGGATCAGGGGGAGAAAAATGAGAACAAAAGATGAAAATATTAATAATGGAAAATCAGTTCTTTCAGGTTCGTGGCTCTAAGTAAAAGAAATCATAATGAATGAACCTATCACATATAATTGGTTTCAGGTTTATGCACTAAAATATGGTCAGTCATGATTCATGATTCAAATACTGTCTACAATCAGCTCTCAAACCTGGTAATATCACTATCAGTGATTGCTTCAAAGTTGAATACACACTATATAAACTGCAGCCTTTTCTTCCTATGGTTTCTTTTCATCATCGAGTGGGTATTTCCATAATTTTTTAAGAACATCAGTTCTCCATTTTCCCTGGAGATGCCCAGTCTCCTCGGTAGTTTGCAGTAGTCATCTGAGAATTAACAGATTTCAGGTGGTGCTCCCACAATGGATCATCCACATTTTAGTGAGATAAGAAATTGTTGCCTCTATTTCTGTTTCCTTAGGAAGGATTAAAGGTGATGATATATCAGGTTTTCTTTCTCAAAAAAATTGAGTTTGTCTAATCCAATTATTCATCACATTGGAGGAAGACCCAGCGATAGATGCTAATTGACAACTTGATGTGCAAGATTTAGCAGGGACTGACTTCAAGTCAATTGAAGGATATAAATCTCATAAGCATGAGATATAACTCATCAAAGAGAAAAGCTAAATGCATCCAATTAAATAAATATTTTGGAGCAAATATGGGCCATGGAAAATTGTGCCAACCAACATGACAATGCAGATTGTAAATGGTTCCACAATTATTAGTCATGGCTAGTACTTAAAGTCCATAAAAGTCCAGAACTTTAGTGTAACATCAAATCTTGGCTTGCTAGATATATAGGACTGTGGAAAAATATATGGAGTTGAAATTGAAATAGAAAATTTGACAGTGCACTGTTGCTGCTCCATAAAAAAAATCCAGGCATCCAATCAAAGAGAGTTTCAGTTACTAAATTAAAAAAAAAAAGGAAAATTGGCATACCGCATTGTGAGGTTCGAGATCAGAAGCATCGGGAAGATCAAAAGGATTTGTTGACCTGCGCTCGAGATTGCATGATTGCATTCCTCCCTGTGAATGAAAAAGCAACAAGGTATCATACCATATAAAATGATATATATGAAATCAATATACAAGGAGAAGAAGAAAAATGAGAAAATTACTCACCGCTGATGGGATCACAGGTGGTGGAAATGATGAGCCCATAACCTTGTTGTCAATCAGAAGACTAGACACGGGAGCTTTAACATCTGCAATTGATCTTTGAATCCCATCTTTGCCAAAGCCCTGCAAAAGGTCAAGACCATCAGAACAAATTCAAAAAATGGATTTGCATTGAATGAGTTGGAATGAGCTGCACCTCCCGAGCCACTGATCGTGAATGTGGATCACCAGTCAGAGGATTATTCACTTGAACTTGAGGTTCCATCTTCTGAGGTACATTCTCAAAAGATGTTTGAGGAAAGCTTGCAATAAAATCATCAAAGGCATTCCACGGCTGCAGAGAAAAAATAAAAGACATGACATATCACAAAATGCATAATGTGGAAAAATTGCATCATATCTGGGACAAATTCAGCAACCTCAATTTGGATGAATGAAAACAAAATCCCCCCATTCAATGGCAGAATTACTTGCCTGGAAGCCATCTGGAGCAGTAGATGATTGTACAACATGTTTGTCTAAATTCCATTCATTGGACACTGAGGTAACAGGCACTTGAGCTGTCAATTTTTGAAGAGATGAACCCTGCATACTGTCATCCATGGCAGGATTAGGAATTGCAACACTAGAAAAAGAAAAGACACTATTCAGTTCAGAAGCAGGTGCAACATGGTGAGGCAAATCAAAGGTAGCCCATCCTTGGTTTTCTGAAGATGAAGCAGCTGATGATTTTTGTTCAAGAGAGATGGCTGATGAAGGCTGATTGCTGACATCAACAAACAAATCCACAGACGGGATTGAAGAGGTTGCTGGCGATTGTACAAATTGTGGACCAAACAAGTCCTGACTGCCTGGAATAGCCGAAGTTGATGACCGAGACAAAGGGGAAAACATATGTATATCAGCCCGCTGGATACTAAAATGTGGCTGAATTTTTATGAGAATATCATTCAAGCTACCTGAGTTTAAAGATTGCAGAGACACAGAGTTGCTATCTAAGGATCCAAAACTGCTTGAAGATGCAGCTCTCTGAAGAAAAGAGAAAAACACCATCAGATTGTCATGAAACTAGATCTTAAATTCAGATTGGATCATTAGAATAAGAGCACGTGTATAGTTAAAAATCATAAGCACTTGATGTGTATATCCATCTGTATCCCTCTTTAAATTTCCATCCCCATGCATATTTGATGCCTGAGACCTTACATCGTCAACTAAGATTTCATTCACAGAATGCAAAGAAGGGCTGCTGTATCCAACCTCTCTTTGAGAATTTGGTGATCTGAAAGAATCCCCTGGGCTAGAAACTGAATTATCTGACATTCTTGCGCTGTTCTCATTGGCAAACCTGTCCTCATACATTTGATCTCTTGCACAACCTGGACTGTAGACAAAGCTAGAGATCTTCCCCTCAAGCCCACGATCTGAACCAGGCTTTCTGGTCAGCATACTAGTTGGTTTACCATAACGTCTATCTTCATATTGGTGTTCATAAGGTGGACTCTGTGAATAGGAGTGGTAGGAACTGGCCCTCCTGTGGTCTTCCTCATGAGTCGTGTTACTCTGTCAGAATTACAAATGCAAGTCATATAACAATTTCGCAGCTGGTTTGCTTGCAAAAGTTGAAAAAAGAACTACAGGGTGCAAAAATTGATATATGCACAACACATACAAATACAAGGAACTGAACAGCAATTCAAGTAAATAAGAAGTTAAGTTACCTGCATGTCTCTAGGTGGCTTGTCCGATGTCCTTCCCCCAGCATATTTCTTGTCCACATAAACCATCTTTATGAACTCCCTGATTTTATCAACATTGCTGGAACAAGGCAGATGAAGGAAAGGGTTATAAACTTATAAAAATTGCTCGGATACAGACATTCAGAATACAGATAATACATAAATTACATGTTATTTGGCAATCTCATGCGCTGCATGTCCCAGTCCTTTAAAAAAAATTCCCTTGCGCGCTGACAGAAAATACTTATTGAGAATGAGAGAGAGAGATAATTTAAGAAATGACTGAAAAAGACATCATCAATATCTTTACCTGATTGCCACCTCTTTGGAGAGCTTCCACTTCCTGGGAATTAAATTTGGCCATGGAGACGGACTTCACGCGGTGAGTAAACTCACGACTGTGAAGCACAAAAAATCACAACTATATCAATTTCTAGGGAAATTTTATTTTATTTATGGCAAACTATGCTGCCTTATAACATGAGATGCAAGTTCTCTTTTTTAATAAAAGAGGATGGGTAGGTATTCACAAATATAACTCGAAAAAAAATCCTGCTGATATTTCACCGACGTGGCCCAAGAAAAATCCAATCATGTTGTTCCCAAGTAATACTTGTAAAAGTTTTCTTTAAGGTGCAAGATTTTTAATGTAGATATTTCCTTGAATAATTCGCTGAAGTTCAGCCTGTATGCAATTCACTGAATATCTATATTTCCTCAAACTATTGTTATGGTAAACACAAATTAACTTATCCCTCATTCAGTGCATACCTTGATTACTTAACTTCCACAGAAAAAATCCCCATTAACACTACCACTATAATTTTGCATTGTAAACAATCATAAAATGAATTTCTTTATATTCCTCAAAAACTCAAATCACATTTTAACATTATCAATCACCACGGTGCATCCAAAACCAATAAGCCCCTACCAAGGCACATCCCCAGTTAAGCCTGTCAATCGGACGGATACAGATCGTATATACTAATATTCATATCCTAACTTTCGGATTCGGATACAGATATTAATTTTCAGTTCAGATTCCGTCAGATACAGATTGGATATAGATATTTTTCGGATAATTGACATGTTTGAATATTAACATTAATTTAGATAACCAAGTGATATTTTAAAGAGATGTTAATATTAAAATTATGATTTTAAGGCTTATTTTCTTTTTTAGATATTATACATCGAAAATTTAATAGTATTATAATATATTATCATTGTATTTAATCATACAAAATAACAATATGAGTAATATATAATACAAATATATATACTTTTATAATATATGTCGGATACAGATATTTTCGGATCGGATAGACTGATATCCATATCCGCATTCTGGATCTTCGAATATCGGATATTTCTGATTTTTCGGATATGGATTCAGATCGGATTCGGATTTTTTTCGGATAATTGACAGGCTTATCCCCAGTCATGGATCAAGCCAATTACCTATGTTAACTGATATATCTAGGATCCTTCCGGCCATCAAAGAAATTTCCTTTTTACCATCGTTTATTTTTATAATTTATAACATAGCAATAACTCAAAAGACATAGGCCCCGTTTGGATATAAGTTTAGGTAGATTCTGCATTTAAAAAGCTAAAAATTTTCAAACTCAGATTCAATCACATTTTTAGCTTTTCAAGCCGTCATCTTCCCTTTTTTAAAAAAAAAGATGATGGTGTGAAAAGTTAAACATTAAAAATGTGTGGGATCTGATTTTGAGAATTTTTAACTTTTAAAACGCAGAATCTACCTAAACTTGGATCCAAGCAGGGCCACAGTATCTTTTTCCGGACAATATGCTATAGTTTCAATCAAATACAAAAAAAAATAAAAAATCACATCTTAGAAAACCTGCTGAAATGGATTTGAATTTTGAACACAAGAAAATTTTAACAAAATTTTCAAATAGAGGTAACACGAGTTTCATTTCAAATGGCATAATTACTTCGCATAATGGTCATTCTCTACTTAGCAATTCGGCAAAGTTACACTGGCAACCCGATCATTAGAGAAAAGGAAAAAGAGGGATTACTCACTGAATCCCACTGCAAGTGGTGCATATAAAAGTCCAGAAATTCGTACAAACGTATTGCGGTCCCTGCGAAACCAAAAAAAAAAAAAAAATCAAAACAACTGCCTTCGTCGACCACAAAAACAAACCCAACAAAACAAAACAAAAATAATAATTCTGAAGAGCTCACCAAGCTGTTGCAGTTGATACACCTCCGATTCGGGGGCAGCTTCATGAGGCCCCTAATGATCTTCTCATTCTTCTCCTCCTCCTTCCGACTGCTCATCCTCTTCGATCACAATCGAATCTCCCCAAACAAGAAAAACAGACTCCAGGCTTCCCCTCAAAAGAGTGATCCCACCAACGGAAATCGAGCGACCTTTCGAATGGAACAGTCGACCGATCGGATTTTGGGGACTTACTAGGGTTTTATGAAAATAAATGTTGAATAAATGAAGTGGGGTTTCGAATGCCAACTCGTCCGGTGCCAGCTCGATTGGATTTTTTTTCGAAATAAAAAATAAAAAAATCTATAAGATTTCTAAAAACCTGCGCATGATTGTGCAATTACAGTAAACATGTAACTTTAAATTAGTATGTTTAATTACAGTAAACATGGAACTTTAAATTAGTATGTAAATATGTAATAAATTACAATTAGTATGTAACTTTAATCTCTTTTATATATTTCTGACCATGTAAATTAGTATATAATTTTTGCAAGAAGTATGTAACTTTAAAAAACATTAAACATGTTTTTTTTTATAAATCATAATAATATTTTTTTGTTATTTAATAGGACATAGTGAAAAAAAAAACCATCAATAAAAGAAGGGTTAAAGACATTTAAGACCCTACAAACATGGAAAAACCTATATAAGCCCGTACTAAAATTAGGACAGACGTGCAAGTCTATGAAAACTCAAAAAAACTTAATTATCATCCCTGAGTTAAATTTCCATCCAAATTTAACAGAATATTTATAGAATATTCCATCACATATAATTGTGTAGATATTGAAGTTCTTATAAACAGTCATAAAGACAAATTAGTCCCTGCAAAAGATAAAATTGCCCCTAAAAGACTTTTACATTAAATTGTGTATACATTGTAGTCCCTATAAATAATCAATAAGACAAATTAATCCCTGCAAAAGATAAAATTACCCTTAAAAGACTTTTACATGTAATTGAATAGACATTACAGTCCTTATAAACAATCGTAAAGACAAATTGATTCATTTAAAAGACAAAAATACCCTATTTGTGCATTAGATGGAGATTGGGGGAAGTTGGTTCTGCTTAAAATTTGGCCTTTTTTTTGTTGTGAAAATAGAGCTACTTGGAAAATTGTTGTCCAAAATATTCAAAGTATTTATTCTCAATTAAACAGTATTGGAGCAGGCTTCATTTTTATTTCATTATTCTCATTGTACTCAGTGTAATCTGATCGTCTTACCAGTTTTCTTTTGGTCTTCCACCAAACAAGAAAAATTGAGATTTTTTTATGACCACGTTCCTCAACATTAGTTGAAAAAAACTCCCACCCATGAGTCGGGGGAATTTCTTTATCCCCAAAAAAAAAAAAAAAAAAAAAAGATGATGAGGACAAGAAGAGGCGGAGGAGAGAGAGTGTAAGAGAGATGGAGAGAAAGAGAGAGATGGGGAGGTGCAGCGTGGGCGGTGAATGGAGGAGGTCGACCTCCCTCCCCGACCTCTCTGTCTTCCCGTCCCTTCCCTTCTCCCATTCCCTTCCTCTATTGTTCCCACCAACCAAATGTTATTTTGACTGGTTGGGATAGATGATTGGTTGGTGGGAGTTTTTGTTTCAGTGGCCATGCAGAGGTAATCTCTACTATGAAATCCAGCTTGTCGGTTACATTGCAATTAGACCCCTAACTGAATTCATATTTAACAAAACGACCCCTACAAGACGGTGCCTTTCACAAAACGACCCTCCTCGGCAAAAATATCCAGACCGCGTGCATTCCACGTGCAACACCCTCTCGCGCTCTCCATCGAAAGCGAGAGGACACATGGAGGCTCGGCGATGGCTTCCGTCGGCGGAACTCACCGGGAGCGGCCGATCGGTGTTCCTCCCGGGCGAGGTCGAGTGCGCCCTCATCTCCGCCGTCGATCTCGAGCCGGAGGAGGACCCCACCGGCTCCTCAACCCTCCGATCCGGCCTCCTCGTCCTCACCACGCACCGCCTCATCTGGATCGGCGGCTCGGAAGGGTCGGCGATCCCTCTCGGATCGGTGGTCCACGCGTTCCCGCCGACGAAGCGGTCCATCCGGAGCATGTTCTCCAGTCCCCGGATCAGGATCCAGTGCTCCGTGTCCGACGACGGGAAAGTCGTCGACGGACAGGGAGGTCCGTCGAAATCGACTTCGGTGGTGACGATCGTGATGAGGGGGAAGGGGGACGATCCGGACGCGTTTTTTGCGAGGTTGTGGGAGGTGATGAAGGGGAGGGCTTGGGCGACGACGGCGACGGCGGGGCAAGTCCGACGATCGGATGAGGGGAATGCGGGGTCAGCGGAGGCGGTGAGGATGCCGGTGGTGGGGGTGTCGGGGATTCTGAGGAAGGAGCAGGAGATGTGGGAGAACACTGATAAGAGCTTACATGATGCGTTTCAGGACTTGAATGCTTTGATGGTAACAATAACAAGCCTTTCTTTTTGGTCTCTCAATTCGATCATGGTGGATGATTTTGGGTTTTAAAACTTGTGATTTGATGTATTATTGCTTGGGGTTTTTTGGTTACATTGCCTGTGTTTTTTTTTTTTTTTGGTTGATTTCTGTTAGAAAAAAATGTATATTTGTACAACAGTTTTTTTTAGTTACGAATGGTGAGGACAATATGAAATTAGTATTGCATTTTCTCATGCCACTTGTAATTTATTATGTTTATAATGAATTATATATGCGGTGGGGGAGGGAGGAAGGGAGGGATATCTGAACAAAATGAGCATATTGTATAACATGGGATGTAAGTGAAACTTTTACCTGATATACTCTGTTGCTGCTGAATCAATCCTTGATCTTGATTGATGAGCAATATTGTTGGATAGGTTTTAACAATATAATCCATGCCCCCTATTCAGAATTTCTTAATGTACCTTTTATAACAATAATACACATAATAATAGATGTAAAGCCATTGGGAGTTGCTTGTCCTCTTTTTTTCATTGCAGGCAAGCACCTTGCAATACTCTCTGAAAACAACAAAAAGAGTCAAATACAATGCTTTTGTGAAATGAAAATTGTCAAAAATAGTATTGCATATAAGTGAAGCACAAACAAGCTACCAGGTTGCTGCCATCTCATAATCTATATTCTAAACCAATTATATATGCCATAGAGTATGAGATATATCTTTTAGGCTGTTTGCATGTCAATGTGTGTATGATGGATTTGGAAAAATAGGGCATGCTTCCGGATATTAGATACCCATAATGTGTGTATACCATGTAAATGGCAGCTCTGAAACCAATAATACAATTAACAAAGCTACAAATGCAGGTCGTCATCTTGTTTGTCAGACTAATTGCATATTTAACAGGAATGACAATACACCTGCCTGATCATGTTTCAGGATTCTAGTCTTATAAATCTCTTGACTATATTCTAGTCTTGTATGCATCAATTTTCTTTGTGTGCTTTCATTATCAGCTATTTCTCTTGTTTTTTTGTTTCCAATTTGAACAATATATTAAAGTGCATAAATGGATCCATGGTTGTTTAGAGTAAAGCAAAAGAGATGGTGATGTTGGCGGAGAAAATGCGGGCGAAGCTTATATCGGGCTCAACAACCCAGGCTAGTGCGGCTAATGACGAGGAGATGGGATCTAAAGATATGCAGGAGTGGCTACTGAGTGTTGGTATTGTATCTCCAGTTACAAAAGAGTCTGCTGGCGCTCTCTATCATCAACAATTATCTCGCCAGGTTCTTCTCATTCACAACCTCTTGTCACTCGAGTTTAGGTGAACTCTATAATTTCTTTTGTCATATTCTTCAACAATAATATATGAGGCAGTCAACAGCTGTAAAAATTTTGGTGGGTCCTTTCTATGGTTTCATCTGCTGTTGTGAATAGTTGAAGTTTAGCAAGTGATTTAATGTTTCCCCAATAACAGTTTGATTTGAAGTTATCTTTCCTTTTAGTTTTTTTACGTTATTTTCTATTTACATTAAGAAAAAGTTATTTTTTAACAATTGAGTAATTTGTTGATCGTCATTTTTCTCTCATTTGTGCTTGTGGTTTTACTGACTTTTATTTAAGGTGAAGACGTGAGTCCTTTCTAATAGGTCGTCCCCTAAATTTCCAGTTGGCAGATTTTGTTGAGATACCATTGAAAAAGGCTGGGGGAATGATTGCGCTGATAGATGCCTATTGCCTTTTCAATCGTGCCAGGGGAACAGGTATTTACTCTATGACTACTTTTATTACCTTACTGGTGGTTGATTTTCGTGTTTTTTTTTTCTTTGGCAGAATTGATTTCTCCAGAAGATATGTTACGAGCTTGTTCCATATGGGAGAAATTTGATGTGTATGCACAACAGAACCTTCAAACCTTTTCAGGTTTTCACGCATCCATTTTTATCAAGTTTTCATGTGAAACAGGATAATGAAGTTTCACTGTTTCATCTTATACTTGTCATAGGAATTCTGACAAACAAAAAGCTGTGTTTACCTATGAACCATCTTGTTGTCGTTGGATTTTGACTAATTCTTCGTTATTCTAATGAAACAGCCCTGTAATGCTTAGAAAGTTTGATAGTGGAGTTATGGTAATCCAGAACAAGACCCACAGTGACGAGGAGGTAATGCTTTAAAAATAGACTGTGTCACGTGGTTTATTTAAATGACTTTATTTTGCTCATGGTTTTGGTGCATGCCTGTGTTGAATATACATGCTCATGGACTTGTTCTTTCAGATAGTTTGGTTTCTCCCTTTGTGTACCATTGATTGTTTGGTTTTGATGGCTTTTAAGTCTGATTTTCATGGTCATCCCGGAAACATAGTTTAAAATAATAATTTTTGGATAAATCCATGGGTCCCCAAATTGATATATCCATACATCGATTTAGGACTTGATACATCGAGCATTCCTACCCATTTACCATTTATCGTGATTGATATATAAAAGGCTTAACTATTGTTTTTTGGATATTAATTATATATCAAAGGTGTCAGTGATAATGTGTACCATATATTGTCCAACATGGTCTGATTTTCCAGTTTTGGGGGTCGATATTTTAACTGTCTGGAAGATGCACTCAAAATCTTCTTTTCTGATATAGGTTTTCTCACGAATCAAATCCATGGCCTCCAAACCCAACGCCCTTCGGACGGGCATCAGTCCTAGCGATGCTGCTATGACGTTGGGGATTGCACCTGCACTGGCCAAGGAGCACCTTCTAGCCGCTGAAAGCAAAGGTACAGATATTTCATTTCTTTCTCCGTTAGAATTAATAGAATTGTTTTATTCTTTGAAGGTGATTCTAAATATGATTCCATGGTTTCCAGGGCTTCTGTGCAGAGACATCAGCCCCGAAGGCTTCCGGTTTTATGTCAACGTATTCCCAGACCTGGATCCAAGTAACATTTTCATGTATGTCGGCTATCTCATTGATTAAACTATTTTCAATATTCTGCCCATTATGAAACTGGGTGGTTCATTTTAATGTCTCTGAAAGAAACTATCAGACCACACTGATTAAACCTTGATTTTTTGCAGGATTAAACCTCACAGTCTATTCAGTGTTTGGGTTTCCACTGCTGCTGCTGTTGCTTCTGGGTAGAGTTATTGTTTTCTTTTTTCGCTCTTGTCCATGGATATACATGTTGATTGGCACATCAGTAGCTTGACGAGGGAAGTTATTGCCATCAGATAGCAAGCCTGGTTGGAGGAAAAGTTATCATTATCAGATGTAATTTTTATACTCAAAAGTAGATCATGGATGTACAGTTGAACTATTACCAGCAGATGTGGTTGGTCTATTCACGATGCTGTCTTGTTATGTGATCAATGAATGTGCTTCTTGTATCTCATGTTGGACTTGGTGTTATAAATTTATTCGTCATATGTAAAATAGATTACAATCTAGGTACTACAGGGACTTCTCATACGATTGTCTCTTTTTTTTGGTTGGTAATTTTTTTTATTATTATTATTGTGCCCCTTCTGGTACTCTCATGGAAACATAAAATTCATCGTTTCATTGTTTGTTTTACTTTGTATAAAATGAAGATAATACATTGGTAGAGATTTGGAAATATGTGAGTGAGATAACTGATGAATGATACTTTATTACTTTGGTCGATAATGTAGTTAATTCATTCAGAACTTTTTATGGTAATATGGTTTAATCACATGAATCTCTATTTGGTTCGTGAATAACTTATTCAAGTATAAAATAATTGTATGGGGCAGAGAAAAATTATATGATTTTTAATTTAGTTGCTATTTTTATTTTTTTGTTTGTCTAATTATAAATTTAGATCAATAAATAGAAACTAACAATACCCTACCTCTTCAAGAGTAGTTATCAAATTTATTCTAACTTATTTAAATATAACTATTCTATTTTATTTACACTAATAAAACAAAACATAATTTTTTCTTAGCACAGATTATTCACTCATAAGCCTATCATTCCCAAGTTTACATTATGCCATTCTTTGTCACGCCAATATTCGACGGTTACGCTACTTCCCACCACCACGAAACGTTTTCCATCCCACGTGCGTTTCGCACGTATGCAGGACAAAACAAGTCCAAAACCTTGGCGCGCTTCGGGCCTTGTTTTAGGGTTCCGACATTTATTAACCTATCTCCGCTTTTTTTCTTCTCCCCTGAAAGGTCTCTCTCTATCTATTAAAACCTTTCAAAACCTCTCACAATGGCGGACAACTGACGCCATTTCGACAAACCACTCAAAACCCTAACCCATCGACGCACACCCATGGCCCTCTCCGCCGGGCTGCTCCGCTTCACGTCGGCTTCGCTCCTCCTCCTCCGCCGCCGCCGCCTCGCCTTGCCGATTGCCCCCCTCTCCGACCTTCGCCTCGGATTCTCCGTCGATGTTCCGAGGTTCCTGTCAACTTCCGCGCCTCGGGCGTCGGTCCGCCCCGTGAAGTCGAGGCATAAGGAGCGGGAGGAGGAGCTCTCGAGGGCCGAGGCGGCCGCCGAGGGTGGGGGAGAGGTGAACGGGAGATTGTCGGTGAAGGAGCGGATTGTGCCGATGGAGCTGCACAAGGAGGCCACGGAGGCTTACATGGCATATGCCATGTCGGTGCTTCTCGGTCGGGCTTTGCCGGATGTGCGGGATGGGCTGAAGCCGGTTCATCGGCGGATACTGTAAGGGCTTTTCGTTGTAAATGATTTTTTGCTTGAGTAGAAATGCTTGGTCTATTGAGTGAGATTTCATGAAGGTTCATTTTAATGCCGTATAAGCGACATTGTTGTGTCATTTAAAGAAAATGTGGAAGTTTCCATTTTCATTGCGTTGTGTTATTGTGGGAACTGATGAAGCCCTGTTGTGTCCCATTCTTGTAATTGTTATGCTGGGTTGTTTTATTTCGAGAATGAATAGATGTTTTGGAGATTAAGAGATGCTTGTTAATTTATTTTTCTATATTAATGAAGGGCACTTCCCTTGTCCAGTTATGAATGATTTTTGGGGTCAGATATGCATCTAGAGTGATTATGAAAGTTCTTGAAAAGCTTTCTTCTGGAATGCGGGTTGGATTCTTCTATTTATATTTTATTATATTTAAATTCATGCAGTTATGTTCTAACCCCCCCCCCCCCCCCCCCCCCCCCCCAAAAAAAAAAAAGAAGCTTTTTTGAGTATCCGTGACAAGGAAAAACTCTTGCTGACATCAGTTTGATTGAAATTTTGGCTACAGATATGCTATGCATGAATTGGGCCTCTCTTCTCGAAAACCATTTAAAAAATGTGCTAGAGTTGTTGGAGAGGTAATGTGTTATTACTTCAATTGCTTTCCGTATAAATATTCACTGTTGAACATTTTCTATTATAAGTTATATGGACTTTTGCAACAAGTTTTTTGATTGAGGATGGTGTTTGAAAGCTGGATTTTGCACACTTGTTTTGTAGGTTCTAGGTAAATTCCACCCCCATGGTGACACTGCTGTTTATGATTCTTTGGTGCGGATGGCTCAGGTAGATTCTTTTTTTAATTTATAGTACGTCAATCCTGCAAATACTAACCGGAATAATATTAATAAATTTTTGAAGAGAGGAGGATGAAATCACTTTTGTAATAGTTACCATCTTACAAAAATATGACTACAATGACACTACTTTCCATTAATACTTTTTAGTCTCTTATGATGCTTCTTTCTTGAATCCCAAGCACTGTATATTAAGGTTTTTCTCATACTGACTTTTGATATCTAATGTTTTATCTGTAGGACTTCTCTTTGCGATTTCCTCTCATCCGAGGACATGGGAATTTTGGATCCATTGATGCCGATCCTGCTGCTGCAATGCGGTACACTGAGTGCAGACTGGAGGTAGGTTTGCTTAAGTTCTCTTATGACAACTTGATATTTTCTCCCTCAAAATAAGGCCATCTAATATTGCCTATCCTATCTAGATAGACCTGTGGAAGATCCTCACGTGGCTATAGTATGTCTTTGTTGTTATTTATGGGCTCTGTTTCAGTTAACTTTGTTGAATCGTCTCAAACATTTTTTCATGTTCATATGGATTCATAAGTCTTGCAGAATTAAAGCCATGAAGCATAGAATTTGAACTGAAGGGAGGCCATAAAACAGGAATTAAACAGAAGGGAAATTATGAAAAATAAGTTGGTTCCTATTGGAAGTTATGCATAATCATACTTTCTGTGTTAGTTGTCTTTTTATTCATTTATACTTTTTTTGACGATTGGTGCCCCCTGGTCATCCTTTATGGAGAGGGGGGTGCTAGCCGAGTTTCCTAAAGCTTGGTTTGCCTTTTTTTATTCATATTACCTCAAAAATATTTTTATATAATGCTATTGATTGCGTATGATACCTGCAGGCGCTTACAGAGGCGATGCTATTGGCAGATTTAGATCAAAATACGGTATCTTTATCTTTTGTCTTTATTTGCATTTCTGATAATTGAGTTTTCTTTCTGATATCAATTGGCATGCTTGAATCTTTTACAGGTTGACTTTGTTCCAAATTTTGATGCTTCTCAAAAGGAACCATCCCTTTTGCCAGCCAGAGTACCAACATTGTTGCTGAATGGATCTTCTGGGATTGCGGTAAAACTCCCTGAAGATCTTTTGAGTTTTAGGCATAATTTTTATGCAATATTTCAGCTATTATTTCTGAATAAAAAATTGAAGAATGGTTGTTTTACATCTTCACCTCCGTTCTCAGGTTGGAATGGCGACCAATGTTCCTCCACACAACCTCGGGGAGCTTGTAGATGCACTTTCTGCCTTAATTAATAATCCAGAAGCCACGGTGAGTGCTATTTGCAGCATCATTTGGATGCAGTGAAGAGAGTAAATGAACATATTGCTCTTGGATAATTGAATTATACTAGCTTGCATTGTTTGAGTTACAACCCAAATTGTCTGAGATAAGAACTTTGGACAATAAAATCCAAAAGATGAAAGAGCTACTTTTTATGAGCATTGACTTGCTAGTGAATAATACTGGCTCTTCAAACCACAAAATCCTGTGTATGAAAATTTGCTTTTGTTGTTGTTTATGCTCAGGTGACTACCAATTAATGAACACAACAGATCGTGTTATTCTTGTTTGCTGGTTGGATTGTTGTTATCTTCTAATTATATGCAGTTTTTATGTGTTTGATATAACAGTGAATTTGATTTATGTCATGTAACAGGAGATACATAACTGATCCACTGTTACAGTGATAAAATTCTACTCTTCTTTGATCGGATTTCTGCACCTCCAGAAATTATTTGTAGCTGTTGTGCAGTGCTACTGTTATTATATAGCAATGTAGATCATTCTTATTTTGGATGTTGAAAAGGTCTGTTACAAATTAGTGGCTTCAGCCAAAAGTAATTTTTTCACTCACATAAGAAACATCGATCTATAACAGTTAAGCTAATCGGTTGTTCAGTAGTGTAGTTGTCTATCTCAGTATTTTCAAAATGGACCTATGATATGACTGACTTATTTTGTTACTTTATCTTCATTTTATCAACTTTCATACAATCATACCTCTCCCGTTATGCATGTAAGCTCCAAGAACTGCTAGAATATATGCCTGGACCGGACTTCCCAACTGGAGGACTCATTATGGGGAATCTCGGGTATGGAGCATTGATTGTTTAAATAGATATATTCTTACTGATGAATATTTCTTTGGATATTCTTCAAAAAAATGTTTAGTTAATACACATTTCTTAATTTGATGTTCAAGCATCCTGGAAGCTTATCGTACTGGACGTGGGAGAATAATCGTGAGAGGGAAGACAGATGTGGAGTTGATTGATCCCAAATATAACCGTTCAGCCATTATCATTAAGGAGGTCAGCATATCAGTTCTTCATGCTTTTAGAACATTTTTTTGAAGAATTGTTGAAGACTTGTTTCATAGTGTTGATTTGCTCTGAGAATGTTTTTTTTTCAGGTCCCATATCAGACAAACAAATCTGCTTTGGTAGAGAAAATTGCCGAATTAGTTGAGAATAAGGTAATGCTATTATGTGCAGCTGATGAAATGATGTGTAATCCCAAATTTCATTTCTATTATTTTTAGTTTTCTGTGTTTTTCAATTTAAAATTCAAACTAAAAACAATGAGCACTTATAAGTGCACTCAGTGTAATATTGATTTGATTCACATTGGCGAACAATTCTTGCTGAGATGTATAACCTCTATTTGTACATCAGATAATTTTTTTATCTGTGGTTTGACATGCAAAATCAGCAGTGTCATTATTATTTTGGACTGTTGGTGCTGTGGATTTGATATAATTGCTACAAAATGGATTAGTTTGAGCTGAATGTATATTTTGGTTTTCAGGGCTCCATTGATCTATATGAGTACTGTTGCAAATATGCTATAGTTTGATTTGCTTCTGCACCATAACTTGTCTGCAAAGGTTTGATGTGATTCTAGATATTGTAACATCAGAGAGGTTAAGTGTTCCTTGTGATGGTGTGAGACTGTAGTTGAATATGAGGCAACTTTTATCCTCTCATATCAATTCTGATGGTTAGATGTGCTTTTACTGAAGAAAGATGATTGTATGTGTTTTGGTTACCGATTTATCTTACAGAAGTTTATTTGGTATCAAACTTACATCAGTGGCTTGGTTTCATGTCATTTTAGTTTCATGCAATCAATTTCTACTACTTTCAATATAAATACAAACACGTTTTTTTTCTCTAGAAATTTGTAATTCAACGTCAATTTCAATTTCAAACCATTTTCTTTCATTCTTGCAGAGTATAGAAGGAATTAGTGATATCCGGGATGAAAGTGATCGTTCTGGGATGCGGGTTGTGATTGAGGTTGGTTTATTTTCATAGTTTCATTTTACATGGTTCTATCTAACACCATGTGATTATTAGGGGCCACTGCTGAAAATTTTAGGTGCAGAAAGTTTTTTCCCCCCTGACTCTTGTCATGGCTGTTTGTGACTTTTTCCTCAGCTGAAGAGGGGTGCAGATCCTTCCCTTGTTCTCAATAATATTTGTCGCCTTACTACTCTTCAGTCTAGCTTTAGCTGCAACATGGTTGGGTGAGTGATTTCTTAACTTGAGTTTTATAAGTATATTCCAGTAATTCAAAATGATCAACCTTTTGGAAGTTGCAATGTAGTGTCCAGAATCATTATTTGTTGTGCCATGCTATATGCTGGTGGGAACTGGGAACTTGGGGCATTTATTCCTTACCTTTAGTTATTGGATCTAAGTGGTCAATTGAATTCAACCTGAGCCCCTACATTTTTTATGATTTATTTTATTGACGAAAGTCATTATTTATTTATCATCCTGATATATTATATGTTTTACCATGTTCTGGTTCACTCTTAAGTCATAACATACTGAAACACAATTGAGATTCTCTGACTTTTCCATATTACTGTTTTCAGTATTCTTGATGGACAGCCAAAACTGATGGGTTTGAAAGAGATTCTTCAGGTACTAATCACCTCCTAGCTGTCAAATATTTAACTATCCCACCTTTTTGTTTTAAAAAACCCTATAACTGTCTAAGTTATGTTTGATAAATATCTTAATGATTCAACAATTACCGTGGATGCAGCGAGTGACATTTGATTAGATATATCACTTCTAACCATGAATAAAAAATGTTCATCAGCTTATTGTAATTTGGCGAAAGGGTCCTGTTGCCATGAGAGTGTGATTTTGAATATTTAATGGGATGATTCTTAAGCGTGCATGCATGTCTCACTTTTTCCTTGTGCTATCAAATACTTATATTAATAACTCTGAAAAGTTATCTGATTGCAGTGGACCAGTCATAGTAATTAACATACGATTGCAGTGCTGCTTGTCCTTGTATTATAATTTGTATCAGAGGTTGCCTCTTGTCACACCTAATTCTTCCTTTGTGCGTCCAAAAATGAAGCTTCCGGGTCCTTGATTTAAATTTCATAAGATGTAGTAGAAGATGAATGTGACATTGATGTTCCATTAGAAGTAAATACTTATCTAATGGGTCAGTACAGAAACCTAACTTAGTGTTGTTTTTCTACAGTCACAGGTTGCATAATTAAACATAGGTTACATTTTTTTTTATTTCTAAATTGTTCTTGTAGTACCGAGAATATATTTATTTCTGATTTCTCCTTCTATGACAGGCCTTCCTTGACTTCAGATGCTCTGTGATTGAAAGGCGTGCAAGGTTTAAGCTTTCTCAAGCTCAAGATAGAAAACATATTGTGGAGGTAATTTAGGGACATGATAGAAAATACTATTAGGTTTGACTTATTTTTGCAGGGTCTCGTAGCGGACCCTGAATGTCTGATGGTTAAAAAAACTTAGGTTAATACAAGTATGATGATCAATATTGATGTTTATTTATTTTTCAGGGCATCATAGTGGGCCTTGACAATTTAGATGCTGTTATTCGTATAATTAAGGAGACGACGAACAATGCAACAGCGTCAGATGCTCTAGAAAAAGGTAAGGAGCCGCATCTAAGCATTGTTTTGCAGCTACATATGTAGCTGTGATCTCATGCTTTTCTTTGTTGATCTTTGAACGTGGCCATGTCTTGTGTGTATGACAGATGTGGTGTTTAATAGTTTGGGTTCTTTTTTGTGCATACACTTGGGACTTGGTTGATCAAATTTCTTCCTTCCACTCTGTTTATCTGGTCCAGATTCCAAGACATGATATTGGATACAAGTTCGGCACACTTTTAGGTGTCTTGGAGTGCACATGTTTGACTGAGTCAATTTGAACCTGCCTCCTGGTTAATTCAAAATTTAGATTCTTGCAATTAAAAGACTACTTCATAAATTTCCAATATAAATGGAATTGCATCAATTGGAAAATGCAAATAGTTCATATTTTTCTACAGGTTAAATGACCCCAATTAGTGAAATAGTTTGTAGCAAAATTAATTAAAGATGAAGTTATTACTGGTGGTTTAATTTTTCACTCTATGTTTAAAATGGGTTCATTCGCGTGTTCATCTTCTAGTTGCCTCTAAATTGCCTCTCTGAACCATCAGATCACTGGCCAGCTTTTTCTGTCATTTTTCTTTTGTATATATGCTTCTCACAGTTAACCTATTTTTCCTAGGTAGTTGTAATGGCAATGCTGTATGTTTGAACTTTGGCAATTATCCCCAGTTGAGTAGGATGATATGAGGTTTCCTGAAATTTAGAACTGAATTCCTTTGTGTGAATTGTGGATCATAGAAGTCTAATAAAGTGATTCAGATCAGTGATCTGGCAGATAATAATTAGTTCAATGATGTAAATATCTTTTGTATCGCTTAGCTTCCACATGCCATGCTCATACTGTTTCATTCACTGTTGGATTCTTTGGTATATGCCTCTGATCATATTGCTTATTTACATCGCTTAAGGATGTTCATTTTTGCGATATTTAGCTTAATAAAGCATAATTTCTTGTTATACAGAATTTGGATTGTCTGGGAAACAAGCAGAAGCCTTAATGGACATTACACTTAGAAGACTTAACGCCCTTGAGGTGTTGCCAATTTGTTTGTAAAGGAAAGTATAGCTTTTACATATATCTAGTGCACAAGCATATTGAGTGTATGATTCTTTACATTTCAGAGAAAAAAGTTTGTTGATGAAGGAAAATTGTTGTCAGAAGAAATTTCAAAGCTCAATGAACTCTTATCGAGCAAAAAGCTAATTTTTGAGGTACAAGCTTTTAACAGTATTGTCTGTAGGTTGTCAACTGTTATATGGAATATATTTTTTGTTTCAGGCTGATAGCATTGGTTTACATGGACATTCATATATCTGCTTACCCATTTTGTTTGAGTCATTTATTACTAGCTAATAGCTATAAATTCTGTAGCTAACATTTGATGCTTAATCAGTGTTCTTGATTACATTACCTCTGTATATAATGTCAATCCTTATTTATTGTGAATATTTTAACCAGCTAATCAAACAAGAAGCTGTTGATATTAAAAATAAATTTGGAACTCCACGGCGTTCAACATTGGAAGATTCAGATGGAAGCCAACTTGAAGATATAGACGTCATTCCAAATGAAGAAATCCTTCTGGTATAGGATACTGATTTCTCTTTTTCACATTAAATTTTCACCACCCATTTTACTTTGTCATTACTCATCATGCTTGCCTGTCAATCACACTCAATGATATAATCTTGTTTACGCTTGTTTTATTTTCCATGCCCATTGTTTTCTATATGATCTCTGCCGATCTATACTTGTCAGGGTTTTAGTGAAAAGGGCTATGCTAAGCGGATGAAGCCCAACTCTGTTAACCTACAGCATCGGGGAACAATAGGAAGATCTGTTGGGAAAATGAGAGTAAATGATTTGATGTCTGACTTCCTTGTCTGCTGTACCCATGATCATCTTCTGTATTTCAGGTAACAGTTTTAATGTGATTTGATTTGTTTCAATTTTGTACTTCTCATCGACATACAGCTATAATTACTGATCATCTCCTTTGTCTTTGAAACTTTTTTTTTTTTTATATTGGAGGGACTTCCCGTGGTTGACCTTATGGTCAAGCTGGGAAGGCTATCTCCGCCTGCATGTCCCGGTCCCATGGATTGTCTTTGAAACTTTCTGTTATCTTTCCAATTTCCTTTTCATCTGACATTTTAGTGGTTACACATTTCCTAGTAGTGTGCAGTTGCCATATATGTGTTATCACTAAACTTAATTGTAAGCATTTTCATTCAATGGCATCCTATTGAATCTTAGCTAATCAAGTATGTTTGTGATGAAGCAGAACTTTTATGGATTTATTCATTTGAAGCACTGAAGATTCAAGAATACTTTAATGATTCAAGCAATTTGTCAGTGCTTTGTAGGAACTTGCATTTTTTATTTGTGTTTTGGGTAGTCGTCATGTAGTGAGAGATAGATACTTGTCCAACCTAGTTCTTGGCTTAACAGCTCCAAATTTCTATGAAAGTTTATTTGAGCAAAGTAGCAAACTAACATAAGTGCAAAATGTATTTTTAGTGACAAAGGAATTGTTTACTCTGCTCGTGCCTATAAGATACCAGAATGCACCAGAAATGCTGCTGGCACTCCACTGATCCAGGTATTCTCCCTGTGAGATAAATTTTAGTGCCTAAAGTGGCATAGTTTGATGCCATTTAAACTTAATCTGATACTTATTCTGTGCTCTATTTTGGTTACCTTCTCATTCTGCACGGTGCAGCTGTTATCTCTGTCTGAAGGGGAGAGGATAACCTCTGTTGTTCCTGTTAGTGAATTTGCTGGGGATCAGTATTTACTAATGCTGACTGTGAATGGATACATGAAGAAAGTTCCCTTAAATGTTTTCTCTGCAATCAGACAAACAGGGATTATAGCAATTCAGCTGGTTTGACCTTTGATATCTAATTTATCTTGTTATCAGTTTTATTTCCATGTATGCCTTTTCTTTATATTGTTACTTAATTTTGCAGGTTCCTGGTGATGAACTAAAATGGGTTCGCCGCTGTGGAGATGATGACCTTGTTGCTATAGCTTCCCAGAATGGGATGGTTATCCTAAACTCATGTAACACAGTAAGGTTTTCTTGCTATTAATATGTAGGCTTTGTTGTTGCACCACACAACATATACATTATGGTTGAAATAATGGAAAATTGAAGCATGTGCAAAGTAAAATAATTAGGAGATTTAGAGATCTATAAGGAAAACAAATATAAAGAACTTTCTTAAAACTGTGTTGTAGATAACATCCATATCGGTTTCTATTCATGGTCCGAATGTTATTGTTTAGGCTATACATGTTTTACCTTCAGTTTGTGAGACTTGTCTGTTCCTCTGGCTTGATGATTTATACTAAGAAATGGCATATTTGATCTGAGTGGATTATCTTATTTTTCCTTTGGAGGTAAGGCCTTAATGTCCTTCACGATGTAGGGGTTTACAAAAAAAATTTTACAACAGGTTTTGAGATTTTTGTCAAAAAATAAGAAGCACAAGTTATGTACGATTTTTTATTCTTTATATTAGCTAAAATGATATAGTATACAGAGAATCTGTTGCCTAAGCTTTGTCTGACATGATCATGGTATATATCATCCGTTGTTTATTGTAATCTTATTTCCCTGAGGTAGTACCCTCCCATGTCCATGTTTTATAATAATTTGCACATCTGCACTCATCTTTCCTAATGAAATGCCACTACTATGCCTCTGTCACTTTGGAACAGCTTCTCTGAAAATTGTGGTCCCGCTTACTCAAACCGCTAGTTGATTGATTAAATTATTAATTTGCACAGGCTTTTGGAGTTCCAAATATTTGATAAATGAAGAAATATTATTGATGGACCTTTCAATCTCAACAGTGATATTTTTTTTGTCTATTTCCTCACATCCAAACATCTTATCAGTGCCTCTACTTTCAATTAGTTCCAAAGTTGAACAATCTTCTATTTTTTAACTTGTGATGGACAATATTTTTTTTTTCTTGGGGTTTCTATCTGATGTTTTCAGCATATCTGCCATATAATCTTTTATACTGGTGGCATGGCGAAAATTATCCATTGCATGTTTGGATTTTCCATCTTTTCATTCATTTTTTCTGCTTTATTTATGAACCAGCTTCGTGCTTATGGAAGAAAAACAAGGGGTCTGCATGCCATGAAACTGAAAGAAGGTGATAAAATGGCATCCATGGACATCATACCTGCGGCCATGCAGATGGATCTGCAAACGAAACTTGATACTTCTGGAAGCAGGTATTATCTTATTTCTTTTCTTTTATATATGAACAAATCCCTCTTTCTGTGGAAGTAGTGCATATTATCTTCTTTTGTATATTGTATGGTTAATTTATGCTCACCTTGATGTATGCAATCTTTGCAGGGGTAAAGAACTCAGACCACCATGGCTGCTTTTTGTGTCTGAAGGTGGTCTTGGGAAGCGTGTTCCTATAAGTAGTTTCCGCCTGTCAAATTTTAATAGAGTAGGATTGATAGGTTACAAGGTACCCATCTCTTCTGGACGTGTAGGATGATGAATTCCTACTCCCCTGTTATTCTGTTTGGGACATCTTTTGATGACACAAATAATTAACTTTGTTCTTTTATACTTTGTTTTTTCTGCTTTGTAGCTTCCACCGGATGATCGTCTTGCTGCAGTATATGTGGTTGGTTTTTCTCTAGCAGGTACTTCTAGGCGACTTTCTGGAGCACAATCATCTTTTCTGATGCATTAGATAACATATTATTTACACCTTGCAGAAGATGGTGAAAGCGATGAACAAGTTGTTCTTGTGAGTCAAAGTGGAACCATCAACCGAATCAAGGTTCGGGATATTTCCATCCAATCGCGCTATGCACGGTAATTAACATTTAGCCATTCTTTTTAGTTCTCCTTTTGCTCTCTTTTATGAAAAACTGAATGTGTGTACAAATTAGTGATTATTCTGCAGGAAATATATATGGTCATGTTCTTATTAAAAATGAATTTTTTTTTTCTTCTGATGCTGTGATTTATCTTGTGCATGCGCACCAGTGGAGTCATTCTGATGCGGCTAGAGCACACCGGGCGAATCCAGTCGGCATCTTTGATTTCAGGCATTGAAGCTGACCCAGAAGTCGACGAATAGAACTGCCTGTTTATAGTTTGGTTCTGTTGTACAGGCTAAGCGAAGCCGATTCGCAGTTTTGTAATTAGCCTGCAAAGAAGTTAAGAAAAACATGCTAGCATTGGTTTCAGTCGCAGGTTTTCAGTTCATCAGATGCATGACATGGATCAGCCAACGTTGATAGCTTTGCATATATATGTTCATGTTATCAGATGATATGATATGGTTGGCAATTCTGAACAAAGTTGTTCAAGAGAAGAATATCTTCAGGACAAAAGGAAGGCCATTCACTGTTAGATGGATAAGCCAACATTGATAGCTTTGCATATATATGTTCATGTTATCAGATGATATGTCATGGTTGGCAATTCTGAACAAAGTTGTTCAAGAGAAGAATATCTTCAGGACAAAAGGAAGGCCATTCACTGTTAGATGGATAAGCCAACATTGATAGCTTTGCATATATATGTTCATGTTATCAGATGATATGTCATGGTTGGCAATTCTGAACAAAGTTGTTCAAGAGAAGAATATCTTCAGGGCAAAAAGGAAGGCTATTCACTGTTAGCAGATTTGTTCCGCTTTTGTTACTGAATTTGTTCTTTCTGCAACATGTGAATCAGGTCTTGCAACTATTCGCATCAGTTTAGCTTACTTTGAACGCTGTATATAATTCACGTAGAATAACTGAATAAAGACACCAAATGAAGCAAGAAATCCTTCTACGAATGAACGGTCAAGATTTCAGATGCGGATTCACTCCTGCGGTCGGTGGGGGAATAACACGCGGGGCATCGTTATGATGTCTCACTCAACCGTAGATATTCAAACCGACGGTTGTAGATGCATAATAGTTTCTCAGTGTGACATTCGTTTACACGTTTAATGTTTACCGTTTAATGTTTCTTCCCCTATATAATCGCGGACAGGCCTTCATCTCTCTCTCTCTCTCTCCAGTCTCGATCTCCGACGTCCTTCCTCGAAATCTCCTCCCGAAGAATAAGATCCTTTTCGGGGGATCGCGACTTCGTGGATCAGCCGATCTGATTAGGTTTGGTTTGTTCTTGATCTGGATCTCTCGATCTCCTCCCTTTGAATTGAATCTGATCTGTTGTGTTGTTGTTGTTGTTCGATCTGTCTGTAGAGGGAGGAAGCGAAGGGAGGCGTTTGGAGGAGGAAGAGATGGGGCTGACATTCACGAAGCTGTTCAGTAGGTTGTTCGCGAAGAAGGAGATGAGGATACTTATGGTGGGTCTCGACGCAGCCGGGAAGACCACAATCCTTTACAAGCTCAAGCTCGGCGAGATCGTCACCACCATCCCTACCATAGGTCCTTCCCTTCTCTCTCTCTCTCTTTCTCTGTTGCTGTTTCTTTGATAGATCCGGTTTTGGATTTTGATATGTTGAGAATAGATCTGTTGCGTAGCTAGGTTTTCGTTGTTTCTATTGGAGTTTTTGGATTTTCATAGATCTGGATTTGTATGTGGTGGAAGATTGGCTTTTGCTGATTTGGAGGGAAAGTTGAATTTTTTAATGATCTTGTTAAAGTTTTGGTTGATATTGTAAGTATAGATGTTGATATAATCTTTGGATACGGAAAATTTGGCATCCAGGCTCATTTGAATCTATTATGTGCTGGTTTCATCCAGGCACTCATAGATTTGTGGTGGTTTCCGGGTTATATATTTTTGGGATTTAATAATGCAACGAGAACCATAGGAATCTCTTATCTAATCATTTTCTTTATTACGGTTTTTAATTGGTGTCACATTTCTGCAAGTCCCTGTTCTGTGTCGATGTTTATGTGCCTTTTATGTTGTAGATTCAAAGAAATTGAATATAGGGAATATGGAAGGAATTGGTTTTTCTACATTCCTTTTTTTCTCTAACTGATTTAAATCAGGTAAAGGGAAGAAATTCAGAAAGTTCTTTTTTTTTTTTTAATTTTTTTTATTAGGACATCATAGATCTTCACCATTGCTTTCTACAATCACGCTCTTCTTTTGTGGAATTCACAATGCATTCTTTTTCCATTCTCGTTGGGTTCTAGTTACATGCTGAACATAGTTAAATATGCCTGAGGTAAAAACTAGAAAATTATATAATTTCATATATTATAAAAGATAAACAACTGAAATTATGAAATATGTATTGAATGCTCTAAGCTACAATATTTTAAGTACCCTACTATCTACTACCTATATGTGGCATTGGTGTTTTTTTGTTTGTTTGTTTAGGTTGCTCTGGTTTTTCTAAATGCTGAGTTTTCCTCACATATTTGTTATTGATTTCTCAAAAATAAAAAGCATAATATTTTTCTGTCTTACATCTTTTTTGCTTCTTCAATGCAGGTTTCAATGTTGAGACTGTTGAATACAAGAACATCAGTTTCACTGTTTGGGATGTCGGTGGTCAGGATAAGGTCAGTGGCCATCATATTCCTCTTACATTTTTCTTGTTTCCTTGATGATAAATATCGGGTTGGTTATATACTGTCCTAATTACATCAAGCACCTGCAGTGATCATTTTTATAAGCTACAAAATATCTTAATATTTTTCTTACCTATGATCCTGGTGGTGATATCATTGTTATTTATCATAACCAAATATGATGGTATTGCATATGTTATTAAGCACATGACTGTTTGCCATTAAATTATTTGAGAGGCAAGCACCTGCAATTATCATTTTTAGAGGTTACAAAATGTCTTATTCTCCCATCTATAATCTTGGTGGTGATATCATAGTAATTTTTTGTAACATAATATGATGTTGTTGCATATACTTTAAGCACGGCTGCTTGGCATTGCATAATTTCAGAGGCTACATAAATTCTACAGTCCTATTTTCCCAACTATAATCCTCATAGCGGAATTGTTATAATATATCATAACCAAATATGACATTATTGTTCTTAATTTTGTGGATTACAGAAATCACATTATCTGCATGTCATGTGAAAAAGCTTGTTGATTTTATTTCCCAACCAATAAATGTGTATTTCTGTGCACTATGAGTGTGATTTCTATTTCATCTGCCGTCTGAGATGTTTGGCAGGAACTTATAAAATGTGGTTTAATCGTTTAATGTGCATTCTCTTTGTTCAGGTGCACCACCCTTAACTATTTATTCAATGAATGATATGTGATAATGGAGGACGCTAGTGAATTCTTAAGTTTGATAAATCAGTCACCGAAGCATGTACTTGGACTAATATAATGGTGCTTTAATGTTGTGTAACAGATCAGACCTCTGTGGAGGCACTATTTTCAGAACACACAGGGCCTGATCTTTGTTGTTGACAGCAATGACAGAGACCGTGTGGTTGAGGCGAGAGACGAGCTACACAGGATGCTGAATGAGGCAAGATATATTTTTTTAATTTCTGGATTTTGCAGATAAATTTTGCTGTGGTGGGGCATCCTTAGGTGTAGTGCATATTTTTTTATGGTTCTTGTGGAGGGAAAATGAATTATCATTTTTTGGTTTGGTTGTGGGTGGAAAATGTTACTATCTGAAGTGTCCTAAGAAAATATTTTCATTTTTTTGTGAAAGAAAGCATAGGAATGTTAACACTTTTTGTGGTTGGTGCAGGATGAGTTGCGAGATGCAGTGCTGCTTGTTTTTGCAAATAAGCAAGATCTTCCAAATGCAATGAATGCTGCTGAAATCACTGATAAGCTTGGGCTCCACTCACTGCGTCAGAGGCACTGGTAATTCATGTTTCTTGGTTATATAAATGATTTAAGTAGATAAGTAGATTATATGGTGTTGATGTTTTATATTAAGAAGTTGTGTTTCTGAAAATCATTATTGCAATTCAAATGTTTCTTTTGCTTGCTGCAGTCACATGATATTTATTAAGAATAGATGTCTAAACTTGATAAGAAATAGCACGCCAACTGCAGTTGGTTTTCTTCTGAGAGCATGTTATGTTTTAAATGTGTTGTGCCTTCTCTACAGGGTATGTTTCTATATTATTTTACAAGTAAAAAGGGAGTAGTTAAGTATATGGACTTATTTTAAAGTAATCTTGTCTGTTTGTTTAAACCCGCTCAACTCGCTTGGGTTCTTTTGAACTGGAAGTGGTATTTGTGCATTTTATAAACTTGTTTCAGAAAGCTGAGTCCTGGTCTCTTTATATCACTTTCTAATTTTGTTCTTTTGGGGCTCCATTTGTATATTGAAAAAAATCCCTTTCTTTCAGTTTTTGTCCAAAATTGGTTTGGTGTACTTTTGCAAGCAAGAACCAAAATATAAGTCAAAGCTAACGCAAGAAAAATGAAGCCACTTGATGTTGAAATCTGTTTCTGCAAAGCACAGTGGTCCAGGAATTGACACCAGACTGGGCCTATAAATGGTCTAAAATGCTCAAGTTCACTTCTCAGTGAACTAGTATATGCTCTTTTGTTTGATTAGTTATCTCAAACCTCGATGTCATTTCATTTTAATTCCGAAGAATGTGAAATGTAAACAAAAAATTTGGACTGAAAGTAACGATCCCAACAACATTACTTATGTCATTCTTCTTGAAAACGCACTTCGCTTTGAAATTTCAACAATGATGTTGGACGATTTACAAGAGTTTGGTTTTGATTGTTTTATACATGTTTGACTAACTCATTTTTGTTGGTCTCCAGGTACATCCAGAGCACCTGTGCCACATCTGGTGAGGGGCTGTACGAGGGTCTGGATTGGCTTTCAAGCAATATCGCGAGCAAGGTAGTGCCTTATAAAAAGTTCACTAGGCCATTCTACGCATCGGCATAATTTCATGTTTTTTTTTTTTTTTTTCCCTGATAATCTTCCTTTTTGTTCTAGGCTTGAAAAAAAAAGAAAACCATCTTCATGCGTGGTGGAATGATGAGCCTGTACTGTTGGGACATAATTTACAGTTTGGTGGATGTTTGGATTGCACAAGGTGGCATCTGTAGCAGAAGTATATTTGAAAGTCCTGTCTGTTCTCGAAGACTAGTTATTATGTTTGTGCCTTTCATTCCTTGTTTACTCGAATTGGTCCCAAGCATGCTATTGCTATTTGTTTTATATTTGCTCTTTGGTTGTTTAATGACAGCTGCTAATTTTATTTGATGCATCTGTGTTCAGTGGGATCCACATTAAAAAGAAAAAAAGGGGTTATTTTGTTTAATCAGGAATGAGTAATAAATTTTAAATTCATGTTATTTATGAGTGATATAAACGATCTTGACAAAGAAAACCAATAATATTGGTGGGATTTTTCTTCCATCCAATTTTCTCACTTGGATGGGGATTTTGAATCTAGTGGGATCCCCAATTCCTGCTTTAGTTACTCACCACACAATTAATTTTCTTGGTATTCTAGGATGGAATAAAAATATTCCGTAGATCAGAATGATACCAATCAAATAGGGCCGTGGGATAATTGTTGTGTAGTATATACACATATATTCTAGTTCGATAGAAATTGGATTTTCATTGTCTCAAACAAGAAATTGGATTTTCAGTTGTAGAAGCCATGGTACAGGGAAAAAGTCACTTCAACTTTGTCGATTTGGATCTGCTGGATCCACAGTGGGGTAAAACTTTGATGGTGCAAAAGTTAAAAATTCTTCACCATGAATCCAAACCAAACATGGGTGTATGACGTTCAAAATGCATTTCACATGTTTTTTTCAAAAAAATCTAGCATTTGAAAAATTATAAAAACATGTTTATCAGATGTTGGATTTTGGGGGTGGACTCTTAAAAAGCCAACCAGGGCCACCCTCTCCTCCCTGCTTTGATACCTACAACATGCTTATAGTTTTGACCTATCACCGTCAATTCTGGATCCATGTTAGCTCATGCCTTTATCATGTTAATAGTAAATTATTACTATTATCGCCTCCTCGTGCCACAATGGTTTTTTTTTTGTTCATACAACTAATTATAATCTTTGTTATAATGAATCTCTTCCAAATATGCTTCACTAGATACATTGCTTGAATTTAACACTGGTTCACACGCCTAATAATGGGGGATTCAAAGGAGCTTTTCATTGATGATCAATACAATAGACAACAACAATTGACTGATGAAGCGTACATATTCGGTTCTAATAGGTTGGTTGATAATTCTCATTCGCTTGCGCACCTCATGAAACTGCAGTTATGCCGTTCGGATCCTCCTCCGACGCCGCCGCAGGCCGGATGAACCACTTGTTTACCCGTGCTAGAGCCATATTGACCTTGTGAAGTATTTAAAAAAGAAGATTTAAATTCATCATCGTAATCTCAATTTCAGCCAACAGCAAGCACCTATTTGTATAGGGAAATAAAGGAAGAATATGGATGGATATTGTTTGTTTAGTAGGAATAACCTAGTATAACTATGCTATAATGTGAGAAATATTGTGGTATATATATTTTAAGTTTTTTTTTCTGTAATTGGGATATTTCATTCAATCTATATCATTGGTGTAAAAAAGTATAAATGTCAAATCATATTTCTACATTTTATAAATTAGGAAACCTCATGTCAATCATTTTTTAGCTTTTATGAATCGTTATCCACACACTATTAAACTTTTATCAATAATCCGTTGTCAACGAAATAACAAAATATCTAAACAAAAAATGACTTATTCTACTTTTATGGTTATTTATCATGAATAATTTAATTTCTCTATTCAAACAACACCAGAGAGAACAACAAGAGTGGTTTGAGGAATGAAACACTACCTGTTTATCCCAGTCAGTTCTCCAGGTAATGATCATGAGCACAACAGTCTGAACAGCTGTGCCTAACATCATCCCAATCCAGATCCCCTGAATCCAACAATTTTCCATAACAACAAATTTAAGAATACTGAGTGAACATCAGCCTCAGATTGGAAAAAATAACAGAGAAAAAATCAACTGGTTCATCAAAGGAAATTTTAAAAAAATATGGTTTTACCTTGACTTGATAACCAATTAGGAAGCCAAGCAGAACTCCGAGGGGAATTCCTATCAAGTAATAGCATGCGACATTAACATATGCCACCACGCTTTGCCAACCTGCGCCTACTGCAACCCCTGTTTCATAAAAATGAAGATCCATTAATCAATCCACTCTATGCAATGTTTGTCTATCCAAAATATGAAATGTTTCTTAATCTAAAGGGAAATATCCATATAACCCCCTGAAATCTGGCCTAAATCCATATAACCCCCTGCAATCTTCATATATCCATATAACCCCCCTGTAATCAGACCCCAAAATCCATATAACCATTTTCGTCCGCCTTCCGTTATTCGAGTTAACGACGATGAATTTATGCAGGGCGTTATATGGATTTAAGCCAGATTACAGGGGGTTATATGAATTTTTCTCAAACAAAAATTTTATTTTATTTTCTCTACATGTGGTTTAAAAATTGAGCTGTTTAATATTTACTTTTGAATTTTTTTTTCAAGATATTATGCACATTTAATTTTAATTAAAGAAAATAATTATTTAAATCATAAACACATACAAGATCACCCACCAAAAAGATATAAGTAAAAGATATATATATTCTATCTCTTGGTATTTTAAAAAAGAACTCAAAATTACTCATCCACATACAGTTTATCCCCAACAAAAATCACTCTCATGACACCAATACAATATGTGCCCCAAGATTTAAAAAAAAAAAACTCATCCTCTTGGCATTTTTGAATTTTTAGAAATTTTTTTCTTTAAAAAATATCACATCTATCATATCACACACACATTTCTCATACTTATTCCCAACACAAATATTTTATGCCGGGGTATAGTTGTCATTTAAAAAGTCATCAATTTTTATCCATCTCTTATCTACCATTTATCCTTATTTTATCCAATGTGAATCAAACAATAAAAATATCAATTTTATGTTTTCCAATGAGAATAACAGAAAATACAACAAAACAAATATTTACAATCCATTAGATGTTAATGCATGTAAATGTTAATTTACTTCATTATTAATGTGTCAGGTTACTGGTTATGAAATTACATGTCATTTATAATTTAAAAAAAATGCATAAATAAAAAAAAATTAGAGAAAATCTATATAACCCCTTGTAATCTGGCTTAAATCCATATAACCCCCTGCATAAATTCATCACCGTTAACTCGACTGACGAAAAGCGGACGGAGGGGGTTATATAGATTTTGGGGTCTGATTACAGGGGGTTATATGGATATATGAAGATTGCAGGGGGTTATATGGATTTAGGTCAGATTTCAGGGGGTTATATAGATTTTTCCCTAATCCAAAATATGAAATGTTTGAAGCAAATGCTAACCTGAGAGCACAGGCTGGACACTGTTCATCAGTATGGAGAATGCCAGCAAGGGAGACAGATCTCCAACTGCCTCGACCACATCGGTTTCCTTTGTGAACAAGTACGCGATCCTTTCTCGGACCACCAAGAACACCACGAAGAGGATCACTCCAAGTGTCAGCGAGGTCGTCGCCACCACCTTCACTGAGAATTTCGCCGCCTTCGCGCTCCCCCTCCCCAGCTCATTCGATACGCGCACGCTAAAAAAATGATAAGAGTTACTACATTTTCATACTAGACATTGAAATATGTCTGATCACATCTTTTGAAACCACAATAGGAGAAAAAAACAGGGTACCTTGCCGCGGCAAGGAAACCAAGAGAGATCATCATCTCCCATCCATTGATGTTAATGCTGCACATAATTTCACAGAACTGTTAGTTGACAGCAATGAATATTATAAGTCCCAATAACAATTATAAGGAGAATGGAATACTTTATCAATGGTCTATGTCAGTGTATTAAATATCCTTACATATCATTTTAAAATAAAAAATTATCTCACGTGATATTTTCACATACATCTTAAAATGCTGTCATACAAATAAATACAAGGTTAAAATTTTCATTTAAAAGTTATAAGCCTGATCAACCTCTTATCCATCTTTATATATTCAATTTTTTATGTTTTCTAATGAAAATAAATATAAAAAAAAACCAATATATAGTTCGGTATGACTATCGGGGGCGAATAGCTCTACAATATTTCTCAAAGCAGGCTAAAAGAAGCAGGTATAATTACCAAATTGATAGAGCATCAATGGCGGTCTGTGCGTTCTTCATGTTCCCAGTCAGGAGAACCAATATAGTGTTGTACCAAAGCTCCAAACTACACATTCAAACAATGAACACACGTGAAAACCTCCAAAAATTCAAAAACATGCTGATATAACCTAGTAACTTTTCTAATATAGTATAATTAAATATAGTACTATATCCGCAGAAAATGCAAAAAGATATCCATTCAATTTATAAAGCATGCATAAACATGTTGTGTATGAAGAATGACCCCCAATTAACATTTTAAAATTAAACAAACCCAAAAGCAGTGCTCACCACAACATGGCACCGGAAGACAGTGAAAGCCTCAAAACGGGCCAGAGATCCTCAAAAGCCCTGGTCGAAAATCTGGTCCACGTCAACGGGCACCCGCCGCAGAAGACGAAGGCCATCTGCCCGAATATCGGAATCCAAGCGGCCAAGATCATGGAACTCATCACACCCGCTAGCCCGAGCTGGAGCTTGAACGCCAACAGCCATGAAAGCAGTACGTGGAGCGAGAGGGACAGCGCCGCCAAGTAAGCAATCACTATGTTCTTGCTCTGCGCCTGTAAATAGACATTTCAATGGATCAAATACGGATTAACATGAACACTAGTTCCTAATAAGTTTAGCCCTTGTAAACTACCGAAATCGCTGTATAATCCCGCGACTTTTCCTTTTCCTGAAGTCTATATAACCCCTTGAATTAAACTTCTGTTGAGAGATAATCCATTTGAAAACACGATATACTAAAAACTCACTGTAATTTGTTAAAAATGCAAAAAAACCCACTAGAAATGATGATTGTACCCATCTGAACGTATTAAAACCATATCCGGAGGGGTAAAGGTTTTTAGTTGACTGTGTTTTCAGTCAGAGATAACCAAACATAATAGTCGTAGAATATTCTTTATCTATTAACGGAAATTTAACACAGAGAGTTATTTTGATTTAAATAGATATTTTCAGGAGATTATTTGGATTTTAAGAAAAGTCAAGAGATTAATCATGCCAAATAATTAAATTTGAACAGTATATAACTAATATTTTTCTATGAACGATGTGCATGAAAATAAAATTAATAAATAATATGATATAATGAAACTTAATAAATAATATGACGTATTAATGGATTACTAAATAAAACCTACCTTTAATAAAATAAAATAAGATAATTTGATGATCAAACTCCTTTAATACCAATGAGTTTTTTTATAATAAAATAAAATAGAATAGAATAAAATAAATGGACCCCACCCACATCCCTATAACTCATCAAATAATATGCTATGTTAATAAATCTCAAGAACAACCCACCAATAAAAAATATATATATACCCACTCATTGATAACAATAATAATCTAAAAATTATTGAAAATATGCATTAAAGCTATAATTTTTTTGAAATGTAATTGATTAATTTATTTATTTGTTAGAGAATCTAATAATCTATAAAATCTATCACCTATTTAGAATATTAAAATAAGATTATGAAAAGCAATAGTTTAGGATAAAATGGATTCTAATATTTTTGTAAGGGTAAAACCGAAAAATTGTGTTACATACACTTGAAAACATTTTTTGTTTGTACAATAGATAGATACAATCACATAGTTTTATAATGTTGGATTCAGATACATTGTTATATATTTTTATTTTCATTTTGGACATTTGAGATATGCCGACTCAAAGTGGATATATGTATTTTTCAATTAATTGACAAGTTTACCTGCAAGTACATCTGGAACGTGAAGGAGAAGGCGTAAGAAAAGATGAGGGGGATGAACCAGAGGGAGATGGTACGGGAGGTGGATGCGATCGAGGGATCCTGGCCAAGTAGAGTTAGAATTGGCTCGGCGAAGATGAAGAGGGGGATAAGGCAGACGGCGGTGGAGAGGACAATGATCCATGAGCGTTGGAGGTAGATGCCGAGCATGTTGTACTGCTTGGCGCCGTAGGCCTGGCCGCAGAGCGTCTCGAGCGCGCTCGCCATCCCTAGCTGTAAACATCACCAATGCAGTTTGAATTTTTTTTTTTTTAGTTGAAGAATGGTGCCCCCTTGATCTGATATGCAGACAATGCAATGCTTGCATGAAATGACACGTGAAGTTATGAAATGACACATTTGGACCTAGCTCTGTGAGGAGGAACATGTATCAGGGATTAAGATTTGCTCTATAATTCTCGGGCTGATGAGTTTTGATACTTGGAATTGTTTATTTGTGTCAATGGATTAATAGACATATCTTGAAAGGGCCTGAATACATAGATAAGGGTTGTCAAGAATTTTTTTTTATATCGGAGGGATTCGTAGCTGATCTTACAGTCGAGCTCAAAAAGTTACCTCCGCCTATTTAACTCGGTCCCACGAAAAATTCTTTGAATAATCGTCAACAAACAGATGAGTAAGTTAGTGCCAAGACTTAAACCCATGACCTATCGATAACACTGCTATATCCTGAACTGTTATAAAAAAATTTTATTGCCATAAAGTTTCAGAACACAGTGTAAAATATGTTTCATCTGCTACATTTCTCTAATGCATTTTCAAAAGTTCTCACAGTAATTGAAGAAATGATATATCTATGTTAATGAATTAATATAATTTTTAGACCATTTAAAATTATTATCTTAGAAAATTACATCTACCACATCTCGTGGAAATCTTTTTTTTGAAAAATGATACTTCCTATGATTTGATTCCTTGATCTTTTTTACAGATGTAAAAGTTATGGATTCAAAATATTTATGGATGAATTTTTCTTTGTTATCTATAAAATCTTTATCAAATCTATTAATAAAATTTCATTCATTTCAAAAACAAATCTATTCATAAAAAAAATAAAAGTAAGAAAATGCGCTGACTTAGATCAAAACTAACCTGAGGTCAGTTTTGCAATTAAAATTAGCGTGAGGCCAAATGTGAAACCAAATTTTTCTGGGGAGTTGAAAATGAAATTTGTCCTAATTTTTCTGGTGGCTCAGATTTTTATAAAAAGGTCCCACGAATTAATTGCAGCTGATAACCCCACCCACCTAGCTTTAAATGTATAGCAACTTTATGTGTGTAAAATGGGGCCTCACTTTTATGATTCATTCAAATTGATTAAAATCACCAAATTAGTCAAGGTTTTTTTGTCAATCACGAACGTGTGACAAAAGTTTTAACGTAATCAATTTGATAATGCAAACCAGCCGATTACAAAAAGACATATGTCCTATCACTTTTTAGTCGAGATGTTATCACAAAAGTCTTAACTGAGAATATCTTTGATGGACATGTTAACTCACTAGTTAATGTCAGATTTTTAAAAAAATATGTAAAAATGGTATTCTAATGGAAGTGTTAAGAGCAAGCTAAATGTAGGCTCCGCCTGTTATTTGTTAAAAAAAGTGTTAACTGTGGCTAGTGCTTTAACCAGTCAAATGTGGGACCCCACTATTTAAAAGATTAAAAAAAAATATTATTTTGGGTGGGTGGAGAGGTGGGCCCACTATTATTTTGACTAGTTATTTAGCTAGTTCATTGGAGTAACAATAATCAACTAAATAAGAATGTAGTAAATGAGTGTCTAGTTGAGTGATAAAATGTTGACATGATACTTTAACATTTTGGTTAACTACCATGTCCATTAGAGATACTTTGATATGTTTAACATGTAAAACTACAAATAATCATGTGGTTCAACCAAATAAGGAGATCTCATCTCCACCAAACATGTGTTCACAAGGTTAGGTAGGTTGCACCCATTCCCATCCACATGAAATAGAACATGATTTCGTGGAGAAAAATCAGTCAATTGAAGAAACTTTGTCTGATTCTATTGTTCTCTAGCTATCACAAGTAAAAAAGAATATAGAAAAAAAAAAAAAACTTTGTATTTGGATATATGTGAAAAAAAAAACTTTGCATTTGGATCTATGTGTTTGCACTCCAATTAAACAATAAGAATTCTGTAGGTGATAAAATTTATTTAAAATATTCAAGAATGAATATGGACGTTCTAACAGAAAGAGAATGAGAATGAAATATTTGGGTGACTCACGATGACGCCGTTGGCGAACCTGAGGACGACGGTGCCGATGAGGGCGTAGGCAGCGAGCTCGGTGGCTCCGATGTGGCCAATGAAGGCTTGGCTTATGACAGTGAGCCCAAACGTACTGAATCTTGTGAATATGCCCGGACCTGCCACCACCCATAGCTTCTTCTGCTCCACCAATATCTTCTTCACCAGTGTTTCTTCTTCTTCTTCTTCTCCTTGTTGTTGTTGATCATCTCCTCCTCTTCTTATCAACTTCTCTTTCAAGTCTTTCTCCATTGTTTTCTCTTCTGTGTTCTATTTTCTGTGTTCTATTTTTTCCTTAAAGCCTGTGAAGTTGAAGACAGAACGGGGCTTTATAGCATGTCCATTGATTAATTTGTAGTGCACAAAAGACAGATTTTCCTTTCATCTTTCTTATTAGATCATGTGTTACGTCATGAACATGAAGTTGGGAATGTTTTTATATAAATTTGAAAGGAAACAGAAAGAAAGTGAGGATATTTGAGTAAAAAAAAAAGTTGTGAAAAGTAAAATTTTTTCTCTTTAATCAACTTTTATGGTGTTTGTGCATATAATGGAAAAATTTTCCATCACTCTCTCTTAAATTCTCACCTATTGAAAAAATAAAAAGTTTTTTTCACTTTTTTTAATAAGACAAAATAGGAGAGGAAAAGTGATGGAATTTTTTTTTTCCTTGTTTGGTACAAATACTAGCTTTTTGAATGGTCAAATTTTTTTTTTTTTACTTTCATTCACTTTCCATCATGCATAAACACACTCAAAGTTAGGGTGATTTTGAGGTACAGTTCAGAGATAAAATCTAGTAATAATTATGTATTTAAATTGATCTGTCTGATAAAAACTTTTATTTTTAATTTATAAAAAAATTAAAAACTTGCTTTTTAGAGTGTTGTTAAATAAAGCCTAAAAAAAATATTGAGAATTCGGCTCACAGCAGTGATGTAGTGATGTGGCATTTCAACGACGCAATCATGACCGTTCATCGGGAATCAATGTGGATCTATCTTGTGCTTGCGTTTGGACAAGTCCTTTTAACACATGGTTTTGAATATCATCAGATTTTTTAGTCAATTAAAAACGAATTCATTCTCCTGTTCATCAATATCAAATGCTAATTGGGATGATTGTTTAGGATCTTATCATTGTTTATGTTTGCATTTACATAAAAACTTGACCCACTCAGACCAACACAAAAAAAAAAGAAAAAACTTTTGACTCTAGGGGGCCTATAACCATCTATGCACATCACAGTCTGCTGAAAGAAAGTTGATTTGATATCACGTACCGTCTTGAAAATCACCTCCGGAATATATATAATATATACACTCACTGGAGGTTATATGCATGCATTTTTAAAATATAGAAAAAAAATCAATTAAAGTATCTGTTATCTAAACATAAAACACATGATATATTTGAACGAATTTAAAATGAGATGCATTATTTTTCATTTTATTTTACATAAAATTGATTATTATTTTGATTAGGGAAAAATGAGAGATAATGCTGATTTACTTCTGACAAACAATAAAAGTACCAAAAAAAAGTCTTAAGAGCTTCTCCAATCGTACTCCATTTCTTCAAAACGGAGCATGGTTGGGTGGAAATCCATCTCCAACCATCCTCCAAAATGACCCTCCATTTTGGAGGATGGTTTTTGAGACTTCAAATTTGAGTTTTGTTTTCTTTATTTTTTTATTTTTTTATAAAGTGTATAACTTCTTCTACATAATTTCATTTTTCATAAAATTGGTACCATTAGATAGATATCGCTGATACGATTCAAATGAGTATAATATTGAATATGTTTAACATATATTTAAATATATATATATATATTTAATGATCACCTGATACGGAACTGATAATATTAACTTCTACTGATTTTAAATTTATTAATATTTCTTAATTTTGGGTACTACATAAAAAAATAAGAGGGATAATATAAATTTAAGTTTTGTAAAAAAAATAGTATATAAAAATAAAATAGAGATGAAAATAGAGATTGTGGTTGGAGTTGATAAATGAACAGAGAGACTCTAAAATCACTTTTTGATTTTTTAATTCTTTTTTGACCCTCTATTTTAGAGATCTCCATTGGAGATGCTCTAAGGAGTGGGTTTGTTTTGTGAATAAACAAAGCAAATAAAGAAAGAAAAACATGTTTATTAGTATTGATATATTGTACTAGTTATGTTTCGATAAATTCAAATAAATTTTAGAGTGATACATATAGTTTATTTTTATTTAACTATTCAAAATTATAATTACAGTCAAATAAAATAAATATAAAAGATTAAAAATTATTAAAATGTATAAATGAATATCATCTAAATAAAAAATCACTTGTTATTTCTGATCTCCTTATTTATTAGACTATCCACAAATTATATGGTGATTTTAACCCATTTTCTCGTTCTAAATCATATGCGCTCTAAATAAATGTAAATAATATCCATATATATATTTATTTACAACGCATATGCACGTAGGAACAAAAACATGTCAAAAAAACATTGGGTATATGATTAACAAAAATACAAAATATGATAAGACTGTATTTATTTATAACTGCAAATAGAATTAGGTATAATATTTTGATTTTTTATTTTTTTATAGTTATTCAGTGCACAAAATTGGAAATAGGACTCCAAAAGGAAATTGTCCTTTTTACATATGATAAAGCATCCAGCTCAATGGTAGCAATGTTTTCATGACATTATTATTCCAACATCTGTCTGTGTGGTAAAAGCTAAAAGAGATTCTTTTTTATTTGTTGTTATTTAAGGGGTAGTCTTTTTTATTTCTTGTAAAAGTTGTTTAGTCGTATATTCGATGTCTGTCTTGTTGCAGACTTGCAGCTTTCGTAACTTAATAAATGGTACGTTCAACACGTCTGAATTTTCATTGTCGACACATATACTGGGTCACAGCACATTATGTACTGTTAACAAGAATATGTCCCCGAAGCTGTTTTGTTTGTGTTTTAATCAAGTAGATTAGTTTCAATTACAAATGAAGGCCTGAATAAGTAATGGGAAAAGTTATATCCTTTGTTTGGATAGAAGAATTAGATTATTCATGATAGATAATTATATGAAGTTTGTGTTAAGAATAAGACCTCTTACTCCAATGAAGATAAATGCAGCAAAGGCTAAAGATTTTCTTGTCTTTCTTAAAAAAAATAATATGATGATAATGTTTTACGTTTCTTTTATAATCACAGACGTGTTGTGATGAAATAGGTATCCGGAGAAGATGACAGAAATCCTTTGAGGTTTAAGACAAAACAATAGATTTAAAAAGATCAGGTTTTCTTGTTTCTTACAGTCTATTCTTTTATGGTCATTCAATATGATTTAATTATTTATATTATAAACAATTTATTCAAATACAAATAATGCAAAAAATAATATAGTAAATTTAACCATTAGTGATAAATGCCAGAGAGAGAATATTTCAACATGTTAACTCTGAATTCTGATACACATGGAAAATGATATGTTCACTCTAATCCCCAACACGGCCACATCATTTTTTTTTAAAATTATACACTCTTCTATTGAAATACACATTGTTATATGAAATGAAATATATACTAAAATGATTTGTTCGTAGCTCATTATAATGCAAGCACGATTGTATATAAAAACTGTTAGTAACAGCGCAAGAAAAGAGTGCTGACATACTTGCTCATTGTGTGAACTGTTCCTAACTTTTTATCTTATTTTATGTGTATGTCATCCCTGGAACGTATAACAGTTAAGAACCGGTCATCACCCATCAGTCAAGCAGGACTCCTGCCAAAAAACATTTATTATCTGAAGATGATAGTAATGTCTCGCAACCACCATTCCCGGTGCTACTCAGTGGTGAGTGGTAACCACCACATATGAAACTTCAACACTCACTCTCTCTCTCTGAGAGAGGGTCACGATGAGGTGTGATCGTACGCACGGTGTACCCCATCATGCGCCTCTAACATGGGCCGTGCGTGTATATATATATATATAGGGTCGCGATGAGGTGTGATCGTGCGCATGGTGCACCCCATCTACGCCCCTAACGTGGACCGTGCGATCGCTGATCGTGTGATTGTACGGTTCACGTTTTTTTTTAAAAAAAAACAAAACGAAAAAAAAAAAAAACAAATCGAAATCTCTCTTTCTCTCGCTCTCTCTCTCTCTCAATCTCTCTCTCTCTCTCTCTCTCTCTCTCTCTCTCTCTCTCTCTCTCTCTCTCTCTCTCTCTCTCTCTCTCTCTCTCTCTCTCGCTCTCTCTCTCTCTCTCAACCACTCTCTCTCTCTCGTTGACCCCCGTCGACGACGACCGCACGGTCCCCCGTCGACGACTCATCGACGGGGGTCGCGGTCGTCTTCGACGGGGGTCGACGAGAGAGACAGAGAGAGAGAGAGATTTCAGGAGAGAGAGACAGCGAGAGAGAGTTTGTTTTTTTTTTCGTTTTGTTTTTTTTTTAAAAAAAAAACGTGGACCGTGCGATCGCACGGCCCACGTTAGGGGCGCACGATGGGGTGCACCGTGCGCACGGTCGCACCCCATCGCGTCCCTATATATATATATATATATATATATATATATGATATATATACTGTATATTCAAGTTCCCTAAAGTTCACACACAACTTTATTTCTTCAAAGCATCCTTTTTGTTTTGTAGGGTCCCAAATTAGTCTCCATAAATCTCCTGACACTAGGTGAGTAGCTCCTTGTGTTTGAATTTAGATAAGAAGGTTCTCTTGTAACCTAATGTGTTTGGTTATACATGACGTTTTAACACGCAATCACGTATATATAGCCCGATGTCTATTTTTTTTAACTATGATTGAGCTAATTTTTTTTTAAGTAGACTATGATCAATTCTATATCTCAAGAAAATGGAAAGATATACAATGTTCGAACAAGGTAGAATAGAGACTGAGCTAATTTTGATCAATTGTTGCATGCTAGATGTCACAATCAATTTATGTTTCTTGTCAATTTAATTTTCCCAGGCACTACTGATCTTTATTTCTCATGGTATGAAAGGAAAATTTTATATATGGTCATTCTGCCTTCTCATGATGCATATTTCTTTATTCCTTCGTTGAATGAAGCAGTTAGTACCGGTAAGTTTCAAGGTTCATGGAGAATGCTATTGAGGCTAAGCTTCTAGAAAATGAAAACAAAGAATATGGGTTAAAGGAGAAGGTTTGGGAGGAGCTAGAAGATTTGGAAGGTTGGAGGCCCTGCAATCCTTGTTAAGGGTGGGTTTCCTCCTTTGGTGTCTTAGTCGTGACACAATCATTCATGGGTCACATTGGCGAGGCGGAGGCCGCCGCCTTTGCCCTCATCCTCACTCTCATCCTCCGCTTTGCGAATGGGATACTGGTGAACTCTTCAGTAATTCTCTCTTTCTTTTATAACACTGTTATACACAATTCCTTTTATAATTTTAAATGTAGTCACATATAACTCACTAGCTATCTAATGAGGGATATGTAGATCAATAATTTGTTTTTACATTTATTAAAATTAGATCATTTTCAATTTATAATACAATAATATACATTTTTTATCGAAATATGTATCTCATTAGACGAAGTTTACTATTTAAAAAAAAATTAAAACACTATTTGTGCAACTGCATTTGGGGCCGTCCCTAACATTATTCAACTTTTATATTTTTTTTTGTGATATAACTCATGAACAGAGTTGGAAAAATCTCGGGTGCACATAATATACCCTATGGATAAGACTCAAAGACATCTAGTTGAGCAGACATTCCATACAAGGAGTCATGTTCTATGTGTGGTTAAAACTGCAAAGAATCTTTTAGTGGCTCAACAAAAACATGTTAAATAAATGTTGAAAATCACTTTTAATTAGTATAACAGCGCTTTAACTTTTTTTTAAGAATCCTCTATATCTTTTTTCATCACCCGTGCAGAAATCACCTCTTAATAAATGATAATTCATACATGAAAGAATATAGATCTTGTCCAAATATATAATTCCTTGCTCATAAGGATTATATAGCATGCTTAAGTAAATTTGAATTAAATGACAATGATAATTGATTGAATCTTCCATCACAGTTGGGGATGGCGAGCGCCACCGAGACACTCTGTGGCCAGGCATTCGGTGCGCGGCAGTACCACATGATGGGCATCTACCTCCAGCGATCATGGCTCGTCCTCATCCCCACCGCCACTCTCCTCCTCCCCATCTTCGTCTTCGCGGGCCGAATCATGAGCCTCCTCGGCCAGTCCGAAGAGGTCTCCACCGTCTCCACCCGGGTGGGTCTCTGGTGCATCCCCACCATCTACTCCTTCATCTTCTACTTCACCATGCAGATGTACCTCCAAGCCCAGCTCAGGAACCAAATCATCGCCTGGCTCGCTTGCGCCACCTTCGTCGTCCACCTTGCCTTGTCGTGGGCCTTTGTCGTCAAGCTTGGGTGGGGCGTCTCGGGCGCGATGGGCACCATGGCGATCTCGAATTGGCTCCCGATTGTCGGGGAGTTCGTTTACGTCTTGGGCGGATGGTGCCCGGATACGTGGAAGGGGTTCTCGTGGAGCGCCTTTGCGGATATTTGGTCCGTTGTGAAGCTTTCGATGTCTTTTAAGAATCAAATTTTATTACACAAAATCACACTTTTCAAATGTAATTCTTAACGGGCCCCTAAATGCCATCAATTGATGGACTGTTTTGTAGACTAGAAGCTGAATTTTGTCATGTTGGTACAGCTTGGAACTCTGGTACACTTCAGTTCTAGTCCTGATTGCAGCTTACATGAAGAATTCGGGTGTCTGCATTATCGATATGGTTAGACGATCATACATTAATTGCAAATTTTTTTTGTTGGCCTTCTCTTTTTATATGTATGAAATGTTTGATATTGGTTTTTTTTTTTTTTTGCAGCTTAAACATCAATGCTTGGGAACTGATATTATCACTTGGTTTCTTGGTTGCAGCAAGGTTTTGATTCGATCACTGTATTTTGTTTCGGTTTCTTCAATTCAGGTGTTATAGCTCTGTTTTAAGATATCAGTTTCTATGCTGCAGTGTACGGGTGTCCAATGAATTGGGCCGAGGAAGTGCAGACGGCGAGAAATTCATGATCAAAGTCATCCTGTCAAATTCAATGGTGCTCGGCGTGATCATCTTCACGCTCTTCTTGGTGTTTGGGAAGATCATGCCCTACGCGTTCACGAGAAGCGTAGAGGTGGCGAATATGGTCTCTGGTCTCTCCGTGCTATTGGCCTTCAACGCTCTTGCTCAACAGCATCCAGCCAGTGGTCTCAGGCAAGCATAGATACTCGCACAAATTTTATGATAAGGACCTACGTAAAAAAAGAATCTAATTTTGGACTGCTTAACCCGCCTAGTGTTAGGACTGACCCTGCATTTGAAGCTCTTTTGACTCTCTTCATTCATTAGTGTTTATGCTTGTGTTTAAGAGCTAATTCAAATATTGTGATATTGTGAGCAGGAATAGCCATTGGGGCTGGTTGGCAAGGTGTGGTTGCATATGTGAACATAGGTTGCTACTATGTGATTGGAGTCCCATTAGGAATCTTGCTTGGATACCTAACCAATCTCCAAATTAAGGTAGGTCTCTCCATATGTGCATATATAATATACCTGTGATTTCACATATGTACATATGAGTATTAGTGAGTCTATGAATTTTGTTTAGGGAATTTGGATCGGAATGATGTGCGGAATCGGAGCACAGACGCTTGTTCTCCTGTACCTCAATTGGAGGACTGATTGGGATGCTCAGGTAAAACTTCGATGATGTTCTCTTTTAATTCTGCCAGCTCTGTTAATTCTTCTCAATCACCATAACTGTTTCAAACAAAAACAGGTGTAGAAGGCCATGGCACGTCTCAATAGGTGGTTCGTGCCACCATCAGATGAATTTGGTGACCAAAACTCGCGTGCATAGGGACCTAATTATGCGTTACTCGGATATTATGTATAATATTTTCAATGGAGTGGTTCACTTCAAAATCAGAGAGATCTTTATGGATTGGTATTCCCACAATGTAGCATTTCTGGAGAATATTCAAGTTCCATCTATTAATGATAAAATTTACCATTTCTGGAGACGCCATGCATGAACATAAGATGTGTTAGCTATGTATAAGCACCAATGTAGATGTGATAACTTCTGAGATATCATAAATTGAAAATGCTTCACTCAAGAGATGAGGTCCCTCTACGAGACGTTGGCTTCGGATTCTCTGTTGCGTGGAATAGACCATCGATGCATTCGTAATTTCGCCAAACTTACCTGCAATTCATGGTTTTAGATAGAGTTGAGTGTTCATATATGTAAACAAACTCATTGAATTAACAAGAATGTATGTAAACTTATAAATCCTTAATGGTGATTCATGAGTTGATTCAGACCTGTTTTTCCCAATCGGTTCGCCAAGTGAGAAAACTAAGCACCAAAGTCTGGACTGCAGTGCCACATATCATGCCCAACCATATGCCCTTCATAACATCATCAACACCAGGTGATCAGTGTAAGGTGAAACAGAGAGAGGTGCATAAAAGCATTCTATATATTTACAAAGCGCGCGCACACAAATTTGTTCATTCTTACCTTCACTTTGTAACCTCCAACAAATCCAAACAAGATGCCTAGAGGAAGGCCCACAATGTAATAGCAGATGAGATTAACATAAGCTACTGTCCCCTGCCACCCAGCACCCACAGCAACCCCTGAAGATAAAACAGTATTAGTTGTACTTAAAAATCTAGCTTTCAAAAATGATGCAGAATGGGTGACTGTCGTGTTCCTGGAGCAATTGGATCACCTGAGAGGACGGGTTGTACACTGTTGAGCAACAGAGAGAAAGCCAACAACACAGACAGGTGCGATGTCGCGTTGGCCACCTCGGCACTGTCAGAGAATATGTAGGACACTCGGTGCCTAAAGACCAAGACTAACGCCCATATGACGATCCCGATCGCCAACGAAGTGCAAACCACCACCACGATAGCGAACTTGGCCGCCTTGGAGCTCCCTTTCCCCAGCTCATTCGACACCCTAACACTGCAAAACTCAAATCTAATTAAGCATGCGCCACATTTTCAAAGGAACTCACAAGAGAGCATTCATGACATACCCCGCAGCGGCCAAGAAACCAAAGGATAGCATCAGCTCCCACCCATTGATGTTGAGGCTGTGAAACATCATAACATAACATCAATGTATGATATCTTTAGAATGATATATTTTTATAAGTGCTTTTGAACTTGAATTTTAATTCAAATTCGAATTTTGAATGAATGTTTTATGGGATCAAATTTTAAAATTTTAATTTTAAATTTTGATTATTGTCTTAGTTTTGAATATCATCTTATTTAAATTTAGAATATTAGCTTATTTAAATTTTTTTTTTTTTTTTTTGAAAAATGGTACTCCGAATCCTTAACATTTTTCAAGGAGGTGTAAGATGTTTACCGACTTAATCAAAGCTTGGTTCGCAGCTCTAAATCTTATTGTAATATTAAAATTTGATTGTTAAATTTTAATTTTTAAAATTTATAAAGCCATTATCACGTTTTAACTTAAAAAAAATTTCATATCAGCATTGTCATGTTGGCATTAACCTGGTCAAACTGACCTATTTTGCAATTAACATTGTCTTAGTCTTAAAATAAAAAAAATGGTGGGGGTTAAAAATGAAAATTACCCAATCTAATGATAAAACAGATAACTATTAAGACACCCAACATTGATTGAATCGCATGATGAATGCAACTTAACAAAAAAAAAAAAAGGTACTAACCAAACGGAAAGCGCGTTAATGGAAGTCTCCGCATCGTCCATAGTCCCCGTAAGCAGAATCAACGCCGCATTGTACCAAATTTCCAAGCTGTGTTTCATCACAAATCATTTGATCACACGCATACGAAAACGACATACGTATGCCTTTAATGGAATATCGAAACTCTACTCACCATAACATCACACCCGATGACAAAGAGAGCTTAATCACCGGCCAAAGATCGAAGAACGCCTGCACCGAGAAGCCCGTCCAAGTCTTCGGACACCCCCCATAGAACACGAACACAAGCTGGCCCACTACGGGTATCCAATTCGATACGATCATCGACACCATCACCCCGGCGAGACCCAGATGAGCCTTTGTGGATAGAACCCACGAGCCGATCGCGTGGACGGCTAGTGAGGCGGCGGCGAGCCAGGTGATGATCATGTTCTTGCTCTGCGTTTGGAGGTACATTTGGAGGGTGAAGGAGAACACATAGGAGACTAATATGGGGATGTACCAAATTGAGATTATGTTGGCCATTTGAGATATGTCTTTGGTTTGGCCTAGGGATTGGAGTATTGGTGCGCTGAAGATGAAGAGAGGGATGATGAGGACCGAGACGCCGAGCTCGACGAGCCACGAACGTTGCAGGTAGATGCCGAGCATGTGGTATTGTTTTGCGCCGAAGGCCTGGCCGCAGAGGGTCTCTAGACCACTTGACATGCCCATCTAAGATAATCAGAAACAGAATTTAGATTAATCATCGAATTGTAAACAAAATTGGTCTAGAATTAATGTGGTGTCACAAGAAAAAGATCAATTGTGACGGGTAAAAAATGTGTCGCTTGTGAGATCAGAAACTGTCACTAATGCCTCACACATGGTGGACGCTATGTGTCCTATTTTAATGGAAGATGATATGTTTGACCCCGGCCTAGTCCACAGTTCACACAGTTTTTTTTTTTTTTTTAATCATACACTCTTTCATTAAAATACATATTGTTATACCATATAAAATATATATTGAGATATAATCAGTGGCGGAGCCACCTTCGGCCTGGATTTTCTTTTATTTATTTCTAAGTTGTTTTAATTTTTTGTGATAAATTGATTTTAATTAAAACCTATAAGTAATGGCCCCACTTACATATAAAATTTATTAAACAGCAACAACCCACAATTACAAAAAAAAATAAAAAAAAAATAAAAAAATAAATTTTTTTGTGGTAGATTGTTTAGGTAATTTCATATGTAGGCAGAGCATATGATCTATGAACCCTAATTAAAATCAATTTACCACAAAAAATTAAAAAGACCTAAAAAAATTTAAAGGACATGGAAATAAATAAAAAAATCCAGGGGGGTCCCATGCCCCCCTTGTCCTATGGTTGCTCCGTCATTGTCAATGAATTGTATGAACTCATGTATTTATAAAAATGTAATTTTTTTTTAGCAAGGTAAATATCTCATTAATACGAGTAATAACGGCTCATGAGATATATAAGATTAGAAAAAAGACAGTGGATAATAACATTCTTTTCTAAATCCTGATAAATAGATATCCTTTTCGAGGCTTTAACCAACAAAAAAGAAATAATTGTCCTACTTTGCTGCAATTAAAGTTTTTTTTGCCTCTTAATGTAATTTATTATCTGTCGACATAAAGAATACAAATAATTCAAGATCACACTGACTGGTTTTAACGCTAATAAAGAAGCAAAATTCAAAACATGACTTATTCTGAGGTAGATGATGAGCTTATACCAATATGCCGATGCTGAAGCGTCCAAGGATGTGGAAGACGAGAGACAGCGCGGCCATCTCGGTGTTCCCGATATGGCCGATGAATGCTTGCGATATGACAAACAGCCCAAACATCGTTATCCTCGTAAAGATCGCCGGACCGGCGACCACCCATAGCTTCTTCGACTCTGTCCATACCTTCCTCACCAAGCTCTCTTCAGCTTCATGGGTCTCTTGGAGAAGCCCCTCTCTTATCTCTCCCTCCATTGTATACTCCACTTGCTTGTTTGTTATAAGAATGTATATTTATAGAGGAAAGATGTGACACATGTAGTTTGGCTTTTACATTTGTGAACAAATTGTGTGGTAAATGTCAACCTGGATTTTCCTAGAATTATCTGATGCGCAGAGTATGTGTGTGATCATGTACATTCGGTGTTTTCTCAACTGTTATGGGTGGTGATATTGCTCACGTAAGGTATGTCAATTAATGTGACCAATATGTTAATCAAAATAAAAGGTCAATATTTGGTCGGAGGGAGATGGATATAACTTGAAATTGAATGGTAAATTATGACCCACCCAAACCTGCATCTTATCGCCAAAAAAATGGGAAAAGAAAATTGATAAGTTTGTTCGTTGGATACTCTTGTCACGTTCTTATGTCTTTCCAAAGAATCCCAAATGGCTCCCACAATGAAACGCCTGTTTTATGAATTATGCATGTGTGTTTTGTTTTGTTTTTTTATTTATTATTTATATATTTTTTAATAAAAACAAAGAAAACTACTACAATTTTATTTTTAAATTCAAAGTAAAATTGGTGTGTGATACACATGTGCGTTTGTTACTCGGTACTGGCCGGCCAGATTTTTGTATGCAGGAGCCCTTCAATTATATATTCACTCTCTTCTCATATGAACAAATATGAACAGCAGCGGCGTACCCATGATTTAGAACAAAGTGGAGCCGGGATCAAAACAATATATTTAAAATAAAAAATTATAATAAAATATAAATATAAAAATTATAATTTAAAATAAAAATATCAAAATTCAAATAATTTATTAATAAATCAATGCACCGATTAAGATCTCTTAGATATTTTTGATACTAGTCACAAAAGTAATTAAATAAGAAATTGGAAGAGGAATATCAGTGATATTTTCAATTCTTGGACGTTTAGGTGAATGACTTTCAATATGGAGGTGGATTAATATCATAAGAAGGAAGTGAATCGGATACCTGGTTGGAGCAATTTTCTTTAAAAAATAAGTCAATCATTTAAAACTTGCTCAAAATTGAGCTCAATTGAAAATCAGCAAAAAAAAATAAAATAATAACTCTATCCAAACAAAATAAATAAATAAATCTTGATAAATTGTTTTTGTCAAAGCATGTATCTCGTTAATGTGAGTTTATGCTCTCGTGATTTTCTATCTACTCATATAGGACTAAAATTAGGGCTAAAAAAAAAATTATTCATACAAAAATTTAAGGAATTGAAAATGAACTTTATATTTTCAATCTCATAATCCAATCAACAAAAATAAATTAAACTCATCAACAGAAAATAAAGGCATATCAAATACAAAAAAAATAAAAAAAACTAAGTATTCAAAATATGTTTCATCTAAAAAATATTAAACATACAATAAAAAGAGACCACGTCACGACGGCACACCAATTTTTTTTTTTTTCGACTTTACGTGGGGAGTGGGTTGAAGAGGAATTGTTATTAGTTTTTTTTGTTTTTTTAAATTTTAATCAATGAGTCCCACTTGGTGGCTTGTCCCACACAATTTATCAATGATTCTTTGTTGGGCTAAATGGGCTGTGCCTTAACTATTGAGAAGAATGCATTATGAGGGCTGGTACCCCTGCGTAATGAAAAACATGCAACATCAAGAGGATGATATTCATTTATAATGCCTTTACTTTCACCGACAGTGCAACCCAATCTACCCTCCCTAAGCCTATGTATGATTGGGAACTGGGAGTGGAATAAATAAAAATAAGATAGAATAATGATAAAATGAGTGTTTAAAAGACTATAATAAATAAGAATATGTATGTCATAATTAATTAGTATAAAATAATATAATTATTCCTACTACTCCTAAAATTAAGTTATTCAAAGTTATTCAACTCATTTAAATATGTGAGCTCTACCCTCTTATAAATTAGGGGGTTCACATGTCAAATCATTTTTTTACAATTTATAAATATGTATCTACACATTATTTACATTTTATTCATAATTTATCCATGGTTAACTAAACAATAAAAACTTTATTATTATGTTTGTCAACAAGAATAATTAAGAACACAAAAAAAATCATTTTTTTTATCTATATTTAAAATAATCATAAAAATCAAAATAACTTAATTCTCCATCGAAACGGGATTAGAAGTCACATTTTCTTGAGCTAAAATTGTGAACTGGGCATTAGTCACATAGTTATTTGAATTTTTTAAAATATAATATTCAAAAAAATATTGTGATTGGACATCTTTGTAACGTACCGAATATAACATAGGGTTTAGCAGTTTTCAATCCTTGTAAATATACCTATTTAGATATCAATCTTTTACTTTTTCGTATTTTAGTTTTAGTCCTTAAATTTAAATGATATGTTCTTTTTTAGTCTCTCCCCATTAAAAAAAAAATTAAATAATTTAGGGATAGGTCCCTCTCAAGGATTAAAAAATAATATATCTTTTAAATCTGGAGACTAAAACCAAAATATGAAGAAGTGAGGGATCGATTACTAAATTCTATGATTTATGAAAACTTAAAAATAAAAAATCCAATATACAATATTTGAATATTCATGACTTATAACATTTTTCACAAAAATTAGTCCTATTTGTGGTTGTTGCATTCACACGATAGAGTTTTTTTTCTCCATATATTTTCTATATTAATGGTAGAATACATTTTAAAAATAATCTGATTAATTATTCCTGGCACTTTATCATACTTATCACGTATAATTTTTGTAGTGCACTGAGTGGAATATTTGACGAATATCTACCATACATGAATGTTGTCACTAAGACAGGGCCCTTCACTCATAAAAAGAACCAGTTATTTGAAAAATCATTTAAAAAAAAATGCGTTCTTGCATCTTTTTTAAGAGAAATTGTTCGATTAATCTCATTTTTCCCACAAATTATATCTTCAAGATGGTCTATGGCAACCCAGTAAGCTCAGAGACAGACAAATAAAACACCTAACAAAAAAAAAAAAAAACTAACAATGAGCAGCATAGCATCTTGGAATAGACTGTTTGGAATTAATTAATTTGGAAACCGGCCCAAAAAGTCAATCCAATAATTGTTTTTCAAAAGTGGTCCAGCCAGTTATTCAAGCTAAGACATCATAACAATTTCAATGAAATATAAAATGTCAGAGAATAACAATATTTATCACTGTTATTATAAATTTTTAATCTCACATCCTTTAACACAATCCCAATGATACACTCATCTTTAATCTGGATCGCTTGATTAGTGTTTCAACTCTTGTGAATAACTCACAACCACACAAAATACACCAAAAAAATCACTCCATCCCTACTGTCCATCCTCACCTGCTTTTACACCCATCTGCGTACACGTGTCCATCAACAACCCCATCACGTTAACTCTCCCACCCAAATTTCGTTATCCTGGATTTTTTTAAGCATTTTTCATAGGTGATGCATGTGTTCACGTGTGTACGTGATTATGAAATTTAGGTAACTCTTAATTATCTACCTAGGGGGATAAATGAGTGGAGCTTGACTTACTCAGACTCAGCTCATTTAGTATCAGGTTCGATTTGATTTTGGATTGAATTTTATTTTGTGTTCAAGCTTGATTCATTGGGCTCGTAAAAAGCTCAGTTGAAACTCGGTTTGACTCATTTATTAAACAAGTCAAATCGAAACTCGAATCAAGGCTCGGCTCGGACTCGTTTAGTTAAAAAAAACCTTGTTTAGCATTTGAGAAGTCACATTTCACAAATCACAACACCTTATACATGTGAAAGTAACATAAGCTCGGGCTCGGCTCGTTTCCCTTTTTCTGTTAAGTAAACAAGTTCGTCTAGGCCTGGGCTTGGCTCGTTTACAAACCGAGCTTTAAAAATTGTTCAAGCTCGGCTCGTTTTTCTAATCAAACGAGCTTGAACGAGCTTTAACTGAGCTGAGCCTGAGTCAAGCTCGAGTTTCTTGGCTTGTTTACCAGCCCTAAACCTACCTGTTAGAACTAATTCTCAGAAATCATGAAAAATATTGTATCTCAACAAATCATAATTTTTAGGAATCAATATTTTAAAATATCAATAATATAAAAACAATATAATTAAAAGATAATTGAAATGAGAGACACATAGGAGATGCTATCTTTGAAACGAATATATCCTTCATATGCATGGAGTTTCACCGACATATTCGTTCCCGAGATACAATTCGACTCGCGAGATTCCGTCGACTCCCTGTGGTGCGATCAAGTGGAGTCTTCAAACCGAATCCTTGTATTGTCAATGCTCGGAATGGAATAGATAAAGCTTGATCAAGATAAATAGAAAAGAAGTGTTTGAGTATATGGAATGAATGCTCCTTTTTATTTTCTCACTTTTTCCTTTTATAATTAGAGAGAACAACAACTCGTGCTTAAATAGAAAAGAAGCAAAGAGGAAACATGCATTCACTTATTAAGAACACATAATAATGCAAAAACATTTCGGTGGTAATAAATTGATCCATTTGAAACTCATGCATTCATTAGTAATTCATGCATTGATTTCCATTCATGCATGCATAATTTGAAACGTACACCACTATATGCATGATATGAATAATTGTTTGTTTTTTTATGATTTAATGATATGAATGCATTTTTGGTCATTTAATTCCATCACTACCTTCATAGGGGATCTGATTGTTGAGGTTAAATAATTGCAAGTAAAACCCATGTTGTGGCATTGTGTGTTTCTTTATTGATGTTCCCAGGTGAAGATGTTTGACTATTAATGTAAGTATAATATGCTGAGTTACTTCACAACCATAGGTGTTCTTCATTTGTCAATTGTTACTAACTAATTAGTTTAGCTATGTACATCAAATATAGTAATGTATACAATTACCCGGTTAATTTAAATATAAAATACACAACATACTCATATATTTTTATAATGGAGACTATTATAAATTACATGCAAATAATGAGATATTTGGTACAAATATGAGATCACCAACATATAAGCCATATAATTTAATTAATTTATTACTATTGTTGGGAGGGATTGTGCTTTTTTAATTAAATTGAACAATATTTGGAATCACCATTAACCATATATTTGCTTAGTTTAAATAATTAGTTGTATTTATATTTAAAGGCCCGCTATAAATTATTATATAAGATGAATAGTCCAGATTTAATCACACTCATTATAGATTGATTTATATCCATCAACCACACATAACACACACTCATATTTCAGGGGTGAAATTGATATCTTAAAAATAATAACTATTTATCCATTCTTATCAACTATTTATCTATTTATCTAGGCCAATCAAACAACAGAATTCTACCTTTTACGTTTTTAAAAAAAATAACAGAAAAGTTAATCAAATAAAAATTTATATATTCTATATATATTATTATTTATATTTATATAACTATCATGACTGAATTGTCCAGTGTCACTTTAAAAAATATGACATTTGATGTTGATGGGAGAATTTTTTATTCACAGACTTATTAACACGATTTTCTCGCAGCATGAATTGATTATTGGGAATCAATGAGTCCAGCTAGCGTGTCATAACACAGTCAGGCCTTTTGACTTTTCAGGTGGCCTAGCCACCAATCAAATAGGGTTGTTGACAATGTTTATCAATATTTGGTAACAATAGTTAGGAAAACCATATCTTTAATATATATATATGTGTGTGTGTGTGTGTGTGTGTGTGGGTGGCCTTGATTTTGGGCTGCGTTTGTCAGTCTCAGCAAATAATAGCGGGCAATATCTCCTTTTCAACTGAGGCATCACTACATAGATCGCTCTCATATCATATGTCACGCATATCTCGAAAGTTTTTAATAATTCCAAGATCCAAATAAAATTAAAATATAACACTACATAATAACACATAGATTTACATGGTTCGGTATGTAACAAAAATTTGATATAATAGTATATAAGATCAGAGATTAAGGATTTTATTTAAACAATTAAGATTAAATTAGTTGATTGAGTACGTCAATCTAAATATAATTTCATCATTGTACCAGATTTGAGGCATAATCCTTACAAGCAGACGCAATGTAATCCCCACATTTTTAATTAGGGGTAGACTGAGGCAAGCATTTGGAACTAATCAATCAGGGTCTGATGTAGTCTAATTCAAAAGGGTCATATCAGATTAAATAATTACTAGGTGAGACAATGAAATATCTTTAAAATATTCTTGAACTTAACTAACTACATATGGAATATTTTTCCAATGCGATCAATAGGTTCTTCTCAGAGGTGATTCACTATTTCAAGTTCTAAGTAGATTCTGATTTTGACATTCCATAATCAAGTTCAAATTATAAGTAAAAATGTGTTACAGATCTTGGATTCCAATAAAAAGATGAATTTCTCACAATTTTAAATCCAGAAAAGCTAATCTGAGGAAGAACTCCCGAATGATGTCTCAAGCTCCTGTAAGTGCATGTTAGAGATACTTTTTCTAGCACAAATGCCACATATAAAATATTATAAATATTTTAATATCAAAATAAAGCTTCCAATGATTTGTTTTGTTTGATGTTTTGCATTGATTGAATATCATGATTGATGTCTAGTCACATATTACAAGTGGAATATAAAACATGAATACAGTTGTATATATGTTACAAACCAACACAGACTGTAAAAGGAGAAAATTAATTCATTCTTCACACACACAATAGGCATCTTTGATATAGCTTTGATTTCCCCAAACCTGAGTAAACACACACTTCATTTCAAAGCATAATTCAGGTCTTTAAAAAAAAAAGGTACTATACTTTGTTTTGCAATCCCATTTGCAATCAACATATCATTAATGCAATGTATTAAATCACATAATATAGTATATATTACATTATCTCATTATATACTATATTATAAAAAAATGTAAAAAAATTATGAATTCAATTTGTATGGGTATGCACATCATTTATTATAAAAGTGTACATTTTATTAGTTAAATATATACCTAAATAGAAAAAATAAAAAAAACTTTCATTTTTTTTAAGAAGTGTACTTTATAAGTTAATAAAGTGTATACTTTATTAATTAAATATATATCATTTTCCTTGAGAAGATTGATTGCATCATTTGGACCTTGGGCACAAAGAAGGCAAATACCAAGTCAAACCTCATCAAAATGAATCGAATGGCTAGATTTCACCGGGCTGGGCTGGCCCGGTGAAAAATGGCCCAGGCCGGCACGGCCAAAAAAATGGGGCCATGACCTGCCCGGCACAGCCCCAAAAGAACACGAACACGAGCTGACCCACGACGGGTATCCAATTTGCTATGATCATCGACACCATCACCCCGGAGAGACCAAGATGAGCCTTCGTGGCTAGAACCCACGACCCGATCGCGTGGACCACTAGGGAGGCGGCCGATTAATTAGTCTTATAATATATACTCGGGAAATTGGTCCCTCCTGGCTGAATGATATCAAGCAATTCAAGTTTTTGTCTCTTAGTTTTAGTTTGGAACGGAAATATTATTTATTCTTAAATATATATTTATCCAAACATAAGTGAGTATATATAAGGATAAAGTGATTTTATGTTTGGTTGTGTTTTGAATTATTCTTGTTGGTAAACATAAGAATAAATGTTTTGTTGTTTAGGTAAAATGTGAATAAAGTATGAATAATGATTTATAAAATGTGAAAAAATAATAATAGTTGATTTGACAGAGGGCCCACATATTCTTTGGGTGGAATAACCTAGGATAACTTTAATTCCAGGGATTGGTTGGAATTCATATATCACTTTATACTAGTTTATTCTAGCATACTTTATCAGGGGTTATCCGGGATTTTCAAACATCATTTATCATTTATCCAGATTATCCAGAGGTTTATTCCCAAAACAAAAAGAGGGACGAGGGTGGGGGGAGAATTATTCATTATTTGTTAGCATAAAGGATACTAATAATTCAACATCACACTAATTGGTTTTAAAGTGAATCAAGTACAACGGAGCCCGTCAGGGAGATGAGAACACCCCTCCCTTTGTGAAAGGGAGGAATTACCTGATACACTAGGTTTGTGTATGCATGAGTCTGTGCATCCAGGGTTTTTTCAACTAACGTGGATGAATTGCCGATGTAAAGTATGTCGATAAGTGTGACCAATATGTTAAACAAAATAATTGGTCAATATATATTTGGTCCTAAGTAGATGGATAACTTGAAATTGAACGGTCAATTTGAGCCACCCAAACCATCTTATTGTTCAATTCTTTCACCATTTTTTTTTTTTTTTAATTTATAAGTTATGTTCGTTACTCAGAGTGACATTCTTATGAGTTTCAAGGAATCCCAAATGCCCCCCCACAATGATATGCGTGTTTTACTGTTTTAAGAGTTATGCATGTGTGTTTGTTACTGAGTACTGGCAGGTCAGATTTAAGCACCTACCCCTCAATTATATTCACTCTTTTCCCATACGAAAATCAAGCAATATCAAGAGGCCGAGATTCATTTTAATAATGCCTTCAGTTGCACAGACAGTTCAGCCCAACTTGCCCTCCCTAAATGTCACATTCACTTTAGCTAAAATTGTGAACTACCCAGGCCAGGGACTCGGGAAATTATAATTAGTCATAGAATATATACTTTGAATTTTTTTAATATAATATTCAAAAAAAATATTTTGATTTGATATCTTCCTAATGTACTGAACATAATATGTAAAATATCTGGATATTCATTTAATTTAATTTGGATGATTTATAATATTCTTCATAATTAAAAAAATTAGTTATATTTGATGTCGTTGCATTCACACAACATAGGATTTTTTTGCATACATTTTCTATATTAATGACAGATTACATCTTAAAAAAATTCTAATTATCCTCACATTTTACGTACCATAGTTATTTCGCATAATTTTTTAAATGTACACATATTGCATTGAATGGAACATTATTGAACATGGTGACTATGATTATGAGCCCTCACTAAAATAGAACCACTTATTTGGAAAATCACTTGAAAAAAAAATTCAGTTCTTGTAACAAGTGTCCTCTATCTATTTGAGAAAAGTTGTTCAATCTCTTTTTTCCAACAGGTCGTACCAGGGTGGTCCAGGGCAACCGAATAATCTCAGACTTACAAATAAAACACCCAACAAAAAAAAAGAAAAAGAAAAAGAAAAACAAACAACAATGAACAACATAGAATCTTAAATAGACTGTTGGTATCACTTAATTTGGAAACCTGTCCATAAACTGGTCCATAAAGTCCATCCACACAATTGGTTTTCAAAAGTGGTCAGGTATTTAAAACTGAAACCACCCCTGATAAGTTTAAACTAGAATAGAATTTGGAAATTCTGATATTAATTTGATGCTGGTAGGAGAATTTCTTATTCACAAACTTGTTAACATGATTTTCTTGTTGCATGAATTGATTATTGGGAATTAATGAGTCCAGGGTGTCATAACTGTCTGGACTTTGACAATTCAGGAAGCTTAGCCATCAATCTATAGTGTTGTTTATAACAATTGTTATGAAAATCGTATCTTTGGGTGGCCATGATTTTGGGCTGCGTTTATCTGTCTTGAAACTCATCTCTCTCATAAATGACATTTCCAAATACATGTCTGTTCAGTGTATGAGGGCATCATCTCCTTTTCAACTGAGGCATCACTGCGTAGATTGCTCTCATATCATGTGTCACGCATGTCGCAGAAGTCTATAATAATTCGTGAGATCCAAATAAAAACATAACACCACATGATAAACACAGATTTGCATGATTTGATATGTGAAAAACTTGATGCTTATCCATAATAATGTATAGGATAGGAGAGGGACTTTATCTAAACAATTAATATTAATCTAGTTGATTAAGTGTCAATCTGAATATTATTCATCATGGAAATAGATTTGAGATATAATCCCTACAAGCAGTGCATACTGATTTATAACAGGATGATTTAGTCTACTCAAAAGAATCATATCAGATTAAATAAGTACTTGTTGACAATGAAATATCTTTAAAATAATGTTGAACTAACTACATTTGGAAGAATTTTCCAATGGGATCAATATTTTCTTCTCAGAGATGATTCGCTAGTTCTAAGTAGATTCTGATTTTGATGTTCCAGAATCAAAGTTCAAATTAAATAAAACTGCATTACAGATCTTGGATTCCAATAAAAGATGAATTCATCGCATTTTTAGATCCAGAAAAGCTAATCATAGGAAGAACTCATGGATGATGTCTCAAGCTCTGTAAATGCATGTTAGAGTTATTTTTTTTTGTAGAACAAACGCCACATATATTGTTTGATGTCGTGTGTTACAGTGATTGGATATCAAAGAAGAACTACACACTAAAGAGGACTGTACACTCTTACCCTTTTTTTTTTATTTTTTTTTGTACATTTTTTAATAAGTTTTGTTAGTTCTATGTATGTGGGTCGGGCTGGGTTGTACACTTGTACATACACTTTTTCAAGAGTAAGGTTTTTTTTATACCAATGAGAGAACATGTAAGACTCGGCCTAAGGCTGTATGGGGCAGAGTTTTTTTTTTTTTCCTTAGCTTCCACTAATCCTAAAAAATAAAGAATTAATCTATCTTCCCTATACATAAATGTAAGCAATTCTTCAATTGCTGAATCATGTAAATTTTACCTAGTATGGTAATGTGATTTTTTTTTATTTTTTTTTTGGTATTTTGGTTATTTTTTTCTTCATTTTTTTTTATTCTTAGATCTGTTTTTTTTATCCACAAAACTGAGCTGTAAGTAGGAGAGAGACTTATAACTAGGAATATGCAAATAATAGAGCAGCAAAACATACTACATCTTCCTATCATTAAGAGCAGACTACCAACAGGCCACATATCTCAACAACAGCCACACAAATATAAATAATAATTCAAACATTGGGAGCAACCCTTATATGGATCTCCCACTCAATCAAATTATGTGAATTTCTAAAATCACATTTACATTGTGATACAACATAACCTCTTAACCATCATAAAAAAGAAACTAAATAAATAGGATAAAAATGCGGAAAAATGATCAAAATACCCCATAACAAAATTCTCCTGAAAACCAAATTCTGTGCTCAAATGGACCAAGGATTATTCTGGAACACACCACAAACTGTTTGATCCACATCTGTTGCTAAGGCAGTCATGCAGGTAAGTGGGAGTTTTTTTATGCTACTAAAGATGATATACTGGTGATAATTAGGAGAAAAAATATGTGAATGATGATAACTTGATAAATGTCAGTTGCAACCTGCCACTTCATCCACTCAGGCATTGGGGACAATGTTGCCTAGCACATAGCCTATTGATGCAAGCAAGCAAACAGAACAGTCAACACACCTGCATAGAACCAACTTCACTTAGCCATGCAGATGGATCCTGAGACATTGCTGTTTTCCATTCACCTCCTTTTCTTTTAACTTTTATAAGATATTTTTGGTAGTTATACTGGTGGAAAGTATTTTTTTCTACTGTGAATGCTTTACTGTCTGGTCTTTAAGATTACAATATTCACAAACTAGACAAGGTACATACATGCTGTTCTGAGTCTTATGACCAAAGCACTATTGATATGGTGTCAAGGGACTCTGTTCCTGCGTGGTTTCACCCATCCCATCTCACTTGGACTTTCCTGTCTAGATAGATTACTAAGGTGCTCCAGATGCGAAACATTCAGATAATTGAATCTCATTTTTACAAAATGAAAATATCAATTGCAAAAAAACAATATATATCAATTGCAACCCCAAATGGGATAGTTCAATGTAGAAGTATCATAATTCAAAACAAAGGCTATTAGAATTTAGAAAGATCATCCACAGATATGTTCAACATGTTTTGATATTTAACATAAACAACAGTATCTTCCGAGATTCCATCATATCCAACATCAACTGAAAAACATTATTCATTACAGAAGTTGCAGCAGAGTGAATCTTGATCGAAAAATTGTCAATAGACAAAAAAAAATGAAAGGAGGACAATTGTTCCAGATGTGATTTTCCCTAGAAATGCTATATTGGGTTGACACCCATGGAACATCAATGACTAATATGACATGTATCAAGGCTCCATGAAGGAGATTGGAATTCCATATCAGATTCTTGATACAAAACTACTGGAGGACCTGAATGCCAATAAACAGAAAACCCCCAATTCAGAGAAGTTTGGTATCCTCTTCTCCAGTGTAATCATCTCTGAATGTTTTGCAGTGTATGCCATGCAGGCAATCTGAATAAATAGAAATACATAATGAGCAAATCAATTAAACACATGGACAAAATGCTACAACATGATATGTAATCACAAAAATTTTCAGACACAGATGTTTGGCTCACCTTTTCACAAAAGATTTATAGCCCGCCTTCCAGGAATTGCTGCATCCCCAGCATCAAACCTACACAAGTTTGATTATAACAAAAGTAGCCCGATCAATCTAGTTGACGATATAAAAAGGTATGATGAGACTACTTCAAAAAAAAAAAAAGAGGAATGATGAGAAAATAAATGCAGTTCACCCAAAAATCAATAATGGACTCACAAATTTAAAAGTTCAGCCAAGACCATGTGATTATGCCTATCACTCCCCAGTGGAATATGTTGAAAGGTATCCATAGCAACTGCTTTGTATTCGATCTTGATGACATGGATCACAGCACTTACAAAAAAAAAAAAAGTTAAAAATTAAACATAGATCACATCTGCCCTAACTTGGATAAAATTATAACATGATATTATATAAAGTTTCGAAATCTATCACTACAAATTTATAGATTACGATTTATAATGTGCACAAAATTGACGAAATTGCACTAGCATAAAATGCATCATGAATGCCGTCTAATCATATATTACGAGTGGAATATAAAACATGAATACAGTTGACTATATGTACATAGATACAGTCGTATATATGTTACAGACAAAACATGAATACAGTTGTCTATATGTACATGGATATTGTCGTATATATGTTACAGACCAAGACAGACTGTAAAAGGAGAAAGATAATTCATTATTCACACAAACAATTGGCATATCTGATATAGGTCTGATTCCCCTAAACCTGAGTAAACACATACTTCATTTCAATTTTCAAAGCATAAATTCAAGTCTTTAAAAAAAGGATACTACACAAAGAAGGCAAGTACCAAGTCAAACCTCATCAAAATGAATCGAATGGCTCCCATGTTGGACAAAGGACCTGCCGAAAAAGAAAAAAAAAAAAAGGCTTCAATCGAAACGATTATAGTGTCCTATGCAGAACAGGTTAATTTAGCTATTAATATGAAAAAAATTACAAGTGCGTGTGTATATATTTTTCTCTGGAAGGTTAATAAAAAAATAAAAGAGTAAATGTTTGAGAAAGACCGACCTGTATATGAGTGAGATAGATGGATCATGTGGATGAGGTGGTGCTGGGAAAGCAGGCGCTTAATCTTTCCTTCACTACACTGATCCCCTTTTTCTTCGACTGCGGATTGCCTCACGCTACTTCTTCATTTGGTGGGTCGATGTTGCAGATGTTCGGAATATAGGAGATGAGGTGCCAGTCCTCTCCCTTCTCCCTCTCGCACCTTCTCGACAGATATGGGCAATCCTCAATATGCAGAGACTGGAGTGAGGTGAGGCTTCCCATGTACTCCGGCATACAACCCAGCCCATCACAGCAACTAATATATAGATCCCTAAGAGCGGTGAGTCCCCTCAACCCTTCCCCCAAGGATGACAGACTCTCACAGCTTTCGATCTTCAAAGATTGGAGAGACATGAGGCCTCTCATCGTTTCAGGCAGCACACGTATTTTGTCGCAGGACCAAATATTTAGTCTCAGAACGGTGGAGAAGAGATGTCGCATGCTCTCCATCACACGATCCACCTCATCAAAATATCTCATTTGCAAATCCTCGACTCTGGATAGGTGTCGTAGCCCCTCCATGACCCTCACATCTTCTCCTTCCTCGCCATAAATTTCCAATCTTTTGAGGGATCCGACCCCTAGCTCTCTAAGGCTTCCTGCCGATTTTAATAGCTCCATAGCATCGTAAGCACCCAACTCTTGAAGTGAAGTGAGACAAGACAGCGATGTTAGTCCAGGGCATTTCCTAATCGTCAGTTCTGTGAGGCAAGGGAGACAAGGCAGCGATGTTAGTCCAGGGCATTTCCTAATCGTCAGTTTTGTGAGGCAAGGGAGACAAGGCAGCGATGTTAGTCCAGGGCATTCATCAATCGTCAGTTCTGTGAGGCAAGGGAGACAAGGCAGCGATGTTAGTCCAGGGCATTCATCAATTGTCAGTTCTGTGAGGCAAGGGAGGCAAGGCAGCGATGTTAGTTCAGGGCATTCATAAATCTTCAGTTCTGTGAGGCAAGGGAGACAAGGCAGCGATGTTAGTCCAGGGCATTCATAAATGTTCAGTTCTGTGAGGCAAGGGAGGCAAGGCAGCGATGTTAGTTCAGGGCATTCATAAATATTCAGTTCTGTGAGGCAAGGGAGACAAGGCAGCGATGTTAGTCCAGGGCATTCATAAATCTTCAGTTCTGTGAGGCAAGGGAGACAAGGCAGCGATGTTAGTCCAGGGCATTCACGAATCCACAGTTCTGTGAGGCAAGGGAGACAAGGCAGCGATGTTAGTCCAGGGCATTCACAAATCCACAGTTTTGTGAGGCAAGGGAGACAAGGCAGCGATGTTAGTCCAGGGCATTCATCAATCTTCAGTTCTGTGAGTCGAGTGAATGCCACGGTTTGTTGACCAATATTCCCATCCTCTTCCGATGACAACCATGTTTTCCACTTAGGCATCTTCTCAAATTTGATTTTCTTCAGGGATGGAAATGCAACGCCACCGTTGTTGCCACAAAATTCTCGACCTACGACCTCGATCGAACCCATTCCAGATATTGCTAGTCTTTCAAGAGGTTTCAGTTGTCCCAGTGGCGGGAGATGTTTACATCCCCTGAAATTCTCTAGAGTGACATCAATTAAATTTGGGAAAGAAGATTCCGTCATGTTCAAGTTCAACCATCCTGGGAACTCAGTGCCCCCATTCATACGCAGCTTTATAATATTTTGTGGTGGCTCTAGGCCTTCGAGCACTTCCATAGCCACACAATCATCAACAAATTTATTTTCATCTTCAAATAGATCTAATGAACGAATATTTCGCTTCTCCTTCAAGTTTGCATTCCTAGCAGCTCTTGGGTTTTTCAACTTTCCCAGATTCAAGATCTTTAGCTCTCCTCCAAGGTCTTTTAGGTGTCCCAGTTCTGCAATGCTGCTTCCCCTCTCCTCGTCCACTATAAATACAGGCAACTTTTGGAGTTTGGTCAATTTTCCCATCTCCATCGGCATGTGAGTCAATCTACTATAAGTAGAGATGTTTATCTCTCTTAAGTTTGTCATGTTACTCAATCCCGTGGGAAGCTCCAGAAGACCATCACAACCGTCCAACTCCAAGGAGTCTAACTTTTGGAGTCTTGTCACCGATTCCGGTAACATTTGAAGACTTCCACAACCATCAAGTGACAGTACATTCAAATTTTGAAGGTCACCAATTGATGAGGGTAGACCTTGAAGCTTGAGGCATTGAGAGAGGACCAAAACCTATATGTGCCATAAATGATAGATTTAGTTAGACTTCAATACTTGCATGTAACATGTTAGTGTACTAATTAAGATGTTTCAAATTGCCAATTGTTTAAAGATAGTAATACCAAAGAAGCACTAGTACCTGTAGATTTAGGAGGTGGCCAATTGATGCAGGTAGAGTTGTAATATCCGTACCTTCAAGTACCAAAACATATAAATTTCGTAAAGAACATATAGATTGAGGTACCACTTTAATTTTAGCACCTGAGAGGTTGATGTATTTAAGATGTTTTAAACTGCCAATTGAGTCTGGCAACTCTCTAATAGGACAACCTGAGAAATCCAGTGCACGTAGTTTGCTTAGGCTGTCGAACATCTCACGAGGAACTTCCTCGATACCCCAGTTCCTAAAGAATAACAAGGTTCGTAGAGTTTTCATTCGACGAAATTCTTTTGGGGATGCAATTATATTTAGGTCACAAGTAAATGTCAAACAATGACAAAATTGAGGAATATTTATTGATTCATCAGCCTGCACTATAGAGCATGCATCCCCTGCAATGTATTTTGCTAGGTCATGTACCAGGTCATGTACAGAATAACAAGAACCATCTGAGTGGAAAAGGGACCTAGAAACCAACTCCCTGAGATATTTCTTGCCGATGTCTTGGGGGCTATCAAGACTATGACTATGATATGGAATCAGGCCTTCTGCCATCCACAACCATATGAATGTGTGCTCTTGTATCCAACTATCCTTTGGAAACAACGCGCAGTATACAAAGCATGGTTTCAGATATGATGGAAGATTATAGTAGCTAAGCATGAGGGCAGGTAGTATATTAATAGGGTCTTGTAATTGCCAAATTTCACTGTTTTTGATAGCCATCCAATCGCTTTCAATTTTTTTAGAGCCCATCAAGCTTCCCAAAGCTTTTGCTGCTAAAGGTATACCATTACACTTCTTCACAATCTCTTGTCCGATAGAGACTAATTTTGGGTACTCTTCTTTTCTTCTCCCATGGAATGCCGCCTTCTCAAACAATTTCCAACAATCATCCTCAGTTAAAACTCCCAAAATATGGCTATAAACAGATCCCATAACTGTTGCAACATTTTCGCTGCGAGTTGTTACAATAATTTTGCTTCCTTTTGCACATATTTGTAGGAAACCTCTCAATGTGGACCACTTTTCTGAGTCTTCATTCCAGACATCATCAAGGACGAGCAAGAGTTTCTTGCCATTTAGTTTCTCTTGAAGAGGGCGTTGTAGTTGCTCCATGCTTTCAGCCCCTGTTGTATATTCCATCATCATTCTCATTAGTCTTATCACATTAAAATCTTCTGAGACACAGACCCACATCTGTATATCAAAAGCACTTTTCACGTCAGTGTCATGATAGGCGAGCTTAGCAAGGGTGGTCTTCCCAATTCCTCCCATTCCGACTATTGAAATGACAGAAATAACATCTTCGTCATTAGAAAAATCGGCCATCAAAAATTTTACTATTTTTTCTCTGTCTTCATCTCTCCCATACACAGGGTCCGCAATAAAGGAAGATGTTTCACGGTCCACTATCTCGACCCTGTTTCAGTAGGGGGAAATTTTATTTACTACTTAAGCCTTTTTTAATTAACAAAAAATAATCATATGATATATATGATATATATATATATATATTTAAAAAAGATTCATTTTACTAAACATAAAAGATGCTTAAAATACTGATGTCAAAGAAACAAACAATAACAAAAGAAAAATATTAATTACATCTTTTAAATCTATTCAAATAATTTATGCATCATTTAACATTCCAACTAGGTGCGGCTAGAAAACTTTTCTACGGCCGGTTCTTGAGGGGAGCATATTTATAGGTGCTTCTTTTCCATTTGTTTCTGTTCTTGTTTTTATTCTTTTTTCTATCCTTGCATGTTTCATTTTTGTTTTTTTTTATCTTCCCATTCGATCATGTTCTATCTCTACTGAAATAGAAATTGACTACATTTTCTTAAAAAAAAAAAAAACATTCCAACTAAATGGAAAAGAGAGAGAAAGCTTGATAGGATAAAATATATCATTCTACGGACCATAGTTTTAGCTTTATTTCTCCTTTTAAACTCTTATTATCTTTCAACATATATGAATATCATATACCTTTCAAATAAAAATATATCATTCTAGGACAAGAAATATAATTAAAAATTTGGGTTAGTTGTAGCGGCTCTCTAAAACCAAAACGAAAACAATAATTTTTTCATACAAAAAAATCAATAAATTCTCTTTTATTTCTATTTAACTATTTAATGTTGGGATAAACTATCCATGAACAAATTTTTCTTGTAATTAACTAAAACAAAACAAAAAGTTTTGCCTCTGGTGATAGAAGATTATTTGACCATAAAAAGTTTCATACAAAAAAGATTATCAACCAAAAAAAAAAAAAAAAAGGGAAAAGAAAAAGAATTAATATGTACTACTCTTACACATACCAATATATAACAATATTACAACAATCAAAACTGACTAATATCTGTCAAACTATAACTCAAGTCTGGCTATCATTGTTCCACCAAATCGATCAAACATCAACTAGTTTATTAGAAAAAACTAGTTTAATTATCAGAAGAAAAATTTGAGTGGGGGCAGCCCTTACCTGGCACCGCCGCCAGTGCCAGCAAGTGGACCACCAACTTGCTCTTTCAGGTGGAAATCATGCCTTTCTTTCGTGATAATATCCAATCTAACCCCAACTTCCTTCAACTTACGACCCATACGAAACTTGAAAATCACCGGATTCGAACCGGAGAAGAAGTCACGCACCTTCGCGTTGAAAACATATGATCAATATATATGATTTAATCAAACCAAATTAAAGACCATGTACTAAAAACCATCTAATATATATAATCATGCATGCTGACTATCATCAAGATGAATCAAATAGATGACAAGAAGTAGCTTAGCTTAGCTTAGCTTACATTTTTCAACATGTGATTCCCAGTTTCAGCTTCTCCACGACGGAGTGCCTCAATATGGAATTCATCCAACACGTTGTCCGCTCGGTAGGCGACGTCCCTCACTTTCTTGAGCCAGTCTTCCAGAGTTTTATTTTTCACGCGTAGCTCCTCCGCGTCAGCAAGAACAGCTTGAATGGCAGAGAAATTGCTCTTCAGCTTCTCCAGCTCCCCGTCGACTCCCCGTATCAGCCCAAACCCTTTTGCAAGACCACTGCCCGCACCACCGCCCACAAGCTGCTGCAAAACACCGATCACTGCCGTCACGACCGCTGCCTCCGCCATTCTCCTTCTTCTCCAATCGAAAAACCACTCGATCTCCTGTGTTGTGATGGAAATTTCAGTGGAAGTGAAACGAAGAGATTTGGACCGGTGACTAGGGCATTTATTTGGACAAAACAATGTCTTTTTTTTTTTTTAGAAATTAATTCGGTCCCTGTGTGGTCACTCGGATATTATTTTTAGATTTTCAGAATTTTTAAGTTTTTTTTGGACGGCGAAAAAATGTTTTTAGATTTTTTTGTATAATTATTTTAATACACTGATAATATTTTTCAATACATTATTAAATATCTTTTATACACTGTTAATATTTTTCAATATGTTGTTGATCTTCGCATAGAATACCTCGGATCCAATTATTCTATTATATTATAAATATTTTTTAGTACATTATTAAGTATTTCAAATACATTGTTAATTCTCTCTAGTATATTATAAATTTTTGTATAATTAGACAATGATATTTTTGATATTTTTGAATAACATCTAATTGAAGGAATTTAAAAATAAATTTTTTACGTTTTAAGGATTTAAAAAAAATTTAAAATTTTTTAAAAACTTAAAAATAATAAATAGATGATCACGTGACTCTTAATTAATTTTTTCTTTTTATTTTTTTCTTTTTCAAAGACCACTTCTGTGTTATAGCCAATGAAATTGATAAAGGCAGGTAAGGCGTCTCTTCTTTTGTCATCACTGGTACCCACTTACCCTCCGAGAACGAAAGAAAGTCTTCATGAATTATGCTAGTAGGTCCCTTCATATCAATTATGCAGCCTCCAAAGATTCCCTACAGTCTTTAGTGAGTTATTGGAAGGGCAGTCTAGGCCAACCACCCTATCTGATGAGTTGATATATCTACGTCAGAAATATAAAAATAAATTGTACTTATATTCCAAGTGATTTTTTTTTAAATAAAAGAGATTCACACGTCATTTCTTATAAATCACTTAATTCACATTTTAAATATTTTTTTATATTTTATAAATTTAATTAATGTTTTATACACATTTAATCCAAATCAATCAAATTTTCTAATAATAATAACCAAAACAGTAATCAAATAAAAAATTAATTTTTTATTATACTAAAATAATTATCTATCATAAAATGAATTAGTTAATACAATAATTTTATGTTTTGTTAGGGAGATAAAAAAAGATAATCAATCGTAAAATCACTATTAAACATAAAGTTATAAACACACATAAAACATTTCACGGCTTAACATGAAAATAAAAAACTGACACTGACATTAAAAATAAGGATGACAATGGGACGAATTGAGAGGTCTTTAGTTAATTCTAAACTCAAACCTGTTAATAAAATTCAGTTTTAAACTCAGAACGAGTTTAATTTTTTTTAGGGTTAAAAACATTTAAGTCCCTATAAACACTTATATATTCATATAAATCCTTGTAAACTTGGGGTAGAATATACATGTCCCTACAAACATAAAAATTATCATATAGATGTTAACTTCTATTAACTCACCTAAGGTTAAAATTAATTATGGATATAATTTGACTATTATACCCTCTAAACCTAAATACATCTCTATTGTGATTTCTATTCAAGCTTACGACGAAAGGAGTCTCAGTATGAGTCACATGTCATCCTCACAAAGCTTTCTCTAACCTTTAATAATGCATTCTAGTTTGTTCTTGTATTATTTGCATATTATTTATTGGACTTGATCGGTCTCATATATGAATATTTAGATTAAAATAGAATCATAGATAAAATAATCTTCTTTATAAATAATAATAAAAAAAACCATGAACGACCACTCTGGATCACATATTGTTCTCGACAGATTTTATTTTTATGTGCACTTCGTATGATTTAAAACTCATATGTGGGTTCTAGACCACGGAGACGAGCGAGTGGGTGGAAGAGATCGGATCCCCGTCAAGCACCACGCTGTTGACGTTTCTCAGCCTCTATTTCTAAGGTTTTTTTTTTTTAAAAAAAATAAATTGTGTAAGTATATGCAAGAACATTGGAAGATGCAAAATCCTATTACGTGATATTATATGTATTTAACAATTATTCAATAGTTTGGTCAAAGAATTATCTGGTTGTGTTATATGTTATTAGAGACTTATATGGGTGTTTAGTTTCATATAAATGGAATATTCTAGGAATATTATGTTAAATTAAAAGAAAATTTAACTCAATGACTAAATTAACTAACCATAATAATTTAAAGGACGTGCATGTCTCACTACAAGTTTGCAAGGACTTATATATGTTTATGTATATTTACAAGAACTTAAATGTTTTTAACCTTTTTTTTTATCTCAAATTCCAAGTATGCCCCAACAAAGTATGTAATAAACTCGCACCCACCATGCCCCGTCCCATTAGGTCGGGTTGGATTGGACGGGATGAATTTGGGAACAAAAAATAATATTTAAAGTATGTTTTCTATATAATATAAACTTATTCATTTTATTTTTAAAATTTTAAAAGTAAAACATAAAAGGCAACATGTATGTGAAATTATTATATTAAATGATTTTTGGCATTAATTACACTAGAGTGGGTTCAGGACGGGTTTTGTTAAATAAAACTATTTCCCGTTCCAAACTTGTCACATTTTGTTTTACCCTTTCTAGATTAAATCTGTCAACGGAGCGGATACGAATTAGATATGTCTTATTCATATCCGTATTCAAACTGAATATCTGAAAGAAAAAAAATTTCTATCAGATTTTTTATGGATATTGAATGTAAGTATTTATATCTGAGTCAAAAATCCAGATTCGAATACAGATACATATAATTATCTGAAATATCTAAAAATTTAAAATGAATGTGGAATAATTAAAATATCCAAATATCTGATATCCAAAAATAAAAATTATATATCTAATCATTGAAATATGTAAAAAAACTAATAATTACTAGTATAAAATATAAAATTATAGTTATACATATAGAAACATTACATGCTTTAAAAAAAAAATAAAAAATAAAACTCATATTAATCCTAAAAATATAAATATATTATTAATAAATAATAATTTAATAATATTTATGATACATATATTTTTTGGATCGGATATAAATATATCTGTATCTGATTCGAAAATTTTTCAATACGGATACAGATTTTTTATATATTAGGCATTTTCTAATTGATAATTGATAAGCTTATTCAGCACCCCCTTGTAACCCGATCAAATTGGGGTGGGTAGGGGCGTGCACCCGATTGAAATTGCTCCATTGTCATCCTTAATTAAAAATATAATATATTATCATAATAAATAGTAATAAACTAATAATAATAGTAATAATATTTTAGATATTCATATTTTTTTTAATCTAATACCATTATAATACGGATAAAAAAATGTTTGGAAACCGATATTTTATTTTCGATATGGATGCAAATTTAGATGGATAGAATTTTTTTTCAAAAAATACAACGGATCGGACTCAGTTAATCGGATCTTTGTGGGAAGAATAGAGCAAAAAAAATCCAGTCACAAACTCACAATGAAATGAAGAGGCAAGGGGAGGAGACAATGGAAGAATATAGGGTTGGAACTGTTGGAGATCTCTAATGCTTCATGATTGAAGTCACAAACAAAAAACAGGATCTCATCTTGTTTGGTATGGAAGAAAAACAAGAATCCATGTATAAAGACATACCTTTGGGTTTTGGTTCAGTTTTTTTTTTGAGTGGTCTTGAAACACCTCTTCTTCTAGCTTGATTTTAATGCTTGAGCTTCCCTTTGATTTCATTCAAGTGAACCTGGAGAAGAAACATCAACAGAGGAACCCCCAGGCACCCTTGCTTCTCCTCCTCTTCTTGATGAGTTAGATCTGTTTGTTTCTTTTTCTTTACACACTTAAGAAGGATGCAAGGGTGGACCTTTTGATGGGTTCACCATATCAAGGGCTCATAACATGTCTTCTCATCAAAGACATTGAATTGACCAAAATGCCCTTGCAAACCAAATACACAAATTAAAACTTATAACCTCCCATCAACCATACTCATAAACAAATGAGGCAACCTTAATTCACTGCTTAAACACAAATCCCCACTTGTTAAGCTATGCAAGAGTTAAATGTGATTCTCTTAAAACAAAATTCATTTGAAAAAACTAAACATTGATTTATTAAGCCACAAATACTAACAATCTCCCACTTGGCTTATAAATCAATGGGTTTTCAGATTTAAACACAAGTTTACAATCATTTTCAAAACTGACGGGTGGCCACCCTTTTATTTAAAAAACAACAAATAAACTGATTGAGAATCACAATTAACTACATCTAGCTCACCAACTATGAGTTACGGTCGAATGAAGTCCTTTATTGGATGTCGGACCACTAAAATCCATGAATCCATTTCTACCCAACACAGACAGACGCACTCATAAATCGAGTACTGACTGATTCTGCATCAAAGTATGCACGAAACTCACAGAAAATCAGTGTCATGACTCCTCAAGTCAAAGGTTATAGTCTAAATGTGTACAAATAGAAGCAACACTTTCAAGAGCAGTGAATATTATATAAAGTGTTCTTCTATAACGGTCCAAATTGCTTCATGCATTTAATAACACATGTCATGTAGATAAAATTATGTGGCTGAGACACACCACGTGTATCGAGTACACTATCTACAACGAAGGCTTACAGATGTGTCTGCCCCAACACACCTATCACCCAAGCAAGTTTCAGGAATCACCCCCAATGACTGTCTGATCTCCCTGTGAGCAGACCCGTAGCCATCGCTCACCAGACAATCTGCGGCATTCCCAAGGGCAAACATCTTTCCAACAAGAAAGACAATTTTAATTAACACAATCATCATGATGATAAACTAATGACAATATTTCATACAACATATTATCATGGATGCACAAAATATGACTGGTTAGTCACTATTTTTCACAAATGTACATGTACATACAGATATGCAAAATGTCACAAAATTAACAAAACATTTACATATCTATGAACCTCAAACCCATGCAATTAACATGTTCATTAAACACTTTAATGGGTAATGGTTTAGTCAATGAATCAGCCAGCATTTTCTCAGAAGAAATGTGAGAGACAACAACATGACCCTGCTGAACTTTCTCTCTCACATAATGATACTTCACTTCTATATGCTTCGAACTGCTATTACACCTGGCATCCTTGGTGAGACTGATGGCTGCAGTATTATCACAAAATATGCTCAAAGGATATTAATACTATCCACAACTCTGAGTTCACTAATGAACTGCTTCAACCAAATAGCATGCTTAGCAGCTTCACTGCAAGAAATATATTCAGCTTCCATTGTAGACTGAGCAGTGCAACCCTGCTTTTTGCTACGCCAAGAGACTGCTCCACCTCCCAATGTAAAAATATATCCTGAAGTGGACTTTAAAGTGTCTGGACATCCTTTATAATCTGAATCTGAATAACCCTGAACTTTCAGATCATTAGCACAATAAATAAGCTTAAAACTCTTGGTCCTCTTGATGTAACGCAGCACCTTTTTAGCAGCAACCCAATGATCATGTCCCGGATTAGCCTGGAACCTACCAAGTAATCCAACAACATAGCATAGATCAGGTCTAGTGCAAGTCATAGCATACATCAAACTGCCAACAACAGATGCAAAGGGAATTTTGTTCATCTCGGCCTTTTCAAGCTCATTCTTGGGGCAACTAGACTTGTCCAATTTATCTCCCTTGACAATAGGAGATAAACCTTCTTTACAATTTTCCATAGAAAATCTTTTCAGGATTGAGTCTAGATATGCTTCTTGAGATAAACCCAACATTCTTAGCTTTCTATTTCTGTGAATTTTTATCCCAAGCACATAAGAAGCTTCGCCCAAATCTTTCATCTCAAATAGCTGAGACAACCATAACTTAGTCTCTCGAATGAATGATATATCATTCCCTGCAAGCAAAATATCATCCACATAAAGAGCTAAGATCAGTATTCTACTCCCACTGATCTTCATATATATGCAACTGTCAACAGAGTTGTTAACAAATCCATATGCCAAAACTGCCGAATGAAACTTCAAATGCCACTGGCGAGAAGCTTGTTTGAGGCCATACAAAGATTTCTGTAATTTACACACTCTATGCTCTTGCCCTTTAGTGACAAAGCCATCAGGTTGATCCATGTATATGTCTTCCTCTAGCTCTCCATTCAGAAAAGCAGTTTTTACATCGACCTGATGCAACTCATAATCATAAAATGCAGTAATGGACATAATAATGCGCAAAGAGTCCTTTGTACACACCGGAGAAAAGGTATCATAGAAATCAATTCCTTCTCTTTGTGTGTAACCTTTAGCAACTAATCTTGCTTTATAGGTTTCAATCTTCCCTTCAGAGTTCTTCTTTTTCTTGAAAATCCATTTACAACCAATAGGCTTGGAATTTTCAGGAAGATCAACTAGTTTCCACACATCATTCTGGTACATGGAATTCATCTCAACTTGCATTGCAGTTCTCCATAATTGAGCATCAGGAGAACTAATTGCATCTTCAAAGCTTGATGGATCAGCCTCATCAACATCTGGAACCATGGGATAATATTCTCCGAGATAAGTGATATAATCATCACTTATGGCAGGTCTTCTGATTCTCTGTGGCCTTTCAGATCTGACTGGAACATCTTTCTTCTGACTTTGTGCTGGTGGAGGCACTGCTACACGAGACTTCTTCTCACTCCCACTAATGAAAGAACTCTCATCAAATCTGACATTTCTACTTTCAAAAACAACTTCACCCTCAGATTCAACTGTTTTTCCATATAACCTGTACCCCTTTGAGCGATCTGGGTATCCTATAAATCGACAGGACACAGATCTATCAGCTAGTTTTGAACTGCTAGGACCAGGAACTATCGCATAAGCATTGCAACCCCACACCTTCATGTGATTTAGGCTTGGCCTTCTGCCTGTCCACAGTTCATATGGTGTCTTCGGCACAGATTTAGAGGGAACCCTGTTAAGAATATACACGGATGTTTTCAAGGCTTCACCCCAAAAGGATTGGGGTAATGTGGCCCTATTCATCATGCATCTGACCATCTCCAACAAGGTTCTATTCCTCCTTTCAGCTACACCATTTTGCTGTGGTGTGTAAGGGATAGAGATTTGCCTGCAAATGCCGTGCTCAGAGCAGAAACTTTCAAATTGATCTGACATATATTCACCTCCTCTATCAGTTCTGAGAACTTTAATCTTCTTCTCTAACTGATTTTCCACCTGGGCCTTGTAGTCTTTGAACACTTCAAAAACATCTGACTTTCTAGCCAACAAATAAATATATCCATAGCGAGAAAAGTCATCAATAAAAGTAACAAAATATTGTTGACCATTTCTCGTTTGAACATCCATGGGTCCACAAACATCAGAATGAACAAGGTCAAGAAGTTTCTTAGACCTTTCTGCCTTTGGAAAAGCAGACTTCACCATCTTGCCTTTTAGACAATTTTCACATGACCCATAATCTTCAATGCCACTTTCAGTTAGAATGCCTTCCTTACACAGGATTTGGAGTCTCTGCTTGTTTATGTGGCCCAAACGCAAATGCCACAGATAGAGAAGATTATCTGAAGCCCTTTTTCTTTTTGAACCAGATGATTCAACATTCAAACCAACACACACAGATGATATAGAAGCTGCAAAAGATTCATCAAGGAAAAGTTTATACAGGTGATCAACCTTCTTGCCACTAGCCAAAAAATCACCATTTTTCTTTACAACAACTTTCCCACTTTAAAAAATATAGACAGACCCATATCATCCAGTCTACCTACAGACACCAAGTTACGCCTCATCTCAGGCGCATATACCACAGACTCCAAAACAAGAGATCGTCCACCAGGAAACTTCAAAACATACGAGCCAACTCCCAGAACAGCTGCTCGTTGATTGTTCCCCATGTAGACATACATCTCATCCTCCTTATGCTTCTTTAGATTCAGAAAACCCTGCAAGGTCTTGGAAATGTGAATTGTACAACCAGAATCCAACCACCAAGTGTTAGATGGTACATCCACATAATTAATCTCTGTGCAAACAAAGGAATTTACAATACCTTGCCCAAGGGACTTCTGTTTCTTCTTCAATTTAGGACATTCAGCTTTAAAATGTCCTGGCTGCTTGCAATAGAAGCAAACCCTTTGGTCTGGCTTCTGTTCCTTCTTTTGGGATCCAAAATTCTTTTTGGACTTCCCAGATTTCTTGAACTTTTTCTTCTTCATGGGTTGCTTCCCTTTGGCATCAGTAACTGCAAGGTGTGCATATTCATTCTTGTTTCGAGCTTGACGCTCTTCTTCAAGAACACAGTGATTCAACAATTCATCCAATGTCCACTTCAAATCACTTGTATTATAATTGATCTGGAAGCTTTCGTAGGATCTTGGGAGGCTATTGAGAATAACATGACAAATATAATCTTCATCAAGTTTACTCCCCAAAGAAGCCAATTCATTGCTGTAGCAAATCATTCTCAGAATGTGCTCTTTAACACTCTCACCAGAAGCCAGTTTCAAGTTGTGAAATTTCTGAAACACTGCTTGCTTCTTGGCTTTGGAGGTCCCAGCAAACCTCTGTTCTATGTGATCCAACAAATCTTTGGCATACTTAAATTCTTGTAAGCTGTTCCGAAGAACTGGGCTCACAGAATTCAGAATAAAATGCGTAGCCATTTTGTTGGCTTTCAAACCATTTCTCATAATACTCATATCTTGATGCTGGAGCATTCAGAGGTGGTTCAGGTGGGACTCCATCCGTAATTGCAATGTCAAAATCATGAAATGATAACAACATCATGATCTTTCCTTTCCATTCTCTGAAGTTCGATCCCGAGAGAGGCTCGATGGAAAAAATTCCAGACATCATCATAGCTGGATTCATGACTAAACACAAATATCCATATGTATGATTTAGAATCTAACACAATCAAGATATCATACACAAATATGGATTATCATACAAGACAAGATCAATAAAATCAAACATGATCTCATAGTATTTTCTTCAGACTCCTTAGACTCCACCTTTGGGTGGTTGCCCTTGGATCTAGTGAAATACCCCAAACACACAAGTAAATTATGCACCTCACAGGTCTAGCAAGAAACGTGAGCCTTTGGGCACTCCGTTCTCACTTTACTATAAGCCTACATAACTCCTTGTGCCACAACTAGACCTCAAACACATCGGCCACCAACCTTTGGGCTAGTCCCAACATGCTCAAGACTAATTGCAATTGTTGCACCCTAACATTCATATCAAATACAAAACTTGCCTTTGGGCTCATCTCATACTTAATACAAATGTAGAGTATTTATGCAACTCTAACATGCATTTAAATACATAATAGCTTATGTGTGCATAACATGATCTAAATAGTTCTTTTAATCATAAGCATGCATGTATTGACTTCAATCAAGAGAGAACAAATAGTAAGATGGATATCTCACATCACAAAAATCTCTCTATGAAGAACTAGCATGTCCCAATGCATATTAGAAACATATTTTCACAAAAATTGGAGTGCAATAATTGACTAGCTAAACAAGCATGATTTCCATAAAGCCAAAATGACAATCAATTATTTTCAAAGCACTCTTATAAACAAATTTCAGCAAATACAAGACTTAAGCTTGCACTAAATTTGTAAAAACATGTGAAAAAGGAACATGTATTTGCTGTTTTAATGATATCACACAAATAGGGCATGAAACAAGCAAAAAACCTTCTTTGAAGTAATTTAACAAACACCTCATGTGCATGAAAACACACAACAACCATTAAATACTTCATATGGGTTCCATTAAAGAGAAGATTTAATCCCAATATTAAAACAACAAATAGAGGGTATTAAAGTATGAAGAGACACACTCAAGTGATATTAGAAAGATTAAACCCTAAGTTAGGGTTTATCCTCAAATTCGGATTAGGGTTTTAGTGTGCTCAAACCCTAAACAAAAAAAATAAATCCATACATATCAAGATGACCTGCTCTGATACCATTGTTGGAGATCTAATGCTTCATGATTGAAGTCACAAACAAAAAACAGGATCTCATCTTGATAGGTATGGAAGAAAAAAAAACAAGAATCCAAGTAACAAGACATACCTTTGGGCTTTGGTTCAGATTTCTTGAATGGTCTTGAAACACCTCTTCTTCTAGCTTGATTTTAATGCTTGAGCTTCCCTTGTATTTCATTCAAGTGAACCTGGAGAAGAAACATCAACAGAGGAACCCCAGGCACCCTTGCTTCTCCTCCTCTTCTTGATGAGTTAGATGTGTTTGTTTCTTTTTCTTTACACACTTAAGAAGGATGCAAGGGTGGACCTTTTGATGGGTTCACCATATCAAGGGCTCATAACATGTCTTCTCATCAAAGACATTGAATTGACCAAAATGCCCTTGCAAACCAAATACACAAATTAAAACTTATAACCTCCCATCAACCATACTCATAAACAAATGAGGCAACCTTAATTCACTGCTTAAACACAAATCCCCACTTGTTAAGCTATGCAAGAGTTAAATGTGATTCTCTTAAAACAAAATTCATTTGAAAAAACTAAACATTGATTTATTAAGCCACAAATACTAACAGGAACCTTACCCACCTTGTATTATATCCCTGATTTCATCTCTGATCTTCAGCAGTCCCAAATCCTCCATCATGTATTCATAATATCCCTTTTTTTTTCTTTCTTACTTCCATTTATCCGATGTTGTTATTTTTCGTTTTCATTTATTGTTTTGATTGTGATTGAGACATGACTGTATATTTTTCTCTGTAGATATATGAGGCTCCTGTAACAAAGTGGAAGACCCTAAAGAACAGGAGGTTGCAAAACTGGGGTATGGTTTATTTATTGGGTGGTAGTTTTATTTTTTTATTGATATTATGTGGAAAGTGATTCTATATGCAGGTGCACAGAATAAAAATTTAATTGACTTGTGTATTGGTTGTTTTGGAATGTCGCAGGAGGGGTGGTTCATGAGAAGGGTCTCTTGCCACAGGACTGTGAGTATGTTTGGGCTTCTTACATACAGTTGGCATAGAATGTTTTCTTGTTAATTCTAATAGGTTTTTTATTTTTTTTATATTTTGCGGGGGTTTTCTTCGTCGGAGTTGATCATTCTCGATTTTGAAATCTAGGAAAACACTATGGAATAAAAAGTTGGATGGCTAAATTGAGTGATGAATTTATAGCTATGTTGGTTGTCATGTATTCTAAATTTTCCATTTAATTGTACCATCTAATTGGTTGATGTATAAGGAACATTCTTGGCATGTGATTAAGTCCAGGCTAAGACTAACCTCCTCTGCCATTTCAAATTACTGGATACAAGGAATAAGTATGGTCTAACTAAATCAGTTAGCTGTGACCATATGCCATAACATCATTGTCACAAATAATGTACTTGTTATAGTTGTTCTCTCAATATGTATATATCATGTAAAATCATGTAGAATTCTTATGCTCAACTGCAGGAAACTTTAAGCTGATGATCACCTAGTTTATTGGCCTTGAAAATGAACTTTTTCTTTTTTTTTAGGTAGAGTTTTCTCATACTAACAGATTACCCATGTTATTTAATCAAGTAAATTAGATTTCCCTCCAACTGGTAAAACTTCAAAGTCTTCCATGATAATATAACACCTGGCCTTCATGTATGATCTTGATCTGTAATTGGTTTCTGCAGTACCACCTTGGCTTAAAGGTGTCACAAACAAGATATGTGATATGACTGGATTGTTTCCTTCACCAATTAATCATGTGCTCATCAATGAATACCTTCCTGATCAAGGCATCATGGTTAGTTCAGAAGATTTCGCCACACACTTATCATAGGTGCATTTCTGAATTATTTTCCATCTGATCATCCAGCCGCATCAAGATGGACCTGCTTACTTTCCAGTGGTTGCAATTCTGTCTCTTGGATCCTCTGCTGTGATGGATTTCACTCCTCATGTGAGACTGAGAGAATGCATGAATGAAAGAAATGAAATATCAGGTAACTCTACAGGAAATATATATAATAAGGGTGATGGTTGCTCTGAAGATCGAGATTGTGGAGAATCAGCAGATCATCTTGCTTTCTCTCTTTTATTGAAGCCTTGCAGTTTATTGATATTCAAAGACAAAGCATATTCAGGTTAATTGTGCCATTGTTATGGTTACCCTTTTTGGGTTTATTGTAACTTTTTGGAAGTTGAAAAATGGTGTGTATTTGTATTCTGAGATGGATGGCTTCTTGTTCTCTGTTCTTCTCCAGATTACTTGCATGGCATTGAGGATTCCCATATTCACAAACCAGACAAGGTGAATGCATGCTAGTAATGGTTTAAGACTAAATCTATTTTTATACATAAACTCAATATCAAAGGCTTCTTCCTTCATATAGATTTATCCATCGCCGCTTTCTTTATTCTAACATAGCATTATTTTTGTGTTCTTTTTCCGTACAGGTTAATATCAAACAAGCTCAATTACATCCATCAACAGGCGCAACAAAAACACATCAATCTGAGGAAGCCGTTGAGCAAATCAGCATTCAAAGATCTGGCACTAGAATCTCATTAACTTGTCGCTTAGTGCTGAAAGTCCACAAGAATCTCTTCAAATTTTAGGTTCACATTCATTAAATTGAGTGGATCAGATTAGTGCATCAAAGCAATAATTTGATTACAACTGATTTTTATGAAACTTTACCTACAGTGCTCTTAAAGATTTGCTTCAGTGAATACCATGTTCCATCTTAAGGCATCAAATGATTGCAGAGGTGCATTGTATATTTTTTATGTGAATGTAAATGTGTATTGTCATCCCTGAATGGGTTGTTCCCATTCATATATCATAACAAAGTTTTCAGAAGGGGACTATTACAAGGATCATCCACACACACACACCTGGGGTTTTTTTTTTATTGTACAGCTAAATCACAGGATCTTCAATGATGCAACATCAACTGAAACAAATAAACCAGCCCAAAGTTGCAGTACAGACTGAAAATCTCAATCTACAAATTGGTAACTGAAAAAATGAAAAGTTGAAACAACAAGCATCCCTTTTATTCACTCAACATTGTTCTAGGTGTCACTTTTCTCCCAAAATTCTGCCCCAGTTTCAATACATCAATCATCAATGAATAATGATGATGAAGCAAAAATTAGCAGCTGCAGGACATCCTGCCATCAAAGTATCAAACTGAAACCCCCAACTCAGATATTTTAAGTATCCTCTTTTGTAGTGTAATCCTCTGTTGCTTTGCAGTGTCTGCCATGGAAGCAACCTGAACAATAAATGAATAAATAATTAGAAGAACAGTTAAACAAAATGCTACAACATGATATGTGAACACAAACACTGGAAAAAAGATGTTAGACTTGCCTCAGATCTTAGTTGTATAGCCTCTCTTCCAGGAACTTGCCGCAAACCCGCCATCAAATCTAGATAAATTTTGTTATAGTGTTACAGAAGTGGTCCAACCAATTCAATTGAAGATATTAAAAGGAATAGAAAGAAACTTAATGCAGATCCTCACAAACAAAGAGGCTTAGCCAAAAACCATGTGCACAAAAGCCCACATTTGTTTGCCATATGAGACATCTGGAGATCAAGAGATGTAGTAGATCCAATTCAATAGGCAGAAGGCATCCATACCTTCTGCTTGGCATTCAATCTTGTAGACTGAGTTAGCTAGCTTACGGATTTCACTTCCTGATTTTCTGCATAAATATTTCACTTCAACTGTTACTAAGATTGATTGATATGTTGTATGAAAGAGCATGTGCATCAGAAACAGAAATATTGGACAGCCAATTAGAAATGTCCCAGGTGTTGTGTTATTTCTAGCCAATATAAAATCAGTGCTTAATATGATAGTTACATGAGACGCTGAAGACCATTTTGCATGTCTTGTTCCGCAAATGATGCACGCTCAAGCAGCTTTGCATCCTTTTTTTTTGCTACAGAAACAAAAGAAAAACTGAGGAAGAACTCCCGGATGATGTCTCAAGCTCTGTAAGTGCTTGTTACAGATACTTTTTCTAGGACAAATGCCACATATAAAAAAATTATAAATATTTTAATATCCAAATAAAGCTTCCAATGATTTGTTTGGTTTGATGTTTTGTATTCCGGTGATTGAATATCATGATTGATGTCTAGTCACATATTACAAGTCGAATATAAAACATGAATACAGTTGTATACATGTACATGGATACAGTTGTATATATGTTACAAACCAACACAGACTGTAAAAGGAGAAAATTAATTCATTCTTCACACACACAATAGGCATATTTGATATAGCTTTGATCTTTAAGATTACAATATTCACAAACTAGACAAGGTACATACATGCTGTTCTGAGTCTTATGACCAAAGCACTATTGATATGGTGTCAAGGGACTCTGTTCTGAGTCCTGCGTGGTTTCACCCATCCCATCTCACTTGGACTTTCCTGTCTAGACAGATTACTAAGGTGCTCCAGATGCGAAACATTCAGATAATTGAATCTCATTTTTACAAAATGAAAATATCAATTGCAAAAAAACAATATATATCAATTGCAACCCCAAATGGGATAGTTCAATGTAGAAGTATCATAATTCAAAACAAAGGCTATTAGAATTTAGAAAGATCATCCACAGATATGTTCAACATGTTTTGATATTTAACATAAACAACAGTATCTTCCGAGATTCCATCATATCCAACATCAACTGAAAAACATTATTCATTACAGAAGTTGCAGCAGAGTGAATCTTGATCGAAAAATTGTCAATAGACAAAAAAAAAATGAAAGGAGGACAATTGTTCCAGATGTGATTTTCCCTAGAAATGCTATATTGGGTTGACACCCATGGAACATCAATGACTAATATGACATGTATCAAGGCTCCATGAAGGAGATTGGAATTCCATATCAGATTCTTGATACAAAACTTACTGGAGGACCTGAATGCCAATAAACAGAAAACCCCCAATTCAGAGAAGTTTGGTATCCTCTTCTCCAGTGTAATCATCTCTGAATGTTTTGCAGTGTATGCCATGCAGGCAATCTGAATAAATAGAAATACATAATGAGCAAATCAATTAAACACATGGACAAAATGCTACAACATGATATGTAATCACAAAAATTTTCAGACACAGATGTTTGGCTCACCTTTTCACAAAAGATTTATAGCCCGCCTTCCAGGAATTGCTGCATCCCCAGCATCAAACCTACACAAGTTTGATTGTAACAAAAGTAGCCCGATCAATCTAGTTGATGATATAAAAAGGTATGATGAGACTACTTCAAAAAAAAAAAAAAAGAGGAATGATGAGAAAATAAATGCAGTTCACCTAAAAATCAATAATGGACTCACAAACTTAAAAGTTCAGCCAAACCCATGTGTTTATGCCCATCGCTTCCCAGTGGAATATGTTGAAAGGTATCCATAGCAACTGCTTTGTATTCGATCTTGAAGACTAAAGGCCATGCATAAATAGATGACATGGATCACAGCACTTACAAAAAAAAAAAAAAGTTAAAAATTAAACATAGATCACATCTGCCCTAACTTGGATAAAATTATAACATGATATTATATAAAGTTTCGAAATCTATCACTACAAATTTATAGATTACGATTTATAATGTGTACAAAATTGAAGAAATTGCACTAGCTTAAAATGCATCATGAATGCCGTCTAATCATATATTACGAGTGGAATATAAAACATGAATACAGTTGACTATATGTACATAGATACAGTCGTATATATGTTACAGACAAAACATGAATACAGTTGTATATATGTACATGGATACTGTCGTATATATGTTACAGACCAAGACAGACTGTAAAAGGAGAAAGATAATTCATTATTCACACAAACAATTGGCATATCTGATATAGGTCTGATTCCCCTAAACCTGAGTAAACACATACTTCATTTCAATTTTCAAAGCATAAATTCAAGTCTTTAAAAAAAGGATACTACACAAAGAAGGCAAGTACCAAGTCAAACCTCATCAAAATGAATCGAATGGCTCCCATGTTGGACAAAGGACCTGCCGAAAAAAAAAAAAAAAAAAAAGGCTTAAATCGAAACGATTATAGTGTCCTATGCAGAACAGGTAAATTTAGCTATTAATATGAAAAAAATTACAAGTGCGTGTGTATATATTTTTCTCTGGAAGGTTAATAAAAAAATAAAAGAGTAAATGTTTGAGAAAGACCGACCTGTATATGAGTGAGATAGATGGATCATGTGGATGAGGTGGTGCTGGGAAAGCAGGCGCTTAATCTTTCCTTCACTACACTGATCCCCTTTTTCTTCGACTGCGGATTGCCGATCGCTTCTTCTTCATTTGGTGCGTAGATGTAGATGTAGATGTTCGGAATATGGGAGATGAGGTGCCAGTCCTCTCCCTTCTCCCTCTCGCACCTTCTCGACAAATGTGGGCATCCCATAATAGACAGAGACTGGAGTGAGGTGAGGCTTCCCATGTACTCCGGCATACAACCCAGCTCCTTACAATGGAAAATAGATAGATCCCTAAGAGCGGTGAGTCCCCTCAACCCTTCCCCCAAGGATGACAGCCTGTCACATTCCCAGATTGTCAAAGATTGGAGAGACACGAGGCCTCTCATCGTTTCAGGCAGCACACGTATTTTGTCGCAGGACCAAATATATAGTCTCAGAACGGTGGAGAAGAGATGCCGCATGCTGTCCATCACACTATCCAAATCATCAATACGCAAGAGGTACAATTCCTCCACGCTGGATAGGTCTTGTAGGCCCTCCAAGACCCCCACATCCTCATCTACCTTACCATGAATGTCCAATGTTTTGAGGGATCCGTTCCCTCCAAGGCTTCCTGCAGATTTTAATAGCTTCATGGATCGAGAAACTGTCAACTTTTGAAGTGAAGGGAGACGAGGCAGCGATGTTAGTTCAGGGCATTCAACAATCATCAGTTCTGTGAGGCAAGGGAGACAAGGCAGCGATGTTAGTCCAGGGCATTCATCAATCGTCAGTCCTGTGAGGCAAGGGAGACAAGGCAGCGATGTTAGTCCAGGGCATTTCCTAATCGTCAGTTCTGTGAGGCAAGGGAGACAAGGCAGTTCTGTGAGTCGAGTGAATGCCACGGTTTGTTGACCAACATTCCCATCCTCTTCCGATGACAACCATGTTTTCCACTTGGGCATCTCCTCAAATTTGATTTTCTTCAGGGATGGAAATGCAACGCCACCGTTGTTGCCACAAAATTCTCGACCTACGACCTCGATCGAACCCATTCCAGATATTACTAGTCTTTCAAGAGGTTTCAGTTGTCCCAGTGGCGGGAGATGTTTACATCCCCTGAAATTCTCTAGAGTGACATCAATTAAATTTGGGAAAGAAGATTCCGTCATGTTCAAGTTCAACCATCCTGGGAACTCAGTGCCCCCATTCATACGCAGCTCCATAATATTTTGTGGTGGCTCTAGGCCTTCGAGCACTTCCATAGCCACACAATCAACAAATTTATTTTCACCTTCAACTAGATCTAATGAATAAATATTTCGCTTCTCCTTCAAGTTTGCATTCCTAGCAGCTCTTGGGTCTTTCAACTTTCCCAGATTCAAGATCTTTAGCTCTCCTCCAAGGTCTTTTAGGTGTCCCAGTTCTGCAATGCTGCTTCCCCTCTCCTCGTCCACTATAAATACAGGCAACTTTTGGAGTTTGGTCAATTTTCCCATCTCCATCGGCATGTGAGTCAATCTACTATAAGTAGAGATGTTTATCTCTCTTAAGTTTGTCATGTTACTCAATCCCGTGGGAAGCTCCTGAAGATCACCACAACCATCCAACTCCAAGGAGTCTAACTTTTGGAGTCTTGTCACCGATTCCGGTAACATTTGAAGACTTCTACAACTATCAAGTGACAGTACATTCAAATTTTGAAGGTCACCAATTGATGAAGGTAGACCTTGAAGCCTTGCACAATCAACAAGTGACAATACATTCAAATTTTGAAGGTCACCAATGGATGAGGGTAGACCTTGAAGCTTGAAGCAGTGAGAGAGGACCAAAACCTATATGTGCCATAAATGATAGATTTAGTTAGACTTCAATACTTGCATGTAACATGTTAGTGTACTAATTAAGATGTTTCAAATTGCCAATTGTTTAAAGATAGTAATACCAAAGAAGCACTAGTACCTGTAGATTTAGGAGGTGGCCAATTGATGCAGGTAGAGTTGTAATATCCGTACCTTCAAGTACCAAAACATATAAATTTCGTAAAGAACATATAGATTGAGGTACCACTTTAATTTCAGCATCTGAGAGGTTGATGTATTTAAGATGTTTTAAACTGCCAATTGAGTCTGGCAACTCTCTAATAGGACAACCTGAGAAATCCAGTGCACGTAGTTTGCTTAGGCTGTCGAACATCTCACGAGGAACTTCCTCGATACCCCAGTTCCTAAAGAATAACAAGGTTCGAAGAGTTTTCATTCGACGAAATTCTTTTGGGGATGCAATTATATTTAGGTCACGAGTAAATGTCAAACAATGACAAAATTGAGGAATATTTATTGATTCACCAGCCTGTACTATAGAGCATGCATCTCCTGCAATGTATTTTGCTAGGTCATGTACCAGGTCATGTACAGAATAACAAGAACCATCTGAGTGGAAAAGAGACCTAGAAACCAACTCCCTGAGATATTTCTTGCCAATATCAAGACTATGACTATGATATGGAATCAGGCCTTCTGCCATCCACAACCATATGAATGTGTGCTCTTGTATCCAACTATCCTTTGGAAACAACGCGCAGTATACAAAGCATGGTTTCAGATATGATGGAAGATTATAGTAGCTAAGCATGAGGGCAGGTAGTATATTAATAGGGTCTTGTAATTGCCAAATTTCACTGTTTTTGATAGCCATCCAATCGCTTTCAATTTTTTTAGAGCCCATCAAGCTTCCCAAAGCTTTTGCTGCTAAAGGTATACCATTACACTTCTTCACAATCTCTTGTCCGATAGAGACTAATTTTGGGTACTCTTCTTTTCTTCTCCCATGGAATGCCGCCTTCTCAAACAATTTCCAACAATCATCCTCAGATAAAACTCCCAAAATATGGCTATAAACAGATCCCATAACTGTTGCAACATTTTCGCTGCGAGTTGTTACAATAATTTTGCTTCCTTTTGCACATATTTGTAGGAAACCTCTCAATGTGGACCACTTTTCTGAGTCTTCATTCCAGACATCATCAAGGACGAGCAAGAGTTTCTTGCCATTTAGTTTCTCTCGAAGAAGGCGTTGTAGTTGCTCCATGCTTTCAGCCCCTGTTGTAGATTCCATCATCATTCTCATTAGTCTTGTCACATTAAAATCTTCTGAGACACAGACCCACATCTGTATATCAAAAGCACTTTTCACGGCAGTGTCATGATAGGCGAGCTTAGCAAGGGTGGTCTTCCCAATTCCTCCCATTCCGACTATTGAAATGACAGAAATAACATCTTCGTCATTAGAAATATCGGCCATAAAAAATTTTACTATTTTTTCTCTGTCTTCATCTCTCCCATACACAGGGTCCGCAATAAAGGAAGATGTTTCACGGTCCACTATCTCGACCCTGTTTCAGTAGGGGGAAATTTTAATTACTACTTAAGCCTTTTTTAATTAACAAAAAATAATCATATGATATATATATATATATATATATATAAAAGATTCATTTTACTAAACATAAAAGATGCTTAAAATACCGATGTCAAAGAAACAAACAATAACAAAAGAAAAATATTAATTACATCTTTTAAATCTATTCAAATAATTTATGCATCATTTAACATTCCAACTAGGGTGCAGCTAGAAAACTTTTCTACCGGCTGGTTCTTGAGGGGAGCATATTTATAGGTGCTTCTTTTCCATTTGTTTCTGTTCTTGTTTTTATTCTTTTTTCTATCCTTCCATGTTTCATTTTTGTTTTTTCTTATTTTCTCATTCGATCTTGTTCTATCTCTACTGAAATAGAAATTGACTACATTTTCTTAAAAAAAAAAAAAACATTCCAACTAAATGGAAAAGAGAGAGAAAGCTTGATAGGATAAAATATATCGTTCTACCAATCATAGTTTTAGCTTCATTTCTCCTTCTAAACTCTTATTATCTTTCAACATATATGAATATCATATACCTTTCAAATAAAAATATATCATTCTAGGACAAGAAATATAATTAAAAATTAGGGTTAGTTGTAGCGGCTCTCTAAAACCAAAACGAAAACAATAATTTCTTTATACAAAAAAATCAATAAATTCTCTTTTATTTCTATTTAACTATTTAATGTTGGGATAAACTATCCATGAACAAATTTTTCTTCTAATTAACTAAAACAAAACAAAAAGTTTTGCCCCTGGTGATAGAAGATTATTTAACCAGAAAAAGTTTCTTACAAAAAAGATTATCAACCAAAAAAAAAAAAAAAAATTAATATGTACTACTCTTACAAATACCAATATATAACAATATTACAACAATCAAAACTGACTAATATCTGTCAAACTATAACTCAAGTCTGGCTATCATTGTTCCACCAAATCGATCAAACATCAACTAGTTTATTAGAAAAAACTAGTTTAATTATTAGAAGAAAAATTTGAGTGGGGGCAGCCCTTACCTGGCTCCGCCGCCAGTGCCAGCAAGTGGACCACCAACTTGCTCTTTCAGGTGGAAATCATGCCTTTCTTTCGTGATAATATCCAATCTAACCCCAACTTCCTTCAACTTACGACCCATACGAAACTTGAAAATCACCGGATTCGAACCGGAGAAGAAGTCACGCACCTTCGCGTTGAAAACATATGATCAATATATATGATTTAATCAAACCAAATTAAAGACCATGTACTAAAAACCATCTAATATATATAATCATGCATGCTGACTATCATCAAGATGAATCAAATAGATGACAAGAAGTAGCTTAGCTTAGCTTAGCTTAGCTTACATTTTTCAACATGTGATTCCCAGTTTCAGCTTCTCGACGACGGAGTGCCTCAATATGGAATTCATCCAACACGTTGTCCGCTCGGTAGGCGACGTCCCTCACTTTCTTGAGCCAGTCTTCCAGAGTTCTATTTTTCACGCGTTGCTCCTCCGCATCAGCAAGAACAGCTTGAATGGCAGAGAAATTGCTCTCCAGCTTCTCCAGCTCCCCGTCGACTCCCCGTATCAGCCCAAACCCTTTTGCAAGACCACTGCCCACAAGCTGCTGCAAAACACCGATCACTGCCGTCACGGCTGCTGCCTCCGCCATTCTTCTTGTTCTTTCGAAAAATCACTCGATTTCCTGTGTTCTATAGAAAATCTCTCCGTGTAAGTGAAACGCAGAGAAAGAGATTTGGACCAGCGACAAAAGCAAATTTTATACAAAACCATAAAGCATTTGGGCAGTTGGATTCCATTCTTCTTATGTCTACTTAACATTTTTTTAAGACCAACTTTGTATTAGCCAAAGAAATTGACAAGGCATCTCTTCTTTTCTCATTTTAGTGGAGCAACATCCAATATGCTATATACTTAATTAATTACTCACCCAAACAAAAAAGGAAAAACAAAAATAAAGCAACCCATATAAAACCATAAAGCATTTGAGCAGTTGGATTTATGTCTACTTTCCATTTTTTGAAGACCAAGAAGACCAACTTTGTGGTAGCCAAAGATATTGATAAGGCATATCTTCTTTTCTCATTAGTGGAGCAACATCCAATATGCTATATACTCACCCAAAAAATAAATAAACAATAAAAGCATTTGAGCAGTGGGATTCCATTCTTCTTATGCCTACTTTCCATTTTTTTAATACCAACTTTGTGTTAGCAAATGAAATTGACAAGGCATCTCTTCTTTTCTTATTAGTTGAGCCACATCTAATATGCGATATACCCACCCGAAAATAAAAAGGAAAAAGAAAAATAAAGCATTTCTTGTTTCCTCTACAGCCTTAATGAATTATTGGTTTTTTTTTTTTTTTTATCAAATCTTCCTCTATCAAACAGACGGCAAGACTCGAAAGTCCCCTCACTAAAGAAGGAGTACATTTCTCATCCCACCAAGAAGATGTTCGGTTACTCGTGTATGTTACAATAGAATTGGAAGCCTTTGAAAATAAAAGAAAAATGTTAGGTATAACAATGTTTACAAGCTGCGCGTTTGTGTAATTTTTTTTATTTTTTTATTTAAAAATAGTAAAATCATATATATATATTAATTAGGGGATCATGTGATCATCCATCTATTATTTTTAGATTCCTGGAATTTTTCAAGTTTTTTTTATGTCCCTGAGGCAGTGAAAAATGATCTTTAGATCTCTCGTACAATTTTTTCGTACATTGTTAACATTTCCCAGTGCATTGCTAACCTTGGCATAGAATGCCTCCCACCCAATTATTTCAGTATATTGTAAGCATTCTCTAGTACATTATTAAGTATCTCAAGTACACTGTTAGCACTCTGCAATACATTATTAATTTTTGTATAATTGGACGATGACATTTTAAATATTTTTGAATATCATCCAACTGAAATGATTTAAAGATAATTTTTTAACTTATTAGGGATCTAAAAAATCTTAAAACTCTTTATAGACTTAAAAATAATAGATGGGTGATCACAGGACACCTAATTAATTTTTCTTTTTTTGTCTTTTTCAAAGACCACTTTTGCGTTAGCTAATAAAATTGATAAGGCATATCATCAGTGGGATCCACCGGAAACAAAAAAAAGTCTTCATGAATGAATTATGCGAGTAGGTCCTTTCATATCAATTATGCAAAGATTGTTAATTTCAATCTAAAGTTCATCGATTAAATATAATCAGGATAACTTTGAAGTACTGGGTTCAAAAAAATAAAAATAAAAAAAAATTGCCTACAGTCTTCGTGAGTTATTGAAAGGGCAGTCTACTCTAGGCCCACCATCCTCATAGCAATCTCTCTATCTGATGAGTTGATATAACTATGTCAGATAAAATAAAAATAAGCTGTATTAATATTTTTAATAATTTATTTTTAATAAAAAAAATTTACATGTCAAATCATATGTCACTTCTTATAAATTGATGGATTTACATTTCAAATATTTTTTTGTATTTTTTAGATCTGATTGATGTCATATTCACATTTAATCCAAATCAATCAAATTCTTCATAATCAAACAAAAAATTATTGATTCTTTATTTATATTAGAATAATTATCTATCTTAAAATAAATTAGTTAAAACAATAATTTTATGTTTTGTTAGTGAGATTAAAAAAGATAATCGAACATAAAATCACTATTAAACATAAGGTTATAAACACACATAAAACATTACACGGCTTAACATGAAAATAAAAAACTCACACTAGCATTATAAATAGGGATGGCAATGGAGCGGGATGAAACGGCTTTAGTTAATCCCAAACTCAAACCCGTTAATAAAATCCCATTTCAAATATGTTCCAATAAGCATGTAAAAAATTCGAACCTACGCCACCTCGTCCCATTTAGGTCGGGTTGGGCCGAGATGAATTTGGGAATAAAAATGATATTTAAAGTATGTTTTCTATATAATATAAACTTATTCATTTTTAATATTTAAAATTGAAAAGGAAAACATAAAAGGCAACATGTATGTGAAATTATTATATTAAATGATTTTTGGCATTAATTGCACTAGGACGGGACCGGTTTTGGTTAAGGAAACTCATTTTTCGTTCCAAAACCGTCAGATTTTATTTTACCCATTCCATACTAAGTTTATCAACAGAGCAGGTACAGATCGAATAGGCTCATATCTGTATCTGTATTGGAACTGGATATCTGAAAAAATATTCGTATTTGATGTTTTACGGATATTGAAAGTAAGTATCTGTATCTGATAAAAAAATCCGGATTTGAATACAGATATGTATAATTATCTGAAATATCCAAAAATTTAAAATGAATATGGAATCATTAAAATTATCCAAAGATTCGATATCCAAAAATTAAAATCATATATCTAATAATTGAAATACATAAAAAAAAATTAATAATTACCTAGTATAAAATTATAGTTATACATATAAAACATTACATTTTTTAAAATAAAAATAAAAAATAAAAACTCATACTAATTCTAAAAATATAAATATATGATTAAATAAATAATAATATTTCTGATACAGATATTTTTGTATCGGATAGAAGCATATTTGTATTCAGTGACGGCTCTAGGAATTTTTATAGATGGGGCCATTAAAAATAAATTTCTTATAATTTTTTAAAAATCTATTATTATCATACATTTATCAAAACATAAATTTTTCTTTTGAAAATAGAACAACAACTTACATTAATAATAAATAAACCATTAAAGAAATGAGATCGCGATTTTCAATATATAAATTTTTACAATTGTTATCGACGAGATTTTATATTTTGAAATCGTTGCATGATAATTTCATTCTCGACATTATTGAATATGTCTATAAAATAAAATTTATTCAACGATGAATCTATACTCACATTAATGAGGTATATATTTCGATAGAAATTTTTTACATTTTCTTATAAATGTATCCATGTAATTCATTGAAGTATATGCTTCATTTTAAATAAAAACATGTACTTCATTAGATGTGTATATTAATTTTAAAAAATTCAAAACACATTACACTAAAATTAAGACTGAACCTGGAGCTATTATTATTATTATTATTATTATTTGTTAAGTTTGGTATAGAAGGGTTTTGGGGTCCACAATTTTTTTTTTCTTTTCCAACGTGGGGATTGGTTTTTAGTGGGTGTCAATGATATGGTTTACACTGAGGATGGGTTAATTAAACGTTGTTATTGTTGTTGGGTTTTTTTTGTGTGTGTGCACGCTTGCCTGTGGGGTCAGTTAACCCCACCATACAAAACGTAGCGTCGCCCCTGTTTTTAGGATATCAGATTTTTTTAGATATGACTAAATTAACTAACCATAATAATTTAAAGGACGTGCATGTCTCACTACAAGTTTGCAAGGACTTATATAGGTTTATTTATATTTATATGAACTTAGATTTCTTTAACTCTTTTTTTTTTTATCTCAAATTCCAAGTCTGCCCCCAACAAGTATGTAATAAACTCGCACCCACCATGCAGATTTCTTTAACTCTTTTTTTTTTTATCTCAAATTCCAAGTCTACCCCAACAAGTATGTAATAAACTCGCACCCACCATGCCCCGTCCCATTAGGTCGGGTTGGATTGGACGGGATGAATTTGGGAACAAAAAATAATATTTAAAGTATGTTTTCTATATAATATAAACTTATTCATTTTATTTTTAAAATTTTAAAAGTAAAACATAAAAGGCAACATGTATGTGAAATTATTATATTAAATGATTTTTGGCATTAATTATACTAGAGTGGGTTCAGGACGGGTTTTGTTAAATAAAACTATTTCCCGTTCCAAACTTGTCACATTTTATTTTACCCTTTCTGGATTAAGTCTGTCAACAGAGCGGATACGAATTAGATACGCCTTATTCATATCCGTATTCGAACTGAATATCTGGAAAAAAAAAATTTCTATCAGATTTTTTATAGATATTGAATGTAAGTATTTATATTTGAGTCAAAAATCCAAATTCGAATACGGATATATATAATTATCTGAAATATCCAAAAATTTAAAATGAATGTGGAATAATTAAAATATCCAAATATCTGATATCCAAAAATAAAAATTATATATCTACTCATTGAAATACGTTAAAAAACTAATAATTACTAGTATAAAATAAAAAATTATAGTTATACATATAGAAACATTACATGCTTTAAAATAAAAATAAAAAATAAAAACTCATATTAATCCTAAAAATATAAATATATTATTAATAAATAATAATTTAATAATATTTATGATACGTATATTTTTTAGATCAGATATAGATATATTTGTATCTGATTCAAAAATTATTCGATACGGATGCAGATTTTTTATATATTAGGCATTTTTTGAATTTTTTAGATTTAGATCAGACAAAAATATTTTTTTGATAATTGAAAAGCTTATTCATCACCCCCCTAAAACCCGACCAAATTGGGTTGGATAGGGGCGTGCACCCGATTGAAATTGCTCCATTGTCATCCTTAATTAAAAATATAATATATTATCATAATAAATAGTAATAAACTAATAATAATAGTAATAATGTTTGAGATATTCATATTTTTTTTAATCTAATACCATTATAATACGGATAAAAAAATGTTTGGAAACCGATATTTTATTTTCGATATGGATGCAAATTTAGATGGATAGAAATTTTTTTCAAAAAATACAACGGATCGGACTCAGTTAATCGGATCTTTGTGGGAAGAATAGGGCAAAAAAAATCCAGTCACAAACTCACAATGAAATGAAGATGGAAGGGGAGGAGACAATGGAAGAATATAGGGTTGGAACCTTACCCACCTTGTATTATATCCCTGATTTCATCTCTGATCTTCAGCAGTCCCAAATCCTCCACCATGTATTCATAATATCCCTTCAATTTTTTTCTTACTTCCATTCATCCAATGTTGTTATTTTTCGTTTTCATTTATTATTTTGGTTGTGATTAAGACATGACTGTATATTTTTCTCTGTAGATATATGAGGCTCCTGTAACAAAGTGGAAGTCCCTAAAGAACAGGAGGTTGCAAAACTGGGGTATGGTTTATTTTTATTGGGTGGTAGTTTTATTTTTTTATTGATATTATGTGGAAAGTGATTCTATATGCAGGTGCACAGAATAAAAATTTAATTGACTTGTGTATTGGTTGTTTTGGAATGTCGCAGGAGGGGTGGTTCATGAGAAGGGTCTCTTGCCACAGGACTGTGAGTATGTTTGGGCTTCTTACATACAGTTGGCATAGAATGTTTTCTTGTTAATACTAATAGGTTTTTTAGTATTTGTATATTTTGCGGGGGTTTTCTTCGTCGGAGTTGATCATTCTCGATTTTGAAATCTAGGAAAACACTATGGAATAAAAAGTTGGATGGCTAAATTGAGTGATGAATTTATAGCTATGTTGGTTGTCATGTATTCTAAATTTTCCATTTGATTCGCTCCATTGTACCATCTAATTGGTTGATGTATAAGGAACATTCTTGGCATGTGATTAAGTCCAGGCTAAGACTAACCTCCTCTGCCATTTCAAATTACTGGATACAAGGAATAAGTATGGTCTAACTAAATCAGTTAGCTGTGACCATATGCCATAACATCATTGTCATGAATAATGTACTTGTTATAGTTGTTCTCTCAATATGTATATATCATGTAAAATCATGTAGAATTCTTATGCTCAACTGCAGGAAACTTTAAACTGATGATCACCTAGTTTATTGGCCTTGAAAATGAACTTTTTCTTTTTTTTTAGGTACTTGAAAATGAAACTGAGTTGGAGTTTTCTCATACTAACAGATTACCCATGTTATTTAATCAAGTAAATTAGATTTCCCTCCAACTGGTAAAACTTCAAAGTCTTCCATGATAATATAACACCTGGCCTTCATGTATGATCTTGATCTGTAATTGGTTTCTGCAGTACCACCTTGGCTTAAAGGTGTCACAAACAAGATATGTGATATGACTGGATTGTTTCCTTCACCAATTAATCATGTGCTCATCAATGAATACCTTCCTGATCAAGGCATCATGGTTAGTTCAGAAGATTTCGCCACACACTTATCATAGGTGCATTTCTGAATTATTTTCCATCTGATCATCCAGCCGCATCAAGATGGACCTGCTTACTTTCCAGTGGTTGCAATTCTGTCTCTTGGATCCTCTGCTGTGATGGATTTCACTCCTCATGTGAGACTGAGAGAATGCATGAATGAAAGAAATGAAATATCAGGTAACTCTACAGGAAATATATATAATAAGGGTGATGGTTGCTCTGAAGATCGAGATTGTGGAGAATCAGCAGATCATCTTCCTTTCTCTCTTTTATTGAAGCCTTGCAGTTTATTGATATTCAAAGACAAAGCATATTCAGGTTAATTGTGCCATTGTTATGGTTACCCTTTTTGGGTTTATTGTAACTTTTTGGAAGTTGAAAAATGGTGTGTATTTGTATTCTGAGATGGATGGCTTCTTGTTCTCTGTTCTTCTCCAGATTACTTGCATGGCATTGAGGATTCCCATATTCACAAACCAGACAAGGTGAATGCATGCTAGTAATGGTTTAAGACTAAATCTATTTTTATACATAAACTCAATATCAAAGGCTTCTTCCTTCATAGATTTATCCATCGCCGCTTTCTTTATTCTAACTTAGCATTATTTTTGTGTTCTTTTTCCATACAGGTTAATATCAAACAAGCTCAATTACATCCATCAACAGCCGCAACAAAAACACATCAATCTGAGGAAGCCGTTGAGCAAATCAGCATTCAAAGATCTGGCACTAGAATCTCATTAACTTGTCGCTTAGTGCTGAAAGTCCACAAGAATCTCTTCAAATTTTAGGTTCACATTCATTAAATTGAGTGGATCAGATTAGTGCATCAAAGCAATAATTTGATTACAACTGATTTTTATGAAACTTTACCTACAGTGCTCTTAAAGATTTGCTTAAGTGAATACCATGTTCCATCTGAAGGCATCAAATGATTGCAGAGGTGCATTGTATATTTTTTATGTGAATGTAAATGTGTATTGTCATCCCTAAATGGGTTGTTCCCATTCATATATCATAACAAAGTTTTCAGAAGAGGACTATTACAAGGATCATCCACACACACACACACCTGGGGTTTTTTTTTATTGTACAGCTAAATCACAGGATCTTCAATGATGCAACATCAACTGAAACAAATAAACCAGCCCAAAGTTGCAGTACAGACTGAAAATCTCAATCTACAAATTGGTAACTGAAAAAATGAAAAGTTGAAACAACAAGCATCCCTTTTATTCACTCAACATTGTTCTAGGTGTCACTTTTCTCCCAAAATTCTGCCCCAGTTTCAATACATCAATCATCAATGAATAATGATGATGAAGCAAAAATTAGCAGCTGCAGGACATCCTGCCATCAAAGTATCAAACTGAAACCCCCAACTCAGATATTTTAAGTATCCTCTTTTGTAGTGTAATCCTCTGTTGCTTTGCAGTGTCTGCCATGGAAGCAACCTGAACAATAAATGAATAAATAATTAGAAGAACAGTTAAACAAAATGCTACAACATGATATGTGAACACAAACACTGGAAAAAAGATGTTAGACTTGCCTCAGATCTTAGTTGTATAGCCTCTCTTCCAGGAACTTGCCGCAAACCCGCCATCAAATCTAGATAAATTTTGTTATAGTGTTACAGAAGTGGTCCAACCAATTCAATTGAAGATATAAAAAGGAATAGAAAGAAACTTAATGCAGATCCTCACAAACAAAGAGGCTTAGCCAAAAACCATGTGCACAAAAGCCCACATTTGTTTGCCATATGAGACATCTGGAGATCAAGAGATGTAGTAGATCCAATTCAATAGGCAGAAGGCATCCATACCTTCTGCTTGGCATTCAATCTTGTAGACTGAGTTAGCTAGCTTACGGATTTCACTTCCTGATTTTCTGCATAAATATTTCACTTCAACTATTACTAAGATTGATTGATATGTTGTATGAAAGAGCATGTGCATCAGAAACAGAAATATTGGACAGCCAATTAGAAATGTCCCAGGTGTTGTGTTATTTCTAGCCAATATAAAATCAGTGCTTAATATGATAGTTACATGAGACGCTGAAGACCATTTTGCATGTCTTGTTCCGCAAATGATGCACGCTCAAGCAGCTTTGCATCCTTTTTTTTTGCTACAGAAACAAAAGAAAAACTGAGGAAGAACTCCCGGATGATGTCTCAAGCTCTGTAAGTGCTTGTTACAGATACTTTTTCTAGGACAAATGCCACATATAAAAAAATTATAAATATTTTAATATCCAAATAAAGCTTCCAATGATTTGTTTGGTTTGATGTTTTGTATTCCGGTGATTGAATATCATGATTGATGTCTAGTCATATATTACAAGTCGAATATAAAACATGAATACAGTTGTATACATGTACATGGATACAGTTGTATATATGTTACAAACCAACACAGACTGTAAAAGGAGAAAATTAATTCATTCTTCACACACACAATAGGCATATTTGATATAGCTTTGATCTTTAAGATTACAATATTCACAAACTAGACAAGGTACATACATGCTGTTCTGAGTCTTATGACCAAAGCACTATTGATATGGTGTCAAGGGACTCTGTTCCTGCGTGGTTTCACCCATCCCATCTCACTTGGACTTTCCTGTCTAGACAAATTACTAAGGTGCTCCAGATGCGAAACATTCAGATAATTGAATCTCATTTTTACAAAATGAAAATATCAATTGCAAAAAAACAATATATATCAATTGCAACCCCAAATAAGCTAGTTCAATGTAGAAGTATCATAATTCAAAACAAAGGCTATTAGAATGTAGAAAGATCATCCACAGATATGTTCAACATGTTTTGATATTTAACATAAACAACAGTATCTTCCGAGATTCCATCATATCCAACATCAACTGAAAAACATTATTCATTACAGAAGTTGCAGCAGAGTGAATCTTGATCGAAAAATTGTCAATAGACAAAAAAAAAATGAAAGGAGGACAATTGTTCCAGATGTGATTTTCCCTAGAAATGCTATATTGGGTTGACACCCATGGAACATCAATGACTAATATGACATGTATCAAGGCTCCATGAAGGAGATTGGAATTCCATATCAGATTCTTGATACAAAACTTACTGGAGGACCTGAATGCCAATAAACAGAAAACCCCCAATTCAGAGAAGTTTGGTATCCTCTTCTCCAGTGTAATCATCTCTGAATGTTTTGCAGTGTATGCCATGCAGGCAATCTGAATAAATAGAAATACATAATGAGCAAATCAATTAAACACATGGACAAAATGCTACAACATGATATGTAATCACAAAAATTTTCAGACACAGATGTTTGGCTCACCTTTTCACAAAAGATTTATAGCCCGCCTTCCAGGAATTGCTGCATCCCCAGCATCAAACCTACACAAGTTTGATTATAACAAAAGTAGCCCGATCAATCTAGTTGACGATATAAAAAGGTATGATGAGACTACTTCAAAAAAAAAAAAAAGAGGAATGATGAGAAAATAAATGCAGTTCACCTAAAAACCAATAATGGACTCACAAACTTAAAAGTTCAGCCAAACCCATGTGTTTATGCCCATCGCTTCCCAGTGGAATATGTTGAAAGGTATCCATAGCAACTGCTTTGTATTCGATCTTGAAGACTAAAGGCCATGCATAAATAGATGACATGGATCACAGCACTTACAAAAAAAAAAAAGTTAAAAATTAAACATAGATCACATCTGCCCTAACTTGGATAAAATTATAACATGATATTATATAAAGTTTCGAAATCTATCACTACAAATTTATAGATTACGATTTATAATGTGTACAAAATTGAAGAAATTGCACTAGCTTAAAATGCATCATGAATGCCGTCTAATCATATATTACGAGTGGAATATAAAACATGAATACAGTTGACTATATGTACATAGATACAGTCGTATATATGTTACAGACAAAACATGAATACAGTTGTATATATGTACATGGATACTGTCGTATATATGTTACAGACCAAGACAGACTGTAAAAGGAGAAAGATAATTCATTATTCACACAAACAATTGGCATATCTGATATAGGTCTGATTCCCCTAAACCTGAGTAAACACATACTTCATTTCAATTTTCAAAGCATAAATTCAAGTCTTTAAAAAAAGGATACTACACAAAGAAGGCAAGTACCAAGTCAAACCTCATCAAAATGAATCGAATGGCTCCCATGTTGGACAAAGGACCTGCCGAAAAAGAAAAAGAAAAAAAAGGCTTAAATCGAAACGATTATAGTGTCCTATGCAGAACAGGTTAATTTAGCTATTAATATGAAAAAAATTACAAGTGCGTGTGTATATATTTTTCTCTGGAAGGTTAATAAAAAAATAAAAGAGTAAATGTTTGAGAAAGACCGACCTGTATATGAGTGAGATAGATGGATCATGTGGATGAGGTGGTGCTGGGAAAGCAGGCGCTTAATCTTTCCTTCACTACACTGATCCCCTTTTTCTTCGACTGCGGATTGCCTCTCGCTTCTTCTTCATATAGGTGGGTAGATGTAGATGTTGGGAATATGGGAGATGAGGTGCCAGTCCTTTCCCTTCTTATACAGAGACTGGAGTGAGGTGAGGCTTCCCATGTACTCCGGCATACAACCCAGCTCCTTACAATTGTCAATATATAGATCCCTAAGAGCGGTGAGTCCCCTCAACCCTTCCCCCAAGGATGACAGACTGTCACAGTCTGAGATAAATGTAGAATACGGCTCTGTTCAGTTTTTAATTGAAATGTAAATAAATAAAGCGTTAAAGAGAGAGGGAGACCTGTATGTATAGGTGGATCATGTGGATGAGGTGCTGCTGTGAATGCAGGCGCTTAATCTTTCCTTCACTACACTGATCCCCTTTTTCTTCGACTGCGGATTGCCGATCGCTTCTTCTTCATATCGTGGGTAGATTCTGATGTTCGGAATATGGGAGATGAGGTGCCAGTCCTCTCCCTTCTCCCTCTCGCACCTTCTCTTCAGATCTGGGCAATTTACAATACGCAGAGACTGGAGTGAGGTGAGGCTTCCCATGTACTCCGGCATACAACCCAGCTCCTTACAACCGACAATAGATAGCTTCGTAAGAGCGGTGAGTCCCCTCAACCCTTCCCCCAAGGATGACAGCCTGTCACATGCCCAGATTGTCAAAGATTGGAGAGACACGAGGCCTCTCATCGTTTCAGGCAGCACAAGTAGTTTGCGGCAGAAGTGAATATATAGTATCAGAACGGTGGAGAAGAGATGCTGCATGCTGTCCATCACACTATCCAAATCATCAAAATGCAAGAGGTGCAATTCCTCCACGCTGGATAGGTCTTGTAGGCCCTCCAAGACCCCCACATCCTCATCTACCTCTCCCAAAATGTCCAATCTTTTGAGGGATCCGTTCCCTCCAAGGCTTCCTGCAGATTTTAATAGCTTCATGGACTTCTCGACTCTCAACATTTGAAGTGAAGGGAGACGAGGCAGCGATGTTAGTCCAGGGCATTCACAAATCGTCAGTTCTGTGAGGCAAGGGAGACAAGGCAGCGATGTTAGTCCAGGGCATTCATCAATCGTCAGTTCTGTGAGGCAAGGGAGACAAGGCAGCGATGTTAGTCCAGGGCATTTCCTAATCGTCAGTTCTGTGAGGCAAGGGAGACAAGGCAGTTCTGTGAGTCGAGTGAATGCCACGGTTTGTTGACCAATATTCCCATCCTCTTCCGATGACAACCATGTTTTCCACTTAGGCATCTCCTTAAATTTGATTTTCTTCAGGGATGGAAATGCAACGCCACCGTTGTTGCCACAAAATTCTCGACCTACGACCTCGATCGAACCCATTCCAGATATTACTAGTCTTTCAAGAGGTTTCAGTTGTCCCAGTGGCGGGAGATGTTTACATCCCCTGAAATTCTCTAGAGTGACATCAATTAAATTTGGGAAAGAAGATTCCGTCATGTTCAAGTTCAACCATCCTGGGAACTCAGTGCCCCCATTCATACGCAGCTCCATAATATTTTGGGGTGGCTCTAGGCCTTCGAGCACTTCCATAGCCACGCAATCATCAACAAATTTATTTTCACCTTCAACTAGATCTAATGAGCGAATATTTCGCTTCTCCTTCAAGTTTGCATTCCTAGCAACTCTTGGGTCTTTCAACTTTCCCAGATTCAAGATCTTTAGCTCTCCTCCAAGGTCTTTTAGGTGTCCCAGTTCTGCAATGCTGCTTCCCCTCTCCTCGTCCACTATAAATACAGACAACTTTTGGAGTTTGGTCAATTTTCCCATCTCCATCGGCATGTGAGTCAATCTACTATAAGTAGAGATTTTTATCTCTCTTAAGTTTGTCATGTTACTCAATCCCGTGGGAAGCTCCTGAAGATCACCACAACCATCCAACTCCAAGGAGTCTAACTTTTGGAGTCTTGTCACCGATTCCGGTAACATTTGAAGCCTTCTACAACCATCAAGTGACAGTACATTCAAATTTTGAAGGTCACCAATTGATGAAGGTAGACCTTGAAGACTTATACAACTACCAAGTGACAATACATTCAAATTTTGAAGGTCACCAATTGATGAGGGTAGACCTTGAAGCTTGAGGCATCGAGAGAGGACCAAAACCTATATGTGCCATAAATGATAGATTTAGTTAGACTTCAATACTTGCATGTAACATGTTAGTGTACTAATTAAGATGTTTCAAATTGCCAATTGTTTAAAGATAGTAATACCAAAGAAGCACTAGTACCTGTAGATTTAGGAGGTGGCCAATTGATGCAGGTAGAGTTGTAATATCCGTACCTTCAAGTACCAAAACATATAAATTTCGTAAAGAACATATAAATTGAGGTACCACTTCAATTTTAGCACCTGAGAGGTTGATGTATTTAAGATGTTTTAAACTGCCAATTGAGTCTGGCAACTCTCTAATAGGACAACCTGAGAAATCCAGTGCACGTAGTTTGCTTAGGCTGTCGAACATCTCACGAGGAACTTCCTCGATACCCCTGTCCCCAAAGAATAACAAGGTTCGAAGAGTTTTCATTCGACGAAATTCTTTTGGGGATATAGTTATATTTAAGGCAAGAATAAATGTCAAACAATGACAAAATTGAGGAATTTTTATTGATTCATCAGCCTGCACTATAGAGCATGCATCTCCTGCAATGTATTTTGCTAGGTCATGTACCAGGTCATGTACAGAATAACGAGAACCATTTGAGTGGAAAAGGGACCTAGAAACCAACTCCCTGAGATATATCTTGCCAATGTCTTGGGGGCTATCAAGACTATGACTATGATATGGAATCAGGCCTTCTGCCATCCACAACCATATGAATGTGTGCTCTTCTATCCAACTATCCTTTGGAAACAACGCGCAGTATACAAAGCATGGTTTCAGATATGACGGAAGATTATGGTAGCTAAGCATGAGGGCAGGTAGTATATTAATAGGGTTTTGTAATTGCCAAATTTCACTGTTTTTGATAGCCATCCAATCGCTTTCAATTTTTTTAGAGCCCATCAAGCTTCCCAAAGCTTTTGCTGCTAAAGGTATACCATTACACTTCTTCACAATCTCTTGTCCGATAGAGACTAATTCTGGGTACTCTTCTTTTCTTCTCCCATGGAATGCCGCCTTCTCAAACAATTTCCAACAATCATCCTCAGTTAAAACTCCCAAAATATGGCTATGAACAGATCCCATAACTGTTGCAACATTTTCGCTGCGAGTTGTTACAATAATTTTGCTTCCTTTTGCACATATTTGTAGGAAACCTCTCAATGTGGACCACTTTTCTGAGTCTTCATTCCAGACATCATCAAGGACGAGCAAGAGTTTCTTGCCATTTAGTTTCTCTCGAAGAAGGCGTTGTAGTTGCTCCATGCTTTCAGCCCCTGTTGTATATTCCATCATCATTCTCATTAGTCTTGTCACATTAAAATCTTCTGAGACACAGACCCACATCTGTATATCAAAAGCACTTTTCACGTCAGTGTCATGATAGGCGAGCTTAGCAAGGGTGGTCTTCCCAATTCCTCCCATTCCGACTATTGAAATGACAGAAATAACATCTTCGTCATTAGAAAAATCGGCCATCAAAAGTTTTACTATTTTTTCTCTGTCTTCATCTCTCCCATACACAGGGTCCGCAATAAAGGAAGATGTTTCACGGTCCACTATCTCAACCCTGTTTCAGTGAGGGAAAATTTTAATTACTACTTAAGCCTTTTTTAATTAACAAAAAACAATCATATGATATATATATATATATTTAAAAAAGATTCATTTTACTAAACATAAAAGATGCTTAAAATACTGATGTCAAAGAAACAAACAATAACAAAAGAAAAATATTAATTACATCTTTTAAATCTATTCAAATAATTTATACCTCATTTAACATTCCAACTAGATGGAAAAGACAGAAAGCTTGATAGGATAAAATATATAGTTCTACCAATCATAGTTTTAGCTGTTGGAAATATCAAATAAAAAAATGTGAAAGATCTCATTACCACCAAATAAAAAAGTAATAAAATTTAAATATTTGATTTGATATCAAATAATTAGGAGAATAAATAAAAAGAATAAAGATTAAATATTTTCTTCTTACAAATAAAGTCAATAAATGACTCTATATTAATTAATGAATAATTTAGGATATATATGAATATATATATGTCACTTTTAGAAATATTTTAATGTTATGTTATTGGCTTTCATCAGGAGAATTGACTTTTTAGATTTTCTAGATTTTTTTGTCTTTCTCACAACATCCTATAAAAGGATGTAAAGGGGTTGTATTATTTTTAAGGGAAATTTGCATGTATACCCCTATTAAATATGATATTTTGCATTATACCCCCATTAAAAAGCTAATTGCATCTATACCCCTGAAAAAATCTTTCGTGTTGCAACTGTGCCCCTAAAGTTAAGTTCCGTCGGATGAGAGTGGAATATACCGGGAATATTCCATTAACGGTGTTAAATGCAAAATGAATTGACCAAACTACCCTTTGGACCGTAGGGGCTTAAAAAATTGCATTTATACCCCTGTGTCTGTCTAAAATTTCATCTATGCCCCTGTGTTTACCTGATGCTTATAAAACCCATTTTCTTCAACCTCCAAACCTGCTGAAACCCTTTTTTTCTCATCTTTTTCAATGATTGATTGAAAACCTTATAGTTATTCAAAAAACTAAGATAGATAGTGTTTATTTAGGTTTCACTGACATATTTTATTTTTCATAATAGAAAATCTATCAACAAACACTATTTCAATCATATAACCATACCAGAAAATAATCACAAAATTCATTTTAAAATAAAAAAGCAATGACTAATTGCCTTTAAAAAATTATGAAGTGATAACTCCAGTTCCTTTCATTCTTTTTGAAACCAGAAGTTAGGTATTTCATTCTAAAGTGAAAAACAAAATAAAAAAAATTACTAAAATAAATAGTGTTTATTTGGGTTTCATTGATAGATATTATTTTTCATAATAGAAAATATCAACAAATACTATTTCAATCATATAACCATTCTAGAAAGTAAGGCATAATCATCCTGACTATCACAGTGAAAAAAATATAAAAATATTGATTGATAAAATTTTCATGTCAGATGATCCTCAACATGTAGAATAAGCATCAATTAGCATAATACACCACATAGAGACAAAAAAAACACCGATTCATTGTAGGATAAACAAAAGTAAAAAATCACAAATTTTATTTCAATGTTGAGATTTCACGAACAAAAATCAAAAGATAATAGAATCTCTATTAGCATAATGAGAACCATATAGAACTCAACAATGATCCATTCCAAGCATGGAAGAACCAAGTAGAAATTTGATACTTTTTAGATAAACTGTTTAAACAATTGTCTTGATTTTAAAGTTGATATTACAAATATTTCAAGAAAAAAAATGGATCTATGTATATTTGTCTATTCAGCTACTTATTTTTGCTGTTTAATAAACAAGATCACAATGATATGTGAAATGTATAAGCATTGAAAAATACAAGACATATGTTCTCTTATATGTTCTTATATGTTCTTTTTTCTGAGCCTTTATCAATCTTTCAAAACCCTCCATACCTAAAAATTAGATCAACATGAGTGTCCTATTCTAACTGCAATACAAAACAACATAAATTATATGTTCAGCCTTGGTAACGGAGATGGACGGAAGGGCACAGTTGTAACATGAAAGAAGTTTCCAGGGGTATAGAGGCAATTAGCTTTTCAATGGGGGTATAACGCAAAATACCATATTTAACAGGGGTATAAATGCAAAATTCCATGGGGTAAAAGAGACATTTCGTGGGGTAGAGTTAGGTTCGTAACCATGGTTGGTTCAGCCTTGGTAACGAAGACAGACGGAGGGCACAGTTGCAACACGAAAGAGTTTTTCAGGGGTATAGATGCAATTAGCTTTTTAAGAGGGGTATAACACAAAATACCATATTTAACAGGGGTATAAATGAAAAATTCCCTATTTTTAATTCAAGCAAATCAATAAAAAGAAGAAGTTCTCCAAAGTTTGTGTGTTCTTTCTTTTGGGTCTTGTGGTGAGAGTGGTGTGGTGTTTTTGAGAAACACCAAGGGGTATCAAAGGGATACCAAACAAAGTGGTATCAGAGCCTTGTGAGATCCATATTTTAAAGAGCGTTGGTGGAGATGGCATCCAACATGGTGCATCCTCAAGTTCCTATGTTGTCAAATGACAACTATGAGAATTGGAGCATCAAGATGAAAGTGTTGTTCGAGTCCCAAGACATATGGAAGATCGTCAACAACAGCTACGTGGAGCCGACACCGGAGGTAGAAGCTACGCATACGGCGGAGCAAAAGGCCACTCTCAAAGACCAAAGAAAGAAGGACAAGAAGGCGCTATTCCTACTCTATCAAGGGTTGGATGAATCGACGTTCAAAAAGGTCTCCGAAGCGACGTCGAGCAAGGAAGCTTGGGATACCCTAAGCACAATCTTCAAAGGAGTCGACCGGGTCAAGAGAATTCACCTTCAAACTTTGAGGGCTAAATTTGAAGAGGCTCACATGAAGGAAGATGAAAGCGTCTCCGACTACTTCTCACCATTGCTTGTAATTGTGAACCAAATGAAGAGGAACGGTGAGAGTATCGATGACATCCGCGTCATGGAGAAGGTACTTCCATCCCTTACCTCTAAAATTGAGCATGTGGTAGTTGCAATCGAAGAATCGAAGGACTTGTCAAAAATTACGGTGGAAGAGCTCTTGGGATCTCTTCAAGTCCATGAGCAACGCATTTAGAAGAATGTGGAATCCACGGCGATGGAGCAGGTTTTGGAGTCAAAGTTGACTCTAAACCCAAAAGGTGGTCGTGGACATTTTGGTCTACAACGCGACAACACCTATCATGGACGTGGTTAAGGACGAGGATACGGAAATCAGCAAATCCGTGGAAACATGATGAACATCAAGTGCTACAACTGCAACAAGTTTGGGCACTACACGTCATATTGTTGGAGTTCCCCTAGAAATCAAGGTGAGCAATCTAATTTTGTGGATGCGATTGATGAATTTGTAGAATCTACACTTCTTTTTGCGCATGAGGACGTGACTGGATAACAAGATGAGTGGTTTCTCGATTCGGTAGCAACCAACCACATGTGCGGAAAGAAAGAATTGTTTATGGAGCTCAATGAGATCCCAGGCAATGTAAGGGCAATGTAAGCTTGGGAGACTCATCCAAGCTTGAGGTGGAAGGTAAAGGAAAAATAAATTTTTTTCTTCGAAATGGCAAACCTGAATTTATTTCCAATGTTTATTATGTTCCCAATATGAAATGCAATATACTTAGCATTGGACAACTCATTGAGAAGAGGCACGTAATACACATTGAAAATAACATCCTCTCCCTCAATGATGCACATGGGAGACATCTTGCATGGGTTCGGATGGCGAAAAATCGAATGTTTCCTCTCCACCTCAACATGACGCCTCAGAAGAGCTTCTATGGACTCATGAACAATGAGACATGGAAGTTGCATCTTCGCTACGGGCATCTCAACTTCAACGATTTGAAGTTTCTATCCACGACGCGCATGGTAGAAGGTCTACCAATGATCGATAGGCCGACACATGTGTGCGAGACGTGCACACTTGGGAAGCAACAAAGACTTCCTTTTGAAAAAGACAAGTCCTAGCGTGCGACAAAACCACTACAATTGGTGCACACTGATATTTGTGGTCCATTGGAGGCAATCTCTCTTGGAGGTAATCGGTATTTTATTACTTTCATTGATGATTTTAGTAGAAAGATTTGGGTGTATCCTATAAAGGAAAAGTCTGCCGCATTTTCTATTTTTAGAAATTTTAAAGCTCGTGTTGAGCTAGAGAGTGGTTGTAAAATTAAAACACTCAGATTTGACCGAGGTGGTGAGTACACCTCATATATGTTCAAGAACTATTGTAGACAGGTGGGCATTAAACAACACTTCACAACTGCGTACACGCCGCAACAAAATGGAGTAGCCAAGAGGAAGAATCACACCATACTCAACATGACGAGAACCATGCTTAAAGAAAAAGGTGTACTAAAGAGCTTTTGGGCGGAGGCCGTTGCATGCATTGTCTATCTACTCAATCGATGTCCGACGAAAAGTGTAGAGAAGATGACACCGCACGAGGCTTGGAGTGGAAAAAAGCCAAACGTGAAGCATCTCCGCATCTTTGGGTGCATTGCATATGCACAAGTGCAGGCGAAAAGAAAGCCTGATGATCGTGGAGAAAGGTGCATCTTCATTGGATACAATGAAGCCTCTAAAACCTACAGACTCTGCAATCCACTTACCAATAAATTAGTGGAGAGTAGATACGTGGTTTTTAATGAAGACGAAGCATGGAATTGGAGTAATGGAGAGATGACGGAAAAGCAACCATTGATGGAGGAACCTGAAGATCATCAACAAGAGGTTCCACCACCTGTAGCACCGCCATCTCCTCAACAAGCCACACCTTCTACGGCACAAAGAACTCCATCAAGAGACTCTCAAACTTATCAAGGATCTAGCAGTAATGGATTCTCATAAAAAAAAAAGCCCCATTAAAATGAGAAGTATTAAGGAGATATATGAACAGATAGAAGATAGAGAAACAAATCTATTTTGTCTATATGCTGATCATGAGCCTCTCATCTTCCATGCAGCCATTCAAGAAGATTGTAAGAAGGAGGAGATTCACATAGTGCAAAATAATGTTACATCAGATTTGATGACACACTCACAAAGTCTCAAGGCGATCGGCATCAAAAGGGTGTACAAGATCAAACACACTGCTGAGGGACAGATCAATCCATACAAGACGATCTATCATCCTCAAGAAGAACCAACCATAAAGCTCGTGAAATATCCCATGCAACAAGAGGTGGAAAAACATCAACAGTTGGTTCCAATTCCTCAAGGACCATGCGAAGAAGAGACATCCTCAAGAAGGACCTTTTGATTTGAGGGGGCTTGTTGGAAATATCAAATAAAAAAAAATGTGAAAGATCTCATCACCACCAAATAAGGAAGGTAATAAATACTAAATATTTGATTTGATATCAAATAATTAGGAGAATAAATCACATTGATTTTCTCCTTATAAATGAAGTCAATAAATGACTCTATATTAATTAATGAGTAATTTAGGATATATATGAATATATATGCCACTTTTAGAAATGTTTTAATGTTATGTTATTGGCCCTCATTAGGAGAATTGACTTTTTAGATTTTCTAGATTTTTTTGTCTTTCTCACAACACCCTATAAAAGGATGTAAAAGGGTTGTGTTATTTTAAATTCAAGCAAATCAATAAAAAGGAGAAGTTCTCCAAAGTTTTTGTGTTCTTTCTTTTGGGTCTTGTGGTGAGAGTGGTGTGGTGTTTTTGAGAAACACCAGGGGGTATCAAAGGGATACCCAACATTAGCTTCATTTCTCCATCTAAACTCTTATTATCTTCTAATATATATGAATATATATCAATAAATTCTCATATAAAAATATATCATTCTAGGACAAGAAATATAATTAAAAACTAGGGTTAGTTGTAGCGGCTCTCTAAAACCAAAACGAAAACAATAATTTCTTTATACAAAAAAATCAATAAATTCTCTTTTATTTCTATTTAACTATTTAATGTTGGGATAAACTATCCATGAACAAATTTTTCTTCTAATTAACTAAGACAAAACAAAAAGTTTTACCTCTGATGATAGAAGATTATTTGACCAGAAAAAATTTCATACAAAAAAATTATCAACCAAAAAAAAAAAAAAAAAATTTAAATATGTACTATTCTTACAACTACCAATATATAACAATATTACAACAACCAAAACTGACTAATATCTGTCAAACTAACTCAAGTCTGGCTATCATTGTTCCATCAAATCGATCAAACATCAACTAGTTTATTAGAAAAAAATAGTTTAATTATTAGAAGAAAAATTTGAGTGGGGGCAGCCCTTACCTTGCTCCGCCGCCAGTGCCAGCAAGTGGACCACCAACTTGCTCATTCAGGTGGAAATTCTGCTTTTCTTTCGCGATAATATCCAATCTAACCCCAACTTCCTTCAACTTACGACCCATACGAAACTTGAAAATAGCCGGATTCGAACTGGAGAAGAAATCACGCACCTTCGCGTTGAAAACATATGATCAATATGATTTAATCAAATCAAATAAAAAACCATGTACTAAAAATCAGGATCGGACTAAGTCTAACAGGATTTGAACAATTTGACTGTTGAATGCGTTTGTGACTGTACGATCTTATAATTATGAGATACACAAATTAATTGAATCTTTAAAATGAAAGTTTAGAATTTAATTGTATTTCAAATTTAGTTTTGAAATATTATAAATTATCTCAATTACAACAAAATTATAAAATCGGATAATCATGATCGCACTGAATAATCAAATTGTTCAACGCTTGTTGGATCTAACCCGATTTCTTAAAAATCATCTAATAAATCATGCATGCTGACTATCATCAAGATGAATCAAATCGATGACAAGAAGTAGCTTAGCTTAGCTTACATTTTTCAACATGTGATTCCCAGTTTCAGCTTCTCGATGACGGAGTGCCTCAATATGGAATTCATCCAACACGTTGTCCGCTTCGTAGGCGACGTCCCTCACTTTCTTGAGCCAGTCTTCCAGAGTTTTATTTTTCACGCGTCGCTCCTCCGCATCAGCAAGAACAGCTTGAATGGCAGAGAAATTGCTCTTCAGCTTCTCCAGCTCCCCGTCGACTCCCCGTATCAGCCCAAAGCCTTTTGTCAGACCACTGCCCAGACCACCGCCCACAAGCTGCTGCAAAACACCGATCACTGCCGTCACGGCTGCTGCCTCCGCCATTCTTCTTGTCCTTTCGAAAAATCACTCGATTTCCTGTGTTCTATAGAAAATCTCTCCGTGTAAGTGAAACGCAGAGAAAGAGATTTGGACCAGCGACAAAAGCAAATTTTATACAAAACCATAAAGCATTTGGGCAGTCGGATTCCATTCTTCTTATGTCTACTTAACATTTTTTTAAGACCAACTTTGTATTAGCCAAAGAAATTGACAAGGCATCTCTTCTTTTCTCATTTTAGTGGAGCAACATCCAATATGCTATATACTTAATTAATTACTCACCCAAACAAAAAAGGAAAAACAAAAATAAAGCAACCCATATAAAACCATAAAGCATTTGAGCAGTTGGATTTATGTCTACTTTCCATTTTTTGAAGACCAAGAAGACCAACTTTGTGGTAGCCAAAGATATTGATAAGGCATATCTTCTTTTCTCATTAGTGGAGCAACATCCAATATGCTATATACTCACCCAAAAAATAAATAAATAATAAAGCAACCCATATAATTAAACAATAAAAGCATTTGAGCAGTGGGATTCCATTCTTCTTATGCCTACTTTCCATTTTTTTAATACCAACTTTGTGTTAGCAAATGAAATTGACAAGGCATCTCTTCTTTTCTTATTAGTTGAGCCACATCTAATATGCGATATACCCACCCGAAAATAAAAAGGAAAAAGAAAAATAAAGCATTTCTTGTTTCCTCTACAGCCTTAATGAATTATTGGTTTTTTTTTTTTTCTTGATCAAATCTTCCTCTATCAAACAGACAGCAAGAGTCGAAAGTCTCCTCACTAAAGAAGGAATACATTTCTCATCCCACCAAGAAGATGTTCGGTTATTCGTGTATGTTACAATAGAATTGGAAGCCTTTGAAAATAAAAGAAAAATGTTAGGTATAACAATGTTTACAAGCCGCGCGTTTGTGTAATTTTTTTTATTTTTTTATTTAAAAATAGTAAAATCATATATATATATATATATATTAATTAGGGGATCATGTGATCACCCATCTATTATTTTTAGATCCCTGAAAATTTTCAAGTTTTTTTTAAATCCCTAAGACAATGAAAAATTATCTTTAGATCTCTCGTACAATTTTTTCGTACATTGTTTATACTTCCCAGTGCATTGCTAACCTTCCCATAGAATGCCTCCCACCCAATTATTTCAGTATATTGTAAACATTCTCAAGTACACTGTTAACACTCTCCAATACATTATTAATTTTTGTATAATTGGGCGATGACATTTTAAATATTTTTGAATATCATCCAACTGGAGGGTCTTAAAGATAATTTTTTAACTTATTAGGGACCTAAAAAAATCTTAAAACTCTTTAAAGACTTAAAAATAATAGGCGGGTGATCACATGACCCTAACTAATTTTTCTTTTTTTGTCTTCCTCAAAGACCACTTTTGCGTTAGCTAATGAAATTGATAAGGCATCTCTTCTTTTCTCATCAGTGGGATCCACCGGAAACAAAAAGTCTTCATGAATTATGCCAGTAGGTCCTTTCATATAAATTATGCAAAGATTGTTAATTTCAATCTAAAATTCATTAATATAATCAGGATAACTTTGATCTACTGGATTCAAAAAAATAAAAAAAAATTGCCTACAGTCTTCGTGAGTTATTGAAAGGGCAGTCTACTCTAGGCCCACCATCCTAATAGCAATCTCTCTATCTGATGATGAGTTGATATAACTATATCAGATAATATAAAAATAAGCTGCATTAATATTTTAAGTAATTTATTTTTAATAAAAGATATTCACATGTCAAATAACATGCCACTTCTTATAAATTGATGGATTCACATTTCAAATATTTTTTTGTATTTTTTAGATCTGATTGATGTCATATTCACATTTAATCCAAATCAATCAAATTCTTCAACAGTAATAACCAAAACCGTAATCAAACAAAAAATTATTGATTCTTTATTTATACTAGAATAATTATCTATCTTAAAATAAATTAGTTAAAACAATAATTTTATGTTTTGTTAGTGAGATTAAAAAAGATAATCAAACATAAAATCACTATTAAACATAAGGTTATAAACACACATAAAACATTACACTGCTTAACATGAAAATAAAAAACTCACACTAGCATTATAAATAGGGATGGCAATGGGGCGGGATGAAACGGCTTTGGTTAATCCCAAACTCAAACTCGTTAAATAAATCCCATTTCAAATATGTTCCAATAGGCATGTAAAAAACTCGAACTCACTCCACCTCGTCCCATTGAGGTCGGGTTGGGCCGAGATGAATTTGGGAATAAAAATGATATTTAAAGTATGTTATCTGTATAATATAAACTTATTCATTTTTAATATTTAAAATTGAAAAGGAAAACATTAAAGGCAACATGTATGTGAAATTATTATATTAAATGATTTTTGGCATTAATTGCACTAGGACGGACCGGTTTTGGTTAAGTAAACTCATTTTCCGTTCCAAAACCGTTAGGTTTTATTTTACCCTTTCCATACTAAGTTTATCAACAGAGCAGGTACAGATTGAATAGGCTTATATCCGTATCTGTATTCGAACTGGATATTTGAAAAAATATTCGTATTTGATGTTTTACGGATATTGAAAGTAAGTATCCGTATCTGATCAAAAAATCCGGATTTGAATACAGATATGTATAATTATCTGAAATATCCAAAAATTTAAAATGAATATGAAATCATTAAAATTATCCAAAGATTCGATATCCAAAAATTAAAATCATATATCTAATTATTGAAATACATAAAAAAAATTAATAATTACCTAGTATAAAATTATAGTTATACATATAAAACATTACATTTTTTAAAATAAAAATAAAAAATAAAAACTCATACTAATTCTAAAAATATAAATATATGATTAAATAAATAATAATATTTCTGATACAGATATTTTTTGTATCGGATAGAAGCATATTTGTATTCAGTGGCGGCTCTAGGAATTTTTATAGATGGGGCCATTAAAAATAAATAAATTTCTTATAATTTTTAAAAAATCTATTATTATCATACATTTATCAAAACATAAATTTTTCTTTTGAAAATAGAACAACAACTTACATTAATAATAAATAAACCATTAAAGAAATGAGATCGGCGATTTTCAATATATAAATTTTTATAATTGTCATTGGCGAGATTTTATATTTTGAAATCGTTACATTTACGTTGTTGTTGTTGGGTTTTTTTTGTGTGTGTGTGTGAGCGCGTGTGTTGGGGTGGGGTTAATTGACTCCACCGTATAAAACTTAGCGCCGCCCCTGTGTGTATCTGATCTAAAATTTTTTAGATATCACATATTTTTTTTTATTTTTAAGATTTGTATTAGATACAATTTTTTTTTTTTTTTTTATTATTGACAGGCTTACCGCCCCCTAGAACCCAACCCGACCCAACTGAAGCGGGTAGGGACGGTTACCCGATGAGAAAGGTTTCATTATCATCCCTAATTAAAAATATAACATATTATCGTAATAAATAGTAATAAACTAATAATAACAGTAATAATATTTTAGATATTCATATTGTTTTAATCAAACACCGTTATATCCATATACGGATAAAAAATGTTTGGAAACGAATATTTTATTTTCGATATGGATGCAAATTTAGGTCGACACAAAAATTTTCAAAAAATACAATGGACCCAACTCAGTTAATCGGATCCAATGAAGCATCATGTGTATGTTGTTGAATAGGGCAAAAAAAATCCAGTCACAAACTCACAATGAAATGAAGATGGAAGGGGAGGAGACAATGGAAGAATATAGGGTTGGAACCTTACCCACCTTGTATTATATCCCTGATTTCATCTCTGATCTTCAGCAGTCCCAAATCCTCCACCATGTATTCATAATATCCCTTCAATTTTTTTCTTACTTCCATTCATCCAATGTTGTTATTTTTCGTTTTCATTTATTATTTTGGTTGTGATTAAGACATGACTGTATATTTTTCTCTGTAGATATATGAGGCTCCTGTAACAAAGTGGAAGTCCCTAAAGAACAGGAGGTTGCAAAACTGGGGTATGGTTTATTTTTATTGGGTGGTAGTTTTATTTTTTTATTGATATTATGTGGAAAGTGATTCTATATGCAGGTGCACAGAATAAAAATTTAATTGACTTGTGTATTGGTTGTTTTGGAATGTCGCAGGAGGGGTGGTTCATGAGAAGGGTCTCTTGCCACAGGACTGTGAGTATGTTTGGGCTTCTTACATACAGTTGGCATAGAATGTTTTCTTGTTAATACTAATAGGTTTTTTAGTATTTGTATATTTTGCGGGGGTTTTCTTCGTCGGAGTTGATCATTCTCGATTTTGAAATCTAGGAAAACACTATGGAATAAAAAGTTGGATGGCTAAATTGAGTGATGAATTTATAGCTATGTTGGTTGTCATGTATTCTAAATTTTCCATTTGATTCGCTCCATTGTACCATCTAATTGGTTGATGTATAAGGAACATTCTTGGCATGTGATTAAGTCCAGGCTAAGACTAACCTCCTCTGCCATTTCAAATTACTGGATACAAGGAATAAGTATGGTCTAACTAAATCAGTTAGCTGTGACCATATGCCATAACATCATTGTCACGAATAATGTACTTGTTATAGTTGTTCTCTCAATATGTATATATCATGTAAAATCATGTAGAATTCTTATGCTCAACTGCAGGAAACTTTAAATTGATGATCACCTAGTTTATTGGCCTTGAAAATGAACTTTTTCTTTTTTTTTAGGTACTTGAAAATGAAACTGAGTTGGAGTTTTCTCATACTAACAGATTACCCATGTTATTTAATCAAGTAAATTAGATTTCCCTCCAACTGGTAAAACTTCAAAGTCTTCCATGATAATATAACACCTGGCCTTCATGTATGATCTTGATCTGTAATTGGTTTCTGCAGTACCACCTTGGCTTAAAGGTGTCACAAACAAGATATGTGATATGACTGGATTGTTTCCTTCACCAATTAATCATGTGCTCATCAATGAATACCTTCCTGATCAAGGCATCATGGTTAGTTCAGAAGATTTCGCCACACACTTATCATAGGTGCATTTCTGAATTATTTTCCATCTGATCATCCAGCCGCATCAAGATGGACCTGCTTACTTTCCAGTGGTTGCAATTCTGTCTCTTGGATCCTCTGCTGTGATGGATTTCACTCCTCATGTGAGACTGAGAGAATGCATGAATGAAAGAAATGAAATATCAGGTAACTCTACAGGAAATATATATAATAAGGGTGATGGTTGCTCTGAAGATCGAGATTGTGGAGAATCAGCAGATCATCTTCCTTTCTCTCTTTTATTGAAGCCTTGCAGTTTATTGATATTCAAAGACAAAGCATATTCAGGTTAATTGTGCCATTGTTATGGTTACCCTTTTTGGGTTTATTGTAACTTTTTGGAAGTTTAAAAATGGTGTGTATTTGTATTCTAAGATGGATGGCTTCTTGTTCTCTGTTCTTCTCCAGATTACTTGCATGGCATTGAGGATTCCCATATTCACAAACCAGACAAGGTGAATGCATGCTAGTAATGGTTTAAGACTAAATCTATTTTTATACATAAACTCAATATCAAAGGCTTCTTCCTTCATAGATTTATCCATCGCCGCTTTCTTTCTTCTAACTTAGCATTATTTTTGTGTTCTTTTTCCATACAGGTTAATATCAAAGAAGCTCAATTACATCCATCAACAGGCGCAACAAAAACACATCAATCTGAGGAAGCCGTTGAGCAAATCAGCATTCAAAGATCTGGCACTAGAATCTCATTAACTTGTCGCTTAGTGCTGAAAGTCCACAAGAATCTCTTCAAATTTTAGGTTCACATTCATTAAATTGAGTGGATCAGATTAGTGCATCAAAGCAATAATTTGATTACAACTGATTTTTATGAAACTTTACCTACAGTGCTCTTAAAGATTTGCTTAAGTGAATACCATGTTCCATCTGAAGGCATCAAATGATTGCAGAGGTGCATTGTATATTTTTTATGTGAATGTAAATGTGTATTGTCATCCCTAAATGGGTTGTTCCCATTCATAGATCATAACAAAGTTTTTAGAAGGGGACTATTACAAGGATCATCCACACACACACACCTGGGGTTTTTTTTTATTGTACAGCTAAATCACAGGATCTTCAATGATGCAACATCAACTGAAACAAATAAACCAGCCCAAAGTTGCAGTACAGACTGAAAATCTCAATCTACAAATTGGTAACTGAAAAAATGAAAAGTTGAAACAACAAGCATCCCTTTTATTCACTCAACATTGTTCTAGGTGTCACTTTTCTCCCAAAATTCTGCCCCAGTTTCAATACATCAATCATCAATGAATAATGATGATGAAGCAAAAATTAGCAGCTGCAGGACATCCTGCCATCAAAGTATCAAACTGAAACCCCCAACTCAGATATTTTAAGTATCCTCTTTTGTAGTGTAATCCTCTGTTGCTTTGCAGTGTCTGCCATGGAAGCAACCTGAACAATAAATAAATAAATAATTATAAGAACAGTTAAATAAAATGCTACAACATGATATGTGAACACAAACACTGGAAAAAAGATGTTAGACTTGCCTCAGATCTTAGTTGTATAGCCTCTCTTCCAGGAACTTGCCGCAAACCCGCCATCAAATCTAGATAAATTTTGTTATAGTGTTACAGAAGTGGTCCAACCAATTCAATTGAAGATATTAAAAGGAATAGAAAGAAACTTAATGCAGATCCTCACAAACAAAGAGGCTTAGCCAAAAACCATGTGCACAAAAGCCCACATTTGTTTGCCATATGAGACATCTGGAGATCAAGAGATGTAGTAGATCCAATTCAATAGGCAGAAGGCATCCATACCTTCTGCTTGGCATTCAATCTTGTAGACTGAGTTAGCTAGCTTACGGATTTCACTTCCTGATTTTCTGCATAAATATTTCACTTCAACTATTACTAAGATTGATTGATATGTTGTATGAAAGAGCATGTGCATCAGAAACAGAAATATTGGACAGCCAATTAGAAATGTCCCAGGTGTTGTGTTATTTCTAGCCAATATAAAATCAGTGCTTAATATGATAGTTACATGAGACGCTGAAGACCATTTTGCATGTCTTGTTCCGCAAATGATGCGCGCTCAAGCAGCTTTGCATCCTCCTTTTTTGCTACAGAAACTGACTGGCCAAGCTCGCTAACCTTTTTTTCAGCCCTATCGAACATTGCCTGCCCAAAAATATTAAAATTTTATTAGGTGCAAGAGAAAGCATCAATAATTCATATTCACATCATAATATTTAATCATGCGGTTGTGTAGTATGTGATTTGTTAAATACAGCATTAACTTCCAAGTGTTTGAACCACCACCTTATTTGGAAACATGGGCTTACCTGTGGACATATCTCAATTTACGAGAAACATAATTCAGTATATGAGAAGGCATCACAATAGGACTGAATAAAATTTGCGACAAATTGTCAACGTGACATCAATCTAACCTGGAAGATTCTGTCTGGGTTTTGCTAACTGATGTGTAGGTGATGGGGTTACAATGATACGTTATATGAAAGTGCTTGATTCCTGATTCAGGACAGTTGGTGGGTAAGTTGTGAGGGAGTATATGGAAAACTGGCAATGCAGATGGCCATGAGATGATTTCTGCAAGTAATGAATTTATGTAGTCCAATTTTGTACCAGTCCAAGCACGAAAAAGATGATTAATTTACTATATCCGATGGACCAACTTTGTTATAGTTCCAACAATGCGTCACTGCACTAGAAAAAATTCAATGGAAACTCATAACTATTCATTATTTAGTTGTTTTTTCCCTGGTATAGTTAGAGATCATTGTCTTGTAACTTGGCCTAAATGAGTTATAATCAGCTAGTTTCTCTTTCCATGGAACATAAGTGGCTAGCCTCCCATATCAGTAATGATATCCTTAAAAGCATATCATATTGTCAACACTTCCTTGTGCATATGCAACTATGCAAGGGCCAAGATGCATATCCTGACACATTAACACTTACGTACTTCAATTACCCTTCAATAAATCAAACTAACAAGAAAGCCATGTCATGGGCAACATAACATTGTCTAGCTACAGAACAAGATGACAAGTTCAGACTACAAATTTTATAGGTTCTACTAAAAATAAGCTTGGATTGTAGTCAAACTGAATGTTTCATAAATATCAATGCTTATTGAGGTGAATAAATTCAAATTTAGTAGATAGATGGAAAATGACTACCTGCTCACTCTGGAAACGACCTAATGTCTGACGATACAAAAACCTCCTAGGTCCTGCAGGTTATAAAGACACAACAGCCCATAGATACGATTATGACATACACAGATCAAATTTCAAATAAATGCTCCAAATAGTAGATAAAAATTTGTGCTTGATGATGTAATGGATCAAAGGCTTTCCAACTAACAAATTTGGGAAAGAAAAACAAAACATAAGACAAATATTTTCCTATCAACTGTTACGAAAACAAAAGGGAAATGTTGAAATCACCAAACATACATCAAGATGACAGTTTGATCATCATTTTAAGTGCTTTGGAAACATGACAGAGGAATCGTTGATGATAAATGTTTAAAGAATTAGCGTGGAGTAACTAACTGTTTTTCTTTTATATAAAAAAATAGAATAAAGAATTCATCTAACAATGTCTTCGCCCGGACTCGAGTCATTAACCGTTGAGGTGGCAGTCTGGCAGATATGTACCAGAAGAAAACAGAAGATTGAGGCAATGATTTACTTGTCTACTCATGATAAAATTTGGTTATTCCACATTCAAAACCATGAAGAAATTAAAATCGAAATAGTACCTCGCAACAGGATAAACCCAGACACAGCAGCCACTCCAATTGCCAAATCAGGATGCTCCCGCAGGATAATCAACTTATCTAATCACACCTCAAGTTTGGTAGGGGAAAAAACAAGTGCAACCATCAATATTAAATCAATGATTCCAATTAGATAACATTCAATTCCATTTAACCTCGAGTACCTAATCCTTTTTCACGGAGCACTTATCAAACCATGACACTAAACAAATACAATCACAACAACTAATTGTGAACAAGTTACTACTCACCCTTAATTTTTTGGAGGACGACGTCTTCATAAGTTCTATAGTGAGCTTTCAAGTCCTGTAAGATAGTTAAAAACACGAATCAGGTTTCATTGAGAGCATTTTTTTTGCTTTTTATTCAAGATCAATTGATTATCAACCAGTAGACTTTATATAGGGTAAAAATACATGTTAGATAAACAAAAGAAACAAATACAGATTCACTGAATCATATATTGCCCACACTTAATAGTTTCTTTTTCTTCTTGCATCATTGAAGTTTTACCACATTGTTCTGTCATAATCCAATAAACATTCACTAAATGTTCTAAATTAGCTTAATTTATTGCAAATCAGAAACAATGAGAAATCCAATCCATCAATTCTTACAAAAACATCAAGAACAGAATCAAAGGCGAAATAATCAATTCCCCTAAACAGCGATTGACATCTAATGGAAAACCAAAAACAATACGAGAAAAGCAAAGCAAAACCCTATATCACAAGCACAAACAAAATCCAAAATTCAACAAAACCCAATTGTCAGAAACCCAATTAATCCATATTCAGATAATAAAAACCAAATCTTTCCATAAAACAAAAAACATGAGAAGGCAATGTTAAAGAGAGCAAGAACCTGAAACGCGGAGGGGTTCTCTCGCACGGACCGAACGGATCGAAGGGCGGAGCTCGTCGTCTCTATGAACGTGCGCTTAACGTCCTCCGCGTTGTATCCCAACCAAGGTTGCTTAACATCCACCTCCGCTTCCGGCGATGGCGACGGCGGTGGAAGAGACGATACGGGCGGAGGAGCTTCTTCTGCCATCTCTCTCTCTCTCTTTCTCTCTCTCTTCCAATTCTAACCACGGTACCTCCGCAGGAACACCAGAACGATCAGGGGCTATTTATGTCATTTTACGGGGTGACTAAATGATTATGCAGTAACACCACACCTAAATCTCCGATCTTCGAAGTCGATATACAAACAACATAATAATAAACCAAACAAAATCCGACTTTGTTTTCCATAACTGCTACTGCTCGTCGATTTGAAACAAATGGAGCAAATCTGATCTTCGAATCATGTCGAGGTTTCGGTCGCTGTTGCAAGCGTCCCTCAGCGCCACAAAACGAGGTATTTCTCCCTCCCTTTCAATCATGACAAAGCTATTTGATTTCCTTGCATGGTAGATGATTCTCTCAATTGGAATCGATTTCCATGTTGAAACTGTTGCAGCACTGACATGGAACATCGAAGATGTGATACCTCCCAGCGAGAAGTACGTGTTCCGCTTCAATTCAAAGGAGGAGCTGAAAAGATGGCATCTTTACTCTGATTCTCAATATGGAGGTATCGTCATCTCTGATTGTCGGACATTGTTCATTCCACTTCAAGTTAGGGTTTTAATTTGTCCCCCCCATTTTGACATTGAAACCGTGATCAATTGTAATAACATCATTTCATGAAAATCTGCTTTTGAATTTCTGGCCTCAGGTTTATCATCAGCGAGTTTGGAGATCGCGGATTCTGGGACTGGATCGAGTGGTATGTTGTGTATTTCTTTTAGTTTGATCCAAGATATTTACAGCATGGTTTATTGTTATTCTGAAGTACCTATCTTTTGCAACTGGATTGTCATTAGGGGTAATTGAATTTCAATAACCAGTAATTCTTGCAAAACATTAATTTCTAAAGTTATTATTTCACTTGAACAAAGAGAAGACATGTGTCAGTTCATTGTACATTCATGTCACACCGGGCATCCATGTGACAGCAGTAGTCCCATTCTTGTATGTATCATCAACGATCTATGGTGTAAAACCAAAGGCGCGAGGGAATGTGCATAGTTGTGTCTCCTTGATGAACGAAATCTATAGTAACAATTAGACAACAAAAGGAGTGGACTTCAGTAGTATAGCTGTTATTTATATAATAGCAAGTAGAAACTATCTGAGCTTTCTATGTGGAATATCATGTTTTGTTCAGTCTTATTACCTAAATGAAGTTATTACTAACATATGTTAGTACTTTGTGAAATTTAAATTTATTGGTGCACTGGCAAATTTAGAGACTTTACTCCGCACTAGATCTTATTTGTGGACCTTTTTGTCAGTTGTCCATTTTAGATGTGTGCGAGCTTTGAAGTTATGTGAATCTATTCTCCAATTGTATGATGCCTATGCATTTGTGAAACGTCAAGTAGCAGCTTTCACAATTTTTCCTGACAGATAACTTGATTCCAAATTGTTTATTAGCCATCTGGTAATTCATCACTGTTTGTCATTTATTTGGAGCTCAGAGCTATGGTTTATGTCACAAAATTATAATTTATTTATTCTTGCTCAATCTAATATCTTGTACTCTGTCTAATTTCGGACCACTGGAAATTTGATTATATGAATATAATATCTTATTGTTTGTTTAAAGGGATCTTCCATGGAAATCTTTCTTCGGATGTAAGTGAGGCCACCAAATGGAGACTCAAACGGAGTGGTTTTTGTGGGATGCGGTCCAATAAGGTGATTGACTTTTTAAGTTTTTTCTTTTTATGATGATCAATGACTTTGTAACTCTGGTCATAAGTGTTCTTTTCTCATATATGCTTTCCTCCTTGCAGCTAAATTTTCATTCTTTTGGGCACTAGTTAACATCTGATTGTACAGACATGAGATGTGATTAGCTCACTGGGATATGAATTTGCAAACATTAGACATTGAACATCCAGCCTAATAAAGATGCCACTCATTAATTTTTCAGCAATGCTACCCGGTGCAATATAGTTACCTATTTAATCTCTGACATGCGTTGGTAATAGCTGATGTTTTTTTGTGTAGTTTGATGGCTACATTGACTTGGATGCATATGATACCTTAGCAATGAAAGTTAGAGGAGATGGGAGGTGCTACATATCTACTGTAAGTGACGATTGAATCATGCACTTTATGTTGATGTCTTGGAAATCATTGAACTGAGTTTGTCAATGCAGATACACACAGAAAATTGGATAAATTCCCCTGCACAAATGGAAGATAATTCATGGCAGACATTTGTCTATGTACCCAAAGACCAATGGTATATTGCAAAGGCAAGTTTCTCCTCCTTATGCCATTTGGTCTTTATCACTCAAATGCTTTCCTTTCTACAAGGAGTCATCAGAATGCAAGAAATATATGAAACTATTGACATATATGATACATGCACTATGTAGATTACCAAAACCTGAACAAGAAGTCTCTGCCAATCATAAACTCTGGATTGTTCCCATCTTGTTCTTAGTGGTGAGGGACCAGTCCAATCTCATCTGTCTTATACTCTAATTCATCGACTCCACTGAAATTTGCCATAATTTCAGGATCCTGTGGTACTAAATGAGATTGTGTGTGTTAAACAACCAAAGAGCATCAATTAAAATTCACAGTAAACTGAATTATAACTCATTCTTGTGCTGCAATGGAAATTTCTTCAGATTCCTTTGGATCAGTACTTGCCTACATGGAGAGGAAACATCATCGATTCCAAGCTGGAGATGAACCCCGCACGCATCATGGCAATGTCGCTCTCCATTAACGCAGAAGGCGGCATCCCTGGCACCAAATCTGGGCCAGGCGACTTCAGACTGGAGATCGACTGGATCAAAGCGCTAAGAACTCGGTGAGTTTCTGTTGGTGTGGGACTCAAAAATTCATGAATTACCTGATCAGAATATAATGGTGTAATGGACTTCCCTGATGTCTGTTACCTTGTGTGTTTGGGGGGTTTTACCGGCTATCAATGGGCCGGGCCGGGCCTCATGAATTGAGACCTGGCCTGGAAGGAATGGGCTCTGACAGGCCTTAAACTAGTTAATAAGCGGGCTGTGCTCGAGTTGATTAATGAGCAGGTCGGGCCACTTGAAGCTTATAACTAAGCATGTCAATGGGTTCATATCCTATCCTAAATTACTCGGATATGAATATTAATTTTTTGGTTTGAATCTTTTTGGATTTAGTTCGGGGATATAGATATTTTTAAGATAATTAACACCCAATTTAGATGATCTAGTGATATATTAGAAAGATGTGAATAAAAATTGAGATTTTAGAAATTATCTACTCTTTCATATATGATATAAATTTTCATAATGTGATTAATCATGTGGGATAGTGAATACGGATGTTACATTATAGAAAGATATATAAATTTATATAATATATGTCAGATTTGCTTATTTTATGGATAAGATATAATGATATCATGATATGGTATCAGTAATTTGGATATTTGAATATCGGATAATTTTTAAATTTTGCAAATATCATGATATCGTATCGTATCATGTGGATATCAGTAATATCGGATAATTTTTAAATTTTGCAAATACAAATTAATGTTTAGATAATTGACATGTTTATTTGTCCACTTTTCTGGCCCTATTTCTCCTTGAGTATCAAAAGCATACACCAACCACTCAAAACAACCATTTTTTTTTCAAGTGTTTTTTTTTACTCCATCAATAGGAAGAAGACCCAATCCATGGTTAGATACTAACCTCTGTTACACGTAATTAGTGAAAATTCTCTTTTTATACTAGTTTTTCTATGTATAAAAGATTTATATGTAATTTTTCAATCAAAAAATAAAAAACCCGTTGGGTCAGTTGAACACTTGAACTGGTTGTCAAAACTCATCTCCTGTCTGATTATTATTATATGCAAAGAAATCAAAATGTGTCGGTGGAGAGCTCAGCATTTGAGGTGGTTATGGATTTGCCAGGTCATGTTGTGGTGGACCAAAAATCATAAATTAAGGAGACAATACGCAAACGTCACATTATGCTCATGTATGTGTGGGAGAATTAAACATGGGGTCCAATAATGTCAATTAAAAAATATTCAAGTATCTTAACTAACTAAAATCATTGTATTTTCTTAAATAGGAGTTGGTCTAGTGAAGCTGTGAATGTATGCTCTAGAGCAATATTAAACAGATTTAATAGTCCATATTTATAACTATCCAGTAAGATATATGTCTTATTAAATATTTTTTTTCATTTATTAAAAACATATTCATTTAATTCATAATGGAGTAATGTACATTTTTCAATAAAGCATATATCTCAGTTAGGAGTGAAACTTTGATCGGTTAAACCAAATTCGAATTAATCCAAATCGATTTTTTTCAGGCTTAGATCAATAATTTTATGATTTGGTTTGAGTATGGATTGAAAAATTAATAAACTGATCCATATTAGTTTGGGTTTGGGTTTGGTTTTACTTTTAAAAAAATTGAATTAACTGAACCGAATTAAATTTAAACACAAGATTATTCATAATCAATATTCAATTAGAGCATTCTTTATAAATAAAAAATATAGTATCTTTATACCATTAATATTCATTAAAAAAATGAATATACTAATTTATACTATTAATCCTAGCATTTTGATATTTTATGTAAAGTTGTAAATTAATCCTAAAAAAACTTTAACCAACCCATCAATTTTTAACAGATCGGTTCAGTTTAATTAAACAAAAATTGGTTCTTTTCGATTTTCGTTTACATTTGAATATAGTTTGGTTCAATTTAGATTTATCAAAAATCGAACTAAACTGACCTAATTGCACGCCTAACTTTAGTAGATGATTCTTATTATTTAAAAAATTAAAATATGTGCGTGTAGATTCTTGATGAAATTGTCCTTAACATTGTTTTTTTTTATTTCTTTCAAACAAGAGGTATATTATTAACTATGATATATGAATGAGATGATTAAATCTGGAATTTAAATTTCACAGTATGAGTTTTCATTGTTTAATCTTGACAGTCTAAGGTTACGTTTGGTTCGGCTGAATGTTGAATTTAAGTGCTGAATTATTCAATGCTGATTATATAAATGCTGAATGTTTTATGCAATTCAGTTTAAAAAACTGTTTGGTTCAACGAAAAATATTTCATATGATCATCCCATTAGTATTCATTTTTTTTCAATATATAATTATCCAAAAAATTATTCTTATTCATATGAAACTGAAAAATCAGATGAATTCAGCACATCCGAACCAGGTAACTTTACAACTTTTTGTTTAGCCTTCACTCAAAAGCAAGGGACATGCCGAGGGGGAATTGACTTCTTTTTAAGCTAGTGGATTTGATTTCTTCTTGGATGTGCATCATATGACAACACAAGTTGTTAGAAATAATAAAAGAAAAATAAAAACAATTTTTTTACTAATCCTTGTTTCAAGTGCCTGTAATTAATACTTAGCTTCGGTACCCTCACTAAAATAATGTTCACTAAGTTTTATTATATGTGTATTATATTAGTGATTAAATTCATGGCCTCTCGTTTTCTCTGATAACGGAATTTCTTGTGGGGGCATTTTGACTTGGGATCCAGACCTTGTTTGTTTTTGCTGATTATTTTATTTGAAATGTTATTTTATGGAGAAAAAATTTGCGTCCAACTGAACTATCAACGGAAAATTAGTCAGAGAAAAAAAAAACCCAACTCTGTTCAGGTTGGAGGGTATAAGAATTCTCAGGTAAAATCTTTAAAATTTGTCTTTATTAAATTTTATGAAAATTATAAGAAAAAAAAAAAGATAATTTTATTTTAGTTTTCTATGGAAAAAAACCTTATTATTATTTTAAAATTTGAGAAAAAAATTTCAATAGCAAATGAGATAACTATTTTCCAATTGTTTCATCATCCCATCATTTTTATCTCCTTATATAATTTTGTCTAGGGATTTTTAGTTTTAAGTCCCTACAAACCATCATATTTAGTTATCGATCTCTCCCTTCTTCGTATTTAGGTTTTAGTCCCCAGATTTAAATGATAGTTCCTTTTTAATCCCTGAGAGGGACCTATCCATAAATTATTTAATTTACTTTTTAGTCCCTGTGAAGGACCTATCCATGAATTATCCTTTAAATCGGGGGACTAAAACCTAAATATGAAGAAGGGAGGGATCGATCACTAAATATGATGGTTTGTGGGGACTTAAAACTAAAAATCCCTTTTGTCTAAGGGCCGGGCCATAAGTAAAGTCTTACACTTATAATAGGATAAAATTTAAAATAAAAAATGTGAAACACTTACTTATAAAAAAAATTAATATTTAATCGAAAGAAATTTTTTTAAAACAAAAGAAAAAGACTACGAGTAGAACGTTTGGTTTTTATCAAAGTCTCGTATCAGAATTTTTTTTAGATTATGACATATTTAGATCCTCTTTTGATATTATTAACAATATAAATGATTCTGACACATTAAACCTGTTATGTATTTGTATGTTTGGATCCTCTTTTGATCATCAAATCAAAAGAGGATATGTATCAGGAATGTATTTGTATGTATTTGTATGAAAATATACAAACCTGTAATGTATTTGTATGCAATGTATTTAGATCATCATTTGATCATTAGATCCATTAATTTTTTATTTCATGGAACTAATAAAACTCGTTTAAGAATGTGTTTGAACGTGTGATTGAAATACTAAAATTCTTAAAATTAGTAAATGGAGTCAAAACGCGTAGAGCGACTTTGATAATGGAAGGGGTGGGCCACTCAAGAGATTCCACGTGTAACTCACGCGTAATTATCTTGCACCACATGACAGCTCCTTTTTTTTGTCCAATTGTGTTTCCCCACACAATTTTTTTTTTTTTTGGTAAATAATGAGTTTGTTTTTTCATAGTGACAGCCTTGGTTTTTTCATTTGCCTTTATTTTTTTTTTATCATTTGTTTTGAATTTTCTGTTAGTTATGTCCCAGAGTTTGACTGCCTTCTTGTAATTTTTTTTTTCTTCTTTTATAATGAATAAATAATTCTTGAATAAAATGATTGGTTAACTAGATATGTTGATATCGTTTTTTTTTTTTTTTTTCACAAGAGACGAGTACAATAATAGGGCTTAAGACCCACACACCACACCAAATCCACTAGGGGTTAACTCTCACAAGGGATTATTGGGGCTCGGACCTTTAAATCGGAGGGTGCATCTAAACAACCTCACCAAGTGAGGGGTGGTGCGATATTTGATATTTTGATGATAATATTATGTCATTTGCTTAGCACAGTCTAAACTTTCATTTTTCTTTATTTGATTATTACATGCAATATCAAAGTTGGTTGACCAAAAAAATTACTCAAGGAAAATTTTGGATAAATTTATTTTGGTTAACTATATGTATTTCATTTATGGAATCATTGCACTTAGCAAACATCTACAAATAATAATAATCAGTCCAATAAACAAAAAAAATAAGACCCCACACCAATAATTAGGATGGAATCCCACATTCTACACTTGATTATTATCATCCACTGAATCATACAGCCCATTACATTCAAATATGTTATGCGGCTTGATGTTGTTAAATAAAATAAAATGTGGCCTATATACATGATTCACATGTACTGAAAAATACCAAGAAGTCAAGATTTTCTTCTTGTAATAATAGTTTATGGTTTGTGAGATTCGTTCATGACACAAGATAAAAAAAAAAAAAACATACAACAAGCTAAAAAGAAAAAAAAAAGATGAAAGCAAGATCAACATCAGCTAATTATATCACACATGTCCTCTATGATTTTGTACCAAATTTTTCTTCTTGTCGTATAACGTATGTGTACATCCAAACAGCTCACTCACAAGGAATCAAGGATACGTTAAGACGAACCTCGCTTTATTCGTTGAAGAATACATTATTCCGGTGTTTGGTTTTAAAAACGCAGGTGGAATCCACGTGCGCCGTTCGTTCGCTTGTTTTTCATTTGTAATTTTGATCACAAACCAGGGGTTCTTTTATATATATCTTATGACATTCTTGTAAGAAAATTTAGCATTGCTACACCCATTCCTTTTACAATCTCATTTTCAATTAAATAAATATATCTCCATGGCTGTATGAAGAGATATATATCTAGTTAGACAAATTATACATACATTGTTAGAAAAATTTTATTATGAGTTTATTTAAAAATCAGAGTATAATGTTGGGTATCAAATGTACTATCTTCATATGTTTTAATTTTTAAAAGTAATAATATAATTTTATAAGATATATGTTTCGGTTAAAGTTTATATGTTTTATTTCAAATTGAATAAATTTATTTTTAATAAATATAAAAAAAATGAAATATATATCTACCCAAAGAATTAGTATATCTCTTTGAATGATTAGCAAGATATATGAGACAGTACTTGAAACTATGAAAATAAAATAGTGTGTAACAATGCGCTAATCAAAATACGCTTAAATTTGAAAAATAAAAATCAGAGCATATTATATTTAAAATAATTATAAAAGTTGTGGGCATTGTATGCAGAAGGCTGAGATGCTGTGTAATATTTTCAAAAAAAAAAAAACAGGTCCTCTTGTTTTGATTGAAAGCGAGATCCCCACCAACCAGCGGGGTAAGAATATGAAATACCATAAATAAAATATCTAAATAACAGATTTTTTATATATAAATAGAGTTTCCATGGATTGTCACCAACTCAATTGAATCTCCTCCTAACAACCATTTGGTGCAAATGCCAAAAAACAACCCCAGCAGGATCTTTGTGCCTTGTAAGTCCCTACTCTGTTTTGAGCCCCGGTTTTGGATCTTTGGATGTTGTATGTTTTTTAGCCGGTTGTACATACATAGATGTAATCATGTTAATTAATGTGGTGTATAATTTTGATTGGTAGGACAGAGTTTTTGACTTTCAAAACACTGGTTTAACTAGTCCATTCAAAAGATAAATTATAATTTGTACTATTTTTTGATAAAAAAATACTATTACATAAATTCTTAATAAACAAATAGGTGAATTTTCCACACATGTCCTCTATTTGTTGCAACAAATTTCACTGAGTAAAATTGGCATATATATATAAGCACTACCTCATAGTTTTTTTTCCAAAAAATTAAATAAAAATTACTTCCATATATTTTATTACTTATTAAAAAGTCAAACTAAAAAAATATCTGAAACAAAGTTTAAAATTTGAATAGATCTATTCTAAAAATCAGTTTAACAACTAGTCTAGAACGAAAATTACTCATTCTCAATAATTTAATTTTAATAGATTATATGAAAATAAAATTTTTGACTGGAACATTCAGAAATGAATATAAAATGAAAGTTTTTAAACACAAAATGAGAATAATAATGAACACCTAAGTGGCCCTAATTTTCTAACTCACATGAGATTGTTATTATGTATTCATCAAATATAATCTTATATTCCTTGCTCTATTCCCCAACCCATCAGGGTACCCCAACATGTACTAAAGGTAATTTGGTAACTAAAATTCAATTGCACAAGGATGCGAGGATATAAAAGTAATATAAACTTTATATAAGATTTTTTTCAGAAAATATTACTTTTTTAAATCAGAGAATCAAATGGACTGAATAGTAAAAAAGAAGCTGGGAGTGGCAATAATAGCGGCCCCTCCAAAAATAATTGCCTTTGCCATTTGAAGGAGAAGAACAGAATCACAAAAAAAAAAAAAAAGGAAAAAAAAAAAAAAAGACAGAGGGGAGAGTGGTGGTTCTTTCTCTGCAACTTCCACCGCCCGATCAAAAGCTATTCTCGAAAAAATTCTGTCTTTCATTCACAACGAGGTTTCCTTTGATTCTCCCTTCTTTTTACCTTAATTGACAGCAATTCCTGTTTAATCCATGTATAAATTTCTTCCCATCTCTATGTTGCCTTCTTGGGTTCTTTGTGTTTTCTCTCGGTTGGGTTCCTTTAAAATCCTCGATTTTTATCGAAATCTGTGAAGAAAGACTCGATTTTTATTTGTGGATTTGCGTCTCGCCGGATCTTCTCTCTTAGGTATGTGTTAACATATTGTCATTCATATGGGTTTCAGATTTCACCTTTGATTGTTCGTTTTTTTTTTTGTCTCAAAAGGGAATTTTTGTTTTGTTGGGTATGTTCTTTTTTTTTTTTTGAGATCATATTCGTGTTTTTGAAAGGAAGATATCATTTTCGATTTTCCTCTATTGGGTGTGTCTGAAAATTTAGTCCAAAAAGCCTTTTTTTTTTTTGTGTGGTTCATCTTGTTTTGCAATTTTGAAGGACCACTAATGTTTACCATGTTGACTTGTAGTTTTGCATAATTGGAACCACTGGATGAGAACATTTTCGCTTAAAAAATTGCTGTCTTGTTTTTTTGTTTTTTCTGAACCGGGCCTGATTTGGGTTGCTTTGTTTTGATTCAGAACAACTGAATGAGAACATTTTTTCTTCAAAGACTGCTCTTTTTTGCTAATTCTGAAATGGGTCTGATTTGGGTTTCTTTGTTGTTGATTCATTACAGAAGCTATAAAGAGATTTGGTGAAGAAGGAGAGATGGATGAAGGGAGCGGGTATTGGTGTCACATGTGCACAGAATGGGTGATCCCAAACATGGAAGCCGAGATCAAGTGCCCGTTATGCGACAGCGGCTTCATCGAAGATATGGGCAGCCAGAGACCGTCCGATCACCGGGAAGACACCAACGATAACGACGATGACGACGACGACATCCTCAGTGAACTGGGCTCCGACCGTTCCGTCTCTTTGTGGGCTCCAATCCTCCTCGGCATGATGGGCAGTCCATCATGGCGTCGCCGGAGGTCCCGAAGAGGAGAAGACTCAGAAACCGCCTCGGAAGGTGAATTGGGCCGTGATTGGGACCTTGTGTCAGCCCTCCGGAGGCGCCGGAGGACCACCGCGGTCCTCCAACTCCTCCGTGAACTCCGTGAGGGGCGCGCATTGGATTCTGAGAGTTCCGAGACCGAACGAGAGAGGGAGAGGGAGAGGGAGAGAGAGCGGGTGATACTGATCAATCCTTTCAATCAGGCGATCATTTTAGAAGGCTCATTTGATCAGTCATCGTCGCGCAACACCCCGAGTGGTTCTTTCGGGGACTACTTCCTCGGGTCAAGCTTGGATCAGCTTCTGCAGCATTTGGCGGAGAACGACCCGAACCGGTACGGGACCCCACCAGCGCAGAAGGAGGCGGTGGAGGCGCTACCGACAGTTAAGATTGCGGGGAATTTGAGTTGCTCAGTGTGCTTGGAGGACTTTGAAGTGGGTGCTGAAGCAAAGGAGATGCCTTGCAATCATAAGTTCCATAGTGGGTGTATCTTGCCTTGGCTAGAGCTCCATAGCTCTTGCCCGGTATGCCGGTTTCAGTTGCCCTCTGAGGGTTCCAAGGATTCTTCGAATGGGTCTTCTGCTAATGGGGATAACAGATTGGAGAGTAGTATTAGTGGTGGTGGCGGTGGTGGAGATGGTGAGGATGGTGGGAGAAGGTCGTCGTCTTGGGTTCCTGTGCCGTGGCCTTTCAATGGATTGTTCTCTCTTTCTGGTTCTCAAAATGGCGGTGGAGATGGTGAGTCAACTCCTGCGCCACCAGGGCCAGGAAGTGCTGCTTCTCGTCCCGATGAGGATTGAGAAAAATGCATGTTCAGTACAAATCTACTCTTGGTGTTCTTGTTTGAAGTTTGTATATATTCTTTCATTTTAATGGATATTTGAATTAAGTTGCAGTTGTTTTTATGATTTGCTTTTCATCGTCTGTGTGATTGATTTTCTCGTGGGGAATGTGAGAAGGTGATGAAAGGGCTTGTTTGAAGGAAGCTATAGGTAACTGTAAATAAAATTCTATGCTGAATTGATGGGAAGCTATTGAATTATGCCTCAGAACAGTAGATAATGAAAGCAGACTGAAAATTTGTCTGTCCGCGTGTAAAATGTCTGCAAATGCTGTTCTATCCGTGGATGCATGGGTATTTCAACTTCTGCTTGGATTTGTTGTTCAGATATCATCTCCAAAGATGAATACATATACCAATGAAGATGGTAAATGAAGATGGAAAGATTGTACATAGAATTCTACACTGCAGAAGGTGTGCACATTTGTATACCATTCATGCATAGAAAATGAGACTAAAAAAACATACTAACAAACTCTCATCAAGAAGTTATAATACCTGTAGATACCATTTTTTCAAAAAAGTATTTATAGCCATCAAAACTCATTTCAACTGTCTGGATGCCTCAGACCACAAAAAAAAACTGAAACATGAAAAATTTGGAAGTTGGACACTCCCACTGATCAAGCAAAAATTCCAAGTATCAGAAACTGTTTCATCCACAAAAAAAGGCACTATCAGATCTCACTTGACAGTCAAAATCTTAATCACAGAAGACACCCCGACCTTATGCAGCGCAACAATGGAGTCTCCTGATTTGCAAAGCCCATTCTTCTTAGCATGCTGTAACGCGAATTCAACAGCTTCATCAGTTGAATCTGAATGGGACGCCTTAACCGAAGCAGCACTCAGAACAGGAACCAATCCTCTGAAGATGAGGCTGTGCCTTGCTGGATATTCATCGCTGCATGACCAATCAAAAGAGTCTGTCTTTATCTCTGGAACCACAACAGACAGGATCGGCATTGATGGCCTGTATTTGGCCACCAGTTTTGCAGTGCTTCCCCCTTTTGTCAGGACCAAAATGAGAGATGCTTTAGCAGAATTAGCTGTTCGAACTGCAGAAGATGCCAAGCTCTCTAGAGGGCTCATGGGGGTTGGCGTAGCATCTATGGCCCTTTTATAGGCAGCCTTGTGATCCACCGCTGATTCTGCTTCATAGCAAATCTTGGCCATCGTCTGAACAGCCAGCTCAGGGTAAGCACCAGCAGCTGTTTCTCCACTAAGCATCACACAGTCAGTCCCATCAAGAACAGCATTGGCGACATCAGTTGCTTCTGCCCGAGTGGGTCTTGGCGACTTGATCATGGACTCCAACATCTGGGTTGCGGTCACAACTGGCTTTCCTTGCATGTTGCATTTGTAGATCATCACCTTCTGAGCAAAGAAAATCTTCTCAATCGGGATCTCCATCCCAAGATCTCCCCTCGCCACCATGAAGGCATCAGAGTTAGCTAGGATGCTATCAAAATTCGCCACCCCCTCTTGGTTCTCAACCTATGCATAAATGAAAAAAAAATGCAGCATATGTTACAATTCTAACTTGATCAGAATTTTTTGAAATTCTTTGAAGTCAACTGAAATACCTTAGACATAAGAAGGATAGATTTTGCATGCTCTCCGAGCAGGTTTCGGACCTCCACAAGGTCAGAACCTTTGCGAACAAAGGATAGAGCAATCATATCGATTTTGTTGGGAATACCCCAGTTTAGGATGTCATCTTTGTCTTTCTCAGTCAGTGTAGGCAGATCTACGACGACCCCTGGAAGGTTAACATTTTTCCTCTCACCCAGATAGGCGGTGTTTTCACAGCGACAGCGGACCAATCCAAGCGCCTTGTCGCAAGAAAGGACTGTGAGTGTTATGGTCCCATCAGCGCATAAAATGGTGCTTCCTGGAAACACATCCTCGGCCAACTTTTTGTAGCTCATGGAGATGGTGTTTTCATCACCCATTATGGTGTAGTCAGTGGAGATGGTGATCTCCTGACCCTTCTGAAGCTGGACAGGCTTTCCATCCTTCAAAAAACCAGTGCGAATCTCTGGACCCTGTAATTTTGCAAATGACCATATATGTTGAATTGTTAGCTAAACTCAATAACCACAAATGATCAAATCAGGCACTGTAGGTTTTTTTCACCCTTGAGTGTGCTGTGTTTTCATCATTTGTGGGACAGAGAAACAGCTGATGCAGGTAGACTCAAAAACATAATTAAAGTCTGTAAATTGTAAGAGAATCGTCATTAAATATTTACAGCTATCCAATTGAAGAAGGAAGATCCATATGATATGGAGAATGAACACAAACATAAACACTACACGATAAGAACGAGGTGAAATCTTGAACAATTAGGGCACAGACACGACAAAGACAAAATATTGAATAGATAAATAAATAAATAATATATGTTATTTTCTTATGTTATAATTACATGGAAAAATAAAACACATACATAAACTATAAAAAAATTGATATAACTACAATGGTGTCAACTTTTGACCCCAGTATGAATTTTGATATCATTTGGTTTTATGTGAGCATAAACCTTACAAATCGTTAGCAAGAATATAGTTAAAATGTTGTGCCACAATAAATGTCATGTGTCCACACGGTGAGCATAGTGTGTCCAATACATGTCCAGATTTAGAATATTAGTTTTGAAATTAGGACATGTATGGGACATGTCCAATACATGACGTGTGATGTGTTTGAAATGTGTTAAACACGAACAATACAAGTTCATTAAAGTGTCCGTGCTTCAACATTTGTAGGACAAAGAAACAGCGTCAAGGAAACAACATAAAATATTTACAGAATCAATTGAGAAAGGAACATCATGGACGGGATAGATTGACATTGTTGGATAACAAAGTCAAATTTCAAAGCTTGTGTGTTGTCATTTCCATGTAGTTTGAATTTAGCCCTGCAATCAAGCATCTGGGAGAATTATGCAGGCCGAAGGAGGAAGCTTCTCAACACACGAGATTGAGAACATGGGGATGGGAAGGTTGGGGAACACAAAACCTAATTAGAAATTAAAATGTCATCTCTGGTGGGATACCATAATCATCTTAATGATGTGTATGACAACTTCAGAACCATCTAGTATAGAAGACAGAATAATGTCCAATAATCTAAAATGACAGTATGTTTAAGTTCAAACTTCTCTTCTATTTCTTGCCAATATGAAATAATAATTCTTAAGCAGGTCATGGTCACAAATGCTCATATAGTAGGTATCATGAAGAATAGTAGCAGATTTGGTAATCCAGCTTATACACAGCAATTTTTTTCCAAACCTAAGCTTGTGCAAATGGAGAAAATAAAGATGCTTCTCCTAATCTTATGAAAGATATGCAATACAAAACGCAATTTACACCTACATATTAATTATTGCAGTCAAATTTCGAAGACGAGATAAATAAAGTTCTTAGATTTGAAATTGACAAAATAATATAATATAATTTCAATATTTTATGGAAGAGATTTTCTCTCAAAAAAATATGGAAGAAATAGAATGAAAGACCAATGTCTGGGGTTTTCCATTTTTCCATCCACTCGTGAGTATCAATTGTTATAATACATTGCACATTCTAATTCTTCTTCAATTATCCAAACAAACACAATTAGAGGGTATCAGGTCTCCATGTTTCGATGGTTTTATGAGCAGAATCAAATCTGTATAACAGTTTCTACCCTAAATGTAATCTTTGCCATGTCAAACTGCACATAATAAGAACAAATTCCTTCATTGGGCATGGAGCTAGTGTTCACTAATTTTGGTTGTATTCAATGCATTTTTTATGCAAAAAATGGTAGGCATGTTCCTTCATATTAAATAGAAAGAATGATGCTCAATACATATTCAATGCATATTATTAAACGGCATTCAAGCTATTACAATCATTTCATAAATATAATGAAAACATTGAAGGGAGCAACATAATCTTCAGCGATTTTAAATTCATTTCAAACCATACATAATAATTTTGAGGTTACTGTTGTGAATATCAAATCTAATATGGAAATCATCCAAGCATAGCAATGGAGCATTCGACATGACTGTTTAGTGAAAACATTGTATGTATAGATTCTGGGACACTCGGTCAGAAACTACTAGTAACAGATGAAGTAATATAGATTTCCAGAATCATCATTTAAACAAACGTGCAATCTAACCATCCAATAACACAGAAAATAGTTGACGAGTCATATACGTAGTCAGTCGAAAAGCATTAAAGATGGACCATATCACACAGTGCCAATATGGGACAATTGTCTTCAAATTCCATTAAAAGTATCAATAAGAAATTCACATAGCATGATCTTTCAAAGAATGTCATTAATCAAATGTACGAGTAATAAAGAGTATATATTGAAAGCTAACTTCCACTTCGGGCTCCCACTAATGAAATCACTCAAAGCATCCAGAGAAAACAAATAAAACCATTGTCTTTTTATTTTTGGCTTGGTAAACTTTTTTTTTCGTTTTTTTATTTTATCATTCTTGGTCAAATCTTTTCCTATCAACAGGGGCAAGACTCGAACCCTGGACCCCTCTGTGAAGAAGGGGTACCTCTAGCAACCTGCCAATAAGTGGTTCGGTTAAATAAAATTTAACCATTGTGTAAGCTCTTTAACCTCAAGACATGATTTTACATTAAAAAAAATAAAAAACATAGAAGCATGTCACAAACAGGGAAACCCAAGAAAACTGTTAGCAACCAGTCTATCAAAACATACACATATAAGCTAATATTTTGTAGGTTTGATCACAGAAGAAACAATAATGCCCAGGCAAAAAAGAAGCTGACCATTTGCAAACAAACAAAAGACAGAGAAAAACCAAACAAGAAAAAGAGAACAAATAAATAAACAGTTTTTGGGATCAAAATCTCCAATAAAAAAATACTAATCATCAAAATGTCAACTTAAAAGAGAAACCAATATAAACCTTTTCAACAACACTGTTACACGCAGTCCTTGTATACATAAGGAGGTATATGCTTCATCATATGAAAATGTGATTTTCTTTTTTGTGTATATATTTATTTCGTGAAGGTACATGTTTTATTAGATGAAAATGTTATTTTCTTTTTTGAGCATATATTTATTTCGTGAAGGTACATGTTTCATACACCTTAAAAAAACCAAAACATACGAAGACTACTAAAAGAATCGCGTACAATACCGTCCCTAACATTGACCTTTCAACGATTACATCAAAAAACATAACATTCACAAAAAAAAAAAAAAACCCCAAAAAAAGAACACAACAGCAAAATGAAAACCAGACCAGACATTCGATATACTAAAACCAATAAAGAACAACGAAACCCAATAAACATACATCGAAAACAGACAAAACCACAAGCCAACCAAAACCCACATAAAAAGACAAACCTGATGACACCCACATCACAGAAAAAACACAAAACCCATTACGAGAGAGAGCCCCAGATAAAGAAAGAAAACATCAAGAGAGATAAAAAAAAAAACCAAGTTGAGATTTTTATTTTTAGGTTACAGAGACCTTGGTGTCCAACATGACGGCGCAGAGTATGCCTGTGTTGGCGGTGGCGTAGCGGAGGTTTTCGAGCGTCTCCTGGTGGTACTCGTGCGACCCATGCGAGAAGTTGAAGCGGGCGACGTTCATGCCCGCCCGAAGCAGCCTCTCTACCATCTGCACGGATCTCGAGGCCGGTCCCAGCGTGCACACTATCTTCGTCTTCGGCCTCGTGATCCCCAACGCCGCCTCCATCGCTTCTTCTCCTCCAAAAATGGAAACAGAGCCTCCTCTGTTTTCTTCGAAGGGGAAGGTTTTTGTATATAATGGAAACCGTCAGCCGCAGAGGCTCTCTCTTTGTCGTCTCTTCAGAATATAAAAACGTGAGGGCATTTTGGTCTATTGTTCACGTTGAGGGTTTTGTGTTAAACGGATATGCACGTAAGGACGGATGGGGTGTTCGCCGAAACAGGAAACTTGTTCTTTCGTTTGGTTGTGATCCGGTTTAGGATTGATTGTTACGCGACATAAGTTGACCGTCTAGTTGGAGACAGAAAAAGGGTGGGGTGTGTGAAAACAAAAGCATATATTAAAAGGCAAATAGAAGCTTCTGTTATTATAGAATTTTGAAGTCCTTGTTTGTGGGGGGGCTTATTATAATAATAGTTTGATTAAGCATAATCAGTCCACCTTTCATGTGGTCCATCTCCACCATTGGATGGTTGCATGGTGATGGTTGATACTTTGATCGATGTATGAAACCAAAAAACAAATAAAGATCAGATGGTGGGTATTTATCATGACCATATGTTGCTTCAGTGCCTAATTAGCAATTGCTTTTGTGTGGATTTTTAGATAATAGAGTACATTGAATAGATAAAGTATTCATGGCTTATTCTTAGCATATACTATAATTCAGGAACCTTGAAGAAAACAATTTGGTTGAAGAATAAAAAGTCATGAAGGGAACATTGGTCAGTTATAAAGCTTGGGATTCAAGTAAAAGCACAAAAGTCAGCAAGAAGTACTACTAGGTCATATATCAGCAGAATAATTAATGAGAAGGAATAAACATCACTGTAACGGATCTTTTAATTTCTTAGATCATGTCCCAAGGCTTTATCTGCTTTCTTGGGCAATAGAGTAAATACAACTCAATTTTGAAGTGAGCTCAAAAATGGAATTTGGAGAGGCAACTCCATCCGTCCGGGTTCTCAGACGCATCATTGTTTTTCTAATGTCGACAATGCTCGCTAGAAAGAACCCCAGCCTGATCCAAGAACAGTTAGGGGGCACCTGTTCTTGCCCAATATGCCCATATGTATTGAAAGTTTTAAAGTTCATCATGGTTCTTTGGTATTTCTTGGTTCAGCAAATCCAGTTTCCGTTGCAATTCCTGTCACAAGTTTCCATTATATTTTTAGATGGATGAGAGCTTTGAATATAAATAAGTAGTCCAAGCAATGCAACAGTTAAGGAGATACCTCGACTCGTTCTTCTAGACAGACTGCCGGAGTTAAAAGGAAAGCAATGTATCTGCACCACCGATAAAAGTGAGAAGATTCAATGAAGATCCACATGGTGCATGAAAGTTTGGGAGTTTAGTTAATTATTTAGTTGGAGAGGAATATCTTACTCGCAACGACTTGGTTCATCGACTTCACTAAGCTCATTCTTCAATCCACACCTCAGCCTGACCTGCAAGAAAGTAGGTGTAATAAATTGTATTCAAGCAAATGGTAACGGGAATTCATGTTGTGGATGGATGTACCTTTAAACTTCTATCTGGACCATTCCAGCATTTATCTCCATGTAAGAACTGCATTACTCTGTAAGACTCCTCGAACTTCTCCCAGCGTCTGAAGTTATCAGTCAAATAACTAATCAGTGAGAATTTTGTTTAGACCGGAAGATTGTATGGTAGCACTTTATGCTTTAGTCCTGCAAGTCTCAAGACTATGAATTCGTCTTCTTTCATTGCATCTCTGGATTGATTCTATCTGAATTTGGTTAAGCTAAACTTCTTTTTTGTTCTTCAAGTGAAATTTGTCAAATCTATGATAAAAGTTTTGCCTTCTTAGTCGTGGCATGTTATTGTTTCTGTATAAAGTCACCTTAATTTTCCATATGTCAACAAATGTGAATTTTTTTAAATTTTAACTTTTTTTTGGCCATTATTAATGCAATGTATGCCGGACAACAATGGCTAACTATAACGTCCTAAATATGATACCAATTGTTTACTAAGGGCCAATAACTTGACAAAGTGAAGATAAAAATTCCAATGAGAGAATAATTGGCAGATCTTCCTCTTTTCAAGTGAAAGGAGCATGGGGACTTACCCCAATTGGGTAGTACTGTAGCCTTCCACCTGTGAAGCTTGTTTGAAAGGGCATACCTTGTAGACATACCTGAAAGGAAGAAAATGAAATGGGAATGATGCATGTTCATTCAATAATTTGAGCCTAGTAATAAAGTTCGAGGATGGTTTAAGATGGTATACTTATTCTCCTTGTACTCAAAGCACTGACCATAGAAAGAATAAAATTCCTTATCCTTCCCTGTAAAGACAAGGTTTCAAGTCACCAACTAGTCCAATAGAACCAATGATCATAAAAAAATTGAAATAACCCAAATTTTTGTTAAGAACACGTGAATATGCATACAAGCTGCATCTCAGTTTTCAGCTCAATTGTTCAGGCATTGAAAGTAGAAAAGCACACAAAATCAGTCAATGTATGCCATTCAACAAACACTGATCACAGGAACACAGTGATATATGAGTGTATCAAGAACTTACCATAAGACCCTTAGCACCCTCTTTTGTAATTGAAACATAGGTGATACCACAAAAAAAACCACATTTTATTTCCCCAACCAAATAAGCTACCAAGTAGTAAAACACTTTTAAGGGAATAAAATATATAACCCACATACCCAATATATGACCCATATGACCTTGAAATTATAGTTCAGTTTGCTATTTATATGCACCCTTAACAAACATTGTTGTAATCATGCTGTTCATGCTATAGATAATTATATACTCAACAGACTACACAGACAACATGCTCAATGTTTTTGAAACACTAGATTTTACACAAATGAAGACAAAAGCGTTGATGAAAATGTGGCAAAAAAACTACCAGAATGAACTTCAAATAGTTTAATAGATCAAATATCATGATTTTAAAGCATACCATTGATCCAAGAATCACTAGATATCAATATATGAGATTCAAATTTCTTTTGAATGTCTCAATGTCATCAACAAAAATCCATTGATTTCTGGATAATCATTACCATTCCTGTTTTTTATTTGACATGGCTAATGACATCTAGAAAAACATTGGATGGACATTTTTCCTAGACACATATCAAGTGTAAAAACATCAAGAGCAGTAACATAACAAAGCAAAACAATAGGAGATTACAGTTATATGTGTGAGCAAGAAAATTCAAGAAACCACAACAGACAAAATAACTTCATTCAAGTGCTACCTAGCATCCCTGCATGACTGCATCACATGCCGACAACTATTTTACATCAGATTATCAGAATCAGCTCCAGCATACTTACCAAACTCATGCTTTAGCTTTTCAGTTAGATCTGATATTCTTGATTCTATTTTGGACAACTTTGCACTTGAGTCATCATATTCCTTTCGAATCTGAGCAGCCTCTGTGATAGTCAACAAACAACACACAGCATCCCATCATGCTTTGCTTTCTAAGATGAGTAACCAAAACATAGCTGTTACATATTTTACACAAATTACCTGATTTATCCACCGGAGTCCTAAAAAATTTGAAAGACTGAATAAAGTTACGGACAGTTTTCTGTATCTTGTCCAACCAAGATGGGTTGCTTGAGTCAATCTCATCTGAAAATACATTACATTATCAGTCATAATCTCATTTTGTTGCAAAAATGTAGTTCATCTGGTCATGTCATACACATATTGAGTCACAAATTTAAAAAAATCAGATGAGAAAGACATTGCACTAGTACCATAAGCAGGAAGGGAACTTAGAATAGTGGCAGATGCAGACCTGAAAACCCTGTTACATCATCTGGATCAGGATGATAGACATCATGACGTTCATTGTGATCATCTTGTCTGTATTCATCTTCCATGTCATTCTCCTCAGCTTCATCTTCATAATCAGACTTATGGCCGTCCCTATCACCGTCTGATGCATATGAGTGACTTCCTTCACTTTCTGACACATAGCCATCATCATCTTCATCTGCATTCTGTGGGTTGTCTGGATCTGAATCATGCTTTAATTCTTTTGCGGCATCATCCACTTCTTTTACAACATCAACTTCATCTGCTTGCGTCCCAGCATTTTCTCCTGTCCAACGAGATGCTACCAGACGACCTAATTCTTCCTTGGATAACCCTTCCACTTCTTCAGAACTCTCTTTCACCTGCAGCGCAGATGACATGACACAAATAAATAAGTTGATTGTCTGTTAGTTACCATGGTTGAGCTAATTTTGTTTTCTTGTTGGGTATGATAAAGAGTGGGGTACTCTCTCTCTCTATCTATATCTATCTATCTATCTATCTATCTATATATATATGAAATTATAGACCGTACGACAGAACTTCTGGATAGTCAAGATGTGCACCGAACTCTTACTAACTTCCTTCCATTAAATTAAATTATAAATGCAATTAATGAATCAATGCCATGTGCTATGCTAGATGGCAAAACTTCAAACCCTTTGTGGTTGTTAGGGTGGAAGATCTGGATATTTAGGCCATGCCCAACTAAACTGAAGCAGGAATCAGAGTAACATTACTTCTTCTGCAGGAATAGATAATGCCTCATGGTCCACAGCACCCCCATCAGCTCCAGACGTGACCACAGAGTTCACCTGGTCTTCTGCTGTACGCTATTGGCCAAAAAAACAAAAAATCAGAACCCACAAGTTCAGCTAGAAAAGCACAAGCAGGCAGCGGTGAATAACAAATTGCATCTCAACTTCAATCATGTGGTGTCTGACGCAGCAAAATAAGCATCAAATCATGAATTAGACAGGAAGTTTCAATTGCGCAATTATGCATATTATGACTGAGAACCAACTTTCAACCGAGCTTCTTCATTCTTTTGTTTTCCTTTTCCCCCCCTTTTTTGTGCTTCATATGCTTCATGTATGTGGTGATAGTGTTAGCAAAGATATTATCTATTACAGAGATAAGGTATGAAATCAAATCTAGAAAAGATCGGTCTTTCTTATGGATATGATTATGGCAAAAACGCTCTCAGCGATGATGACGATGTCATCTTGTTTTCCAATCATTTGCTCACCTAGTATCCAGGCACATAGTGAACAATGAATTATGACCTATAAGGCTATAACAAATAAATTCACCATGCCTCACTTCTATTCTGCAACCTGAGATGCACAACATTGTGTCAGCAGTCACGAGTTTAAAAGACATCTAGATTCAGAACATGATGTGTATATAGGATCATTCATTTCCCTGAAATTTTGGATTTTTTTTTTTGGAATTTCCAATCTCAGTGAAATCAATTATTGCTGTTAGGTCTGAAAAATATGCATCAGGACACTGTGATTGAACCACTAGTGATTCTGATAATTTGTAAAATCCTCAATTCAACCATACAAAATCAGATGAAACATCAGATGAAAAAAAGGAATGACCAGTCCATTGAACTGCTGCTCAAATGGAAAGCATAAGTGAACATTTCATCACCTGCACATCTTCAGGATCTGTGTAGTCATGTTCAGCTTCTTCAACAGAATGTCCATCTGCTGCTGCATGCTGTTATAACAGTGATATAATGCAAAATAAGGGAAAGGATAGACTTCTCTAACCCCTAAAATGATACATTAAAAACGGAGGAAAATGAAAGTAGCCCTTCATGTGCAATAATTGTAGGGTAGAAACAGTGCTGAAATAGCAATGATGTGAAGACAAACCTTATCCATTGAGTTGTCTTCTTTGTCATGAACCTCTTCCACACCATCATGTGAAGCTCCCTCGGGCTCTTTTTTTTCTGATTTTGTTTTACTTTCAGCTTCTTTTAATCTCTTTTCTTCCTTCTCTCTTTCCAAACGTTCTTGCTCCTCTGCTTTCTCTATTTGCTCCTTGCGCTCTGCACAGCTTATGACAAGAGAACTAACTATAAGAAAAAATTCAGTGTTCTAGTTGTATTTTCTCCTTTTGTCCTAGGATGAACAATATTGCACATCCTCTACAATTAAAATATTTTGGTGCCCATTAAATGTCATTCTCCTTTGTGCAGAAAAATATTAAATTTCAAGTTCCTTCCCTTCACTACTGATCGTAAACTATTAGGATAACAATGACATATCAACTGTAGAATGTGTGCGTCATTTCTTTCCAAATTTTAATTGATTGATTATCACAGAATGACAGAATTAATTTCAGATCAAACCAACAATACAATAAAAATAGAGTTTACAGAATGTTGAGTAAATGTGTCATCTAACACTTGTGCAAAGAATGCATTTCAGTAATCATGTTGTTACCTGATCCCTGCGTGCATCATTTCTTTCCAAATTTTAATTGATTAATAATCTTAGAATTAATTTCAGATCAAACCAACAATACAATAACAGAAAAATAGAGTTTACAGAATGTTGAGTAATGTGACAATGTGTCATCTAATACTTCTGGAAAATAATGCATTTCAATATTCATGTTGTTACCTGATCCATTAATGTTTGACTGCTATATTAACATACCTTAATGGACTCTAGCAACAAATGCAAAACATCTGTACATCCAATATCTAGTAGTAGTAGGAGATCACAGGCTCAGAAAAATTTAAACTACGACAGTATTAAATGATACATACACCCTATTCACATGTAATATAAGAAAGGAATTTGATATGGATGCACCTTTCAGTGTTTGAACAAGTACTTTCAGTATCTTCTTCTCACTTTTTAGTCTCTCCAGCTCTGCTTCGTCTTTAGTAATCTCTTGCTTTGCTCGCTCCACAGTCCCCTTTCGTATGGAGGCTCCTTCCTTAAATGTTGCAATCTTTTTCTTCAATTTGTCTCTGGCCTCTTTCCCAGCCTCCCAGCAAGTATTTGGACACTTCACCTGACTATCATACTCATCGGTCCCATCACAGCAATCTGGTTGTTAACACATTAATGAAACAAATGGGGTGAGCAGTGTGAACATGGAAAGCATTGCACAATTTAATACAGAAAGACAATTCTTTTTAAGACTGTCATAAACAAGTATGAAGGCAAAACAAAAGAAATCTGTAGATAACAAATTATGGTGTATAGGCCATGAAGGCACGAGCTTCTGGGACCAAGGGTGAGAGTGCAGTCATAGCAAGACGGTGTGGGAAGCTAAGAGAATGTCCAAAGGTCCAACTAAGTTAGATATTTAAGTAGGACAAAATCCCACTATATGTGGGACAGCTTGCCTTTTTACACAACATGCGAAAATTTATTACAAGGAAAATGTTATACTAATATATGGTCCAAGATTGTGAAACATTAAGGTAAAAGTCAGTCAAACCAACAATTTAGACAGTAATTTCAAGTTCCCTAAGTCAGTGAACATCATCAGACTGATCAATGAGATTCTTTATCAATGCTTTCTCCACCATCTCAATGCAATAAAACCTATAATGCACAACACCATAGGGGGTCACACAGCTTTTGTAGATATCTCTTATACTAACTTGGGTGTGACAGATGTTTCTTTCTTTCTTTTATGATTTATTTGTTTATATTCGACTTTATAATATGATACATAATAAAATCATGGTAAAGTGTCTATCTTTCTTTCAAAAAAAAAAAAAAATTGAAAACATTAATTCACACAAACTAAATCATTTCTTACCACAGATGCCATCATTCACTCTCGATGAAAAGATAGTGAGAGGAACATGACCCACATTTTGGCAATAGAACCTCCCTTCCGGACATGCCGAAGTACCTGCGCGTGAACACAAACATCAACACCCAAAACACAATACCCACTAGTAAATTTGAACCAAAAAGAACAAAAATATGGGTCTCTGCTAATTGAACATTAAAACCAATCAAGAATCCCTGACTCAACAAAGCACGATCAAGCAGACAAAGACCCATTTGTGAATTGATCCTAAAAAAACCAAAACAAAATATGAATCTCCGCCAACTCGTCAAATCTGATCAAACAAACGAAAAACCCATGATTTCAAATAACTCAAAACGAGCAGACCAGGCTCGTCGGTCCCATCCGGGCAGTCGCAGAACCCGTCGTTGAGCTGGTCTCTGGTGAACTTCTTCGATCCGTCCCTGCATTCGATCACGCTCGATTTGTAGTACGCCTCATCTGATCAAAATCGAAAAACGATTCACAGTATATACTTCGAAACCTAAATAATCAAAAGAAAGGATCGAAACCTACCCTTGGGAGAGATTCCCAATGAGTCCTTCGACGGTATAGACGCCGTAGATCGAGCGAGGGAGACGAACAAGAGACAGGCGATCGAAAGAGTGAGAAAGTCGTGGTGAGGTTTCATTTTTTTGTTCTTAATTTCATACGAAGAATTACAAATGGTGAATGAGAGAGTTTTTTTGTCTGAATTTCGGGGAGTTGTTCTTGTTGGGGTGAGTGTTTATGATTAGGTGTGTGTACGCTACAGTGTTTGATATAGGACTGCGATATTCACGTCAGACGTGTTTGTCTCTTTTGCATATCCGGTTGAGAGAGACTATTTCGCCATAACAGTGATTTATGTCATCTACACGGGTTGGGCCGAAATTTGAAACAGAGATGATATTATTGATAACAGTGATTCATTGATAACCTGACCCATCTTATCATTTGCTGCTCTCACTTTCCAATCAGTCAATTTTACTATCAACAACGCAGATCACGCATGATAAAAAAAATAGAATGAACTTAAATTTGTTAAATATAAGAAAAATATAACGACATAATATAAGTTTCACCGAAAATCTAACAAAATAAATAAAACTACATTTTTTTAGATTGAAAAAATGATAGATTATAACAACACCCATATTTCTTATATTAATTTGATTTTAATAAAATATTTTTATGTCACGTTTTATGATTTGATAAAATATTTTTAATATTTTTATGTCACATGTTTTATGGTTTGATAAAATGCTTTTACGTCACATGTTTTAAGATATTTTGATGGACTTGAGGAAGAGCAGCAGGGTGGGCATAAAACCAACTTCAACCCAGCCTTTGCATATTGTCCCAATTTTGCAACGTTTTTTTTTTTCCCTTGGGCCATGTTTAGATAAGAAAATAAGGAAGAAATATAGAATAATAGAAGAGAATAAGATCAAAAGTTGTTTGTTTATAAGGAATAGAGAGATATAATTATACCGGAATATATGAAAATAAACTGATATTGATATTCCATATCTCCCTTGAAATTATATTATTCCACTCAATCTATTCTATTAGTATAAAAAGAACTCAAATATCATATCACCGATCATCATCTCTATTTCAAAGACCCACATATCAAATCACCATTTTACATTTTATAAATCATTATTCTCATCTTATTTATTTTTTAATAAGAATAACTAAATAGTAAAAACACAATCAAATAAAAATATAGGCATATATTTGTTAAATAAAATATTTTATTTTTTAGAAAATAAAATACATATTTCAATGAGTTGAATATATAATATTTTTGCAAAAAAAATATATTTTCTTAACTAAGATAAACTAATATATACTAGATTTGAAAAAAAAAAAAAAAAACAGAGTTGCAAATGGTACTGCAGGAAACAGTACACATCAGAGCAGTTTGTGTCAACTAAGCTCTATAACAAGTAATCGAGATACCAAAACCTCTCATCCATTTCTCTCAAAGTAACCCCATTTCACCACCCAAAAAATTAGTTTCAGCGAACCCTAACAGAGGAAATCAAAACATGAAGTGATACAAAAGACCAAACTATCCAAAAAAATCCAGTTTACAAACGCTAGCTATATCATTAATCAGTCGTTGATTCAATTCCCTCAGATCCCACCAGCTTTCAGGAATAGATCCATAGAATGCAAGACATCTCACAACATATAGGAACAACAAATCCAGCTTGGTTTCTCAGGAATCCTCATGTCATCCTATTATTTCTTGCTAAGATACTCTTCATCAGAGAGGAGATGAGCTTCTTGATATATGCATCTTTTGGATCTGAGACAAGTTGGGGCATTCATGAAGCAGCAATTGCGGCAGATAAAAGTTGTGCAAGAGCTGGCAGGGCACCACCTGCAGAATTTCATGCAGATGTTAGGAGGCTCTCATGCATGGAATAAATAGAGTAGAACAACATGAGTAGAATTTAATGAATCTGCAAAGGAAATGTTGTTTTGGCAGGACAGGATTAAATAAATTGAATAGATTCAAGCACTACTTGAATACTTCTCAAGCATACCCACAGAACTAGTACAGGTCAGGGAAATGAACCCTTCTAAGTTCTTTCCATAAATATAGGTAAGATATATTTTTTATTTGGTTGATTTCTTTCAAAGCCCTTCTATAACCAAATTATGTGTTGCGTGAATCACAATCACAACCTTTTCTTTTCCTTTCCCTTTTTCATTTCCACCAAAAATGGAATCACTTCAATGTTCAAAAGTGGGGCTTGTCTCTCCTCTACTCACCTTGAACAATCAGTGTATATGATTGTTTCCATCTTCCAATGTTAATATGACTTTCAAGTACACAATCCGTCCTGAATTTCAGATTTCTGAACCCATCATGTATAAGCTGAGAAAAAGCAAAAGATTTACTTTGAATAACTTTATCCAGAAGAGGAGTCTGTACCACATGGAATGCACAGATGCTGTCCTTGAAATAAATAAAGGAAATTCCTTTTTAGCTCATGGTCCAACTAGACTCTCTGTTCAAAAGATCCACAACATCAAAATCAAATCTTATGCTTTATATTGGTCCTACCATATAAAATTAAAGAACACAAATTCTGATGCTCCCAAGCTTCTTGAAGTAGAATTAGAGTATAGACAAATTACATTTCCCTTTTCCCTAGAGGTTGGTTTTCCAATTTATGGTTATAATAACAAGTAATAGAAGATTGAAAACTGCTAAACAAAAACTCTTTATTTAGCATTGCACATAAACATTTGGGTGTACAATATTCAAAATCATGACAATGAATAGGTAGTACATGAGACTGGAGAGCTCAAAATATCTATATCAATCCATACGAAATGTTTCAAGTTACTCTCATATAATGCATGATAAATAATCCCTTGGAAAGTGAAAGAATATGAATAACAAAGGAAGGCCACCCATCATGCTTCTGTTAAAACTACTACATAATTGTAACATAAAATAACAGAAGACCAGAAAAGAAGGTTTCACATTCGATTCTCCAAAGCCGAAACATTCCCCATTTTGAAAACAGTGGATTAAAAAGAAGAAGGCGATACCTCTCTGTTGCTTTTCATGTGAACGGTTTAGCAAGTGTCGATATCTGTTGTTTTAGTAGTTAAAAAAGGTTTTTAAGAACATAACTTCTAAAAGTGCCAGTTGTTATATTAATATTCCCCCAATCTTCTATTTGTTGTCAGGTTAGGGAGATTATTTAGGAGTTTGTTTACTCCACAATTAGGATGATATAAATTCCATAAGAGGTTCTTGTTCTGTCCTACAATGTGCTCAGGATCTCATGCTCATCAAGTAGGAAAAAAGAAATGCAATTAATGGAACTAGTGATCTATGATGCCCATAAAGATGGCCTATTAAGTCCAGAAAAGTGTATAAAACTATCATGAATGAATTATATATTCAAGGACAGAGATGGAAAGAATCAGATCATGAAATCAACAATTTGTCATGGAAATCAGATACTGTGGAACAATGTTTACAAATTTCATCACATAATTACATGTAGCTTTATTCATAACATGACTCTGTGAACAGAAAGAAAGAAAAAAAGACTACATGGACAAACTACTTGGGAAAACAAAACAAATAAGCATGGTAGATAGGTCACACAAGTGATATATGATACATACACTTACATTAGAAAACATGGAAACTAAAAAAAAAATGATTTGTCACATCATCATAACTTGTATGCACCTGATGGCAATTAACAGATGTCTACAAGTTATAGCATGACAACTTTATTTTTGCATCTCTAAAAGAAACAAACGGAAAAAAAAAAAAAATTCACAATACAAAAGAGGGTGGATTCCTGTTCTAAATTGATAAACATGGTATCTATTAATAACCATTGTATTCCTACTGGGTGATGCAGTGTTAAAGGTTGAATGACAGCAGCTTTCACTTGAGGAGCAGCTTTCGCTTGAGGATAGAACATGTGCACAAGCATACATGCATGCATGCATGATTATACAATACATGAAGAAACACAAATATTTGTGTCATATGCATATAGAATGCACACACATCAAATATGCTGATAAATCTAAATGCAGAAAACCAACCATGGAGGAGCAAGCTATTCCTAACTAATGTTCATTTCAATCCATTTTTCCCCTTTAAAAAACTGGAATCCATAAACACAAGCAGGTGTGGGACCTATGACTTCTTGCAATTGGTAAATGATTGGCCCCACTTTTTCTTTTTTATCTAACTGTGTAATTGAATAAGTACCAAACCTAACAGAGGAGACAAAGGGGGCATAGTATGCTGATTCTATTCCTTGCTTTCAACATGTCCTAGAGAGGAGGCATATAATGAATCTTATTCGATTTCTGGATGGGTCAACAAAACCTTCAAAGTCTCTCCATCCCTTTCATCAAAAACTTCAGTCTCTCATTGAGGAATCTATGCCTATTGCAACATGTATGTAGGGTTCAAGTAAATTTACAATCATCTAAACAACATCCCACCAGCCAAAGATTACGTCCCTTCCCAATCTGAAGAGTGGAAACTAAGATATTTTCAGGTGTGGGGTCATCAGACTGAATCCACATGTACGGACAGAACATAAATTCAGGCAGTTCTATGAGCTTAACTCTTTCTATTTGCTTTTCCAAACACGAGTAAATAAAATTCCAGTCAGAAAATTGCCTTATTGGGGAATAAGCAGTTTCTTTTCCTTGGGACCAAGTGGATATGACATGTGAGAATTGTTCCTCCATCCTCGGTGCATATAAGAGTATAAAAGTAATCAAAGTATTCTATGAGATTTCAAAATTTATTAGAAGTGGGATTGTGGGGCCTAAAGACACGCAATACAGGAGGGACAAGCTCTCTTTTTGAGTTGTGAAGAAGAATGGATTGGGCTGAGTGTTTTGTTCCAAAGATTCCAGGTTCTCCCAAATTTTGCCTATAAAAACAAGGTTGAGGCAATCAAGGCTCCTTGAGAGCAGCATTAGATGCCAGGAAGGAGGGAAAGCTTTAGTTTCCATTTTACAGGACTTTAAACATCCTAAATCTCCAAAATCAGCCAACAATCTTTCAAACAAAAGAAGCAACTCAACCTGTCAGAGTCGAGTAGTTTATAGCAAGAGCAGAAACAGAGAGGTATGCAGCACTCACTCTGAAAATCATTTGATCCTCCAGAAAAAAGTGATTAAATATTTAGTCCCGAATTATTCTTTCAGCAGAAAATGTTTCATCATCATAGCAAAAACAGCCTCCTGTCTTCAAGAACATCCTTCTCCCCAGAGAGGCAATTGTTTGTGCAAGGACCCAATCCGTCCAAAAATACGGGGTTGGTCCTCTCGACTGATGCCAAGCCTAGATTAAAATGGACACCAGAGCTCCACGAACGCTTCATTGAGGCTGTGAACCAACTGGGAGGACCAGATAGTGAGTGCATGAAAACAAACTCCTCAAATAACAATGAAGATTCTGATTTATTTTTTTTATTATATATATATATATATTTTTTGAAAAACTTGTAAATGGAAGACATCTCTCTAGTCCCAGCACCTAATTCGAGGTCTTCATGTTGCAGGGGCCACCCCAAAAACAATCATGAGGCTCATGGGAATCCCAGGACTGACTTTGTACCACCTAAAGAGTCATTTGCAGGTCCGCAAAACATTTCACATCTATTTATTGGGCATCCTTCTATAATCATGCAGTTTAATTTGTCTCCGTGGATATGCAGAAATACAGACTCAGCAAGAACATACATAGCCAGGCTAATATTGGGATTACCAAGTCCAGTGAGAGAGGTCAGTTTCATGTAATTTTTATTTCTATGAATAAACAATTCAATGTAAAATAAGAAGAGATTATAATTATACAGTGATCCTGTGCAGGTTCTACAGCAGCAGAAGCCGATAGGATGTGTGAAATAGGCGGAGCCCTTATCAGCAATTCAGAGCTTGGAACTCAGACAAATAAGTATGATTAAAAAGAGAGATCACCTTAGATGCTTTTCTGAAACAATTCCTCACTACTTGTAGATTTCTCAATTTCAGGAGCTTACAAATAAGTGAAGCATTACAGATGCAAATTGAGGTGCAGAGAAGGCTGCACGAACAGCTTGAGGTAAAGATTCTAATTTGGATTGTGCATGTGGGGATAAATTGCTCAATCTTTCAACCAATAAAATGATTATCTTCAAGTGTCCGTTAGGTAGGTTAACCAGGAACCATATGGGATAAAACAAAGAAAACAAAGAAGTGATCTTCATTTTACAAACAGCCAAGACTTGGTTATGGAAAAGGAAATCCAAAACCCAAAATAGGTTAAAATTAAAATATATCTTCTTAGAAGCACTACTTTGTTCATGTTATCCTAAAGTTCTGATATTTTCTTTTTGTAAAAGGAAAATTGGACTAGTCCGAATATCTGCAACACAAAATTATGATGATCCATACTACCCTATGTTCTCATTGAAAATCAACATATGTTTTATAATTTTCAGAATTTTTCCATTAACTGATAAAATAGATGAGCCATGTATATAAAGAAAAGGTCATAAAGAAGTCAAATAATTTTATTTTTATTTGCTTTCAATGATTTTTTGTTCTTTTAAAAATAAAATACGATTACTCAACCGGAACTTGCTATGAACTGATTATAGGTGCAGAGACACTTACAGCTACGGATAGAAGCCCAGGGGAAGTACTTACAGTCCGTATTGGAGAAAGCACAAGAAACACTTGGCCAACAGAATGTTGGTACTGCGGGTGCCAATGCCACTAGAGTTCAACTCTCTGAATTGGCTTCCAAAGACTCAAATGACTGCAACATATTTTCATTATCAGAATTGAAAGATATGTCAGGCCCTTACACCCAGAAAACACATGCAAACCATCTAGGAGATTGTTCAATGGATAGTTGCTTAACTTCATGTGAAGGGTCCCAGAAGGACCATGATGCACCAAATGCCAAAAAGGGACTAAAACCTTACCCTGACGATGCGCCGATGAACCATACCCAAGAAGAAAAGCATGAAAGTTGTCAGCAAGCATATGATAAAGACCTAAATGGACTCAAGACATTTTCATCTACGAGAAGAGAACCGGAAAAGATGATTATTTCAGAGCAGTGCGGCTCAGATGACCTGTCAATGAGCACGGGAGTTCGAGGAGACAAAGGAAGAGGTAGTTACCATCCTGACACAAGTTGCAAGGAGACAGATGTTAGGCACACTTTGGCTGACCAATGGCCTGCTAGACAACAGGACCAAATGAACCAATTGAGAGGATACAGAGCCACTTACTCAATGACACAGCTTGACCTCAACGTCCAAGATGAAGGTGATGACTCTGCTCATGGCAAACAGTTTGATTTGAATGGCTTCAGCTGGAGCTAATATGTCTTGTAAATTAAGGTAGAAAAAGGGAACCATTTCAAAGCATTCATCGCTTTGGAATGAACTGCCTCGGTTAACTGAAAGGGAGGAATGGCACTTGGAAGTGAACTATTGTAATGGGTGGCAACAAAAGGGAGAATGAGAGAGCAACTCTATTTGCACTCATAAACGACAACAACCCCTCTGCGAGCTGCACTACACAGTAAAAATTGATTGATTGCTTATAACAACTAACAGTTTTGTAACTATTTGTATCAGAAGGAAAGGGGGCCCTAGCATGATGAGTGTGTTCACAATGAAAGAGTACTTTTGTAGCAATTGCGAGTTGTGAACATTTTAATTAAATTCATCACATATTTTGAAAAAAATTAAACATTAGAACAAATACAATGATTTTGTGTTTCTTATATCATCACAAGGTCATAGCCAAACAACTCAGGTATACCTTTCAAAGGTTTAACAGATGTACAAAGGAAAAAATGCAGTATCACTATAGGCAAGTTCTTCCATGGTATATTTTACCAACCAAATCAAACGTGCAACAGAAATTTTTTCGCTGTCCAAAACATTCTCTGAAAATCATTAGTTATGCAAAGCTAAATTTAGTACAATGATGTTTGATGCAACCTAATGCTGATAGACAAGCAACATACCATCTTTTAATTGAAACAATACAGCTCAATGAGAACAAGGGGGCTCATTATAGAACAAGAGTGTGTTTAAATTTGAAAAGGCAATCGCATTTAGAAGGTGTAAAACATCTGCCATCCAGAAAAATTGCCTGGCGCCTGTTGTCAACTACATTTCAGAGGCAACAGACGTTGCTATCCTGGAGTTCATCCAAATTGATTGTGTCTACATAGCATATAATTGTTGAATCTCTCAAAATATTTGTAAGCTATTTCAGAATCAGAATGCCATATGGATAGTCATGCAACTTTATATAACATACTATGCAAAATATTTAGAAAAGAAAGTTTATGTGAACCATGAAATTTCAAACACAAACCAGCCCTTATCTGTGGTCATAAATTACTTCAGCAGAAGAAAGACTAAGAGAATCCCAATTGAGTTGATGGACAGTCTTTAGCATCAAACAAGTAGAAATTTATGCCTTGATTAGCTGAAGAGAACTTGAATTGGGGATAAAACTATGCAACTCCAACCATCCCATTAAAAGTAGATAAATCAGAAGCAAGAAGATATCCAATTGTAAACTCACTCAATTTTTTAGTTTCTGGCAAAGAAAAAGCATAAGAGAACACACATCCTGCTTCTTTTATCCCTTTTCACTAAAGTCCGAAGGAAAGAAGGAATAGATACTGTAAATCATTTACGAAAAGGAGGGAAAAATTGAGGCTCGCCATCCTGAAATTATTATAGCCAGGTTATATAAGCAAGATTAACCGAAAAAGCATCGTCTTACTAAATTTAACTGAATGGTGATGATTGATTATATCAACAAAGTCAACAACACTCTCCTGAGACAAAGACATTGAACCAGTGAATAAGACCAGTGGATTTTTAATATATATTTTATATTTTGGTGACAAGGAACCTCAACTTTGGTCAGGAAAACCGTGGATGCACGGACTCACCCATGAATCATGTTCATCAAGTAAGCCTGGAGGGATTTGAACTCAGGGCCTATGGGGAGCAAACTCATATGTCTTCTAAATTTAGAGTATATGGATGCACCTGCCCAACTTAGAACATTAGATCCTCATGAGCAAAAATTATGCGTTCATGCAGTTGGACATTGGCTCAATGGTTGACAACAATGTCCATAGTTCAAAACCATGTGCGGACCGCATGTGCAGTGGGGTCCGCACATGGCATATGTGGCTGCAAGTACCAAACATGTGGTCGCACATAGGGTAAGACAAACGTTTGAAAACATCCTCTGGACGTTCGAATTGCCGTTCAAACGGTATGTTGCCGTTCGAACGGCAATTTGAACCCAAAGATAGGTTTTATCATTAAGAAGTCAGTTCGAACTGAACTTCGAACGCCCTCTTACTGTTCGAAATCAGTTCGAACTGAACTTTAAACGCCCTCTTACTGTTTGAATTCAGTTCAAACTTGGGCGCCCATGCATCACATACGGGGGTTCAAATCCCACAGCTTATCTATCCAAAATAAAAATGTGTTTATTATATTTTACAGTGGATCATCAAACTCTAAATTGAAGTCATAAAAAGGCTGGTTCTTGAAGTGTCATAATGCACAGCTCCGCAACATCATACACTCTAGCTTGTTGCCTTGAATGAGAAAACTGCCAATTTATTTGCAAACCAGCAGCTAGCGCTTTCATGATACATACGATATACAATCGAGTTTCCCAGATATGTGATGCACCATTGCCTTACTGCTTCTGTATTCCTACTCTGCCACCACAACAGCGCTAACCAGAAATAAAAGAGTAGTAACATTCTTGGTATCCGTATATGATTAGTTTCAGACAAATTTAAGAACACAAATCATAATATAAAAAGCAGTAGGGTTTCTTCAAATTTTTCTAACAACCATAATTCTAACCATGTACATAAGATAAAATTCTAAAATAAAGAAGTCACTTTAGGAATTCTATTTATCATGAAAAAAAAAAAACTCACTTATTCAATACCATGGCTACAACCCCATAATGTGAAGACTTCATAGTTTATTAAACCATATTAAAGAACACAAGAAACTAAACAGTAATCAAACCCAGATCCTACTTTTTGATCCTCCCAACCTTCTTGGCCCCCCATACCTCCATACGACCGACGAAGCACCCGCACGGCATCCGGAAGATGAGCACGGTCCTTCCATTGAGTGGTGCCATCTTCCTCAGTTCCGCCTCCAGCTCCTTCTGGTCCCTCCCGACCTCCAGCGGCTTCACCCCAAGCACGTCCCCGGGGACCGGCGGCAGATACCTAACACACTCCTCCGATTCAAGCTGTATATCGAATTCCACCGCCTTCTTCAACCCTCTACAGTAAGGTCTCCCGCACTTCCTCGAATTGTGGTTATAGATCTCGTAAACCAACAAAACCCCCACAAAGGAAAGGCCGAGGCCGATCGCGTAAGCTATCGGGGCTTCGTAGAGGACGTCCTCGACGAGATCGAACGCGAAGGGGAGGAAGTGAGGGGCGATTCGGAAAAGGAGGGTGAGACAGGGGACGGTGAGGACGGTTAAGGCTCCGATGACGAGGGGGAGGAGGACGGCATCGATGGCGGCGAAGGGGGAGCGGGAACAGAAGGGGTGGCGGGAGAGAGGGTTCAAGGACCTGCTCCGGTTCCGGATCTTGCGAGGCCGGTTCGAGGTGGTGGTGTTCGGTCTCACCTCGGCGAACGCGCGGCAGAACTCGATCAGGCTCCGGCAGTCCACCATTGTCGGATTTCGAGATGATCTGAAGTCGATCGATCGAGTAGGGATTCAGGACGCGAATTCCGAGGCGAATGAGGGATTCGATCTGAAGGGGACCACGTCGATGAAGAAGGTCATCATCGATGGATGGATGGATGGATGAACGAATGGAGAGGGAGAGAGAGAGAGAGATAGGAGTGAGTGATGAAAGATGGAGAGACTTTGTTTGGAGTGGGGGGACGCGTTTGGGGGTCCGCACTTTGATGCGGTGACTTGGAAGTTGTACGATCAGTACTAACTTTACTTCATTCACATAGCAAGAATATTCACAACATTCCACTTCTCATACATTTCACAAATTTTTTATTTTCACAGAATCTGTCATAAATTTCATAATTATATATCATCTACTTGATTCGATGGATACAAATCTATATGTCATCTATGTAAAAATAAAGATTATGGTTAGTACACACAGTACTGTTCATAATCTGTGTACCATGATAGTTGTCTAACAACACACACACATATATATCATTTGGGTCTACGTATATATATACATTGCTAAACAAATTTTGCTTTCCTTGAAAATGAGTTTATATAATTTTTTAAAATTGTATTTTTTTTTTAATAAAAACATATATCAATCAATTCTTTAGATAAGATATATTATTTAAAAAAAAATATTATTAAATGATGTTGTTTTAACCTTTTTTTTTTCCCTATGAATGTTATTAAATTATATGGGCGCTTGCGACTAAGCCTGTCAATCGGACAGATACGGATCAGATATGCTAATATCCATATCCTAATTTTTAGATTCGGATACGAATATCAATTTTCAAATTCGGATCCCTTTAGATACAGATCGGATACAGATATTTTTTCGATAATTGAGATGTTTGAATATTAACATTAATTTGGATAACTAAGTATTATTTTAGAAAGACATCAAAATTAAAATTGAGATTTTAAGGCTTATTATCTCTTTTAGATATCATACATTGAAAATTTAATAGTATTATAATATATTATCATTGTGCTTAATCATACAAAAATAACAATATGGATGATGTATAATACAAATATATATTTGTATTATATATATCGAATACGAATATTTTTCAGATCAGATAAACTGATATTCATATCCGCACGCCGAACATTCGAATATCAAATATTTTTTATTTTTCAGATACAGATTCAGATTAGATTCAGATTTTTTTTATTATTATTGACAGGCTTATTGGCGATGCATTATATTCATAGTATATAAAATCCCCTGAATAGTTTATTATGAAAATATATAAATATATACATTAATTTTTTTAAGGAACTTTACACTTTTTATTACGTAGGAAGGAGTTACAAAAATCCGAAATTGAGTGAGAGAAATGTGAAAATTACATAGAAAGCAGGAAACAAGATATATACATTAATTTTATATGAAGATGTACTTCATTGTTTATAAAAAAAAAGATGTAGTACAACAGTTAAATATAAATATTTTAAAAAATCAAAATGTACGCGTATGAAAAACACTGTGGGTGAAAAACCATTTCCTCATCATCAACAACACCGATTTCACGCACAGTGATATTATACTGCGTTTGCTTTAGTTTTGTATTAAAGAATGCAAGCTGTCTGTTTTAAGTATGGCTAAAGACACACTTCATCTGGTAGATTTAATCATCTCAAGAAACTCTTAAAACTATGCAAAACTATACCATGATTAATCATGATGAAAGAGTTTCTACAGCAGAAGCTTCATTACACAACATATCCCACTCCCACACGCACACATCACCAATAGAAAACACAACTCAATCATTCAAAGCACAAGAGATCATAGTTTTCCTCTACTCTCATCCATGTCAAACTATAAACCAAAGTTTTCCTCTACTCTCATCCATGTCAAACTATAAACCAAAGTTTTTACAAACCTTCTGTAACACACACACACAAACACAGCACTCAAAACACAATCAGAGACTAATTAATTTTACAGCAGACACCATATGATGTGAGAAGCTTTTTAAGGATTTTAAGGCCTTCCAGGATTCCTGGGATCGTGACGGTTGTTCGCACCTGATCCAGGGTAGTCGTTGCTCTCCAGGTCCATCCGGCCGTGTCCAAGCTCTTCCAACTCCAGTGCTCCTCCTCCTCCTCCTCTACCGCCGTCCCCCTGTGTTCCATAAGACAAAAAAATTATGATGAGTAATTAAACTCCCATGAACATCTTCACAACATGTTTGCATGTAAAGTTGGGTGATAAGATCTTCTATATTGAAATTCAGATAATTCTTGGGTGATTAAATTAGAGCATGCCATATAGACGATACTAAGCTGTTTTAAGTTTAGCATGCATGTTTTTTTTCACATAAATTTCAATTAAACCAAGAACATTTTCATTAAAAGTGAATTTTTGTAGTCTATATAACGTTTTCTCATTAACCCATACTGAAAATCTTTGTGATCATCACACAGAAGATCTGATTTTGAATGTAAATGTTATTGAGGGGAGAGGGAGAGAGAGAGATAGATAGAGAGAGAGAGAGTACAAACTTGTTCTATCATCTCTAGAGAGGACATGTCTTGATTCATCAATGTAAGGCTCCCTGCAAGAGAAACAAATCTATTCTCATCAACATGAACTAATTAAACAAGGCCTAGATCCATGAAAATGAAAGGCTAATTATGTACTTACTTGACAGAGGAATCGCCTGTAAGGGAAGGAGATATGACATGGCAAGAAACAACATGAAGAAGTGAAGCAAAAGCTTCATTTTTTAAACTATGGGATTGGTCACCTGAGCCAAATTGAGAGCTAGGTCTTTTGTTTTGTTATGTAGGGTTGAGGGGAAGTTGATGGCAATGGTGGTGTTCATATATTGCTAGGGAAAGATGGATCCAGTTGCAAAAGTCAACTTCCCCTTTATATATTTATATATATATTTTAATCTTTTGGTTGTGTGTGTGCTCAATTGCCTAACCTTTTTTTTCTTTACTTTCATTTTCCTCTGTTTCTGGTGTTTAAAAAAGAGGGTTTCATTGACTGCTGTCGAGTTGTTAGTGGAAGTCATAGTTATCTTCGCATGGGCACTATTTCTTGTCCCCACCCAACATCAACTTCATCACCGGTCCACCTACACTGCTCAATCAATGGAACATATATATAATTTTAATCCACAAAATCTTATATGGTGGAGGTACATTGCATTTTTTATGAAGTTTCTTGACAAATAAAATCTAAGAATGTGTTCAACCACATAAAAAAAAAATCTCTATAGAGAAACTGATGTGGCAGTGGAGATCACTTTAAAGTTTAAATCAACAAGGGAGAAAATCAAGACAGAAATTTTTTTTTAATTAATTCAAAAGGTTGACTATACATCCACAAATAGTAAAGTTAAAGAATTTTCTGTGGGACCAGGGACAAACAGACAAAGGTAGCTTTTTCAATTTGACCGTAAGATTTTTAATTAATTCAAAAGGTTGACTATACATCCACAAATAGTAAAGTTAAAGAATTTTATGTGAAACCAGGGACAAACAGGCAAAGGTAGTTTTCCCAACTTGACCGTAAGATCAGCAACGAAGAGTCCCTCCAATATCATTAAAAAAAATAGTAAAGTTAGACTCTTTGTGACATAATTATAGAAATTATTTAAATATTGAAATTCACCTTTAAACATTATATTTTCTCACTTTTGCAACTAGTTGAGCTCCTCCTCAACATGCAGTACATCACAAACACATGCTTATATATACACATAAAGCAAAGTCATACTTTTTCCTGCACTAAAAGCTTAACAGGACAAGTAGCATTTATTTCATTTTTTCTTTGTTATCTATTACTACTAAAGAGTGTTGTTGGTCTTGTTCGGTATGCCTGTAGATATATGCAATAATGTCAATCCAACTCAAAAGGGAAGCAGTGAATGGAAGGTAGTGATAGAAAAGCTGAGTCCCCAAAGATAAGAAAAGGCAAAAGCACTAATAATGATAACATAACAAACAAAAGTAAGTTGTGTTTCTCTGGAAGTCAAGCTGAGCAACTTGAAAAAATCACAGCTCATCTTCTTCTTTTTCTTGTTGTTGTGGTGGTTGGCAATGGCTATGACACTTTTAACCATGTTTAATAAACTTGTGATCACATAAGAGTTATAGTGGATTTGTTAAGATTCCCTTATTAAAATCATGTTCACAATTAACAAATCCAGTGGTCCGGGTCGCAATATTTGAAAGGCGAAAACGACAAGAGATTTCGATGCATGGATCTCTCACATGGATGCATATGATGTGGGGAAGATTTAATCATCTTGTAGTGGCTTTTGATTAAGTTCAAATCTCAGGCATAATTTATGTTAGTGAATAGTTTAAACAATGGCATCTTTAGCCAATGCTGAGCACCTAGACAACCCATCATCCATAACTTTGTGGGAAGAGACTTCTTTCCTTCTTCTTCTTCATTGAATTATGGTTTGTTTATTGAAGTTTTTCTCAAGTGGGACTTATTGTGATGTCAAGACATAGTGGCTTGTTGTGTCCTGCTTTCTGAATTCATGGTCTTTTTGTCTGCCTTTTTATCAACTTTGGTGCACTTTGTCATGATTCAAATAGTATCTTCAACATTGATGAATGGTTTTTTTTCCTTCCTAGACACTGCTTAGTGGATATTCTATGGGTTAAATTCCTTGCAATGAATGACCTGCAATTATAGAGCAAAAGTTAAACAAACAATGGTGGTTAAGTGCGCCCGACAAGCAGGTTTAAGAAAATTATGTGTGTGTTCAGATTCTGAACGTTGAGTTCGGTTATTATCACAAAATATATCTTATCTTCTATAATTACAGTATTGTATAGAAGAAATTCGTAGTTATGATGATTAAGAAGATCCTATAGCTAGTTTTTGTATCGGTCCCTAACATCTAATGAGGGTGCTAGAATGTATAGCTCAACAGGCTCGAAAGATTCAAGCGGTTGGATTTACACAGTGGCTACAAGATGATAAGGTTTGAAAATGGATCCATCCTGCTAGATCTTCTCTATCTTATTGTATAGATTATGTGAAATAGTTACTTAATCATTATGCATAGGTTATTGTATAAAACATTTTGTACGGAAAATAGATGTCCATTAATGCTGGGCATTGAAACTAAAAAAAAAAAAAGTCAAACAAACAATAGTTAGCTCTTTGGAACAACAAGTTTTATTAGTGTTGATATGAGAATATTTAATATAGAAAAGGGTAAAAAAATAAATTTAAGTCATATAGATTTCCTCTTCTCTTAAGCACCGTTGGAACATTCTTTCCCCAATTTTTGGAGAAGAGATCGAATGGATATTTTCGTAGTCATCAGATTAGAGGAGCTTTTCACAAATTAACCTTGCAAGAATTTGATGACAACTTGATGTTTGAAATATTTTGAGTTTGTAAATTAAATGACAATATACATGAAAATAGTGAAAATAGATAAAATAGAGTTAGGACGGCCTTGAAAAGTTGTTAGTTAAGTGAGACCTTAGACAAAATTATAAAATAAGGCATTTTATTCACACAATTTTTTTTATGATTATCATTGTATAAAATTGACATGGGTTGCTGATACACTCAATTAATTATGTAATTTTATTTACAGTCGTCACATTACTTTCAAATCATCAAACATGTATTTCACTATCTCAATATATACTAAATTATTTTTTATAAATATATATATATATATCATTCGCCAAGTATATATGTTAAAATAAAAAAAAAACACGTTGATATTGCAAACCGGGCGTTTGATAATGACCCAGGGACCAATGGGCTTCAGACTAGCCCGTATAATCGGGATAAGAAGTAGTGCCCTAAATTTAATGGGTCCATTCTATCCGTGGGCCCGGCCCAGTTAGATTTCTATTACTACGAGCCGAGTCCATTCTAAGCTCAAACGGTTTTTATGAAAAAGAAGGGCGGTTACACTCAATAGCAGTCCCACAATTCTATATATTCACGTAAGGGAATATATATCTCCTTGTAAATTTTTATATTTTTATAAATGATATTATTCAGTTCATTGAAAAATATATTTCACTTTTATAAAAGTCTATATTTCATTAGATGGTATATATAATATTTTTTTAAAATAAAAATATATGGTGGCTGTTTGTGATTGTAGAAAAGATTGAGTGTATCATTTTGGAAAAGAAAAATCATAAGGATAGTCAGCAATGAAGACATTATCTTACAATTTTATTTTATTTTTGTTGTGTGCAATACAAATTGTTTTGTGATTATATTGGGAACTTTGTAGTAAAAAAACCAAAAAGAAAAAGGAAAATGCTAGACTCACCTAGCCCAGTTTTTAACCCTGTAAGATATTTTAAAAATAACATTTTTTTTAATTATGTATGTATTTTTTCTTTAAAAATAAACATATAATTTAATGAATTATATTTATTCATTTATATATAAAAAAGATCTAACGACATATATATTTTATTATAATAAATATAAACGATTAATTAATAAAATATATAAAATTATAACAAGAAGAATCTCAAAAATCTTTGACACACTTGCAATCTAACTGTACAAATACCATCAGTTCGTCAGTGAAATACAAATCCTAAAACAAATGCATTTTCAAGTTTTTGTATGTTCAACTTCACTCTTCATCAACCAAAGAGATCCGAATCTGCCATAACATCTGAATTTTCTCTAAATTTAAACAAGCATTCAAGCAAGAGAGAAGTACCACTAGTGGAGGCACAAAAGATAGGGAAAGAGAGAGGAAGACTGTTCTGTCTGTCATGGAAAAAGCATAAGTTGAAGACAATCATGTCTACCTGTAATGGGTCCATCACGAATTCCCATAACCCAAAAAAACTCCTTTTTCAATGGAGCAGTACTATGGAAGTACGGGACCCTCTTCATTGAATATTATTATTGGGAAAAATGAGAAGAAACTTTTTGAAAACTTAACTAAATCGACTTTTTGTCTTTATAAAATTATAAAAATAAATTTTTTTTATATAAAATCAATAAATTTTATCAAGTCTCTATTGAATTATATTTATTCTAATTTTTACTATAGTCGAAATTAATTAGATCTGTGATTGACTCTGACCATACATGATGAATTACTGTAGTATTTTTTTAAAATTTACTTGATAAATTATTGTAATACAATATCCATATTTGTTGTTGACTTTAAGAAAATTTACTGTTTTGATAAGAATATGTTTCAATTTTCATAAGTTTCTAGATAATTGTACCGATTTTTTCCCCTTTTTTACTATTAGTGAGTATAAGATAACGGAAGAATTTTCAAAAAACGATAAGGGCATTTTTGTCATAAAAAAAATTGAATCGAAATTTTCATATTTTGTAAGGACTTATTCGAATGTATTTATTGGAACAACTTAACTCAGGGACTAAATCCATTAGCCATATATCATTTTTAAAGATTTGTAACAATTTTTTAATTTTACAGGGACTAAAATTGATTTAACAAACTTTTCAAGGAGTTATATTGATTTTTCCCTTTTATATAATATGTTAATCAACTCCCTCAACAATTTCTTCAAAAAGTTTATCTGCATGTGGTTCAGTTTCAAACAACGGATCACATGATCCTTGTTAAATAACAGTGCATCTGACCTTTGGTCTGTAAAAACATTAAAAAAATATATGTATATATAACATATATAAAGAAATGTTGGATGGAAAAACGTCCGTCATGACTACATTGGATGTGTAGGCGGTGGAGAGAAGATGCAGAGAGTTTGGGGAAATCAAAATCCCATTCTTTTAACACAGATTTTGAAGGGGTTAATTAACATTTTATTAGCCAGCTAATGGGAGAACAAAGTCATTGGTTAGGGTGTTTCTTCACTCTCAATGCTGATATGTGTCAATCAATGGATACCAATCTTTCCCGAGATAAATAAATATAAAATCAAAGTGAAGCACCCTGCATCGCATCTCACTTGCCAAATGATACGGCTCTTTATATAAATAATAATATGGGGATGATCATATCATCACGTTTCTACATATTGAGCATATATCACATTAGCACAGTAGTATTTATTTTATTATGATAGTATGTACTATGGTTAATTAGAGAATCATTTTCAGACTCCAAATGTAACGGAATTAAAGAATCATTTTCAGACTGCAAATGTACCGGTAACAAAGACAGATCATGTATCAATTTGATACAAGGGCGGATTCAAGAAAGAGTTTATGGTGGTCAAGACTCACGACCCCCTCTTTTTTTTTCTAATCTTGTTTTTACTATATATATATATATATATATATTACATTTATATTAGAAAAAAAGTTATATATAGTTCTAAAGGATAAAAATATTTATGTATAGATTTAGTTATGACTAAATATCATTAGATTAGTTGGTTTTCAATAAATAGAAGAAATAGATGACATGTGTCACCCTGTATTCACTTGCTTAACATATGTGATTTATGACACTTTTAAGCGCACACAACACCTGAGTTAACAAAACCTTAATTAATAGGACTACATCTCATCTCAAATATATACTATTCCAAAATATGTTACATTCGCATTTATTGCATAGACGAGTACTACCCAATAAAATAATTCATAAGATGAAAGAATTGATCTCATATTCATAAGTGAACACATGAATAATAATTAAGAGAATGGATTCTCTAAAAATCTCAAGTTTGATGTCCACCCAACAATACATGCAAGAACTGCAAATAGTACAAGTGATCAAGAAACAAAAAAGATCTAGTGAGGGAGCTAGGGTAATATATATGATCGAGGGACAAGAGACTAGTTTGAAAGTAATGGAAGTCTTTATGCAGTTTAACAATCATATTTGTAAAGTCTCTCTCTCTCTTCCATGTCAATCCAACTTTGGTCATTGAGCTCCTCTCAACTGGGCTTTGAAACCTGCATGCAAAATGCTAATTGATTTTGAGTAATGCCATAAACCATATCCATACATTCATTATTGGATAGAGATCAAAGAGAAAATTAAAAGAGTGGGATTTGAAACAGAATCAAATTTTTATAATCAGATGATGATCTTAGGAAGAAATAAGCTATTGAATATCTTACAAAGAGTTTGATGAGAAATCACAATTAATTGATTGCACATATTTGATTTTCTTTTTTAATGGAATTGATATTGACTATTAAAATTAAGATCTATTAAAGTAAAACATATATTATTTTAAATTCGTATAAATGAATAAAAATAAAGAGCAATTAACGTTTAACTGAAAAGTACTTTGAATTAATAGCTGAGAAAATGTTATAGACAATCATTCCTAGAGTTCTTTTGTACTCCCCAACACATATATTTCATTATTCTCCTAACATATAAACTTACCTAATGAATGCATGCCTTTTTGTATTTTTTTAACACGATGTATACTATATACGTATGAAAGGTGACCGCTGCAATACGTAATGATTACACAATGTATACTGATATACACAAGTATTTAAGACCATCCAATAATGCACATTCAAAAAATTGTGAATCCATGTCGTCCTTTTTTTGTCCAAACATTTCAAACCGTAAATGAACACACCAGTACCATATAATGCTTGTTTGAGGTTTATTTGCTGGTCTTAACTAATTAATGTAATATAAATATCAAATCATAACATGAGATTCTTAAGGTACTGTTCTTACATTTCCAAAAGGATCGAGTGGAGCAATGCCACAAGATAGACCTTCAGTGTCATTCAAGCTCAAATGAACTTATAAATCAATGTGGATAACTACAATTTAAGATGGGATATATGTGTGATATTTAATTTGGAGAGTTAACAAGACTCACCAAGAAATAGCTCTCCCCCAAGAGCAAGCTTTGCAAGATCACCCCATTCTCATTGGTGGGAACAATCTCCCCAGATGAATGCACAAGAATCACATCTCGACCGAACAATGCCGTCATGTCCATCGGCCCTCTCGGAACCTCCGAAGGAACTCCATTGATGAACACAGTTATGAATCCTGCAATGTTTAATTTATCTTCAATACAATATCATCTTAGTTAGGGAAACTAATTCTAGTTAGCAACAAGACCAATGAATTATAAGAGGACTTCATTAAGTAGTCATGGTATATCTTTTATAAACTTTGTACTAGAGAGTGAAAGTAAATTGATCAAGATCAAGAATTCAAGCAATGTAAAGTGCCTATCTGATATACATGTATTCATTAATAACACCACCACCTTCTCCATTTAAATCTAAAGAAACCACATAAATCCATCACAAACAAAAGAACAAAATTCATCAAAGTAAAAGAACATCCAATTGACTAAAAAAGCTTCATATTTGGGCAACTTAAAACATAAGATATCCCATTAAATAACAATCCATTGTTTTAGAGCACAGTAGAATATTCTAGAAAAAAACATGACCGTAAGACAAACCAAAACAAAGCTAACAAAAATCCATTTTTTTCCCTTCATGTGATGCTGAAAATCAATAAATATATATATATATATATATAGATAGATAGAAGAATACAAAACCAATAAAACTCAAACACATACCCACTCATCAAAACACAAAATCCATCACTAACCAGGCTGTTGTTGCAAATTCACAGAACAAGAAGGAGAAGCATCGACCACCGACGACATCGCCGACGAGCTCCGATCGATCTCACCGAGACCCATCTGACGAGATATAGAGAAGAGATCATCCGCACCCAAAGAAGAATAATTCATCCCCACCATCTCATGATTGTAAGTGCTCGAACCATAACAGTCAAATCCACCACCACCATCAACCATGACAGGTTGGTTGACGGCGTAAGTGGGTTCAACGACAGAGGAGACGCTACTGGCAGCGGAGTTGGTGGCGGCGGCGGCGGCTTGGATCTGGCGCTGTCGACGGCGGGAGCGGGAGCGGCGGTTCTGGAACCAGTAGAAGACGTTGGCGTCGCCGACGGAGCCGAACTTCTCGAGGAGTTTACGAATGCGTACGGTCTCGTCTTTGGGTGGGTTCACCATTCCACTGTTGAAGATGGACTCCAGTATCAGTATCTGTTCGGGTTTCGGAGTCCAACGTGACCGGACCGGCTCCGATGACCGATCCGGGGTTTGGGTTGTTGGGTTGTTTGGGTCTTCCATGGTTTGAGTGAGAGAGAGAATGATTGTTACTTGGAGAGGAAGAAGAGAGAGAGAGAGAGAGATAGAGAGATGAGGTTGTTGGGAGTGGGGAGAGTGAGAATAAAAAGAGAGTCCAGAGTGAGGGGGAGAGAGAGAGAGAGAGAGAGAGAGGAGGGGTGTTTGTTTGGTTGTGTTTTTAAGGTATTTATAGACGACGTAGGAGAACCTTCATCTCTTGCTCATACTTTTTATTTTTGTGAAGGTAGGGGTGTCAATTGACATTGGTGCACTTCTGACTGTGGTTTGATAAATGTATTCTTAAAAAATTATATATATGTCATATCTCCTGTGTTTAATTAATTTTAGAAGATAATTTTAAATATATATCTTGTTCCATTAGAGATATCTATGAATAATAACTATATTCTTTTAGTTTATGTTTTTGAAGAATGGAGTGTAACGAACACATGGGGTGTATATGGACTAATTTAAAATGTTACATAAATATAAAAAATAATTTTTTAATGGATGAAATGTAGTTATTTTAATTGAGAGTTGATGATTTGAAATATCAGCTCTAGTGTGATAATCTTAGTTAATTGTGTTGTTTAATATCTATGAATAATAACTATATTCTTTTAGTTTATGTTTTTGAAAAATGGAGTGTAACGAACACATGGGGTGTATATGGACTAATTTAAAATGTTACATAAATATAAAAAATAATTTTTTAATGGATGAAATGTAGTTATTTTAATTGAGAGTTGATGATTTGAAATATCAGCTCTAGTGTGATAATCTTAGTTAATTGTGTTGTTTATATGGTGTAGTCTTATCAAATCACACAAGGATTTTCCGTCTTTGATAATACGGAGAATATTTCATTATCTCACGAAGATCGAGGTGACATGAGAATGTGTGTCATGCAATATTTCAATATTGTTTTGTTTATAAGTATAGAAACTAATTTTCAATGACAAACCTATTCAGTTGATCTTTAATCATGAAACAAAGAGGTGAAAAGAGAAAGATGAATGGCCTGAGTGGAGAAAAAAAGTTTGTGTTCTGTGTGAGGCCAACAACATGATGGACGTGTCCATATGTTAGTGGAGATGTGTTCAATCAAATTTCATGGTTACATTGGATTGGAGCTATGTTTGTGAGGAAGCTCAAACGAAGCAACTACTTTACAATATAATCTATGTATATGTATCTTATTTTACCATTGTTGGATTTGATGCAACAACATCACGTAGTTATTTATACATACTTTAAATTCAATGATTCATGGAAACAGAACCTCCATCTTGATAGGTCATGACTTTAGAGGTTCAACACTAGTGGATCAACAACATATAATATGCATATATGTAATGTCAAGTCTTAAAGTAAGTAGACAAAAGAAATTGCATGGTGGGAGGTTAAAATTTGTAGGTTTTCACCATTAGTGGGGTACATGGTGCAACAAAACCAGGGGTAAGGTGCTTTGGTATTTATCCTCAAAATACTCCTTTTTGTTGTCACATGTGAAATGGGTTGGGCAAGGGAGGCTTAACTTTTGTAAAACATGCATGTGAAATCACAAAAAAATAAATTTAAAAATAAAATAAAGCATGCCCAATTTGAAAAGAAGAGGAGGTGGTGGTGGGCCAAATGTGGAAGAACAATCCAAGAGGTGGTCAAGAAATTGTGCCCCAAATTTATTAGGGCTGACATCATTTTGGACCTGTCCTCATATATGAAGACAACACCCCACATATAATTTTTTTTAAAAAAAAAAATTGTGTTAGTGTTGGATAAAGTTGAGAAGAAAAAAAATATGAGGGGGGAATTGTCATATTGGGTTGGTTCAATATTCGGTTCCTTTTGCCTTTATATTAACCTTTCATCACAGTCACAGAAACTCCATTTTTCGCCCGCAATTAATTCATTAAATTTTTTTTTATAACATTTGAGCTTCCTTGGTCACTAAGTAGCCACGCCTCTGTTTTTCTTGGATTTCTAAAGCACATATCCTCTCATGTTCTCTGTTTGTTTCCTCATTCAGTTTTATTATTTTCTGTTCAACAGTGATTTTGATTCATGGATACAAAGTTCTTGAGATCTTAAATGTGCTAGAAACCACTTGGTTTCATGACATTATCTGATTGCTAGTACATAACAAACACCAAGCAAAAACTTGTGGTGGTTTGATTAAGAGAAACAGTGTATATATTATTAATAATTAAAACTAAACTGGTTGGTGGACAGTAATTTTCATTCATGAAAATAATATTAGTCAAATTAAAAATATGTTTAGTCTCAAGATACGCGTTATAATCCAAATATTCCTCTGTGACACGCGACAAACCGTCCGAAGGAATCCAATTCAGCCCATCATATATACATACATGTCTTAGCATAATAAAAAACCTGCCTAAGCATGCTTAACAATACGTGGGCGACAATGTGGTTAGTCAGACAGAGAGATTGCTTTTAAATTGATATTTAGGTTGCTAAACATTACTATAATCACAGTGTGGATCATGGTCCGAAATTGAGTCAACAATATTAGTGAATGAACCGTCCACAATTATTTATTTTTCATGATCCAAGTATCACATGATTGATTAACCATATAATTAAGTAATTCTATAGTTTGAAAATGTTTCATGTTCAATCATTCTCATTAGGTCGGTTGGTAGTCGATGGTGCGAAGATTCCTAATTCTTGTTAATACAATTAAATTAATCACCACCTAATGCATGTGCTGATGACAAGATTGTTGTATTAAAAACACCTTTCTCATGATTAGAGAGCAAATAATAGGTTTTTGGAAAGCTATAGCATAACTGACTTAACTTCCCAATCAACACCAGAAGTTAGGAGAGGATATGAATGCCACATGAAACCCTCAACTTGAAGTAATGAAAAATCCAACAGTACTGTTTCTTATACAAAATTATTAAAACATTAGATATGATGCTACAACAACTTGTTTGATGTATTTTTATAAGTTGATATGAATATATTGGTCAATGGGAGAGGTGGTGGCGGTGGTGGTGATATTAAGGTCAGGAAATAAAAGCGCGTTTTGGTTTGGTGAGAGTCCAATGAGAGGGGTTGGGCAGTGTGACCCAATGAATTGTGCCCTAAAAGCCAAACCAAGAGGTCGGTCAGTGTCTCTCAGGTGTCTTATTCTTCTTGGTTAGGGGAAATTTTTATTCAATTTTTGGGGTATTGGTTTTCAATTTGTTTTGAGGGTGGGTTGGTGTGTGTCCACATATGATCACTGCCCATGTTTTGGGGTTCACCCCGTTTTTAGGTTTCTAACCATAAAGGGAAAATATTGGAACAGATGAGACCTCTATTATTATTTATAAGGGGTTTTTAACTTGTTTTGAAATCCACAACACTCCTGTCTCCTTCGATATTAAGGCCACTTTTGGAATAGATTTTTAGATAGTTTTTCTCGAAAAATCAGGTTCAAAATCAGATTTATTTGCTGGTCTTTATCTCCACTGATTTTAAATAGATTCAGGTGACTCATCTTCTTGCAAAACTCATAAATTCTACAAATTTGCACTCAAATGCCTCCTTAGTTAGAACGAGTCAAATCCTAATAAAAAAAAATCCAAATAAGATTGGGTTTTACACACTAAAAAATCAAATGATTAGAATATTAAGATAAGATAAAAATATGTTTGAACGATTAAGATGACACAGGATGAGACATTATTGACAAATTTAAGAAAACTTGGAATTCAAACATGTCTCGACATAGTGAGGTCAGATTATCAATACGTATTGGAAGAGGTAAGGGATCTACAGATTGAGTTTACTCCAACTAGTAGGAGAAGATATAACTAGAGAAAAAAAAACAATTACCTAAATTATTAAACTCTGAATTAACATTCCATGGGATTTAACTTAGTTCAATATGATGTTTATGTTTAACTTAGTTCAATATGATGTTTATGTTTAACTTAGTTTAACTTAGTTCAGTATGATGCATATGAGTCAATATGATGTTTATGTTTACATCAATAAGATATCCTACGAGATCTCATTTTATATATGTTTCTAGATCTTGGTTTCTATTTGTACTTTTTTTTCTTGAATGGAAATGCTAACCGATCAATAAGTCTCCTCTCCTCTGCAATTTCTCATTTAAATTGTAACCAATTGTTAGTTGGACTAAGGCTTCGTTTGGCGGAGCCTTTGGGGGGTTTACATTCACGGATATCAATTGACGTGAGCTCTCAATCAGATGAAAATAACGGCGTTCGTGTTTTATATGCATGTTGATGCGGTGTATGTGCATTTTTCTCCAACAATTCCAACGGGCTAAAACATAGCTTCCGCATTCACAGATTGATTCGGCCATCGCGGTGATACACAATGTACACTCCAACAGAATCTAACGATTAGAAATATCTTTATTTTTATTATAATATAATATATATGTATATATTATAATAATATATATATAAATTAACGTACATCAATCAGAAAACGTATGATATGCGTAAAACAAAATGCTACAGGAAAACCTGGAATTCATATTATCAAAATGTCAATTGTGCATGCATCTGATGAGGAGAACCGACACGATGACATTATACCAATTTTCGTTGGTTTGATTGAAAGTTTTGAAAACAAGGACAAATAAAAATCATATATACATGCACCTTATTTTACCTGGCCATTGGTGTGCTAGCTGTAGATTGGGCAAAGCAAAATGCTTTACATGCTTTTAATTTGCTGATGATTTGTTAAAAGTATAAATGAATAGCATCAAGCTAAGTTTTTTCTTGTGGGAGGCTGTTGCGATTCTATGTAATTAAGTTATTACGAGGTCCATAATAATTTTAGTATAAATAAATATATAATAATTTTTTGTTTAGTTGTGTTTTAAATGATTCTAGTTAAAAAATGTAATAATCAAAATTTTGTTGTTTGAATAAAATGTGAATAAAATATAAAAAATTATTTATAAAATGTGAAAAAATTATGACAGTTGATTTAACAGTGTACCCACGTATTCTTTTGGGGTTGAATAACCTAGAATAACTTAATTTCAGAGGTTAACTAGAATCCATATACTATTTTATACAAGTTTATTATGACATACAGATTCTCATTTATTCCAATATTTCAAACACCCGTTTTAATGTTATTCTAACTAATTATCACTTATTTCGATCCGAATCAAACAGCGGCTAAAAGTTATATATGTTATTAATTAGAGCATATATATTTTGTTTTTTTATATAGATATAAGCTTTAGTTTATGAAGCATACAAAATTACCCCATATTTTAGGCATGACATAGAGTTATTCGTCATCAATAACTATTTCAAAATAGTTATCAATCCATGTATAATAAGCAAATTTTTTTATGGTTTTCTTTTCCGTTATTTTCATTAAGAAAGGTAAAAATAACATTTTTGTTATTCGATTCACCTTAAATAATATAAGAATATATGTCATAGATAAAAAAAAATTATGATTTTTTAAATGACAACAATTCTCCTGTATAGATTGCTTGTGTTTAGAAACAAATGTGAGAGAAGTGTGTGATATGACATGTATAACATATTTTTGAGATATTCATGAAACTATTATGTACTATAATTTTTTTAAAATAACATATAATGATATTTTTATTCATTGACATAAATAAATCTAAATAAACAATTCTAACATTTTCATAAAATAATTAACAATCTCTATCATAATTTATCGCATAATAACTATCATGATTTATTTTTTTAAACAAACAATTTTTTTTTATTTTCCTTTTTTTACTCGTTATGTCGCACCTCTAACGATATGTAAGGGTATTTTTTTTTCACATGTTTGGACGAAAAAATAAACGAGGAATAAAAATATATAAATATGAATAAAAAAATTTTTTACACCGTGTATGAAATAATACAGTATAACTATTCCATGGATCCTTATCGTTGGTCGATAGAAGAAGGAAGAACAAGTTTGACCTACTTTACCACTCTCCCTAGCCTTTTTATGCTTTTATTATATGTTTGTCTCTAGAACGAATCAAAAACACAAACGACGTCTATCAATCAAATGACGTAAGAACTGGAAAGCCAAAAATAAAATAAAATTTCCTGACAAAAATCACAACCACCCATCAATCATGCATAAATAGCAAAAGATCAAGTTGGCCTTTGACGTGAACGTACTTAACTTAATAGGTCTATCTGTCAGTGTTTGAGTTGTGTTTCATGCTTTCATGAAGGGGGGGGGACCCCTTCCTTCTGTATACATCCTTCTAAAAGATCTGTTCCTTCTCTCATAAACCCCAATCCGATCCTTCCGTACATGCCCCCCCCTCGAAAAGCTCAAAAAATAAAAAAAGGTTTGGATTTGGAAAAGACCAATCTTTGCAATGAGAGACCAGACACATGACATGAATACAATCCTGTCTTTTGGAAGCTATATGTAGATAGGGTTAGGTTTTCGTTTTAAAAAGGGTCTGTGTGTGCGACATGCAAAAAAAAAAAAAAACAACAAAACAGGACTTGTTGTGGTACGAAAGATGAAGATGTGACTGTAATGGGACTGACTTTCGAAGAAGAGGGGGTGGTGGGGGTAGGGGCTCAACGTCCAAAAACATGCTTCATTTTTTGGAGTAAAAACTGTCACTCAAAATGTACACAAAAGTGGATTTGTCATTTCCGGGGCCAATAGTGATTTTCTACTTATGAACAGTTTAGAGTCTTCTCTGCATTATTATTGAGGATAACTGGACAAGTGGTGGGATCTATACGCATTGGTGATGAAAATGTTATGCCGTTGGTTTGAGAGTGAATGCGGAAGAAATTATGTTCTAATCCCTTATAATTATATTTCACTTATCTGTGTGTTGAAACCCTAACCCTCCGTTTGGATAGAGGAATAAATTATTCTGAGGTTTATACATATTCCAGAAACAGATAACTTTATCAATGGAATAAATAATTTTCTGTTTAGTTGTGGTTTTTTTATTCTCATTGAAAAACATAATAATAAAGGTTGAGTTGTTTGGTTGATGAAGAAAAAAATGTGAATAAGGTATAAAAAATTGATTTGACATATGTATTCTATTGATGTATAAGAGGTGATGATAGATGATTGGATGTGATAATATGCGATTCTTTTTTATTTGATGGTAAACCCCACCTTTTATGGGAATAGATAAATTGGATATAAGCTTATCTCAAGGATTACTTAGACTTACTATACTTATTTATACTAGCATAGTAATACCAAGTTATACTCTATAAATAAACAGCAATTTTCTCATATCCATTTTTATCACAGCTTATATTACACTTATACCACCCTTAACCCCCCATCCAAACAGGGGGTAAGGGTCTATTCGACGCAGAGGTTGAGTAGCGATGACGATGTTGGGCGCTAGTAGACCTGACTACACACGAATTTCACATTTGCGTCGAACACATTGAAAACCACATTTTCGCTGTTTTGCCTAACATAGTGTATATACATCATTATAGAAGTATATATATACTTTTAAATTATTTTAAAAATATTAATGTTGAAATGACTAATGTAACATTTTTCCACAAGATATGTCTTCCTTTATAGGAAGCATATGAATAATATCTTTCAGAACAGAAGATAAAACTAATGGTGTATGTGATGAATTTGTCGTCGAATAAATTTTCTCCATCCAAAGGAATTCAATTGTGATAGATTTCATAAATGAAGAAATCAACGAGTGAAAAATTTTAAATGTCATTTACTTGACTGTTTCAATAAAAAAAGAATAATGTTATTTAGGCTCCAACTCATAGGTTCCATCGCAGACCCTATGAGGTGGTAATAAGTCTTTACCCATTTTACCCTTTAGATAATAACTACCTAAAATGTGTTGGACGGTTTTGATCTCCTATAATTGTGGAATGAAATCAATTCTGAAATCCTGTTTGTTTTTTCACCATTAAAAACCGATCGATTAATGAATTCCGAACCGATTTTTTTTATGAAGAACAAGTGGAATCAGATCCTCTGTTTTTTCACCATTATTCAATTATGATAATCGATCAGCAATTTTAACCGAAGTTTGAATATCGTATTTGATTTTGTTTATTGAAGAACACGTGGGAGCATATCCGAATTTATACTTTTGAGGTCATGAAAGGCACGGAAGCTGGTTTTTTTTTTTATTTGGGTCTCACATCAATGTCCATCCGATCAGGTTAGTCATTATTGGATTTATAATCAAATTGTGTTGTGTTTTTTTGTTATAAATGCTTAAAGAAGAATATTATTCATGGATTGAATATCATTTTACACAATTGTGATTTGTTTGTATCAATATCTAAATGAAACACTAGATACTGTTACATTTTATATGTGGTTGTTTGAATTGATGATACTGCTACATTCTTTACAACATAAGTAGTCATTTTTTTAACAGTGTTACATTTGTAAATGTAACAGTCAGTCGCATACACAATTATTTGTATGTGCTGCAGTTGTAAATGTAACAGTCATTCATAAATGTATATTTTCATTACATTCGTAAATGTAACATTCAATCGCATACACATAATGATTTGTATTTGTTACATTTATAAATGTAACAGTCAATCGCATACATGTAATGATTTATATATTTGTAAATGTAACAATTAACTACATGTGTATTGTTGTGAAAGTGTTACATTTTTTACATGACAATCTAAATAGTCATTGAAGAGCAAATTTTTTATTTGCTTTTTTTATTTGAAGAGCAAATAGTCATTGTTATAGACTCCTCTGCTACATTAAATTTACTGTTACATTTATACAGCACAGTTATACAATCATAAGATTGTTACATTGACATTTATGTAACACTGATACATTATGTAATAGTTATAATCATAAAAAAAAAAACTGAAACATTATTTTGTGTTATTTAGGTAATTTTGGTGTAATTTAAATAAGTTTTGGTGTACTTTTAATGAAAATTAATTTAGATAATTTTTGTGTAAATTAGGTAAATTTTAGTGTAAAATTCATAAGAATTTCAAAATTCAAATTTTAAAATAAACAAATTGTAGAGTGGGATATATTTTTCAAAATAAGCAAATTTTAAAATAAGCAAATTCAAATTAATATGAAAGATTAATAAGAGAGAAAAAAAGGGGATTTGGGTTAATGGGATCTATTTTTAATGAAGGGCATATCTGTATTTTATCATTTTACTAATTTTCAAAAGCCAACAAACCAACCAATAAGATGATGACACCTCATGAAACCTATGAGTTGGAGCATCGGTATCACCACTCATTAAAAAAAAAGAAAAAGAAAGACGAGTTAGTTAACAAACTTATTCTAAAAGTAAGACCAACCAAACTTATTCCAAGAGTAAGACCATTTAACTGTGGTTCAATTATAAGAAGAAGAGGGGTTATCAAATTGATTATAAGGCCCCGTTTGGATGGAGGAATAAAAAGGGGACTAGGGGGGATAAATGGGAATAGGGGTAAAAAAGTTGTTTGAGTAAGTGATATAAAAGAGTATAGCTATACAGAATTAAATGAGAATAAACTGGTATTTGCATTCTAAGACCCCCATGGAATAGTGTTATTCATCCAATGGTATAAGGAGATTAACTTATCAAATCACATGTTATCACATCAAATCACTAGTCATCGCTTCTTATACATCATCAATGGGGCCCACATATCAAATTAACTTTTTACATCTTATTCACATATTATTCTTCATCAACCAAACACTCCCACCTTTATTATTACGTTTCCCAATGAGAATAATTGAAAATACATCCAAACAAAAAATCACTTATTCCATTAATAAAGTCAACAATTCTGGGAATAGGTATAAACTCTAGAATAACTTATGTCTTTATCGAAACGGGCCTTAACCCCCCGTATGAGGTGTGACATTAGATTATTCGCTCCTGATAGCTATACTAGGATAGATAACAATTCAGACTGAATAAACAATTTTTTGTTTGATTGCATTTTCTATTATTCTCATTGGAAAACGTAAAAATGATTTTTTTTTTGTTTATCATGGATAAAATAATAATAAATGATTGGTAAGAGATGAATAAGAGTTTATGGCTTTTTAAATGACAACTACACCCCTGAAAATAGTGTGAGAAATGTATGATTGATTTGATAAATGTGACAGTTTTTGAAATCTGTGTGAGACTGTTAGGTGAGATAAATTTTTTTAAAATGACAGAGAAGAGTATTTTTATCCATTGGCATAGATAAGGTCTGATAAGCAATTCCAACATTTCCTTAGAATAATTATCAGATCTTATCCTAGCTTATTCAGACATAACTATCAGAGTTTATTCTGTCAAAACAAATAATTTTTTTTACTAATCTCCTGTATTTTTCCTTATTTTGAGCTTATTTCTCACACGTCATACGGGGGTAAAAATATGGCCAGATTTGACCTCACTATTGTCTGTATTCATGGAATAACCAAACATAACTAATAAGACATGTCATACTATTGCTATTCCTGTGAGACAAAATTATATTCAGTCTGAAACAAAAAGGGGGGGGGGGGGGGGGGGCATAGAGGCACAGAGCAGTCCTGAAATGAGTTAACATCATGTATTGCATGCACATTTTTTTTATTTTTTGTGTGTGTGTGTGTGTGTGTGGGGGGGGGGGGGGGGGGGGGGGGGAGAGCTTTCAGGTGTCAACACATCGGATTTCTCAAAAAGCAATAACAGTGTAAATCCTATAAAAGTCCAAAAACGATAAAAATCACCAAATTGACAACCATTAATATGGAAGAAAGAACAGGGGAAAAAAGAACAATATGAACAGATCACAGTGAATTAAAATAAGTTATTTACAATAAGATAAAACAGTAAAAAAGAATATACTGCAATAACACCAACACTAATAAGCACTATTGAAATAAAAGCTAGATCAGTGGCGAGTTTGTTTCTATTCTGGAGGATCACTCATTTCATGAAGTACATGTTACTGATCACTAGGCACCACCTGCCTGAAACCTGCACCGAAAGGCTACCGACATTGATCGCACCATGTTGAGTTTATTGGTGTTAATTTTTAATCAGAGAAAATGTACAAATGGCGTAAAAATTTAGTAGAAAATTTTAATCAGATAGAATGGCGTAAAAATGGCACAAATGTAGTAGAAAGTAGTACTAAACATCCCCATTGAGCATTATCCACCCCATTCACCTCACTAGGTTGGTGGAACTGGACCCACCATGTTACCTGGAACATGGGAGCTTTCAGCTCAATGTATCCTTTTTGCTGTGCAGTAATAAATCAAAGACATTATAATTGCTCGGATTTAAAGAGCAATCTGAGATGTTCAGTGTCCAAAGTGTCCTTAAAATAAAAAAATCCATGTCATTAATTTTAGCAGGATTAGATGGAACTCCTAGCTTTATCACACCAACATGTTTCCTTTCTATGTAACAAGGGCATTGCATGTTTATTTCCCCAAACCGTATGAGAAAAGGGTATTGAACATGATGGGATCTTCCAAATATAGCAATTATTGAACTGAAACCAATAAGATGAATCTTACCTTATCAGTTGGACAAACCATTTCGTCAAGTTTGGGCAGTAGTGTAGTATTCAGAGCCAGTTCAGCGACCATAGAGGATCGATTCTTGTCAAATATAGTATGTAAGAATGGGATGTCTGAACTAGCTCATTATAATTACACAATTTGTCTTTGTCCCTGATATCACTGATGAAGGGTGAAACTGAACTCCCTGACCACTTTCCATAGTCCCGTGAAATGATAAAGACAGAATAGTGCACATTACTATGAATACTGGAAGATAATACATCATAAGGACACCATAAACTTGAAGTATAAATTGTCTTCATCTATTTGGATGTAACATTCATGTAGGATGTATCGGCTTTGGGAAGAGTTCTTATTTGTCTATGGTTTTGTTGATCTAGTATAGACAAATGATGAAATTGGAGGGGAAGAGAAGAAATACAATTCCCCCTTTCTGTGTGTGAGATAAGAAAGGCACCCTTTTCGAATAAGCACTGGGTTTAAGCTTTCAGGTGGAACCACGTACTCATGTAGCCTCAAATTCCATATTAATGTGGTAGAGAATGTGATACAACAACAAATAAGGATTTAAAAAGACAACAAAAAAACTAAACCTTTAATTGTGATTGGCTAAGACTAATTCATAAGAAACCCATCATCAGCCATTCAGTACCACTGAAGGTGCAAGTTTAACAAAAAATGATGATTTTATTACTTATTTAATTGCAATTCTGTCTTCTTCAAATGCTAAGGTAAAGCAAGAACGCCGATTAAGTTTAGTGTATTAGCTGTTGCAGTCTTTCTTCTGACTATATTGGTCAACAAAGTACGACTGGCATTGATTTAAAGCTTTGTCTCTACCCGAACAACAACAAATTGGAAAATTTGTTTCCAGACAACATTTTACACAAATTTTCTAATTGCAGTTCACCCTTTATCTTCAACATTCACCTTTTGGGTTTAAAAAATGACATGGAAGGAATCCTATATTGCATGACCTGAGCAAAGACAGAGAACTGTTGAGATTTAGAGGGCTCTAACGTATCTATCGCAACCCTTTCACATTTTACTTTCCTGTTGACAAATTAGGATTTTCTCAGCTGTTCTGTATGTAGAGTTGCACTTGATGGGTATTTCTATATTATCTTTTTCAATAGATTGACTTTGGTGTCATGTTGAACACTGCAACCCTATCACCATGGAAAAGTGCATTGCAAAAATTACTGGAAGCACCATGTTAGACACCTACACTATCTTGTTTTACCACACAGCATTCCACCCGTTCGTCTCACTCAAATTTAAGAAAAACATGTTTGGTAACTTATGGTTAAAACAGCACTAGTTAGAGCTTTAATAAAGTTGATGAGATGTAATCTCAGCTTATGAGAAGCCAACAATATACAGGCATTTTGTGCAGAATTGTGTGCATCCGGGTTTACCCATCAACTGTAGGGGTTCCTCATCACCCAAATAAAATAAAATAAAACATAAAATGTGCATCTCAGATGTCTAATTATAAATTCACTGAAGCACTAACATGACAATACCCCATGTGGTTTGCTGGAAATGGAAGATATGGATGGTATGAAATGACAAATTTTCAAGGGAGTTAAAATTTTGTGGAGAATACATAGTGTTAGATATATGGGGAGAGATTTGAATGAGACCATCCATATTAACCTAAGAGGGAAGTTGTTTTTTTGGAATTTTCCAGTTTTTCTTATATTTTTGTTCCGTTATTGAGGAGACACCTTATCTTCTGCCGGATATTCCACCTTTTCATTGAAAAAGGGGGAAGGGAAAGGACATAATGTTCGAGAGTTACATACATGTATGATCCATCGGGCTGCTTCAAGACTGCATTAAAGCAGGAAGAAGCTGCAAGACATCAGCATAACTGAAGCATGTCATCCCAACATGAATTGACTGAGATAACCATTTGTTGGACATGTCCTTGTATTTGACTGCAAGAAAACATTGCATTAACTTAAGAAATGGGCATATGGAAAGTGTTTGACAGGGATATAATTTCAGAAACAAACCGTCAAATAATGTTTTTTTCCCATAATGTTATCAATTATTGTGCACGTATGGAAATATTATTAAGTATAACTATAAAGTTTAAAATATGCAGCATTATGAACACCCACATAACCTGCATCCAATAACTGGGAGTCAGATAGAAGTATCCTACATGATGTCCAATTGAACCTGGGTTACAACTATGTAAGCCTATCATCATTCATGCTCATTGTAACTAGCTACCGTCCAAGACTATAAATCACTCCTCAAATTCTTCAAATACCACCAATCTATCTGCTGATCACCTCCTGTTGGAGCAGTCATTGACAACCACTACTTGGACCAGTGCACTGTCAATATTAAATTATTTGCCGTGCACAACCTCCCCCGGTGGGGAAGAGGTTGAGAAGACCAGGGGATACGAGCATTTGGGCTAAGGTTTTCCAATCTTTTGTCTCGGTGGTGGTTTGGTTTACCTGGCTTACTCGTAACCATTCCCTATTCAAAGCAAAAATCCCTTATGCAAAGAATATTTGGGACTCGATGGTTAGAAGCATCCAAGATTGGGGAAGATTCTACGCAGGTGCAAGGTCCATTTTGTACTCGGTTGGTCATCTCATTATGGAGTAGTTTTGTTGTTTGGGCCATGCCTTAATCTCTTGTATAACCCTCGTCTATAAGGGTTTTTGCATGGTTTTGTGTGTTTTTGTTCACTTTTTGCATTTTTCACTTTTCGGCCACTTGCCCTATTTTAATAAAAAAAACACGTGAATGCCTATCGCCTTCTTCAAAAAACAAAAAATTCAATTAGTTAATCGCATGAGAAGCTTCACCAAAGCTTCCTCTATCACATTCATGTATTATCTTAGTGCAATCTATGACGTGCTTCTTAACCCCCCCCCCCCCCCCAATTTACTACACATAACATAGCTTCTTTTTGAAGTAGACGGTAGGCCGACGCCCTCATTATATTAATAAAGGAGAAAACCCAAAGGATAATAACAAGGTAAACACAAACCAAAAGGCAAAAAGGCCAATCCCAGAAAGAGGGACCGACCAATAAATAAAGCCAAATTAGAACCCCCCTCCCCCCCTCAATAACCACTGCAGGAGCACCCCCACAAAATTTGCCCCAATCCTGGATACATCGGATCACTATCTCCCAAATATTCTCAGTATATGCTATGTTACCCTGGAAAACCACATGGTTTCTAGTTATCCAAATGGTCCAGACCATCGCAGGCACAAAAATTTGAGTGACGCGCGCTGTGACACTTCGATCTCCTGTCCTTCTTAGCCTTTTTACAGCCTCCCACATTTTGTCTAAAGAAGTAAAACCACTCGTCAAACCCGTAGCTTGACATAGCCAGTGCCACGCCTATCGAACTAAAGGGTAAAGAATGAAAAGATACTCCACCGTCTCCTCCTCGCCTCCACACATCGCACATGATCTATCAATCTCTGGCGCCCATTGAGCTATGAGTATCTTCGTCAAGAGCTTGCGGAGGTACACCGTCCACATGAACGCCTTCACCTTCACTGGAATCTTACAGCGCCACACTTCCTTATGTTTCCATGCGGGGACAGCAATGGGTGGCTTCTCCCTTCACAACCAGTTGATCTAATTGTTCCCTTATAAACTCACTCTCCATTTTGCAGCCACCTCACCACATCACAATATTCCAAACGCAAGCCACTTCACCTGGTCTAGATTAACCCTGTTTAATCATGGTCTAAATGCTTATTATGCACGTTCATATTCATGCATAGTCATTGGAAAAATACCATTACTCTATACACTAAAATTTATTAAAAGTGAGAACCACCACTAATTGGTAATCAAACAAATAGGATTTTTAACCAGTTTCTTTATTTTGTTTTATGTTCTACTCTCCCTCCTTTCGGAGTTTGTAATTTGAATTCAGTAAATGAAATCGGGTAGCACATCTAAGTTTTCTTCAAAAAAAATAAATAGGATTTTTAAAGGGACAAGAACTAAGCCTCAAATGGCACATAAACAATGTACTAAATTAATTATAGGCAATATAATCGACGAAAATAGAATACCCAAAACCATAATTCAGAAACACAAGGTAACATGAAAATCTTGAAATAGGAACATTCACGAGTGTCATGACTCCTCACCTCCCCCAACAAGTCTCTTCTCTGCTGTTGATTTTTTAAAAGAATCTCAAAAAATTAAGAAACAGAGATCAAGTAATACAAATGTAATATCAATAAGAAAAATAATCCAACAAAATATAAATCGGAGATGAAGTAGTACCTAAACCGATACTCTCCTAATTCAGATAATCTTTTTTATTTAGAAAAATAAAGAGAGTATCCGAAATCGAGTGAACACGAATTCGCACGATCAATCAAAATTGTTAGGGTTTGGTTGGATACCGGTCAAGCGACTGAGACTGCTCGGCATACTGATTCATCCACGCCGACCGAAGTCGTTGAGGTTCCGACCGTCCGATTTGGACGGGTTGGGTCCGAGGGCTCTCGCGTCGACTCGACCCCATCACTGTTTATGTTGAAGGCCCGACATGAGTTTAAATGGATTCTATGTTTTTAAAGAACTACATATTCTCATATTCATATCTAAACATATTTTTAACTTTTAACTTTTAAACCACATCTACTGTCTCACCTTATAGGCTAAAAAAATCTTGCGGAAAAAATAAGTTTGTTTGAAACATAAGATTTTAAAACCATGTTTGTTGTTGCTTAAATTTACAAATTATAGATAATAACTTGTAGATTTTAAATTATAAGTAGACATGTTTATTGTAAATGTTTAAAAATAGTAAATAAACAATATGTGGATGTTTATTTAATAAATTGTAAAATAGTTTTTTACTGTACAATTGTCAAAAAATAACCCTAAACTATAGAAGTAAAAAAATTGATTTATGTTTAATTAAATAAATTGATTTTTACATATAAATTTAATTTTATAAATATTTAAAAGAAAATTAAATTAACATAAATAATATTTTAAAATCACTACAATATTTTTCAGATATTATATTGTAGAATTTTAATAAATTAAGTGACAAATAAAATTATAAAAAATTGATAATGTATTTTTTATAATAGTAAAAAAATTGAGAAGAAGAAATGTGCATAGTTTAGTGTTTTTTGGTGTAATAGAAAAAAAAAAGATATTATGATTATTAGTAAAAAATATTAAAGGCAAGAATGTCCAAAATAAAAAAAATTAATGCCTTTTATAAATTATAATCTCAAAAGCATTCTTTTTTCAGTTTAAAGATTATGAATTTTTTAAGCTATTTTTAATTTAAATAAGTTTCAATAAGTTTAAACAAATATGTAACAACTACTTATTTTAAACTAAAAATTATAATATACAGTTTATAAGTTTTAACAAATATGTACTATGTTTCAACTTCACATCCAAACACAGCCTGATGTAAATATTGGGGCCTACTAAATCCTTTGAAAGCATCAAATGAGCTTCGAGAACATAGATCCAGACGCATTAGGTTAAAGAGGTACGTCATGATCCATTATTTTATAAATATTTTCTATTTTGGGCACTAATATATTCAGTCATTTTTATAGACGTTATGTCACAAAATATTTAGTATATACTATGCTACAAACAAATATAACAATATATATATATATATATATATATATAAATAATGTAGAAAATCAAAAATAATTTACAGGCTTTAAAAAAAGGGTTTTTTATTTCTAGGCTATGTAAACATGCCTAGTTAGAGATCGATCCCTCACTTCTTCATATTTTGGTTTTAGTCCCTGAATTTAAAGGATATGTTCTTTTTTAGTCCCTCTTAGGAACTAAAAAGAAAATCAAATAATTTAAGGATAAGTCCCTCCTACAGACTAAAAAAGAACATATCATTTAAATCTGGGGACTAAAACTAAAATATGAAGAATTGAGGGACCAATCACTAAATCCTATGGTTTATGAGAACTTAAAAATAAAAATCCCTTAAAAAAATCATAATGCGTGTATTGTTACATGCAGTTTTATATAATGGACCTTTTATACAAGATACAAACTCTGTTAAATAAAACATGCGATTTTTTTTTATTTTTTTTGTAAAAGTGACGCATACTAATTAAAGAAAATGATTCATTAGATTAAAATATATATCTTAAAAAAATCGAAACACATAAAGAGTGTAAAAGAGATTATATTCTTACAAATAACACACTAATAGCACACTGTAGAGTTGAGGATGCAATGTGAAATATTTCTTGGAAAGAATCACTTTCTATGAACCAAAAAAATGTGGGTTGTATTATGATGCTGATTAAATACATGACTATGCATAAATTACAAACCTATCCAATTTGAATAGGTAGCAAGCCTACAACCAGCAAGACTCTGATGCAAGCATGAAAGAATAGGATAATATACACTCACAACAAATCAATAAAAATCACTGAAAAAAATAACCACTATTGTACGGCCGTTCCCCTTTGGGCATCTGAAATCTGGTTCAACTCTACTTCCACCGGAGCGAGCGATCCGGCGGTACCTAACTTCTCCATCTCCCTTGAAATTTGGATGTCTGAAGGTCTCATGTACTCGTCGAAGGCCTTCACGATGAAGCGTGGGATGAGCGCTAATAGGATGATGGAAAACAAGCAAGCCCAGAACAATCTGGTTCCCATCTCATGGAAGATTGCCCTGCAAAAGAATATAGCAGCAACAACAAGCATCATCAGCATCTTCTTCATGAGTAGTGAATGCATGCTGGTACATGAACAACACTAAAGAGTGTTTTAATATTATGATATGGAGTAAAATGAGAATGGAGTCCTGTTCTTGTTTGGATCGGGTTTTGAGGATTTTGCATTTGCAGGAATCATACATAATCATATTCGTTTGCAAACGCTCCTAGTAGTACCAACTTTAGTTATAAATGATAGTGTTTTAGGAATATAACCAAAATATATGCTTCCTCAAAAGTTAATTTTAAAATTTGCTTCATGCAATAAGTTCCTATTCCATTTCCAAACGCTATGGAGAGAGGGAGAGGGAGAGGGAGAGGGAGAATACCTAAAGCCAGGGAGATCAGGTATGGCATCAATGATGAAGACGCAAATGCAAGTCGCAACGATAGATCCCCATATAGCAACATGTGTGATCCAATTCCACCTGAACACATCCATAGCGAGGTGGAGGTTCACCAGTATGACCACCGCGAGCGTCCATAGATCTCCAATGCTCGACCCATCGATGGTGCTATGCCTGTACGCGAGGAAGGGTATGAAAAAGATCACCGCGCTCTGCCACACTGTATCCAACATAGTCCACAGAAAGAGCCCCAGGTTGTATCGCTCCCCCCTCTGCCCTGCTCCATAGAGCGATGGATACTTAAGCAGAGTCCTCCTACCCAAGTCCTTGTCGAGTATCCCCACGACTATCGTTGGCACGGAAGAGTAAATCACGGAATAAAGAACGCTACTCCATTCGTTGATCGCTGTTGTCAATGAGAATGCGGTGTAAAGAACATACCTGCAATGGCAAAGCAAATGTCAGTTCAGAGTGCACCAGAAATATGAAGACATTAGGCCTAGTAGATGTGATAAAAAGGATTTTGTATATCAATGTAGGTACTTCTATACAATGCCACTTACAAGATCAAAATTCATGTGTAGATATGTTACTCACCAGAAGAGGACGAGAACAAGCACAACATTTCTGTAAAAATTGTATAGTATCATGTACGCCATTCGCTGGTAATTCCAGTGACCATGGACCAATAGAAGGGGCACCAAGAATCTGAACTGCCCCATCGCGAAATCCGACGCCATGACAGCCTGCCTTCCCTCCTGCCCACTAATGCCGATCCCAACATCAGCCATTTGAATCATCGAAACATCATTTGCACCTGGAGTATGACATATATCACATAATGTCACATGAGATTTTTTTGACAGACCAAGAAGTTGTTGTATTGCAACTGAAAACAATACTTACCATCCCCAATAGCCAGAGTCATGTCATCAGTCCTGTTCTTTATAAGAGCGACAATTCCAGCCTTCTGCAATGGCGCCACCCGACAACACAGCACAACATTACATTCTGTGGCTACCTTGAAGAGCTGCAACATTTGAAAACAAGGATTAAATAAAAAAGAACGAATAGAAGATATGCAAGACATGGTACGAAAAATAGACATACCTCTTCTTCAAGTTCAGTCTCAAGTATATATACTAGGCTTGTACCATCAATGATCAACCCAATAGGAACTGCAACAGAGTCCCTCCCTCCACTTGCATCAGAAGGACCAGATGACATTGCCTGAATTTTCTTCACCGTGTCCATCGCGTCTTCTAAGCTTTTCCGACATGCCTCCTTCGAATGTATGTTGATAATGATCTGAGTCATGTTGGATGTCAAGAGCTTGCACGAGTAACCGATAGAGATGGCAGTCTCCTGCTTGTCCCCCGTCAACACCCACACTTTGATCCCTGCTTGCCTCATTGATTCTATGGCTTCTGGCACACCCTCTTGTAGCTTGTCTTCGATGCCTGAGGCACCCAGTAAACGCAGATTTTGTTCAATGTTGGCTGCGACCGCCCGAAGCTTACTCGACCTTCCAAACAACGCGGTGCTCGCTTTCTCGTAAGTGGATTGCCACTCCTCAAAGTCTGCGCTGCTCAATTCGCGAATGCCCACGACCAAAGTCCTCAGCCCCATCGACGCATAAGCATGCAAGTGAGTCTCTGTAGACCTGACCACGTCTGCATTCAAGAACTTCTCAATGACAGTAAACATCGCACTGTCTGCGCCTTTCACAAGTAGTTTCACAGACTTATCAGGGCAGCCAATTATAACAGACATTCTCTTGCGATCGCTGTCGAATTCGTGCAGACCCAAGACGTCAAACCTGCATCAGCCATAGCATATGTAACAATTGCACTACTAAACCAATATAACCATTCACAAATGACAACTTTACCTCTGCCTTTCACCGAGGATATCGATGATGATATGTCCCGAAGTCCGTTCAATCAACATGAACCCATACGCAGCGGCAGCGTAAACCAGTGCTTGTTCATCAGGAGACTCCCCTTGATAGTCCATAAGCCCCAGCGAAGGGTCTGATGTCTCCACGATGAGTGGCACGATAGTATTGCAAGCCGACAACGCCAAGAAGAAATCGAAAGCGTGCTTTCCCTCCTCTGTTTCACTCTGTAACAACTTCACTAGCTCCGGGTCAGTCTTCACCGTCACCTTCGGCTTCACAACCTGACCATCAACTGCTCAAAAACAATGAACGAATAAGCAATTTCACCAATGTAGGTTCTTTTCAACAATAACAACAACAACTACTAATTCGCGAACCTGAGACGGAATAACCGCCATCCCCGCCAATCGCCCCACTGTAATCAATGCCACGCACGCTCGCGCACCGGAACACCATCTTATTCTCCGTGAGCGTCCCCGTCTTATCAGAGAACACGTACTTGATCTGCCCAAGATCCTCATTTATGTTCAAAGCGCGGCATTGGAACCTCGAACCAGAGGCCACGTCGTAGAGCCTGTCGTCGCGTATCATGAAGTAGGCCTGCCCGAGCCTCACGAGCTCCATCGAAATGTAGAGCGATATCGGGATCATGATCTGGAACACGATCACGGAACTTAAGAACGTGAAGAACACCTCGAACCCGATCCCGTAGTACTTGTATTTGTCGTCGTTCCCATCCGAGTAGTCCCTCTTGTGGTAGTACTGCAAGTAATTCAACTCGTCGCGGTGGTTCCCCAACCAAACTCCGGCGAGTATGGAAACCAATGAACACAAGAACACTAGAAACAGAGAGAGTAATATGATCTCTCTGTTCATGTGGACCTCCAACCGCGACCGCTTCGAAGGCGCGCCGGAGCTATTGAGCATCACCTTCGTCTCCCGACCGCAGTACACTGCGACGCCGATCGCCCAACTCGTGTTTTTCAATTCGCATCCGCGGAGGATTATATTTGACGGCCCGAGCGAGACCCGCTTTCCATCGATCTCCATATTCGCGTAAAAACCGTAAATGTTGCGGTTGGGCTTCTCGCATTTGATCGTCGACCCCGAAAGGCGAGGCCTTTCGGGGTCCATCGCCTTCATCGTCTCCTGCTTCGCGTACCGGGTCTTCAAATTGGACTCCCCGTCGAGGTTTATGGTCTGGACGTAGGCGACGCCGGTTGGGTCGGCGGTGGAGAGGAGGACCATGTCGCAGGGGAGGGTCTCGTTGGCGTTGATTTTGATGATATCGCCGACGCGGATGTGTTTCCATCGTTTTGTATGGAATTCGGCGTTGTCGGAGAGGACTAATGCGGTTCGGTTGTTCTCGATGCGGTCGGAGCGGTGGCGGCGGTAGTCTTCGTAGGCGTCTTTGACGGCGGAGACGAGGAGGACGAACGCGAGGGGGAGGATTGAAGTGGCCCGACCGAAGACGGCGAGTTGGGGGAGCTGGTTCAAGATGGCGATGATGAGGAAGTATATGTAGGCGACGCGGTGGAACTGCTCGTAGAGGTTGCGCGGGAGGAACGTCAAGACGGAGTATTTCGAGGTGCGGATCGAGTTCCCGGCGAATTCGACCCTCTCGTTCGTCTTCGAAGGGTCGTCGATGAAGATCAGACGGGCCTCCTCGTCGGAGATCTCCCTCCGCGAGGACCCAAAGCCGCCGCCCTCCGAGTCCCCCCGGCGAGAGCCGTAGCGGGTCCCTGACCGGGGGAGGGGGGTGACTTCGATGGAGAACCGGGCGGAGCCGGCACCGGAGGGTTCGGCGGCGGAGCGGGAGCGGGAGGAGGCGCTGTTGCGGAGGGAGGACTGGCGGGGGATGGTGGGGGGGTCCGGTGGGCGGAGGGGGGGCTCCGGCTGGGGGTCGGGGAGGGCGGAGAGGGGCGGCGGAGGAGGAGTCGGGGAGGGTGGGAGGAGTGGCCGATCTGAGGTCATTTTGGGAACGGAAAGGTTGTAACTTTTTTTTTTGGGCTGTTAGAGGTGGAGATTCGAACGATGTTTCATTGGGTCGTCGGAGATTTTAAAATGGTTCCCATCAAAATTTAATCTTTGAAAACAGAGAGACAGAGAGAGGTTTATTAGTTTTCTTGATTGGTTGGTTATTTGGGATTGAAGAAAATCATAAAAAGAGACATAAAGGGCGGAAGAGAAATATAAATCAATCAAGACATCGAATTCAACAAAACAAAAGATCAACCGAATTTGCTGGAAACTTGGCTTTGTGTACCCTAAAACCACTGTTCAACTCAGGTTTTCGTTCTTGGAAAAAATTGTGATTTGTTGCATGTAGTTCAAATTCTAGAATCTTGACTTTGACAAAATGAGGAATTTTTTAATGAGGGGTGTAATTCACAATTCTTGATGAAGATTGGCTTCTAGAAGAAGTCCTATATTAAAATTAGAGAGATATTAATTGATGTATGGTAGATTAAAAATTGAATATTTTTTTTTTGGTTATGAATCATGAGTTTCGTCATCTTCATTCTTCAACAACTCCGCCCAACCAACACAAACGCCGCCTGTGCGTGTTTGTTGGTTGGTCTTGCATGAATTTTCATTTTGTGTTGGGCATCAAATAATCAAAAAGAAAAACAAATGATTCAGCTCAAATGGGTACCCATCAATTGAAATCATTTCCATGTCTAGACACACCCATTTGGAAAAAAGGTGGTCTTCTGGAGAGGGCATAAAAATGGAGTCTTGTTGAAGAGTCCACGATGAACAGAGCTGACAATTTGGGTCAAGCACGGCAAGTTTTTGTGATCAAATGGCACTTGTTTCGTGTGAATCAGGTCTAAAATGGAGACTTTTCACTGTGTTCTTTTTATTTCACAGAACCACACATTGTGTAACATCTGAAGCTTTTTGGGGAAATTTTTCAAAATCTGTCCAAAACAGAGCAATCAAGTTGAAACAGACAAGAAGTTTTTGTATAAATTCATGAGCTTCCATGATTGTAGAACTACATTTTTTTATTGTTTCATAAGATCGAAACTTGACTCTCATTCATGGTGTCGTGGATAGGTGGATTTCACCCATTTTTGACAGCCTCAAGTAGTATTTCGTGATAACTTTCGTGATACGTATACCAAATCATGTCGTCAAATCTACATCAAATCCATTAAATGATTAAGTAATAATAATAAAGATTTAACCAATTTGGTGTCTAAACCGATGTGAATCAATTCTAGTCTTGTATACACCGATAAAAAGTTAAGGTATGTAATTTTTAAAAAATTCAAAACAAATGTATATTGGAATTAGTGTTAAGAAATGAATTTAACATAACATTATCCATTATGTAAGTTGAAGCACACCCCTACTAAAAAAATGTAAGGATGACACGTTTTTTATTTTAGTCCAAGTCACCAAATTGATTATCTTTTGGTCACCAACGCTCTTACATGTTAATCACTCAATGTTTTACTTGCTCGATAATGGTAAAAAAAAAAATCATTATTGTTGATTTTATTCCTAATTTTAAGAATTTCAATCAAGAATGGTGAAAAATGTAAAAATTTTATAAAAGAACTTATTAATAAACATAAATGCTATCAATATCAATTTAATGACTCAATTTATAATGGTCACAAAAAGAATAATAAGAATGATTGTTTATTTTTCACTGATTCAAAATCAATTGGTAGTTGATACACAATCTATTTTACATTCTTATTTGCAATAGTCACATGGTTGAGGTAGCATATAACATCACCTAATATAGTATATATACATGTCACTACATCACTATATCAATATATAACTAATTACAAAAAAAAAATTATAAAAATAATTGAATTCAATTTATTTAAGTGTGTGTTTCATTTTTTTAGTAAAAGAATTTATTTCATTAATCAAGTATATATTTTTTCAAAAATTAAAATGTGTATTCAGAGACTGAAAAGGACTAAACATTAATATTTTCTAGTTCAATCTCCATCACTTGGGTCACTTGATAAAGACTCAAATATTACTTCCTCTCTAGATTTCACCCAATCATAAATTCATAGTTAATCCTAGTTAGACACCAAAATAAGTTTTATGCATTAAATAAGTCCATTTCATTGGGAGCACTGTAGAAAAAATTCTTGGTGGAAAGTGGAATCGTTGCATTTAATTCAGTTCATACTGGAAAATATGGAGTCCACAAAGTTTTTTTTTTTTTTTTTTCCCCTATCTTTCCTTTTCTATTGGTAGGAAGAGTCCACAAAGGTTGCCCATTTATTCAGACTATTCTGCTTAATTACAATGTATCCTTTTCAGTGATCACAATTAAAAAATTAGAAAATGATATATAGCTTATGTGCAGCTCCAATTACAATTTGCATCAATTTTTTTTTAAATTATATACTCTTTCATTAAAATACATACAATTATATGAAATGAAGTATATACTGAGTTACATTATTATATTTTAAAAAAAATAATAATAATTTTTTTTTACTATACACTATTAGAAAATCTCATACACTATGATAACGCAGTATACCCATACACTATGGGTATACTGCGCTATCATAGTCTATGAAACTGCAAAACGAGTTATAAAATGAACTAGGTGTATCAGCACTATTAAAAATTTATCCAGTTTTATTATAACAATGGCCCACATTTTGAATAAATATGAAATATGGATAATATAGAATGAATGACAAATTTAGGCATTGATTAGTTTATTTTGTATTTGTTGACTGGACAAGCGTTTTATCCCCTCTGTTTATAATATAAACAAAAAGTAAAACAAATTGACAAGGATTAACTAAATTAACTAAATTATTATTCAGTTTGTTCGGATTCGAATAAGACTGAATACATAAAAATCAGTTTAACTCACGTTGCCAAGGGAATAATCTTTGGGATAAAAGAATTATCAACAAAATAAATAATAAGAAAATACTATTTTATAAAAAAAATTAAAATAAAATATGTATAATATGTTAATTTTGAAAAAAATAGATTTTTTATACCAGAACATTTATCCTTTTTTAATAGTTTAAATAAAAACATACATTCAATAAAGTCTAAAGTATGCCCAAACTATCTTTTTCTTGTGCTATGATATATTATCCATGTAAAACGTGGAGTCCGTACTTTTGTCCCTCCACGTGCATTTCACGTGTTTTTTTTATAATAATTTGGAAGTGGCGCCTTTGATAGCCCTTTTCAACTGCAACACCTAAACGAATTATAATCTTTTAAACACCCATCAATATAATAACTAAAAACTATGAAAGACACATCAAAAAAGTATGAAAGACACTTGAAAATACGTGAAATGCGCATCAAACATCCCAAATAAACTTTATAAAGGACTAAAAAGTCACTGGTGTATGAGACATTTTTAAAAGAAAAATGTTAAACCCCTATTTTTGATAAAGCGCAACACATATTTTTATTTTTTAAAAAAATTATATATCTCATTACTTATGTTTATAAAAAAAATAAACTATAAATGCTTTATAAAACAGATTTTATTTGAATAATATTATATATGATACAATGAGTGGAGATGTCAATATTGTCTATAGAATTGCATTTGAGATTGTAAAAATAACTGGATATAATAAAACTCGTTTTAAAATCCTTAGCATGATATGGACCTGTCTTTATTTGGGCCACTTTAGATTATGTCCAGGCCCAACAGTAATTTTTGGGGGCCACAACCCAAACCAAACGTGGCCCAAATTTGAATGAGCTGTTAACAATTTTGTATAATGGGGAGTGGATGTGAGCCGTCACGCCGGTTAGATAACTCTTCTAACCCGAGGTTGCGGCTCACCCGCTTTTGGCCCGCATTTTTCTTTTTCATTGTCACTTTCTTTGTTGTATCTTCTATTCTCCCTTCTTTTAGAATTTGTAATTCGAGTTCAGCAATAAAATCGGATAACAAATATCTATCTTTTTTCAAAAAAAAAAAAAAAAAAAACAATTTTGTGTAATGAAAAATGTGAAAATGTTAAAAATGAATGCAGGCATTTTGTTTCTAACCCAGTAACTTTGGGAATACTGGAATGACTAGCAATTATGTCAATCTCTTTAGATAACAACATCCCCGGAAGCAGAAATTGTTAAAAAATATCGATGAAGAATCCAAATGATACACAAATATTGCGCCTAAAAAGAGATGCAAAATTTTATACCAACTTAAAATTAGCAACCTTACACTCCATAACTCTAAATTTTATAAAATAAAAGCATATCCAAATCAGTTGTGCCTCAGTTTAAAAGCCTAGCAACAATGGTTTTACTCATCAAAAGTAGCAGAACAACAAGAAACATGGGCAATATAAACTAGTACTATAGCTATTCTTCATGATAAGAACTCCATCTACATCTGTGTTGCATGTGTTTGAATCTTCTCTCCGATCAGAACTCGATTTATCTCATCAATCATGTCTGGTCTACGCCATGCCCAAGCCCGAATCATTTTATCCATAGTCATCCCCATCTCACGCACTTGTTCTGTAGCCTCTTGAATCCAAGCATAACTCGACTCGATCGATTGCGAAACATCAGTCTGATACACAAAAAAACAAACAATCTTAATTAGTTTATCTTTACTACACTAACATCACATATATTATGTGTTGATCAGATATTAAAAAAAAAAATGAACACTTCAAATTATGATTACCTTGCTCTCTCCACTGTGATCCAACATCTCTGAATCATTGTTTTCCTTTGTCTTCTCACCAACATTGTTAACATTCACTGTGATGGGAGTTTTTTCTTCATCATCCTTGTTTTCATGACTTGTCTCACCAACATATGTATGATTAACTCTGATTGAAAGATTATATAGAGGAGCTTCCCTTTTCTTAATCATCTTTTGCTTTTTCTTCTTCATCGAAACGAAGTCCGCCCTTAAAACCACATCTACATGCCTATTGAGTGCTCTTTGAGTTCGAGGGGTTGCGCAAAGTCTTGTAGATCTTCTCAATCCGTCCATGTCCGCTCAATGAGAATGTCTAAAACAAAGAAAGAAAAATATTAATGAAAAAAATAGCAATAGATACATTTAAAAAAAGGGATATATGTTCAAGAATCAGGCGAATCTAATCAATTTATTGCATATTTGATAATTATTTAAACATAATGTATAAAATTTTATGCCTGTATATAATAAAACACATTAGTTTTCCACAGTAACATTAACTATTCCTACCGTGTCTCACTATAATCCATCTTTGCTAAATTTTTGGAGTCTTCTTAACTAACATATTATTTAATAATAATGGATTTACAGTAATTCACAAAATTATGTTCCACATTTGATTAAAAAAATATCTGACTTGGCTACTTTTCTGCTTGATTTCAACCAATCAATATCATCTGTTTTCATGCGTAGTTAGAATCATATATTATTATTCGGATCAAATTAGGCAACAAAATTAAACCCGCAACAAGAAAACCATCAAGAATTGAATTCAAAGATGTGCCCGGACCAACTAGCTATGACACATTGCATGTATTATTCTAATTAATTACAAACAGTAAAATATACTGTTAATCAGGTTGGATGATGAGACATAGATAATCCATTTTTTGGCCAATAAGAGTAACTAGCTTAGATGATTTTTTTATTTTTTTTTTTGCTTTGTGATTTTCACATAAAACAATTTATTTGAAAATGATTTTGTGTCTTTTATTGTTTCTACTTAGCCTAGCTAGTTTATTAATGTTTGACACTTTGAGAGGATATTAACTTATCATGTTGGACCATTGGATCACAATAGCTTAACATTTCAATAAGAATTGGGGCAGAATCCAAACCAGAACAGGTTGAAAGAGAGAGAACAAAGAGTACATTACATATGAAAGACTGATTAGAGTGGTTAAAGCATGAAAACGTTATGGAATTTAAGAACAAAAACAAAAACAAAAAAAACATGGAAGCGTTCATGAAGGGAAAAAAAAAAAAGCAAAAACAACAAAAGAAATATAGAAAAGGCATTGATGATCATGAAGTACCTCTAATTCTTGTTTTCTTGTAATAACTAATAATAATCAAGTACCAATGCAAAGCTACTCCTACTTATATATAGATGAAGAGTCGGTAAAAACTCCAAATTAAGTAACTTGCTTGTCAAGTATACAAAGTTACCATTTATTATTTTAGGAGGTTAGGGTATGAGTGATATGCCAGCTGTATATTTAGTTAATTAAATTAAATTTCAAGCTAATTGAGGCTAATCATTTCACAAAGATTTGCCCGAGATTTTCTCAACGGTTATAAAATCCAAATACAGTTAATCTCAGTTAGTTATATAATTTGTGTGTTTTTTAAATATAAAATTAAGGGATTGCTTTGGATGAAAAAAGATATAATTATAGAGTTTAAGCGATTATTTTAAATTCATGCAAATATAAAAAACCACCACCACTTCAAAAATGGTCTTACCAAATATGAATTGATTCATTGGTCCTCTGAGGTTTCCTTTTTTTAAATGTCAGTAAATGAAAATATTGCCTAATTCAACTCACCTTGCCACAAATGTAACATATATATATATTAATTATTCTCAATTATCTAATTAACTAACTAGTGTAGTTTTATTCGGTCATTTCGTATTGTTTTTAGCCTCACTATAATCCTGCGTTGTTAATTTTTCAAAATCATCTTAATCAATAATCTACTGTCAACTAATTGCGTTTATTGTATCTATATTTCATTTGAAATAACCCAAGAATTCTTATAAATAAGAATAAAAAATATCTGAATTCTATTTCCCTTCGTTTAAGCCAATAAATAAGATCTTTATTTCTTAAAATCACATATAGTTAGAATCGTATTAATCAAATTATATTAGGCAACTTACCAAAAAATAATAAATAAATTAGGCAACTATGTTAACAGCTTCATATTTAATTTTTGTTGGTTAGAACCCAGGGGAAACTCGTGAAATGGGCCCCAATATATTCATGCAATACCAACCAACAGAAAAAAAGAAAATTATATATTCAGCTTTAAGTGCAACTTCACTTGCAATTCACACTTTTAAAAAAAAAAAACAAACAAACAATATTTATATAATTTTTTTTAATGGTAATGAGTAATATACAAAAAAATTTAATTCTTTTCATTTTTTTAATTAAATTTAATTTTTTTTGTACAATTTATTCTAGTCTCCCTTTTTTTTTTAATTGTCATATACCATGGTCAACGTGGATATGGTATGTAGGGGTGGTAAACGAGCTGAGCTTTGACATATTCAAGTTCGGCTTATTTATAAACGAGTCGAGCCGAGTCGAGATGAGCTCACGCGCCTCAACGAGCCTAGTGTTCTTCTTCATTTTAGAGTTTTTAGAGATTGAAAACAAAATTTTAGCCTAAATGAGCCGAGTTCATGAGCCTAAACGAGCATAGCTTTATATTAATTTACTGTTCTGATTTTATAAAGGAGTTTAGTCAAGTTTCAACTAAGTTTTTTATAACACAACGAGTCAAATTTGAACACAAAATGAAACTCGATCCAGGTCCCGAGCCTAACCAAGCTTTAAAAATTGTTCAAGCTCGCTCATTTGTCTAATTGAACGAGCCTGAACGAGCTCAAACAGAGTCGAGCCTGAACGGCTTGATTCGTTTACCAGCTCTAACGGTATGTCATGTTTAGCCTAGTTAAGGGTCATTTTTTAAACTCTTTTTTTTTCATATTCTAAAAAACTTGTTTTGATGACGGGGTCATAAAAAATGAGACCAGAAACAAAAGAAAAATCAAATAAAAGAGGAAGAAAAACGAAAGAGATATAAAAAAAACACATTTAAAAAAAGAATATAAAAACAAAAAAGAAACAAAAACACTAAAACAAAAAAAAATCTGAAAAATAGTACATAAATGTTAAAAATCTGAAAATAGTACAAAAATTTGAAATATCCCAAAAGAACACTGATCATTTTTTTTGTTTAAAAAGGAATAGAAAAGTTTAGAAAAATACAATCTTGGAGTTCATTTTCATTTATTAGTTTTGTTAATGAAAAGATCATCTTCTTTATTAAATCAAATAAAAAATCTCAATAAAATCGAACAAATGGAATTAAAATGAGGCAAAAAAAAAGAAAAAGAAAAAAGAAATGGATAGGTTCTAAAAAGAAAAGAAAATAGTAAAGTAAAATAAAAATTAATATTCAATGACACATAAGCTGAAATAATGTAAATTGGAATTACGTTTTCAATGAAATAGAAGACATAAATTTTATAAAAGAGAAATTAAAAAACCAAATACGGGGGATAGGTTAATTTTTGCAAAAAAAAAAACAAAAAAAAAGGAAGAAGTTTGAGTGTTAATTTGATAAATTGCCCATTTTTCTTTATAAAAGCTGTTTTTAATAAATTTGATGGGCCTTTTAAGTGGGAGACTTAGGGTGCGTTTGGTTACGCTATTGTATAGTTTTTGTGTTTACAGGAAGCTGTTTTTATAATTATGCAATTAAATAACTTTACTATAGCAGCTTCCTGCAGATAGATTTCAGACAAATAGTATCCAAAAATTACGATTTTCAAAAGACAAGGGGGTGAGCTTCCTACATAATAAGTTTTAAAACTCATATTCCTTTAGAATCAGTTTTGTAATCGTACAACCAAACACATCCTTTTAGGCTTTCATCTTGCTCCTCTATGCCCATGGCTGGCCCACATTACTCCAACATTTTCACTGAGATAAAGCTCATTAAAGTTTAATACAAATTCATAAATTTGGTTGTTTGTTTTTCTTGTTTCTTTTGTTTCTCGCACCTCCTCAGATTTATATTTCAAATTTCAATAATGAAATCACATGAACAATTTTTGTCTTGAAAAAATGGCACTATTAACTTGAATATGCTGTTGGTTGAATATATATCAGTAATCGAAGGCATACGTTTGTATGCATGAGAATAAAAGGCAGGGAAAGCAATGAAAAAATAATTAACAGTTGATGGAATCACACCATTTACATATATCCTCCCACACCTGATGGCATCGACTGCCCTCTCATGCTCTCCGTGCAACCCTGCCCTCCCACGCGTGCGCCCATCCACATCAATTCACACAATTGAGTTATTTGATGATTAGAAGTGTTTGTTATTTTTGTGCAAGATCCAAGAGTTCTGCTATTTAGAGTTAGAGGGGGTGTTAAATGTATTGTGGATAGTTTAGTCATTTTAATTTTTTTTCCTTTCTGTACTATAAATATTAAATACAAACCCTAACAATACTGTGATTTATTCTCTTTAATTACAAATTCTAACAAACATAAATTTAAAAAAACCTTTTATCCCCTAATTAAATTATGATAACTAATTTTCAAAAGATGAGAGTTTATTTTGACGACCCAATCTCAAAACATTAAAGTCAACCCTATTAAATATAAATTTTCAAAAAAGTCCAAATTTTGAAGAGCACACCCCACTTGTCAACAGGTAGAGTCAGGGTCAGGTTGCGGTGGACCCGGATCTGACTCATTTTGATTACCGGGTTCTTCAAGTAGGGGTTATATCGGATCTCGGATCTTTCAGATCTGGGTTGGGTCCATGAAAGAAAAACTTCATCTTTACAAAACAATTTATAAATTTAAATTCTAACATAATTTTCAGAATATATAACATAAAAATATTTTAACCGGTTAGCGTAAAAAAGTATTTGCGTAAAAAATAGCGTAAAAAATATTATTAAAAAAATATGGGCATTTGCGACGGTTTTAGACATCCGTTGCAAAACTAGCGTCGCAAAAAATGATTTTTCTTGTAGTGACCTATGCATTAAAAAATTTAAATTAACACAAACACATAAAAACCAAATATATTTTTTAAAAGTCTTATAAGTTACTATAACACCCAAAATAACTTATGCAATAAACCAACTAAATTATACACCTTCAAAAGTTAATGTTCAAAATACTAAAATAAGTTTAATCAAAGTTAAATAAACACATTGCATTTCTAAATTTATTATATATTACATGAGCTTATATATAAAATAGTCGAGTTTCGAGTCCATGGGATCAAGTCAGGATGGATCTGAACTCAATCTGATTTTATGTTTGGATCCATTGGATCGAATAAATTATACGTGTAATCGAATTCAAGTTTGATCCGATACGGGTGTAGACCCATTGACAGGCCTAAATTGATACAAAACAAAAACAAAACGAAAAAGTTTTGCTTACCTTAAAAAAAAAAAAAAATTCGCAGAATTTTACCCTTTTAAAATCGTCATTTTCATATAATTTTTTACATTTTTAATACATTGTAGTGGTTTTTTTGATATATTGTGTTTTTAATCAGGGTTAATCGAATAAAATATTTATCATCTATTAACGAAAATTTTATTAAAAGAGTTATTTAAATTTACTATGTATTTTCAGAAGGTTATATTAATTTTAAAAAAAATTAAAGGGTTATATAGATTTCAATCAGATTTTAGAGAGTGTTTTTCTAAAACAATCCTAATGATCCATGATCTTTCCACGTGTCAGCCGCTGAAGCCGTCCCTAGTGAAAATCCGTTGAGGACGTCCTCAGCAGAAATTTTTTTCTTTAACAAAAACCCTCACTCAGTTAAATTCAAAAATAAAATTAGACAGCAAATATTTATTTTATTTTTTTTTAAAAAAAACCTCAATTATTGTTCAAAAAAATATCAATTGTCAGCGATCCCTCAAATAATTGTCCCTCAAATAAAAGTCTGCAAGTATACTGAGCGGTCCAAATGCAATCTGTGGCTGTTTAAATGCTCTTGTCACTGTTCCTTTCCTCTTCTCTTCTTACCTTCCACTGAAATCAATTTCTTGCACAACATAACAGAGAGAGAGAGAGAGAGAATGGCGGAAGGAGCGATCTTGTCGGTGGGTGTGTGTGTTCTGCAGGAGATACTGGGCAGCGGTATGTTGAAAAAATATAAGATGATAAGCGGAGTCCGTGGGGATGTGGAGAAGCTGCGGAGCAATATGTCTGCCATTGAAGCTGTACTTGCTGATGCGAATGAGCAGCGCGTGAAAAATAGATCCGTGGATGACTGGCTCAAGAAAGTGAGGGACGTCGCCTACCAAGTGGACGACGTGTTGGACGACTTCCGTTTTGAGGCGCTCCGTCGAGAAGCAGAAACTGGGGATCACGCGCTGAAAAAGGTACGCTACCTCTCGTCATCCATCTAAACCAGTGAAGGAGACTTATGAGTCAATGAAAAAGTAGATACAAAATGGACTTTTATTTTACTTAGAGGGGGGAGAGTAAATTAAAATAAGGGGGTGAAAGCACACCAAAAACATGGATGGTCTAAATGGCTAATGAGTGATTTTTTTTTTTTTTTTTAGTGTTGGGTTGTTATTGTTTAAAAAATTTTATATGCAGGTGACTTATATACCTTAGTTAAAATTAATCTACCACCTAAAAATTAAAAGGGTTTAGAATTAAATAAAAAAATTCAAAGTTCTATCAGTGGATTAATTAACGTGAATCATGACTTCATGGATAATTTTTTATTTGTTTGATTCTCTGATTTTGCACGGTGGGTGGACTGTTGTTGCCCTTTGTTGATTGGTTTTGGTTGTTTATATTGTATGGGTTATGGCCTCATGAAAATTTAAAAAAAAATAAGGGGGGGGGGGGGGGGGCTTAAGTGGCTTCATTACTGAGTATAATAGTAATCTAATTTAAGATTTATGATAGAATTTGAGATTATCACCACAAATAATGGGAATATGATTCCATTCTATTTTTCTATATGGATGGATTTTAATTTCAGTGGGGTCCACAATTATCAAACACTAAAATTTATACAATTTTTTGGTAATCTCACGTGCAAAAATTTAGGTGCATAAATGAAAATGAATATTTGAAAATTATTATATTAACATGGGATAAAATTATAAATAAAGTATTTAAATGAAAATATGAATTTTTTTTTAAATCGTATTTCATTTCAAAAGATGTAAAAAGATTCTATAAACAATCTTTATGTGAATGCTTTTATTATTTTCTTTTCTTTTCTTTTACTCTTTTTAATCTGATGGTATCATACTTATTCACATATATTCCAACCGAAGGTGCGTGACTTCTTCTCCAAATCAAATCAATTGGTTTTCCTATTTCATATGGGTCGTAAGTTGAAGAAAGTTCGGCATAGATTGGATTCAATTGCGAATGAGAGGCTCGTGTACAACCTGAATGTGCAAGTTCCTCAGCCAGTTCTTAATGCGGAGGCTCAAATCGGGTTCAAAGATCAGGAACGTGAGACAGTTTCCTCTGTTATGGAGCCCATAATTGGAAGAGAGAAGGACAAAGAAGAAATAATTATACAACTTCTGATGACTGAGGTACCCAATGATGAAGATGTATTTTCAGTCATTCCAATAGTTGGCATGGGTGGAGTCGGGAAGACAACCCTTGCTCAACTTGTCTATAACGATGATTTCGTGAAAAATACTTTCGATTTACACATGTGGGTCTGTGTATCAGAAGACTTCAATGTGATGAAACTAACAAAATTGCTTATAAACGAAGCAAGTCAAACAACTCAGTCTGAGATAGAGAATCAACCTGCTATCAATATTGAAAGCCTGCAACAACTGCATAAACGCCTGCGGGAGAAACTAAGTGGCAAGAAATTTTTACTCGTACTTGATGATGTCTGGAATGAACAGTGGGACAAATGGGAGAAATTGAAAGGTTTCCTAAATACAGGTGCCAAGGGAAGTAAGATTGTTGTAACAACCCGCATCCAAAATGTTGCTTCGATGATGGGAGGAGCGAACAAAATTCATAATCTGAAGGGTCTGTCAGATAATCACTGTTGGGAATTGTTTGAGAAAAAAGCATTCTGCAGGAGAAGAAAAGAGGAACACCTGGAACTTGTTTCTATCGGAATAGAGATTGTGAAGAAGTGTGATGGCTCGCCTTTAGCAGCCAAAGCTTTGGGAAGTTTAATGGTCTCTAAAGAAGATCAAAGTGAATGGATCGCTGTTAGAGATAGTGAATTTTGGAGTTCGGATGAAATTGGACACAAAATTTTACCTGGCCTCATGCTCAGCTACTACCATTTGCCATCACATTTGAAACCTTGTTTTGTTTATTGTGCACTATTTCCAAAGGATAATAAAATGGATGAGAAGACACTTATATGGTTGTGGATGGCAGAAGGCTTGATTCCACATTCCAATGATCAGAACCCCGAAGATATTGGCAAGGGATATCTCAAGGAATTGGTTTCTAGGTCCCTTTTTCAATCAAATGAATATGATGGTTATTACGTGCATGACTTGGTTCATGACCTAGCAAAACGTATTGCAGGGGATGCATGCTTAACTATACAAGTTGGTAGATCAATAAAGATTCCTCAATTTTGTTATTGTTTGACATTAATTTTTGACGAGAATACAACTGCATGTCCAAAGGAATTTCGTCAAACAGAATCTGTACGAACCTTAATTTTCAAGAGCAACAAGAATGAACAGATTGTGGAAGTTCTTCATGAGATGTTCATTACTCCAAGTAAACTGCGTGCATTGCATTTCCAATATTGCCCTATAAGAGAGTTGCCAGACTCAATTAGCAACATGAAACATCTTAGATACATTTGCCTCTCAGGTGCTAGTTTTAAAGAGTTACCTCAATCCATAGGTTCTTTGCGAAGTTTACAGATTTTGACAATCTCTAGTTGCAGAAATCTTGCAACTTTACCTACGTCTCTTGGTGGCCTCCTAAATCTACAGGTATTATTACTTCTTTGATACATGATCTTTAAACAAATGGCAGCTTGAAACATCTTAATTTGTTACGCCATCCTCCAATATGCTAGTGTTAATGTAATGAAGTTTGTGTTGTTTCTTTGTAGATTCTGGCAATCTTTAACTGCAGCAATCTTGCAACCTTACCTGCATCTCTCGGTGGCCTCCTAAATCTACAGGTATTACTATTTCTTTGATACATGATCTTTAAACAAATGGCAGTTTGAAACATCTTAATTTGTTACACCATCCTCCAATATGCTAGTGTTAATGTAATGAAGTTTGTGTTGGTTCTTTGTATGTGACCAAAAATGCATACTCCATAGTCTATATGTCTCAGTATTCTCAGCTTCTATTTTATTGTGTGTTTATGAAGTTTGTGTCGGGCATGCGAGACCAATGTTATGGGCTCGGATTCCCTGTTCCTATAGAAACAGGAAACACCATTTTAACCCAATAGATTATATCCACGTGGACACTCAAACGGACTAGTTGAACGGCGTCAAAAGAAAATTAATTGCTTCTCCAAACGAATTGCACAAAAGTCATGTAAAATAAAAGAATCACAAATTAGTCAAACCATATTAAAAATAACCACGCTTCTAACTCATCTCAGACAAACACATATACAATTTGTTTGTGAAAAAAAGATTGAATAAAAAAAATTTAATAATTCAAATACATATAGTCTTTATACCTTGTTATACCTTCTACTCATTGTGTGTGTGTGTGTCTGTCTTTATATATATATATATATAATATATATATATATATATATATATATATATATATATATATATATAATATCATTCAATTTATTAAGCTATGTACTTCAACTTTTTATAAAAGTTCATATTTAGTGGCTCAGTAGATGGGGTATATAATTTTCTAAAAAAAAATTAAAATATGGGCCGACTGCATTTAAAACCATAAAAAAAAAGGTTATTTAGTTTCCACCCTTCATAAAAAAAGTCAATTATTAAAAACATCTTTCAAAACACAATATTATTATAAACTCCCTTTAAATGCTAACTGGATTTGTAAAAAACCCAAATAAGTTATTTTTTTACGGAATATGTTATTAAATGATGGATTGAAAATAATACCCTTATTAAAAAATATCCTATCTTGATAGAAAAAAAACCCTTTCATTAACATAAACTCTTTTCCGTCAAAATTTTTTTGGGAGTACTAATTTCTTTTTGTTTTGTTGACTGTTGGGTTTTACAAATCCAGTTAACATTTAAAGGTGGTTTATAATGATATTGTGTTTTATAGTGTTATTTTTAATAATTTTCCTGTTTTATTAGGGGTAGAAACTAAATAACATTTTTTTTCTATAAAGTTAGGATTTTTTTAGTAAGGGTATTATAGTCAAATCCATCATTTAATAACCTATTCCGTTAAAAAATAACTCATTTGGATTTTTTTACAAATTCAGCTAACATTTAAAGGGGGTTTATAATAATATTTTATTTTAGAAGGGGTTTTTAATAATTTGACTGTTTTAGGAGGGGTGAAAACTAAATAACCCTAAAAAAAATTGAGCATAATATTTTTCTTTTATTTTTGAAATAGACATTCAATTAAGTCAATTTATAATAAACAGATGAGATGACAACAAAAAAATTAAGTGATATTATTCTCTTACATATATCATGTAAAGTCTGCAAAACCAATTTGATATTGTTGCTAATAATTTTAGAAAATGTCTTATAAATTAATGTCCTTCATGCAAATATAAAAAGAACTTAATAAAAAAAGATAAAATAAACTTATACCTATTAATCAAAACTTAAACTAATAATAAGTAATTTTTTTTCGCTAAGGAACCGATAACAAGCAATTGATATCATCGTATGAGTCTTTGAAGTCCAAAAAAGATGAATTAATCTTCTATGAAAATCTTGTTGGACCTCTCGTTGAATCCTTTATTGCTCCTCTCTCGTCAAAATAATACAGACTTTTCACCCTCTATTATTTGATATTAGAGCTTATATGTGATTCAATTGAAGGGACCGATTTGTGATTGATTTATTATACAAGGACTATAATGCAATGTTTACATTTCCTTTTACAGTGTTTCAATGCAGACGGGTGTACAATCAATTTTCTTTTGACGCCGTTCAACTAGTCCGTTTGAGTGTCCACGTGGATATATTCTATTGGGTTAAAATGGTGTTTCCTGTTCCTGTAGAAACAGGGAATCCAAGACCAATGTTATTAACTCTAAATTTTATTTTATCTTTTACAGTTACATGAGTTACAAATTTTATGTTCCAATTATCAATCATTTATGGTCTAGACAAATATATTAATGAGTGATTGAAACGCATTCTGGCAAGCTTTCATGCGTTGACCATCAGCGGGGGTGGTCTTACATTCCCCACAAATAACAAGTGAAGCACTTCCTTTTAGTGCTATTTAATGTCTCTTCCATTCTCTTTGCATTTCACAAATTTGCTTTCACTAGTGTTGAAACCATCTATTGGTGCCCTGAAAGTGATTCATTTCTTTGCAATATTTCTCATTCCTCAAAATCTGTAGTGCTTGTTGATTCAATTCCTTATATGGGCATCTAAAAGGGTTATAGTCTATTTGTTGTGATCTCTCCATAACTCGAACCCTAGAGAAACAAAATCAAGAGGTTGTTTCTCTATGTGGTCAATGCCGTACAACTTTGTGTATGAGGGGGGAACTATTCACTGAGTACAGAACTCAGTTTACTTCCACTTTTTCTAGATACACAATCATATCTCTATTTCTTTCTTTCTTTTATTATTAAATTTGAGCATATATAGCTATGGGTTATGTTTGATCTTTTTGGTTTTCATGTTATGGTTTATGTTTGATCTTTTTTTGTTATAAAGAATTTGTGTATTGCTTAAATGTTTAGATGTCATGCACAACAATTTACGAGAGTCCATATGTTAATTATGGCATATGCAGGTCTTGGTGGTCAATTGTTGCTATCGATTTGAAAGCATGCCTTCATCGATTGGTGACCTTCAAAATTTGAATGTATTACGTATCATTGAATGTTCAAAACTTCAAATATTACCGGAATCTATGATGAAACTCCAAAAGTTAGATTGCTTGGACCTCCGTTTGATCAATCTGCGAGAGCTCCCTAGTGGAATGAGTAACATGACAAACCTGAGAAATTTAGAGAACTCTGATTGTGACAGATTGACTCACATGCCAAAAGAGATGAAAAAATTGAACAAACTCCAAAAGTTGCCCAGATTCGTAGTAGACGAGGAGAGGGGAAGCAGCATTGCTGAGCTGCGACAGCTACAACTTGAGGGAGAGCTAAAGATTTTGTCTCTAGGAAAGCTGAAAGACCCAAGTGCTGCCAGGGCGGCAAACTTGAAAGAGAAGGGTGGCCTTCGGAGATTACATCTATTTAAAGGCAGTTCTGAGGATGAGTCATTGGATGATGTGGCTGTGGAAGTGCTCGAAGGCCTAGAGCCACCCCAAAACATCTGTGAGCTACGGATGTCTGGAGGCACTGAGTTCCCAAGATGGTTGAACATGGGAGAATCTTCTTACTCTAAGTTAGATCACATCAGTCTATTCCATTTTAGCCGATGTAAACATCTCCCCCCATTGGGACAGCTACAACTTCTTAAAACACTGGAAATATATGGAATGAGTTTGATTGAGGTTGTAGGGAGAGAATTCTGTGGCGACAATGGGGATGATGTCGCATTTCCCTCCTTGGACAAAATTACATTTGGGAAGATGCCTACATGGAAAAAATGGTTGATATCAAAAGAAGAGGATGGGATCACTAGGCAACAATCAATGGCTTTCACTTCTCTCACACAATTGCAGATTTCTGACGGCCCAGAACTAACATCACTGCCTAGTCTCCCTTCACTTCGAGAGTTGCATATTTCGTGGTGCCCAGAACTAACATCACTGCCTAGTCTCCCTTCACTTCGAGAGTTGCATATTTCGTGGTGCCCAGAACTAACATCGCTGCATAGTCTCCCTTCACTTCAAGAGTTGACAGTTAATAGCTCCATGAAGCTATTAAAAGCTGCAGGAAGCCTTAGAGGGGTCGGATCCCTCAAAAGATTGAAAATCTTAGGCGGCGGAGAGGAGGTGGGGGTCGTGAATGGGCTACAAGACCTATCCAGCGTTGAGGAGTTGGAAATCATTCAAATTGGTGAGCTGGCTTGTGTGATGGAGAGCATGCAGCATCTCTTATCCACCATTCAGAAATTGCGTATTTATTCCAATGCAATGACGGTGCTGCCTGAAACGATGAGAGGCCTCATGTCTCTCCAATCTTTGAAGATCGAATGCTGTGAGAGTCTGTCATCCTTGGGGGAAGGGTTGAGGGGACTCACCGCTCTTAGGGAGCTATATATTTGGTGTTGTTCGAATTTGGGTTGTACGCCGGAGTATATGGGAAGTCTCACCTCACTCCAGTATCTTGATATTATGGGATGCCCACATTTGGAGAGAAGGTGCGAGAGGGAGAAGGGAGAGGACTGGCAACCCATCTCCCATATTCCTCACATCAACATCAACTTCCTTGAACTCCCTGTTGTTGAACTGACAGACAATCTGAGGTTGAAAAAAAGGCGATCAGTGTAGTGAAGGAAAAGATTATGTTCCACTTGATCCATCTATCTCACTCATATACAGGTCTGTCTTTTACTTCCTTTTTAGCCTTTGAGAGAAAAGTACTTAAACATATTAACAGCTACATGTTAGCGCTCATTTCTCACATGTTTTTACTTTAAACAGAGTCCCTATTTGAAAATCAACCTTTTCTGCATAGGACACTATAATCGTTTTGATTTAATCTGTCCAGGTTTGGTGGTGGGGATGCAGCATATTCCTGGAAGGCGGGATATAAATCTTTAGAGCAGAGGTGAGCCAAACATCTCTGTTTGAAATTTTGTTGTGATTATATATCATGTTGTAGCAATTTTGTCCATTTTTTAAATTGATTTGCTCATTATGTATTTCTATTTATTCAGATTGCCTGCATGGCATACACCAGATATGTCGAGATGGTGCCACTCGTCCGAGAGGGAGAAGGGAGAGGACTGGCACCTCATCTCCCATATTCCTCACCTCGACATCGACCCACCTGAAGAAGAAGCGACAGGAATCCCAGGGTTGAAGAAAACGGGAATGGATGTAGTGAAAAGGGAAGATTCAGTGCTTGCTTTCCCTTCTGCTCTTCCACATGATCCATCCTTCTCATCTCACTCGTATATACAACCACAGGTCCCCCCTCTCTTTTCCTGAAATCCTTATTTACATTTCATATAAAAACTGCAACAGAAAGTGGTCTTTTACAGTACTCGCCTCTACTTTTTTCCCCATATTAACAAGCTACATGTTAACATTTCTTTTTCTTATATACTTAACTTTTTCATATGTTCCATAAGTAATAGTCCTGCGGCCAAAAGTCCCTTCCCTATTTGAATATCCAATCTGTTATGTTATGGAAACACAATCATTTTTATTTTTAAATCTAAAAAATTGGTTGCTTTTGCAGGTCTTCAGTCCAAAAATGCAGGCACATAAAACTCTTGCAATTCAATTCATCTGAATTGATGGTTTGAACTGCATTTACATTTTACTCAGGTATGGATGCCTTTCAATATCATCAACTAGGTTAATTGTGTCATTTTTTGTACCATTATGATGAAACTTGTCTAGCTTTGATAGTGGCAAATTAATGGAGGGGGAGCTACTTCTAAGAGAGGCAAGCCTAATATCTTCTTCTGAATTTTCTGTTTTCACATATATATCTCATCCGTTGAGCTCTGAATTATGGTGCAGCAGTTTATGAATGTGCTTAACTGCTATGCTTATTATTATTTATGTAGATCCATCTATGCAGATTATTTCCATGGTGGATGTTACAAAACAGCAACGGATTACACTAAGAGGGGGGGTTTAATCTAATGATTTTGATAGTATGAGGTATTGTAAATGCTTCTTGTTGCTTCATACTCATCAGTCATCTTTGATTGATGCACTGAACAAGGAAAAAATTTGTGCAGAAATATTGAAAGTGAAATCAGAAATCTAGCAAACTCTATCTATGATGTTTGAAATTTAAGCAGTGGGCATCAACAAATCTTGTCACGTCAGTCGAACTACATCTTCAAATTTCTCATCTGGGGTATGTGGAGAGACACTGTCTGGCTAAATCTTTAAGTTTGTGTCTTTTATCAGTCTTTATGTCAATTGCACTTATTTTCTCACCATTCCTTGTTCATATTGTCAAACAGGATTGATCAGAATTTGTCATCTGGATTTTTTTTTTTTTTTTTTTGGAAAGCTTTATTGTGACATGTGATGTTTCTAAATTTAATGGGATTAAACAATTTGGGGTTACAATTGATATTGTTATTCAAGTATAAACATGAGGATATCTGCAAGTCTGAAGTGTTTGCTACTGCACATCCATGTATTTGATATCAAAGAGTCAAAATGTTCTTTTGGGGTGTTTTATTTGGTTAGTCGCCTATAGGGTCAAATAAGCCATTTAGGGATAGATATGATAATTGTTCTACTATTCATAAGGATCTTATGTTTGATTGAGTTTTTAGTTATCTTCGTTGAAAATGTAGGGTTGCGGAAAAAAATGTTAATAAGATGTAGAAACATATTTTAAAATATGACAAGATGATTGACACGTGGGTTCCTGATTATAAGAGTTGTTGACATATGATTTGATATGTGAACCCTCTTACATCAGTGGGACATAGAAACCAGCTTACTCCCATCTATTTTTATATAGTTATACTCACTTATTTCTTGTAAACAAATATATTGTTGGACTTATTCATCTCCACTACCCAAACAGGGCTAGATTTCTAGAAGATAGGACATGAAAAAAATATAGAAAAATGTTCTCCGTTATTTTTACTAACTAAAAAGTATATATCGTTCTATTTCGAATTAAACGAATCCATTTTTAATGAGTATAAGAAAATATTTAATAAGGTATATACATCGTATAACAAGGTATAAATTTCACTGAATTTTAAATGAGACATATAAGACTATTTTAGATTGTAAAAAAAACTAAGTGTACCAGTGCCCAAAAATATATGACTAGGAAGTTGTTCTGCATATCTTAAGGCAGTTGGGCCGACCCTGATGGGTTGATCGTCAGGCCTGGTTCTTGAATGGGCCGGACCAGGCTTAAAATCTGGCACTTTTTTTTCTTGGGTTTGAGAGAGAGAGACGGATCTATTGGAAGGATAATTTTAAGTACATTTTTTTTTTCAGACCCAATTTTAGTATATACATATTTTAAAATTTTTAAAAATATTTATACTTTATATAGTGAGATAAATACGTTTATAAAAAAAAAATGAAACATATACTTCAATGAATTGTTTTAATCCATTTGTAAAAAATATTTTTTTTTTATCGATAGAAATATATATTTTAATAATTTTCTATTAATGTATATGAGATTAAAATTAAAATTAAAAAAATAATGTGTAAAAAATACTTATATTGAAAATCGGAAGGACCCAGCCCCACGGATGGGACAACAAAGGAGTAAAAAGAGATAAAAGAGGGACTATGGAAAACATAGATTCTCTTTTGAAAATTCAGAATGTGTAGGGACCATGAAAGTGACTCTGTACGAAGAACTATCTCTAACATTTTTTTGCCTGTTAAAAACAAGCCCTTTACTCTCTGTATATTCGTTTTCGATGCTTGTTTTATATTTGATTCGACTAAATGGTTGACAGACGAAGCCATTTTTTTCTTCTGCTTGAGATAAATATGTTCACGTGAAGTAAAAATAAATAGAGTTAAAGATATCAAAGTTCATGTAAACATGAAAAAATTTATATAAGTTCTTATTAAAATTAGGACAGATGTACGAGTCCGTGAAAACTTTAAAAAAATTCAATTATCATCTCTGAATTAAATTTTCATCCAAACTTAACAAAATATTTTTAAAATATTCCATCACATATAATTGTGTAGACATTGAAGTCCTTATAAACAATCATAAAAACAAATTAGTTCCTGCAAAAGATAAAATTGCCCCTAAAAGACTTTTACATTAAATTGTGTACACATTGCAGTCCCTATAAACAATTACAAAGACAAATTAGTCCCTGCAAAAGATAAAATTGCCCCTAAAAGATTTTTACATTTACTTGGATAGACATTACAATCCTTATAAATAATCGTAAAGACAAAATGGTCCCTGTAAAAGATAAAAATGCCCTTGAAGAATGCATTCTACCGGTTAAAATATTATTTTTACATCTAAATTGTGATCTTCAAGTGGAGTGTAATTGATAGAATAGAAGATGAAAAAATAAATAAAAAAATTATATTATTTGTCTTTATGATTGTTTATAAGAACTGTAATGTCTACACAATTAAATGTAAAAATCCTTTAGGGGTATTTTCACCTTTTACAGGGACCAATTTATCTTTACGATTGTTTATAAATATTGTAATGTCTATTCAATTAAATGTAAAAGTCTTTCAGAGGCAATTTTATCTTTTACATGGACTAATTTGTCTTTATGATTATTTATAGGGTCTGCAATGTGTACACAATTTAATGTAAAAGTCTTTTAGGGACAATTTTATCTTTTGCAATGACTAATTTGTCTTTATGATTGTTTATAAGGACTTTAATGTTTACACAATTATATGTGACGGAATATTCTGAGAATATTTCGTTAAGTTTGAATAAAAATTTAACTCATGGGTGATAATTGGGTTTTTCTGAGTTTTCAGAGACTCGTACGTCTGTCCTAATTTTAATAGAAACTTATATAGATTTTTTCATGTTTGTAAGGACTTAGATGTCTTTAATCCAAATAAATAATACAAACCTCAAAATGAGATTAAATGTTTTATATGCAGTGTGCATCAATTATACCAAAGTAGTAGTTCACAGACGACATGATTTCAAAAGGGACCCGTATCTTGTCTGTACATAAACAACATTTAATTCTTTTTTTTTTGGGTGTTGAATGAAGATCATCTACCAGTTTTTGGTATTGTCTGTTTTAATATGTTGGAATAGATATGCTCACAATTTCTATAAAAAAAAAAAAAAAAATTAATTTTTGCTTATAAAGTTTGTTAACTTAAAAACCTTTTAATAGGGGTCATTAACAAATGATTCCTCGATCAAGACGTTATTCTCAACAGATAGTCATCATTGATTGAAAATTTGTTAAAAATTTGCTATGTGGAAAGAGTGAATGTATGTGTAGTGTTTGAATTTGTACCTCCTATAACTAAATATAATATTCAAAGTTTGTATGCTACATTGGTCTTATTGTAATTGATCATGGTGGGTAGGATATACATTATAAGGGAAGGAAAAGCCTAACGCTAACACATTGAACAACAAGTTCATGCGTCACATTGATTGATTGGTCCTAATGAATTGTTTTTACTTCTCGTCATGCTTGCTCATGTAGTGATGCTCTGTAGTCTTACAAAAAGCATGTTTTTTATTATATGTCAATCATTGATCAAATGAATCTCAACAACCCATTAATTCATGTTATTTTTGTCTATTTGGTGACTGATTTTTCCACACTAGATGCACAATATTTGATTGGACGCATGTCGCGGACCTATACATAATACATGTTTGCATTCACCTAAACCACTTTTGAAAGAAGACCACACAATATATAAGATGCAACGTTTTCAATTGGAGCAGCTGGTGATATATATAGACTTTAATTTCATTGGCTACATCGTTTGTTATTTTTACATTTGAATCCATGTGTTACGTGGGGTCATTCTTTAGCTAATTATAAAAATCCAGAAGAAATTTAAAAAAAAAGTAAAAGATGTGATACCGCAGGTGAAGATTGGAACATTGAATTTGTATTCAATTAGAGCCATTCGTAGTGTGGACTTTAATTTCATTAATTAATTAATTTTAATTGTGGTTCAACTTTTCAAATGTACTACTTAAATTTTCATGTGTAATTATCAAAGTTTTTATAACGTTTATCTATGTATTTAGTTCACGTTCTCCCCGTATGGCGTGGAACATAAAACAAGAATAATGAAGAATAGATGAGAATAGCTAAAAAAAATTGTTTGTTTTGATAGAATAAACCCCGATAGTTATGTCTGGATAAGCTAGGATAAGGCCTGATAACTATTCTAAGGAAATGATGAAATTGCTTATCAAGGCTTATCTATGCCAATGGATAAAAATACCCTTCTTTATCATTTTAAAAAATTATCTCGTCTAACAAACTCACACAGATTCCAAAAACTGTCACATCTATCAAATCAATCATATATCTCTCACACTATTCTCAGGGGGTATAATTGTCATTTAAAAAATCATAAACTCTTATTCATCCCTTATCAACCATTTATCATCCTTTATCCAAGGTGAACCAAACAACAAAAAAGTCATTTTTACGTTTCCCAATGAGAATAACAAAAAAGACAACCAAACAAAAAGTTGCTTATTCAGCCTGGATTATTATCTATTCCAGTATAACTATCAGGAGCGAATAACCTAATATCACACCCCATACGGGAATGATGATTAGTAGTAAACCCCGTGACTTGCAAGTTGCAAGTCCATTGGAATAATCAATATGTTCATGTTGTCAATTCCCTCTCTTATTCTCTCTGTACATTCTGTCCCCCCCCCCCCCCAAAAAAAATACCCAGCAAAAAAAAAAACGTAATAATAAAATGTACAAACCTCTACATGAGATAAAAGTGATATATAATCTATATTTATATAGGATTTTTTTGCATATATATATTTTAAAAAATACTCATGGTGAATAACTATTTTCAACAACACCCATCAAAAGATTTAAAATTGTAAATGAAGGTTTTGAAGGGTATTTTTACCAAATTTAAAATATCTATATCGTGTAAAATACATCTCAAAATGCATTCATGCACTATTTAAATCATTTTTCAGGGCATTATTAGAAATATAATTTTAAAGGGATATTTTGACAACATATGATTTTTTGAGGGTACATGTTAATTTATGTATATTCATTATATGCAAAGTAGCCGTTGTTGACTAATTACATAATTTTAAAAGGGACCCCATCTTGTCCCTATATAAACAACGTTGCTGTTTAAAACAGTTATAGTTAACTTAAACAACTATTTAAATTGACTCACTAACAAACGATTCCTCAGCTAGTTAACTTAATCAACGGCCAATGAAAGTGACAGGGCGGCTTTGGAATTCAAGCTCGTGAAAGAACAGACAATAGACATATTGATTGAGACTTTGTTAGAATGTCACTATGGGTAGACAGAGTGAATTATATATATGGTGTTTGAAATTTGGTGCCTCCTATATATAACCAATTTTCAAAGTTTGTTGGCTACATTTGTCTTCTTCTTATCAATCGTGGTGGTTAGGATATACATTATTGGGGAGGGAAAAGACAATGCTAACACATTGAACAAATGGAAGAAAATAAAAATGTGGATGGCAACAATGTTCATGCGCTGATTCATTGGTCGTAACAGTGAGCTTTTGGACTTATAAACCGATTTAATGACTATAAAAATACATTATTCTTTTTGTGTCTAATTTTAAGAATTCCAAATTTTATTTTGAGGTACTTTCACTACTTATTGAGATTAATTAATTTGGTGGGTCAACCTCTACCACTCTACGTGAGATGACTACTTTCTAATCTTTGCGGGTGGAATTGAAAACCATCAAATGTGTTTTCAAATAACCATGATTAATTAAAAAACTGAGTCTGGAATTTTAGTCATAATTGTCATTTTAAAACTACCTTTTTCAAACTAAAAAAAAAAAAAAAACATAAAAAGTAAGCTTTTCATATTATCAATTTTTTTAAAAAAAAAACAAATTAAAACATGTCATTCTTAAAAATCAACCAGAGTTCTCAATTGAATTCATTGATTCCAATATTTAATCTCTTTCAACGATAACTTGCGATGATATGTGGCCATACATAATTCACAAATTTTTGTTCGATCTACGTGGATTATATTATTATATTGATCCAAAAGAATCTCAACAATCCATCCATTCATGTTAATCTTGTCTCTTTGGTGACTAAATCTCCTTCAGTCCTTCTCATCCCATTGTATTAAGATTAGATAAGAGAACCACTTGATGGGTTACACGTAGCCGACCCAAAGATTTCATGCGCCTAAAAACACGTGCATGGCCCGCAGAAAAAGATGAAGAAGAAGAAAACTAGGATACTAGGCTATTTGGATGAAAGATCGAGAACCACAGACAAGGATAGGATACATCGTTTTCAATTAGAGCCACTTGTGATGGGTACTTTAATTTTATTCATCTCGGCTGTTGTAGAATGACTATGTGTGACATGAGTCATTCTTTAAATTAATTGATAATTATAAATTTAGAAAATCAAAGGAGAAGAACATGCATGACGTATGCCTACAGTCCATAGACAGGTAGGATGGACCGTTAGCGATTAGCATTGATCTTGGGTGTCCTTTTTATATTTCAAGCTATATATATGTTACCTAGGCTATTGTTTAGCTAATTATAATAAATCTAAAGATAAGAAATGATTTATCCGAGGCACGTTCCCCTCCTAATCAGAAATCATAGGCTCCCATTTCGTGGCTAATGGGTCGTGACCCACATGATTTAACTTTTTTCCTTCCATTTTGTTGCAAGATGTCTTGATTCTATAATAAGTGAACTTGTTCATGAATGTACTAATTTTTTGAAGAAAAATTTTGATCATTTTTTATTTTCTCGACTTTATTATCAATTACAAAAAACAATGATGTATAAAATTGTTTTACCAGAAAGAGCAGTGGTAAGGAAAGGAAACTGAGATAGCTTGTAATTAATATAAATCACTTAATATATATACTACATATAAAAAATCAATCCGTCTCTTTTTCGTGGACATAGACAAATTTAATTAAACCACACAAATACATGTGTTTTCTTTAATATATTTGTTTTTATTATTGTTCTACAAACATTAATATCTAATTTTAAAGATTTTGAGTTTGAAAAAATATATATTAGATAAACATAATTAACTTTGATAACAAATATGCGAATGTCGTTTATAGTGATTATAGCACAACGGTTTAGGACTTATCTGTTTAAGGGAAGGTCTTGGATTTAAACTTTAGCGCTGACTTACCCATCGGTTTGTTAGTGATTATTCAAAAGAATTTTTTATGGGATCGAGAACAACAAACATGCAGAGTAGCCTTTTCAATTTAAACTGTAAGGTCACTATGAGGGGTCTTTTGATTTGAAAAAAAAATAATAATAAAGAAGAGATGCAAATGTCAAACAAGGACCATCTTTTAAAAACAATGATTCGAACAAATGTATATATTGGGTGAATCAAATCAAATGCTCATAATTTTTCAAAAAAGGCTGCCTGTTCTTAATTTCATACTGTTTCATCTTTCGGTGGAAGCAGGGACAACCCTAACCAACCAAAACCACATTTTCATATCTTTTGTTATTAGACCTTGTGTTAGTTCCATAGATACTTTGACCCCCCACTCAAACAAAGTTCACTAATCATCAAACCACGTTTTGGTTCCCTTCCACCATGGAAGAACCAATCATCTGAAGCCACGTGTACATTGGGACGCATTGATCAGACGGACTAGATTGATTGATGGAGTGGAGCTTATAAGGTTGTTTGGTGATCCGCCAATGACTGATTTTTGACCGGCGACACGCACGTGCGACGGTTTTATTTGATTCGTTCTTTTTAATGTCGGCCGTTTCTGCACGTGTGGGCTGTTGAGTCGGTTCTTTGGGAGACAAACAGCCTCCGGTGTCGATATTTTTATTAATTTATTAATACATACTTAAAAAAAATCTACCATATTTCATAACAACATAAAACTTACACTGACGTGGCCCGTTATATTAATAATAAGTTTTTAAAGTAACATTTGAGTGACAGTAGGAATTATTTTTCTGTGTATAACATTTGTAATTTATAAATGTATATAGTTTAAAATAAAATATATATTCATAAAAAAAAAATTAAAACTACTGATGCACAATTTCCTACATTTTTTTTTTGACATGATAGTCTAACCTATGTCCTAGTTTTCTTGTAAAACAATTTAAATAATTTTTAAATCATTTTAAATAAAACGGGCACTGTATCAAATTTTTTAAGAAGATCATTCTCAATTATTTTTTATAAAATATATTTTACAAATTTTTAATATTAAAAAAAAATCAGAATCATGAACTTGGAGGTGATAAGTACAGGGTCAATCCTGAGCATAGGCAACCAAGATAGTTGCCTTGAGACCCCACATTTGTAGGGCTCCTGAATTTTAAAAAAAATATTTATCTCTAATTTATGAGGATTTTTATTTTGTTATTGTTTTTTTAATATTTATCTTATATTTCAAAACTTCTCTATATTTGTAGTTTAGTTGTTTTATTTCTATTTAATTGTGATTTGGTTTTATTTATTATTTGATTTGATTTATAAAAATGAAACATTAGTTTTTTTTATTTATTTATTTTCGGTACTTTTTTGTTTTTCCCTTTTTGGTTTATTTTGATTTTTTTTTCTGTTTTTCATTCCCTATCTTATTGGGATTTTGTGTTTTATTATTGATTAATATGTATTTTATTTCCATTTTATTTGTATGATTTACAAAAAAAAATTCATATTGACCAATTTACATATTATTTTTCATATCATATTTATATATATTTCCCTTTTTTTGTTTTTTATGTTTATTTTTTTATATATTTTATTCAAAATTTCTTATTTGATTATAATTTATCTTTTATTTTTAAAAAATTTAATATTTTCTCTTTGCATTTTATTTAGTCTTATTTGTCCCTTTCTATTAGTCTTAGTAGTTAAAAAATAAAAAAATAAAAAAATTTAAATTTTTTATTATAGGAAAATAAATATATATATATTATTTTAGGGGTCCCATTTCAAGATTTTGCCTAAGGCTTTTTTTAGTCATTTTCAAGACTGGCCCTGGATAAACAATGTTTTTATGAGGAAATCTTCAATTTAGATCATGTTTAGTGTTGTGATAGGGTAAATTTTGCGGTGAGGAATTTCATATAACGTCATTGTGGATCCAGATTTAAAAAATAGGAAAAAATCCATACAACCTCCTGAAATCTGATTGAAATCCATATAACCCCTTACCTTTTTTAAAAATCAGATTGAAATCCAAATAACCCCTGGAAAATTTGATTGAAATCCAAATAACCCCCTGAATAAAACTTTTCATTTAAATGATGAATATTTTGTGAATATCTGGTTTGATTAACCCTGACTAAAAATGCAATATACTAAAAAACCCTACAATGTGTAAAAAATGTGAAAAATCATATAAAAATGATGATTTTACTCTCTTTGAATACATTTTAAAATCCTATCTATAGGGGTAAAATCGTAATTTTCAGATGATTTTTCGTATTTTTAACATATTGTAGGATTTTTTGATATACTGTTCTCTTTATCAGGGTTAATCAAACATAAATTTACAAAATATTTATTATCTGTAATCATAAATTTTATTCAAAGGATTATCTGGATTTACTAGGCACTATAGGGGGTTATATGGATTTTTTTCAAAAAAACATAACGTCTACATTTAAAAATAAAAAATAACATTTCAAGATAACAAAATGTCGGCGTAATGCGGAGTACTCCACTTCATTTTATAAAGTTTTTGATAGTGTTTCAAAAGGTATATAAATAATCAAATTTTAATGAAAAAGTTATTTAACAGCTGTTAGTTTCAAAATTATGCATTTTTAAAAATACAAAAAAAAAAAAAGAGCCTTTAACTGCCTGTGAAGTGAAGACATGAAAACGTGACATCAATTACATGGGAGTGGTAATATCGGTGAACAAATAAATATATAAAAGAGAATGGTGGAGAACCATATAGGACGGTCATATCGTGGGGGAGCATAATCAACACCGTACGGTCTGCAGTAATAAATATAAAATTCATACCGTCAAATCCACTGCCGTTCAAGGAAAAGAAAGCGTTATGTTTTTATCATTTTATATATATATTTATATAAATTAATAAACAGTTTGAAAAAAAGAGGAAACATTAGTCCAAATCGATCTCCTGCGTTTCTTCTGTCATCTTCTCTATCTCAGATTTTATCCTAACCGTCGGATCGTTAATGAGATATGGAAAGACTGATTTGACCCTTCGAGTGTGATTGTCTGGCAGGGGCAGTTTAGGGAAATTAGTGGTCCCCGAAAAAAGCGGGGAATCGTTGCAGTCGTTTTTGCTATTTTTGGGTGGGTTTAGTTGGGGCGTCGGGTTTTTTTATTATATTATTTTAATATACATTTTATTTTTTATACAGGTGTATACATTTTATTAAACTGAGTGCATACGAACAAACGTTTTTTTTAAAAAGTCAGAGATAATTACAATTAAAAAAAATAAAAAAATTATTTAGTTTTCACCCCCTCTAAAATAAATCAATTATTAAAAACTTTTTTTAAAACATAATATTATTATAAACACTTTTTGAATGTTAACTGAATTTGTAAAAAATCTAAATAAGTTATTTTTTTTATAAAATGGGTTATTAAAAGATGGATTGACAATGAATCTTTACTAAAAAATATCGGATGGAAAAAAACCCTTTGACTAATCTAAACCCCTTTCTGTCAAAAAAAAAATTTTAGATGTACTAATTTCCTTTTGTTTTGTTGACTGTTGGGTTTTATTAATCCAGTTAATATTTAAATGAGGTTTATAATGATATTGTGTTTTATAGTATTTTTTTTAATAATTTGCCTGTTCTAAAAAGGTAAAAACTAAATAACATCTTTTTTCTATTAAGTTAAGATTTTTTTTATAAGTATATTATGGTGAATTCATCATTTAATAATATATTCTGTTAAAAAATAACTCATTTGAATTTTTTATCAACCTAGTTAACATTTAAAAGAGTATATAATAATATTATATTTTAAAAAAAATTTATAATAATTTGACTATTTTAAAAAGTGATGAAAACTAAATAACATAAAACAAAAAAATTTATTAAAGTGTGAACAACCGAATCCCCGTTATGATTTTTATTCTCTGCCCCTCGGTCGCTGACGGATGCACCTTTTAAAATCGTTACCGTTACAAAAAAAAGAAAAGCCCACCATCCCCGACCACACACGTGTCCCCCAAATCCTCCCACGCTCCGACAAAACTGTTCCACTCCCATACGTGTGCGCCACAAAAAGACAAAACCGTTTCGTTTCACAGAAGGGGGGTTCTCCCACGTGTGACTCACACGTGCCTCCCCTGTCACATATATTATTTGTCTTCTTCTTCTCCTCCTTCTGCGGGATTCTCTCTTATTATTATTATAATTAGAAAATAAAAGTGAAAAATATGCGTTTTGGGTTTTGATAATGTGAAACAGTGCTCCATTGCTGTCCCCCCTGCCACCTGCAGATATGAAGACAGGAGTCAAAACAAGAAACCCCATCATCACCGTTGATTCACTGAGACCTTTCTCCAGTGGTCTATGGAGGTCTTATCAGTAGGGGTATCATCGTTTAATATAGGGTTTAGTACACGCGGATTGATGTGATTGGATGCATGGAACTGTTATGGATTCTCATCATCATGAGGGAGGGAGGGAGGGGACTGGTGTGAAAAGATTATAGAAAATGACATCCCACCCATCTCACCTATTGAGCCTAGCTATTATTAGGCTTGTTGGACATGCATCTATTGAGCCTAATATTATTTACATTAGTTTGTACATCAATGTCTTCTTATATTCCTTTTTTTAAATAATAAATAAAAAAAAATCTGATATTGAATCGGGACAGAATGAATGAAATACAAAATGGAGTTCGTTGAGATGGTGGGTGCAGCCGTTACCAATTCCGCTAAATTTCAAAAACTAGAGTTAGCGGGGGTTTTTTTTTCCCTTCTGGGGTGTGTTTATGAAACAGTATCAACTATCAATGATGATTTATTGTATTGTATGATATGACAAATTAATGTGCATGTCGCATCAGAGGTCGTATTTGCTGATTATTTTCATTTAATAAAAATAATAACAATCATTTTTCATTTAAAATATTATGGGTAATATCGCCACGTGAGATTTGGCATCCTAATGTTATCACACTTGCCCAAAAATTATTTAATTTGGCAATGTAACAACTAGTTAGCAGTGGGGGATTAATGGTTGGTGATCGAGGACCATTGGGGGTTATGCTGGATAGATAGATACCTTTTCTAGTTAAATTAGTCATCCAGTAACTTTGGTTCTTTTCTAGCAGAGCTGGACTTGGGCTGTCATGCATCAGTCTCAATTTGATTTTTCTTTTTTATATATTTTATTTCACAATTTTTGTTCTCTCATCCCATTCAAACAAATTTCTATTTGAAATACAAATTACTTCATTTTAAAAAAATAAATAAAAATAGCTAGCATATATTAAACTTCTTATTCTCTTTGCATGTCATTATTGTCTTTATCACTCAAAATAACGCTAACTTAATAAAATTAATTTGTGCTAAATATAATAAAGGAGATAGTTTATAAATAAGAATACAAAAAACCAATTAATTTTTTTTTAAAATGGACAATAAGATTTCTTCCCCTCATAGAATGCAAAACAACAAATATTGAGTAACATGTGGACTGTAAATTTCATATTGTCTAGGAATTGCAACATTGATTAATTAAAGCTAGTCTACCTATATATAAATCCTTGTATTTTAATTATCAAATTATTTTATTATTATTATGGTTTGGCTTAAGGAGACTGTTCTGGGGTCTCTCGCTACAAAAGAAACTATACAGAAAAGCTGCTGCTTAAGAGTGCAGGAATTGTGACACTCTTTTGGCCCTTTTTCTTTTGATTGTTTTCACATCTATCATTAACTTTAAATAATTCACCTTTTTTTGCTTTTTATTTCCTAATCTATTTTTTGATTTCCAAATTGAGCTGCTTTATGGTCCCGCAAAGGCTTTCACAAACGCAGCTAAAAAATATTCTTTGATTAAAGTCACAAGACTTGAAAGTGATGTGATTGGCTATAACCTATTCTTCTCTCATTGGTTGATTAAGAGGTATAGATAGCTAGGTAGTCTCATGGAGCCTTTTGATGTGTTGTTCAGTGCAAACAGAGGAAAAAAACATGTACATTAATATATATATTATATTATGTCCATGTTTGGTCCCACCTAGTGGAGTCTATATGGACCAACTAAATAGTTAGGCGAGTTTTGAATGTGAATTCAATTCACCATATATCACCATTTAAAACTACCCAACATTTGATTAATTATTAGGCATGATTACATCATTTAATAGGGAAAAGAAGCAGCAGCACAAAGATAAGGAATGATTTCAGCAGCATATAAGCTGTATGTGTGAATAAATGTTAGGGGCTTCATAGGTTTCTTCTAACAAAAAAAAAAAAAATCACCTTTAAGATTGGATTAAAATAATAAGCAACTATAAAGGGATTCTGAAAGTGGGACACTTTTGGTGTCCGAACAGACAATTAATCTGTGGTTGGTTCTCGAATAGTTATATCAAAATCAGGCAATAACTGAATATACAAATTCATTGCTGGACGTACTCCACCTAGGTTTTTAATATTATAAAATTTTACCCATTATGTAGTGCTCCGGCTTGATATATAAAAAAGATGTATTAAAGTTGTCTGGGAAGGTGAATTGCGGCAGAAATTGTTTTGAGAGAATTGCATGAATCAGATGTTTAATTTAAATATTTCAACTCTTCAAATAGGGGTTTGTGGTGACAAAAACAATGTACCAATGCAATGTCTCCTGTATCAACAAGTCTTCTGACCCCCTCTTTCAATCAATCTGTTATTGAGGCATATATCAAGTATGATGGCATCACAGAGGACTCATTTGAAACTAATATTTGTCAAATTAAAAATGTCAGCAAAATTAATTTTTCATGTCTTATGTTTTACATAGTTTTTTTTATTTACATTACATATTTGAATTTTGAAATTTAGTTTTTGTTAAAAGTAGGTTGTAATACAAATACTGATTTAATATTTTCATTCTCTATTTCATACAAACAAACAATTATTTTTATAATTTATTCGGCATTATCTTGACATGTGGATTTTTGCACTAGTGAAAAATTGTGTGGAATTAAACAGTTGTAGGAAAGAATCAGAATATTCAAATTATTCCTTTTGCTGCCTATTCCACTTAGCCATTTTTATTCCATCAGTATTCTGTTACGGCTTGGATCCAGTTAGGTCAAAATACCATCGTTATCATCAGTATCGAACTGTACTACATACATCGTTGGATACAATGTCACTTTATATGCATTTTAACTCATAAATAGTCTAGTTTATTGTCTTTATGTTTCTCTATTCCTCTCATCTACTAGTTTATTGTTTTTATGTTTCTCTATTCTTCTCATCCTCCATTCAGACATTGTAATTACACAAATTTAATAACAATTTCTATCATTTTAAAAAATAATAATAATAATTTAATTTAATTAATAAATTATATAATTTGATAGTGATAGCATTTGAATGTTCAGTTATCCGAACAGGGTCCTCAATAAATATTCGTTGTTATCATGGATAAACTTGCATGTACTTTAGGCTCCACCAAACGAATGCATTTCTCGTGTACCTAATTATACGGATAAAAAAATTAAATTAAAAAAAAAAAACAAAAACATAGGTTATGTAGCACAAAAGGACAAGTTGGTCCTGTTTTCATGTTTTCACTCTTTTATTTTCTGTCAAGGCCGAGAGAGACAAATGCACCCAGGAAGACAAGCCGATATAAACGAGAGCCCTCTCTCCCTGAAACTTAAAACCCCACGAGCGGTTCCTTTGTGTGTTTGTCTCATTCATCCCTTCAATTCTTTCCCCCCAACGAGACTATCAATAGTCGCCGCTGTTGGGAGAATCAAAGTAAGGACCAACCGTGTGGGTCTCTCCCATCTCTCTATGAACTTCATTTTAAAAACCCACATTGAAAAAACCACCAAAGCCTCTTCTTTTGATCTCTGAAGACCATAAAAGGGTCTTCTTTTCAATCACCCATTAATGAGAAGCCCTTTTTTTTAGTACCCATTTGAGATTTTCGAATTTAAAATAGTATCCTTTTATTTGAAGAGGATATCTGGAGAGGAAATACTAAATCTTTTCGGCAGTTTCAGATTTTTTTGTGATATTTTCGCATTCAATTATCTGGGTCTCTGTCTTTTGAACTTTTTTTATTTTTTATTTTTATTTTCAAGGGGGGAAAAAATGAGCCCTCAAGAGGCTATTGGAGAAGCCATGAAGAGATCCTTTACGGAGATGAACTTTTTCCCTCCGACACCACCTCCTCCATCAACCTTTCATGGGGGCTTTCAGGCGATTCAAAATGGTGAGGAGGATGAAAGTAGGGAAAACAATGAGGGTGGGCAGTCTTCAAAGCTGTGCGCGAGGGGACACTGGAGACCTGCTGAGGATGCCAAGCTGAAGGAGCTTGTCTCTCAGTATGGCCCTCAGAACTGGAACTTGATTGCTGAGAAGCTTGAGGGGAGATCAGGTATTCATTTTTCAAATCTTTGAAGAATGATTGCTTTTGTGTTTATTATGTTGTGTTTTTTTGTTTTGGTTTATTGGACTCTGCATATACCTTTGTATCTGTGTTTCTTCAAAAGATATGTTGTGTATTTTTATTTCAAGAACTAATGTTCAGATGGATGATATGAAATTGGGTATTTGTTTTTCCCTCCTTTTTGATTGTGTGGGTGTCGTTCTTTGTGGATTGATAGTGTTTTAACAGTTGTTTATAAATCTGGATGTTCAGGGAAGAGTTGCAGATTGAGATGGTTCAATCAGTTGGATCCAAGGATTAATAGGAGGGCATTCAGTGAAGAAGAGGAGGAAAGGCTGTTGGCAGCACATAGGATGTATGGTAACAAATGGGCACTCATAGCCAGGCTTTTCCCAGGGAGGACTGACAATGCTGTGAAGAACCATTGGCATGTCATCATGGCCAGGAAGCACAGGGAACAGTCTTCCTCCTATAGGAGGAGGAAGACTCCCTCCTCCTCATCCCTCCCTCCACCACCACCATCTGCATCAGTTCATCAACAAAAGATGACTGATTTGAACATCAACACCCCCAACAATGCCTGTAGTGAGTCCACCATCACCAGCAACAACAGAGATGAGTCTGCTTCCACCTGCACTACTGACCTCTCCCTCAGTGCTTCCTCTGGCTTGGGTGGCTCTTTCAACAGATTCAGCCCTCCTCAACACCACCACCTCCACCCCCATCATCAGTTTCCAGTGGGTACGTGTGGTCCAGCTTTATGGAATTTTGTTTCATTTTGCCTGAGTTTGTTCTGATTGTGTTTGAGTTGGCTTTTGTCCCCTGTGTGTGTCTATATGATATGATTTGGACCACCTTTTTTTTTTTTTATTCTCCTTTTTGCTTCTATGCAGTTGTAAAGCTTCTCGACATGTTTAACATCATGTATTGTTTGAACTTTATTGTGGTTTTCATATTATTTATTCTTAAAATACATTTGATTTCATTTATTTGTAAAACTTTCTAATGGGTTTCATATAATATTGTTGAAAATTGCAGGCTCTGAGGTGAAGATGTTGGGTTTAAGGAATAGATGTTATGAGAAGTCCTGGAACTCTTCCCATGGTTTCTTTCAGTATTCCTCCCCTGTGATGATGGTTATGGGAGGTGGTGTGGATCAACCAAACCACTCAGATTCAACCACCTCTGATGTCTCAGCAGCTGAATCAGTGGCAACCCAGAATGGAAACAGATCCCATGCATATGGAGGGGCTGATCATGATGGACAGAACATCAACCTTCCTTTCATTGATTTCCTGGGAGTTGGTGCTACATAGATCAGAGGATTACAGGAGTTGGTTGAGAAAGAAATGATGCTCTTGTGACTGGTTTTTCTCTTTCAACAACTTAGGGTCCTTGTACAGTACAACAGAGAAAAAAAAAAAGCAAACAAGAAAAGATTAAAAGGAGAAAGTAGAGAAAGGTGGGGTGGGAATGACATGGGGAAATTTTTTGTTCATCTATAGCAAAAGCAGCATTGGTTGATGTGTGTTTTTTTTTTTTTTTTTAACGGGGGGCTGCAATTGTCTTTCTTTGCCCTTCCTCTTTTTCTCCTCTTCTTGGTTATGATATCTAATGCTATGAAACATTCCCAGTTTCTTCAAAGACTGAACTTTTATGTTGCATTGGTTATTTTGCACTTGCTTAAATTTTGAACATTTAAATGAAGTCTCGAAAAAACAAAGATACCAAAATTTTATTTCTGACAGTCAGCTATATGTGTATTAACCCATGGTCATTATTTTTCACAGTAAAGTTCTATTCTTTGTTGAGTAATGTGGAATAGCAGGGGAGAAGAACAATTTAATTTTGGGAGGAACCAGAAAATATCTTAAACCAATACAAACACAATTAACACAACCATGATGGTGCTCTTCATAGGAATTAGAATGAGAGTTCCAACCATCTTTCCATGAAACTCATGGAATGAAACAACTTTGAATGGAATTAGTGCGGAATAGTATAATAAAGCATCTTTGTATGAATGCAGAAGTTGATGACTTAATCAGCTCTGTTAAGTAAACAGATTTTGGAAGTTTCTCTGAACTTGTGCTTCATTGAGGATACATGACCATGTGGTTGAGATATTTAGGGGAGAAAGGAAGCACAACAGTTGGAAAAATGAGAGACTTTTGTTGTGTCACGCCACTTTATTTTTTAAAGACATGTTTAACATTTCTTAAGACAGCACATTAGAAAGAGCAAGAGAAGTATGTTTGATAACTATATTAACCAACTTATCCAAATAAAATTCTCAGGTAGTTAACTAATCCAAGTTGAAAGTAACTTGTACACGTCTTCTTCTATAACTCAATAAAAACACCAAAAACAAAAATTAGAATAACAAAACAATAAAAATGTAATGGAATGAAAATCACCCCCACAACTATATTAGAGGAATAAGGGTGGAATAGGAGAGGCATAGAGGAGAATAAAGCAAAAAAATGTATTTGGGTAGAGAGAATAAGGGGGTATAGCTATGCAGAATAAGGGGAGAATAAACTGGTATTTGTATTCCAAGTTCACCGATGAAATTGTGTTATTCCTACGTTGATATAAGTGGACCCACATATCAAATCACATATCATCACATCAAATCACCCGTCATCATCTCTGAGCCCACATGTCAAATGAACTTTTTACATCATATTCACATCTTATTCTTTATCAATCAAACACTTCAACCTTTATTATTATTTTTTTTTTAATAAGAATAACAAAAAACACAACCAAACACAAAATCTCTTATTCTATTGATAAAGTCAACAATTCTTAAAATAGATATAAATTATAGAATAGCTTATGTCTTTATTCAAACATGTCCGTAAATTATAAATTCAAAATAATCCAATGTTTTAAAATTAGATTATTTATATTAGCTTTTATGATAAAATAATAATATAATAAAAAAAAAGTGGTGAAGAATCACCCTCCCACGTGGGATGGGGAGCTTTTGCATGAACCGATGGGCGAAGCTGAGGCACTCAAACCGGGTAATAACAGAATCCTCGACACAGTGTGTACAGATCTCTGCGCGAATTCCGAGGCATGAAAGTATATGATTCTCCCTCCAGCCCCAAAAATAGTAAAAGTTGAAGGTCAGTTCTGTTTGCTACTTCAAGCATATGAAAAGAAAAAGCCTGTGTTGATTTTGATTTTGATTTTTTTTTTTTTTTTTTAAATGAACAGAAGTAGTACAGGCTCAAACTCATTAGAGGACTGGGAGGTGGAATGAAGTGGTGAAAAGATGCTCTCTCTGCCCAAAGACATCGAATCCAAACTGAAATCAATACCTAAGTAGGGGGCATCATGAAAAAAAAACAGAGCTTTCTTTTTGTTGTGGCATTGATAAGTTGTTGCTTGTTTGACTATCAAATCATGAGTGGGAAACCATTGAAGGAATTTGCAGGTGACAGATGAGACAGATAAAAACACACATTAATGCCCACTCCAGATTTGAATCTCCAAACACTTGATTATTAGATCTCTTGGTCATTTCTCTTATAAGGACAGTTTTCATGGCTAGTTCCAAAGCTCTTCTTAGCATTTATGTGACTCCTGTGTAACACTCGAAACCTTTTTTTTTCTTCTTTTAAATGATTTTGTGCGTTAAAGAAACAGATATTGTGCGCATTGATATTTGATGCGCTGTGTATGCATTAGCACTTCCAATACAAGCTAATAACGAGAGAGAAGTTTGAGATAAGAGAAAAAAAAAATCACTCACTGGTTTATACATTTAAAGGGTCCGTTTGGATAGAAACATAAGTTATTTTAAAATTTATATCTATTTTAAGAATTGTTGACTTTATCAATGGAATAAAGGCCCGTTTGGATAGAGACATAAGCTATTCTATGGTTTATACCTATTCCAGGAATTGTTGACTTTATCAATGAAATAAGAAATTTTGTGTTTGATTATGTTTTCGGTTATTCTTATTGAAAAACGTAATAATAAAGGTTAGAGTGTTTGGTTGATGAAGAATAAGATGTGAATAAGGTGTAAAAAGTTGATTTGACATGTGGGCCCTATTGATGTATAAGAGATGATGATATGTGATTTGATAGGTGAGTCCACTTATACCAGTGAAAGAATAACATAATTCCATGGGTGGACTTGGAATACAAATACCAGTTTATTCTCTACTTATTCCGCATAGCTATATCCCCTTAATCTCTCTACCCAAACACCTTTTTTACCTTATTTTCCTCTATTCCTCCCATATTCCACCCTTATTCCTCTGACCAAACAGCCCTTAAGAGATTTTGTATTTGATTGTGTTTTCAGCTATGCTCATTGGGACACGTAATAATAAAGGTTGGAGTGTTTGGTTGATGAAGAATAAGATGTGAATAAGGTGTAAAAAGTTGATTTGACATGTGAGCCCCATTGATGTATAAGAGGTGATGACAGGTGATTTGATGTGATGACATGTGATGACATGTGATTTGATACATGGGTCCCCTTATTCCAGTGGAGGAATAACACAATTTCATGGGTGGACTTAGAATAAAAATTCCAGCTTATTCTCTCCTAATTCTGCATAGTTATGCCTCTTTATTTTCTCTATCCAAACACCTTTTTTGTTTTATTCCCCCCTATTCCACCCCTATTCCACCTCTATTCCTATAGCCAAACCGGCCCAAAGTGCATGTAATACATTGCTTAATTTAATTTTGGGTACTCATAATTAAATTCACTCACTCTTGGAAGCATTTGTCGAGTCTTCACCCGTATATTAAATTTGAAAAGTATAAAAAGTTACATATTAATTTTATTTGAGTATATTTATTTACAATAAATCTTTTGAGACAGCAGTTTTCCTTGAACATTTGCGGGCTCGGTGAATCATAAACAGACTCATAAATTAGGGTTCCACACATATATTTTTACAAAAAAAAAAATCATAAATACCCACATAATTTTTTTTTGGATAAATATCCATACCAAAAAAATAAATGGATCTGGGGTCTTTTTGATATGAGGATGGCTTGAAACATCATATCTTAATGTGCTCTTCATTAGATTTAACCCAACATTAATGAATCAACTAACTCGAGGTGACATAAAGCATATATAATTATATATGTACTTAACAATTTTAAATTACTAAAGGTAATCTACAAAAATCTTGATAAGCTATGTAGGTGCGTATAGAACCCAATTCTTTATAGCATGCTGTCGACTGAATTAATATTAATGGTGCGCATAAGTTTGGCCATCTACATCACTAATTAGGAGAGGGAATCTACATTGGCATATTTATATGTTATTCAAATTTAAAATAAAATTTAGCTTTACAACCAATTACTGATCAAAACCAACCACTTATTTTTAAAAAAAGGGTATACCAACTGAAAGAACAAATCAGATGACACTCTCAAATCACACAATTCATGTCCAAACAACCCTGTGAATGCATCTGTGCAGAATAAAGTGAAAGGTGCATTTGTATAAGAAAAAAGAAGAGTACTTATTAAAGTTGAAGTCATACAAAACGCCGTTGTGTTTCAAAAGAAACTCTAATGAATCCTATGAGAGAATAATTAGTTAGGCCGGTTTGGTCATCACTTTCTCTCCATTCACTTGTCATTACATGCCACCACTTACCAAAGCTAATAGACAAAAAAAAGGGTTGCCTTTGTTGACTTGATAGTGTGTTGAACCATACTAATATAATAAGCCCTTCTTTATATCCATCCAAAGAAGAAGACTGGTCTCTTCCCATATTCGATATATATATATATATATATTGGAATTGATAATTTAGAGTGTCTTTTAAAAACGCTCTAATCCCAAATCTCTATTTTCGTTTAATTTTTGTTCTATTTTATAATATATTTTTTTCAAAATGAATATTTTCAAGTTTTATCACATTAAGTTAAATTAAGGAATATTTTTGTAAGGAAATAATGGAATAATATCAACATTAATTTATAAAAATATAAAAATGTGAATTGTTAATATCTTCAAAATACTTATTTTTTAAATACTAGTTAAATATATTCAATATTGACGATGTCTTATTAACGACATCAATTTGATAAGAATTAGACTCATATCATTATCTTATGTGAAATAAAGTGAAATTTTATTTAAGTTAATTTATTTAAAAAATAAAAAGTCTTAAAAAGTGAAATTTCAAAATTAGAGACCCAAATTCACTCTCTAAAAAGAATAACATTATCTTAGGGATGCTCTTATGACATGATATGCACATCTAATTAAAATCATTGATTGATGAAGGGTCTCTGTGGGGTGGTTCACAACCTTCTTGTGGTGCCAAACTAGAGAATATTAATCATTTCCCAGGTCAGTGGGTGCATGAATTCATATCATATATATATATATATATAATAAACAAAAACAAAGACAAAATTAATGGTGATTGAGATTGATAAACTATGCCCAAAATTAAATCAATATGAATGTCCTGATTTTGGATTACGATGTCGGTGGTAAGAATCCAATATTTGTGAAGTAGGCATATGTCGTAGTCACGGCCGTTGCGTATATAATTTAATTTAATTGAAAAGTATATCTGCGGATGCCTAACATGTCAATTAATTAAAGATGTGAATTAAAGATGATAATGGCAGCTAGCGGCGACAATATGTGGACATTAACGACACATAGTGCAATGTGATTGGTTTCATGGTATACTAATCTGTTACGGCTCATTCACATTGTTTTTGTTTCTAAATGAGGCATCGTCCTTGTGTGTATGATTGGTGTGGGCTACGACAGTGATATTATTCAATTCAAGATAGAATATTCTTTGCCTTAATTGTTAGTCAACAGAATTGATTTTCAATGTGAAACTTAAGTGAGTATATTATATACAATTATGTACATAGATCTTTATCCTCATGTCTATCACATGAGATCGTGATATTTTCAGTCATATGTGCAGTGTCAGTCGGGATATTGGGATGGTTGAAAAGCTTTCATCTTTCAAATCCACTAATTTTTTTATAAATATAAATATAAATACCAAAATAGTAGAATTTAAAGAGTATATATCTAGTATTTTGATGAATAATTAATACATATCTATCATTCAAACATAATTTTTTGGGTGTTAGATCACTCTATCATTCTTCTGGTTATAAATAGTCGAGCATATATTAGGTCAATGTATACTTGATTAGAAAAAGTGTAAGAACGTGTATATTTAATTTATTTAAGTATATAATTCATTATTTGTGAAATCAAGTATTCTATTATACAAGTATATATCTTTTAAAAATTCAAAAGTGTCTTTTAACATTTTTCAGATTCTATTAAATGATGTTGAATTAGGGTAATTTAGTAATTCTAGTTTAAAAGAAGAATTTTTCATTCCCAAGACTTGAGGTCAAGTAAATTTTGTGAAATGAGAAATTTTGTGCATGATATTCAAGAATAAGCACATGAATGAAGGGTTTCAAACAAAATTTTATTGGGCATTCAAGTAAAAGGACAATGAGAACGAATGTTAAACTGACCTTTATTCAAAAGAAAATGATATGTTTTCTAGCCACTATTGTAGCCTCAATCTGCACCATTATTCTTTTTTAAAAAAAAATCATACAAACCGTTATATGAAACGAAACAGACACTGGAATACACTATAATAAAATTTCATACATTGTGATAATATAATATACTGTGCTATCATACTATATGAAATTGTAAAACGGACTGAATGTATCAGCCCTATTATTCAAAGCAGCAAATCCGACTTGAACGTGGGCCAGCCCAAACCCAACCTGAGCCCAAACCCCTGCAATTATGGGTTGGGCTCATTGGATCGGGCTCAACCCCTACAAGCAAGAACAGATGGGGGTTCAATAAATTCCGGCCCATTTATCACAAAAACAGACAGTTCATTTGGTCCGCGAAAAATCGAACGATTGGAAAGCCCTTCAAAACCCTTCCAAAGTTCCTCTCGACGGCGGAGACCCCAATCGCCGACGTAATGGGTGGTTCTTCGAAGTTCCTGGTGCTTCTCAGCACGCCCGCGCCGCTCCTCCGACGCCGCCCCACCTCCTCTGCCCTCCGCCTCGCCAGGGCTGCCCTCTCCTCCAACCGGAGCTTCGCCGCCCTCCCCCGGCGGCGTCACCTAGGGTTTCGCTTCCGAGCCTCGGCCGATCAGGTCCACACTCTGAGGGATGACCACAGAGAGAGCTCTTTAGGGGTCTCGAGTAATGCTAGTAGGGCGTCTTATCATCCCTGGCCGGAATGGTCGAAGCTGGTCGAGAGTCTCCGAGACCGTCCGTCGGAACCGCGATTGAACGGTGAGGATTCGTTGTCGGCGCCGGAGGGTGTACCCGAGGAGTTCGTGCGGTCCGCCAATGCGTGTTTATTGTTCGCTCGTGCTCGGCCGGATTTGTTGAGGTAAAGCTTTTATTTTTTTGGTTTCTTTTCATCAATGAAGTGTATGTTTTTAGCACAAAATTTAGTTTTTTTTATGATAAAAATCATATTTTGTAGGTCGCTCTCTAAGAACGATATCCGGGTTGTTGTGGAGAATGGATCGCCGTTCCTGTTCAATAATAGTTTGGATTCTATGAGGCGGATGAGATCGTTTTTAGATAATAACGACAGTGATGTGAGTATTTCTTCTGTGAGACCCTCCAGAAAAAGCTCATTTTAATGCTTCTTCTAGTTGTGGTTATTTTGTGTATCTCTTGAGTCTTGACATTATGCAATTGAGGATCATATGTTGCTCCATGGGAGGGTGTGACTTGTTCACCTACACCCCAGAGAAACTTATTCATTTGATTCACATTTCTGCACCACTAATTGGTTTTGTTAGAACGCTAGTTTCCTACGAAGCATATTTATAAGCCCTGTTTTAGCAAAACAGTGGGTGGCTACTGACAAAGGTCCTGCCATTGAATTAAGCTTGTTATGTTGCTTGGTTGTTTGAGTCGTTTGACTGTCCATACAAACCAATATGATTAACTTAATATATAATCAACTGGAGGATTAGTGCAAAATTTGTAGCTTATCAGTGATAATGTAAGTTATGTTCTGGATAACTGCCAAATGAACAGGGAAAGATCGTTTTTTGGCGAGTGATGTGGACTAAGGATGTTATTCTATTTGATTGACAAATGTCCTATGAAGAAACTGTGCAATCGAGCATTATTGGATCGCAAAGGATTATCTCCTATTTATATTATCTGCCAATTTCTCATTTTCTATTAATTTGAACAACCAAAGGATGTGATGGTTCATCAGAATTTAGATGTTATATAACATCTGTTTTTTTGAAAATCATTTCACAAGGGAGTATGTATTCTTCCCTATCCATAATTATTTAGCAATTCCTTTTGGCATTTAATACATTAGCTTATCTTTACCTGGATGGATTTTGATGCATTATCTGTTTACTATTTTCAATGCAGCATTTTAATTCCTCATTACGAGGTACCTTTTGTGTTGTTTTGGAGCTAATTTCTACATACAATAATAATCATATCAGGTACTGGAATCTGAGAGGGCTCAAACAGTTGATTTGATGCGGTATCTGTTGAGCTATGCATGTAATTCCCTTGTTGCTTCCTTCCAGGACTCTAATAATAGAGAACTTGTTGAAACATCGGTTCGCAATCTGTTGAATGAGTTGGTAAATGCAAATGGAACAATCAACAAAACTAATTTTTCTGAGCCCGTATTAAGACAGTCAGTTGGGTCACAACCCCTTGGACAAAACATTGAGATGAAGAAAGGTGACTGGATCTGCCCAAAGTAAGCTTCTTCAGGCACTCATTTAATTTTCTTATATGTATGCATTTTTTTTTTGGCACATTGCATCCATGCGTGTTGCAGTACATCGTTCAAATAATAGGTGGGTGGGTGTATATCGTAGTACAAAAAGGAACAAATGGCCTTGTGCCACCTAAATGTGTCAGATTCGCCTAGATTTGATTGCTTGGTATTTGTTTTTCGTATGTACTTTGTTGGAAATATGGGACATGCATGCGTCATTACATGTTGGCCTTGTAGAATATAATAAATTTCACGACAACATCTTCAGAAGTTGGGGTGGCCTTTAATAAATAATTACAGAATTTTAGGATTTATTCAGTCGTTTAGAAATAAATTATATTGATGCTAATTTTGACCATTTTCGCATATTATTGGCAGATTTCTTATGTTGTCTGGTTTGCACTGGTCTGTTGAAATTTACTATTCTCAGCACAATTATATTCTGTTATCTCTCCCCTTCATATTTAGCCAGTGATTATTCTCTCTGTTTTTTTTTTATCTGTCATCAAGCAGATGTAGTTTCATGAACTTTGGAAGGAACATGAAATGCCTTGAATGCAGTGAGGAGCGACCTAAGAGGCAGCTGACCGGCGTGGAGTGGGAATGCCCCCAGTAAGCTTATATGCACCATTTATATGGACTCAATCATTGAAGCCATCTTGTTTTATCGCATATTTACTCTTTTGATGTTTTTAGATGTGATTTCTACAATTATGGGAGAAACATTGTGTGCTTACGGTGTGATTGCAAGCGCCCCGGGGATATCCCATTGGCAAATGCTACTGCAAGAACCCGTTTTGGGCACAGCCAGAGGCCGAGTATCCTCAATGGCAACAATTCTGATAGATCTGAAATTAAGCAGAGTCTGGCTGCCAGTGATGAGAAAGCTGAGAGATGGTTTAGCAAGGCTTCACAGATAGATGGAACTGCTGATTTGAGCAGTACCACAGCTGATGAAGATTTCCCTGAAATCATGCCTCTGCGTAAAGGGGTTAACAGATTTGTTGTGAGTAATAGAAAAACACCATTGGAGAGGAGGTTGGACAGTACACAGCTTAGAAACTCTGGGAATGATGGCCCACCCGAAGGAATTGATTATCAGGCAGGGGATTCGGGTGGGTTAGTATCTGATAGAACACGAGAGTCATCCATTAGTGAAAGATTGGATAGAATACTTGGACGTTCACAGACATCTGCTGATAAAGAGAGCAGCTCCTCCAACAAAGAAGATTCTGTTGCTATGGGAGCTGGTGACAGTGTGCTCTCAGGAATGCCAGAAAGCCCGATCAAGAACAAAAACATAGGAGAATCTGAAAGTTGGTCCAAGAAAGTTGCAGAGCTTGACAATGAAAGGGAGTCAAGGGACCTCACAAGCACAACAGGTGATGATGACTTTCCGGATATCATGCCGATACGGAAAGGGGAGAACCGTTTTGTGGTCAGCAAGAAGAAGGATCGTTCTTTGACCTCTCCCCAGTACAAGAAGCGCATGGCCATGGAACAAGCAAACAACAATTCCAACTATGTCCCCTTCGTACCATTCCCACCCGGCTATTTTGCCAAGAAGGACAAACCTCTTGAAAACTCCACGCAGAATAAGACCACACCCAAAACTCCTCCAGTTTCTGCTAGTGCTGGAGATTTGAATAATCAATTCTATTCGGAAAACAACTTGAATGAGAATAAGGTGGACTCTGGTTATCGAGTGGCTGAAAACACTACCCAACAACTGTCCAACAATAACAGGGAGAGTACATCAAATTCTACAGATGGAGCGTGGAAAGGGGGGTTTACAGGGAAGAGCTTGGAGGGATCAGCTGTGAAGGAGCCAGACCCCTTGGACATGTCAGAGGAGGCGAAGGCGGAGAGGTGGTTCCGTAGGGTTGCCCAGATCAAAGACATATCAGAGTTGAGTCAGATCCCTGATGAGGACTTCCCAGAGATCATGCCAATGAGGAAGGGTGTGAACAGGTTTGTGGTGAGCAAGCGCAAGACCCCGTTGGAGAGGCGGCTGACCTCTCCTCAGTACAGGAGGAATCTGCCTGTTGTGAACTCTGATCTTGATAACGACATCCCTAGAGATTAAGAGGGGCCATTTGGTTCAGGTTTGTGCAAGTGAATCCTCCTAGCATTGGATGCCAACAACAACTGTATTTTGTTTTCTTTGCTTGTTTTTACTGAAATTCAATGTAATGTTCTAAATTATTGCTTGTTTTTACTGAAATTCAATGTAATGTTCTAAATTATTGATTAATATAATTCATAATTGTGCCATTGTGCTTTTAATGGAAAGTTTTGGAAAATGCTATTGCACAAGTCATCATTTTTTGAAGTATGCACTTTGCACTTAGCTAATGAAATAAATATAATGCATGGATTTTTATGTTTTTCATAATAATTTTATATGTTATGTACTGATGGATTATATATTGTGTTGGGTGGTTTTCATATACTGTTATGAGACTACAAAATGAACTTTAAGTTTTGTGTAAATTAAGTCTAAACAAAATAATGCACCTTATACATGCAGCATAACCGAAAAAAAAAAAAAACTAAATCCCTCTTCCCATAAACCATTGAAATTAATTTATTAGATTTCAATCCCAAGTGTGGAAAAATATGGAAGATTGCCATTTAATAAACTATAAATTAACTGATTCGGCTTCACCAACATACACGTATAATTCCGTATAATGTAAAGTACGTCCGTATTTTTTTAACTGTGGGTGTCCCCCTCGATGTTTGTGACAAGTTGAGGGTGATTTAAAATGGTTATATTATATATATATTTTTTGCTGATTCATGTGTCCGATTGAGTTTCCCTAGTATGTTTTGAAGAAATTTATGGGACTCACTAGGTGAGGTTTTCAATGGAAACCTGAGTTCCTCTGTATTTACGAGGGCATGTGATTTTCAGAGCAAGTGTTGAAGGAAAGCAATTACAAAAGACTTTCTCTGGGGAGTCCCCAAAGCCATTCAAAGGCATCACTACCAAGGTTTTTTTCTTAGACCCTGCATTATTATTTTCAATTTAGAACTTGGTCAAACGTTGACCTGTCCATGTTTATGTTGTGTGTGTTTAAAATTAGATGAAATTTGGGTTATAGTATTTCATGCATTCAAGTGATGGATTGTTTAGTAAACCTCACAAACATTAAGGGAAATGAGAGAGCCAATGTGGATGTTTTTAAAAAGTATAAATAATGATGGTGAACAAAGGGCACTGATTTTTTAGCTACAATTCTCGCTCATACATTGGAAGGTTCAAATGAAATCATATGACTTTGTTATTTATCGGGATAAAAAAAACATGGCTAAAAAGTGGGCTGTTTACCTGTGTTGAAGACTAATAAGCAAATTTTATGAAGATTAATAATGTCTCTGGTTGTATCAATTATCAAGTACACTGTGTCTAAATACATAGAGTAAGATCCACTTCATAGTTATGTCTGTTGTTCATGCAATTGTTAATGCAATTGAGCCACCACTGATGCAGCAAATGACATACAATTCAGACCATCCATGGAGCTGATTTTTCCATCCATTGGTAGAGAGAATTTCAAAAAAAAAAAAAAAAGATCAACCACATCCAAATCCATAAAATAACTGAATTCCTTGTTACATAATTAAAATGATCCTCTTTGAAGTCAAGCCACAATAATTCTTGATAACTTAAAATGCTCTATTTTTCACCCATCAAACACCAATAACAACAAAAACAGATATCAAGCATTCTTGGGCGGGTGACATGTATAGAAAACACACCAAATGTATAGAAAAAAACAGAGGCCACTCTAATATTGGCTGACCTCTCTACAACCACCATCTTTTAATGGGGTGAAACTTACATTGCCAATAATGAAAAACACAGACCACAACAAACCATTCAGGGCCATTTTAAATAGGGCCCATCATGGCATACAATCACAATCACCACATATATATAGCTAAGTAACACCATATATACTAGTATATATTGGGTGTCTCTCTACTCAGATAGTTAGAGTTGGTAGTTTTGTTAGTTATGCAGAGGGGAATCACTGTAGATAGAGAGAGTGAGAGAGAGCTCTTAGAACTGGACTCCATTGGTGAAGGTCTGTCCAAAGTTCCAATTGGAGGGGGCGACGTCCATGAGTGTGAGAGTTCGGCCATCGCTTGTGGTGAGCTTGAAAGATAGAGACTGCCCATTCAAGTAGCTGTTGCTCTGCCAGTTCACGCCCCAGTTGCGGCTCATCGATTGCCATCCGCTGTTGGATCCCTTGATGGAGGCTGAGATGATGTCTCCGGCGCCACCTACGTTGGTGATCAGAACAAGGTTGAAGTAGGAGTGGCCGTTGATTGTGAATCGAACGCCTCCGCTCCTCTTGCAGGGGACCCTTCATTTGACAAAACCACAATTGTTTTAGTTTTCACATACTGAAGCATTCCTATAGTCCAAATGTTCTATTTGATTTCTCTGATCCAATATATACAGTTCATTAAAGTTTATATTTTTTATGATTATGAAAATATGTACATAAGAAATTCAAAACATGTTGAGACTGGATAAAAGTGACTACATGAACGACTGTCCCGAACATATTTACTATAGGAAACTGCGACAATTGGGACTACTTAAAAGGACTACTAGTTTGTGGTGTCTGATTGATTACCTTCTGTACTGAACAGGGACAATGCCTGCCTTGTATTGGGCAAGGCGTTGGAAGGCTGGTTGGGCGAGGTCGAAGTGCTGCAGGGGAGGGTTGCACCAACCCCCCGCATCGTTCGGGAGGGCGTTGTTCGGTGGGCAAAAATTGGTGGCAGTGACGATGATCGATCCAGGAAGGCACCATTGCGCATCATTGACGCATTGAATTTCGAAACAGGCACCGCAGGTCGAACCGCTGTTGAACAATGCAGTGCTCAGTGCAGCAGTGTCAGTCCCATATCCCTCGCTATTCAAGTTTCCATACCCACATGCACCTCCTGCATAACAAAGAAGGTGTTTTTGTTAAGATTATTAACAACCCAATATGGAGAATGAATGGCTTTGAAGTAGAAGCGATAGTTTTGTGAGTATACATACCCATTGTGCCAGAAGCATCACCACCACCATAGAAGGTGGCATGGGCACTAGTCCACCCATCTCCATTAACACACTTGAACAAGGTCACAAGGGCTATCAGGCACAGACCAAGAAAATCCATGGCTTTGGAAGTGAAACTCTTTTTGGAGAAGATGGAAAGAAAGGGAAGGGCTTTGGCTTAAATGAGGTCAGCTGACCCCACAAAAACAGAGGAGATGGAGGAGAGGAGATGAAGAAGGTGTGAGGAATGGGAGGTGTATTTATAGATGTTCATGGAGTAAGTGAGTTTTTGGGGGAATGGGAAGGATAAAAAATAATATTTGATTTATTAAATTGATCAAATGGACAAGTTGGAGAACAGTATCTTAACAACCAACTGAAAAACTAAATTGGTCAAATAAACCAAGAATAGAAAAAACAGAGGAAATTAGAGTTCATTCGTCTATAATTATTTACTGCTAGCTACACTTTGACCTATTTATTCTCCAAATGCAAGATAATGCAGAGGTGACAAGAGGATTGGTTACTTTTTCCATGAGGGGAAGATGGATTTCATTGCCAAGTTCTCTGAATGTTATCCAGTACAGAGAAATCAGATGCAGCAAACACAGACACAATTCTGTTTTGAGGTCCCATTTTGGATAAAAAAAGATTTTGTTTTTGTACATCTGGGAACTTTAGGGGGTAAGCTTTGGGTGGGAGCTGAGAGGGACAGATAGTAACCATCCTTTTTGGTCTGGTGTTCTTAGATTCTGTCTTGTAAAGGAAAAGGGGGTGATATGTGTCTTTAACATTTCCTTTCACTGCTACCAATGTTTAAAAAAGGTGGGCTGTTTTTAAAGTCACCGCACTTGTTACTAGCATAGCTATAAGATTCATGTACAACAAATATTCAGTAAAGATTTTATTCGATGTGATGATAAATGTATATTCGTAAATCATGTTGGGTATGGTTAAAAGTGCATAGATAAATTATTTCCTAAGTGTATTCAGATAATTAGTACGAACAATATGTTAAAAAAAATATTCAATGTTGGATACAAATGCGATAATCGATAATGGTAATTAAGATTAATTTTTAAATTATAAATAATATGTTAAGCCATTTAAATCAAATAGATACATAGATTCTGAAGGTACTAAAAACATGGTTGGATGAATAGAAGTATGTTCAGTTGATGAATACACAAAATGTTTAAATCCTTTCAGAGAAGATCGAAATATTTTATCAAAGACAAAGAGACATTATATAGAAAGTGAAAGAAAATGTCAATAATACTTGAAAACTATATCCATAACCAATATATGATTGTTATCACCAAACAGGATTGTAACCAATCTATGATTGTTATCACCTAACAAGATTGGGGAATCAAAGCATAAATTAGTTGGCAACCTATCATTACTAATAATTAAGTGAAGGAGCTTTAGAGAATCTGAGTTCAGTAGTTTCTGAGTTCAGTAGTTCATAACAATAAATTAATATTTGCGGTTTTCTTTAACATATCTTTTCAACAGGGTACACAAATTTCACAATTTTATTATCAAATTGATTCTCCTAAGCACATGGGCCTCGGTTACATGATTTTGACTTAACCCTTAATTAAATTCAGTTTCTTTTTTTTTCATTGGCCGACAGAGCTGTTGGGAACTGATGACTTGACTTTTTGATACAAACCTTGAAATGAGAACCCATTTTTTCGGGGGAAAATTCCATGTAACCCCTATAAACTGTCCAAAATTTATATAACCTCCTGACTTTTTCTGAAGTCTAAATAACCATCTAAAAACATATATGTAAATCTAAATAACTTCAAGTTAAATTTCTGTTGACAGATGAGGAATATTCTGTTTGGTTAACCTTGATTGAATACACAGTATACTAAAAATCATCTATAAAATGTTAAAAATGTGAAAAATAATTTGTAAATGACGATTTTACCCATTCAGATATGGTTTTATAATCTATTTAGAAGGGCAAAATTATCATTTATAAAGGGTTTTCTGCATTTTTAACATATGTAAGGGGTTTTTGGTGTTTTCAGTTAGGGTTAACCAAACAAAATATTCCCATAATATTTTTCATCTATCAATGCAAATTTAACTTAAGAGGCTATTTGGATTTACATAGGTATTTTCAATGATACTTAAGAAAAATTTAGAAAAAGTCAGGGAGTTTTATGAATTTCAAATAGTTTATAAGGGGTTATTTGAATTTTTTCCATTTTTTTTTAACAGAGCAACTTTGTAAGAGAAGAACATAAACATAAATATATGTCTCCCACCTAAAATTCAGGATCTTATACAAGGTTTTGATGAAAGTGACTTGCATGTGGCAAACCGTCCAGCTTAAGATAAGGATTTAATGGCAATCATCTTTTGTTTTTAAGGCAAACTTAGCTGTACCCACATCATCATAAGCTTCCATGGCTGTCATGTGGGTCCAAATTAATCAAAGTATCACAGTGTAAGCTGAATATGGTTATGGAGAGCCATACCCCATGTTGTTATTCTTCTTTTTTCTCTTATTCTTCATTTGAAAGTCTCATTAATTATATAATTTTAAATTGGGCATTACCAATCTTTCATTGAATTTGAGTTTGGCACACATCACCATGGATGGCCAGTTTCATTATCTTTTCTTCCGTTTCCATGTTTTGTGTGACCTCATTAAATGTTCCATTGAACTTCCTGATCTCAACTTCTATAAATAACTGTCTTGTTGATATTTACATTAAAAAAAAAGGATTTCAAGTTCAACCATTAAACAAATCATTATTTTTAGACAGAAAGTCTATACTTTGCTGATGTATAATCAACTAACCTCAGTTGTCATGGTGTCAGGTACCACCTTATTTTCTTTACAGTGCCTTTCAAGCAACAAAGAGAGTTGTAGTTAAACAATCCAAAGTTTCCTTTGTATGAGATATATATTTATGAGTACAGTTCATGAGTGTTTCTGCATGGCACTATCTCACTTTTAGTGATAAAAAAAATACTCAAACTTTCTGTCATTTTTCTTCTCATGTAATTCAAAGAAGGAAAATTTTGGATAAACAATGAGAGAAAGAGGGGGAACAAACAAACAAATATCAATGAAAGGCTGAATTTGGTGTAGAAGATAAGAGCATAAAATGATGCAAAAAGAATTAGTAGTAGCACATGCCCACCACATGGCCACTTGTGAAAGCTTTCTTGTGATATATATTTGGGGAGGGCCAATGTATCAGCTTCATGTGCCCCACCCATTCATATTATATTTTCTCTATCTCTATTCCAAAAAACATTATATTCAAAGACATTATGTTGTTATTATTATTTTTTTAATCTATGATTGGCACGTGCGAGGTGCTCGTGTGGGTGGGTCGGTGAAGGGTGATGATCACTGGTGAACATGCAGAGGATCAACTGCAGCTGTTCAGAGCCCTTTGTTTGTCTGTATTTTTTAGGTTGAGAAAGGCTAGGTGCAGTGGGGTCTGAAACCATGTGCAGCACATCGGATTGGGCCGCTTATTTCAACCACCCAATCAGCTTTTTTATGTCTTTATCCCGACTAATTATATGCCGTCACCGCCACCGGCCGCCTCTGTATCTTGTGATCATGGTGGCCACTCTCATGCTTACTGTATTCATCAGTCCCAACATATTTTTACATCTAGCATCTTTACACACAAAATAGCCACCTTTTTTGGGTTGCTATTTGCTCTTGAACCCTTTGATTCTCACATAGTATATTTTTATGTTTTTCAAAAACAGTTTTTTAATGACATTTATAACTAAAATGTTAGGTTCAATTTTTCAATTAATCATGATGTTTATTTGAAGATTTTTGATGCCTGAGAAGACAAAAGCACCCCCAAATATGTTTTCAGACCCTCCCTTTGTCTTGTCACAAACTCGGAGACAAATTTTACTGTTGTGTTCCAAAACCACGCACCATTTGCATATTTATTGATACTTTGGATTGGCATTCGCTTCACTTGCTGTGGCATGTGGATATGATGTGATCCATAGGCCTAAATTACAACCCGAACTGGGCTCAATAGAGAGGACAAACTAACTGGGCCCACTCGGGCACTTCAGTGATGAATCATGACCCTATGCTTCTGATGATGAGAAGCTTTAAGACTACACTTCCCAATCACGGGACAACTTATCTGTTCTATTACACTAACTTAAAAGGGTCAGTTTGACAATAGGGTTAAAATTTTAGAGATAAGTTGTCCTAATTTTAAATGATAAAAAATTCATCAAATTTATTCATATTTATATTTGTCAAAATTGGATCAAAAGTTAGGATAAATGCTACCACAACCTCTAGGTGAAACAAAATATCTCTATTTTTATTTTAAAATTAGGATAATTGTCCACAGTTTATCCCGATTATTTTTTATATCAAACAGGGATAAACTGTCCACCCACTCACTTATCCTTATAATTACCCTTTATCGCACCACTTATGCCAATAGATTGTATTTTGTAACTTTTACTTCAGTTTCTAAAAAAAAAGGGATGTGAAGTTAGATTTGCATGGGGAAGGATTTCATTTCTTTTTTTAATTTTCACATGCATATATTTAAACTAGTATACATACCATCCTAAAAGCGGTTACCACAATGAAGACACATTTTCAACGGTCTTTGTCAGTTCAAACGAAGGATTGATACGTGGTTAAAATTGTCAAAGAATTTATCAGATTTTAAATGATAAAAATATGTAACTGAAACTTCCTGCATCCCATTTTACACGAAAGAGCCCTATAAAAGTATACATTTATTACATGATCAACATTCAAAACGATTCTAATATCATGCAAACAAAAAAAAAAAAATTCATACGTACTAACTACAGAGCATTATTATATATTAATATATAATATTAAATAACTTTAAGAAATGCTTTAAAGGATGGTTAAGGCACAGCGCAGCTAATGCCGATGATCACGTCCAACTCGCCAGTCACTCTTGCCCCCGGCGGCCGCGACGGGCTTCATGACACAGTAGTCACCCGCCGAGCACGAGCCGACGGAGTCCCTCCTCGGCGCGGTTTCCATGCATCCATGCAAGCCCATCAGAAGCCTCTCCCTCTCCAGTTCATGCCTTGCCATCCTTCTCAAGTTCTGCTTCCTAGCAATGCTTGGATGGTTCACTGACCTCTTATTGCACACATTGTGCCTTCTCTTACCAATTGGCACCGGCATCGCATCCAGCCCCATCAGCTTGGGAACAACCCCCGGCTTGCACCACACCACGCACTCCCCCGCCACCGTCGAAGGCAGCCTCCTCTCCACTCCCAATGTGCAGCACACCGACTTCCGCCCGGCCTCGAAGTTGTTCCGAAACGAGGATCGGTACATCGCATCCCTTCCGTCAAGCGAGAAACGCGGGTACTGATTCAACGCGTTCCTCGCGGACCGCAGGATGTCGGAGTTGTTCACGCATGACATCCGTCTCCGGAGCTCACCGTAGTCATCGAGCATCTTCGCCCGCTTCACCGCCTCCTCTTCCAGGTCTAGCTGGAGGATCATCTCCTCCAAGGTCAGGGGGCTCCCTGGTGGGTCAGAGTCGGCCGCCTCCAATGAAGGGGCTGTGGCAATGCAGGACGCCTCATGCTCCTCGGTCCTGCGTTGATTGAGAGTGGATGTGGAGGTGACGCCGTTGCAGAAGGTACGGATGCCTCTCTTCATCTTGGCTGCCAAGGAGTTCTTGAGGAGGAGGAAGGAGATTTCTTTCATGACTGGGAAAAGTAGAGGCTGAGGAGGGTTGATGATGACTAGGGAGAGGAGGAATAAAAAGATGGTAAAGGCGACTGCAAGCGTGAAGTGAGTGAATGGAGAGACAGGTCTGTTCAGGAGGCTTAATGAGTATCACATGACAAGAGAGTGAAGTCAGTCACAGGTTTTATGCACCCTGAGCTTTTCCAAGGAACCCATGATATAACTTCACTTTCATAGAATGAACGAACCGCAAAAAGTCATGACGTTCTTGTCAGCATAAGTTTCATACAAAAATATGCAAGTGATATTTCAATTTGGTCTGTCAACAATTATATCTTAAACTTGAAAGGTAAAATGTTAAAACAGAGTATATAAACTGTACATGAGATACCTCAAACTGGTGGCTCCAATAAATGAAACAGGATGCACATTAAGTTTTAGGGGAGAAAAGGGACCAGAAACTCAGCCACTCGAATCTCATGAACGACTAATTTCTAAGGTACTGATCTGGTTTTCATGAATTGGCAGAGAAGAGGATGATGATCCACCTCGGCTGAAAACCTTAGTGCTGAAGAGCTCCTTCCCCATCTTGCCTTTGAAGGAGAACCGCTTCTTGAAACGATTCTTCATGAAAAAATTTCCCCCTCGCAGGGGTGCACGCGAAGAGCAATTCCTCCTAAAGCTGCTCTCTAACCCATTCAATGACCTGTTGCTCAAATTCCCCACATCACCACCAGATGCAATGTTGATTCCTTGATTCCTCCTCACTGATCTCAAGGCCACTCTCAATGGTTCTGAAAACGGGATTGTTTCTTCGTCACCATCAGCCACCTTTGAACACAGGGGGCAAGGTGGATCATGAATCTGGGTCTTTGGAGTTGTCTGATCCAAGCAATCCGCATGGAAGATATGGCCACAAGGCAGCACACCAGTTATGGGCATGTCATGGCTTTTTATGATCCGATATGAACTCCATGGAGACTTCTGCCACAATAACCTCCTGCACAGTCCACACTGCTGATCGAGGTTCGGATTATCATGTCTCATCTGGGTTTCGGAGTCAACATGCTCTGTTATGTCAATGCTGCTGCCTCCATCAAGGCCAAAGTCATAACTGCTAGCGTTGCTCCACCTGAACCCTTCCCTCCTAGAGCTTGTGCTGGGATCTGGGGATCCCTCCACCTTCTGCATCTCAGCAATGGTCCGTTGAAACTTGAGTTCACGACTTGAAGATCTATCTGTCCACACAGAGGACATCCCATTCTCCACAGTCGTCAACCTGCCACCACTGCTCATGTTGGGCAACTCAAACGATTCACTATCCGACACCGGATTGCGGAAAACGAGCGGGTACACAGGCTTGGACATGAAAGAGCGCCTGCCAGAGGCGTTGCGTTGTGGGCAAAACATGGGCTGCTTGCTAGTAGAACCCCATTGCCCGGATTCAGAAAAAGGTGATGTGGACCCGAAACTATTGGACACCGAGGACACTTCAGTAGCAAAACATCTCTGCAGCAAAACAATTCCAGTCAAGCTGTGACCCAACAATAAAACTCTTACATAGAGGTCATTATATATATATTCCCATGCAAATGACAATATTACCTCAATAGATTGAGGATACGAAGAGGTCTCAGGCCTCGCTCCTGTTCAGGAAGGGAAAACATTATAATAAATTTTAGTAGCACAACGAGATGCAATCAAGTAAAAAAAGAGAGGAAGCAATAGCTGCTCAATAAATAATACAAAAAAAGAAGATAAATTCAACTCTTAGCCCAGCTGATTTAATGCAAAAAAACTAAGAAGAACAGTGAGAATCTAAATGAAAAGCCTTTTTTGTACTTTTAAGTGAAGATTTTGTCATGTCAACTTTGCAAAAGACACCAATGAAAATCATGTTTCTGAACTTCCGTATATATTGCAACCAATTCCTACATCAGTGGAAACTTTAGCAGTGCTAGAATTTGGCAAACACTGGTCCTCCTATTTTGACTAAAAAATATAATGGTACTGCATCTTCTAAATAAAAAAATAGGAAGATTATAAAAAAAAATTTCTGAGCCTTAACTGGTAGACTTGAGGATGAACTTGTGAAATTTAATTTCAATTTGGGCTAATTGACTAGTAATTAATCGAAATTGGTGTTGCATTAGCATGACTTTGTGATAAATGCATTAGTAATTGATGTCCAACAAGGATTTCTTAGACTCCCGGTTCCACATCAAACATTATCTGCTCACAACAATGACATTGGCAAATGCTGAAAATATTTATACCACCTATGATAACTCCCCATTCCCCATATAAGTTACCTTAAATCCTCTTGAATCATGGCTTAACATACAGATTATATCATTTTTCAGATTGGAAATGTAGATATCTCACCCATTCCATCACAGTGCATCTCAAAAATCATTCTTGGTGTCCTGAAATGCATGGCCCAAATAGACACAAACCACTTTGTATTAGTTTTTGAACCCATGCATATTTGAGCTCTAACTAGATTACTCCAAAATGGAAAAGCATGGGGTTCTATTTTTTTTTGCAGGGTACAACATGAATATAGCAGACCAGAAATTTTAATTACACTGACAATATGTCCTCCATACATGAGTTATGCACAAAGCTGGCATTTGCATTCAGAATGGATCATAACTGACTCATACTGGACAAGATATACTGCACGCTTTTTCCAATTTCCATCCTTTATTTTTGCAAAAGCTTTGTTCTTTTTCATATAAATCAACTCAACAGTCTCCTCCTCAAAAGCAAGCTCAGTCTAACTATGGTAGCTTAAACCACAGATGTTCCTGGCATCTTAAGGTTCGAAAAAAAAATTGTACAACAACCAACCATGCTCGTCTAAAAAATGGACATCCCTATTTCTCTGTTCCAATCGTGTGCTCCATGCTCAAATTGGAACATAGTGTCACCAACATCCCATACCCAAAGCTAGCCTAAGAAGAAGATATCACTCCCCTTCATTGACTTTCCTGTGAATGAAAATGGATAGAAGCACATTGGAAACATTCTTTTCCCAAAAAAAAAAAAAAGGTTGTTAAAAGATGTTCTAGCATTACATATGGAGAAGTACCATCCACTGCATTTATTATGAAAAAAATTAAGGCCTTCATGTAATTCCACATTCTAGATAAGCATCTCAGTTTCCTATGGCACATTGTCGAGATATGATACCTAGTTCACGCAATTTCAGTGCAAAAAACTTGTGAGTTTTTGACACTTGAAAAAGTTAAAGAACACGACCACAAAAGGGGGACCATGTTTCTGAGGAAGTGATGTAGTGTAGGGTACCTACGTTACATCGGGAAGGGGAAAAGAAGATTCATATTAAACTAAAATAACGTATATGTATGTAAAAAAATTCAACTGATTTTTGAAAAAAATGACAGATCTCAGATAGATGAAAAAATGCATGGAATAGATATATCACATCATTCCAAGCTTATTAACCAAAACCAGTTGAAATGTCATGCTTCACAGATATTGCCAGGTGAAAGAAAATTACCTCGCACGGGAGTAGTAAACTCCCCAAAATCATATTTATGTACTGGTGGGGTCCACCGAGGAACCTGGAAATTATCAGATGGGCTACCAAGATATGAAAGAGCACCATCAGATGCAGAATGGTGATGATTGGGATACTGTCCACTGCTCACCATGTTTCTGCTTCCTTTATTAGAGGGCAATGATGATCTATAACGAGGAACTCCATCACCATATGATGCAGTGGGGAAACCATCCGACCGAAATCTGCAGTCCCATCTCCTAGACGGAGGCGGTGAATAGCTTGAGTTTATTCTCCATTGAGGTTCATTAGGATCCATGGAATAGTTTCTACTGCCAGAGTTGGATTTCGTTCCATGTGGCCTTGCGGCCACACAACAAAATGCACCCGTCTTAGCTATTTTTATGACAACAAACAAAGGTAAACAGCAGCTATTGCACTTCAACCCAAACCTGCAGCCGCAACCTCAGAGTGCATGCAGTAGTGAATGGGACTTTGCAGACCAAAAAATTGGCAATACCAAGATCGAGATATTTTCTTATATGGGAAAATGTTGGCGGAGAGGGATATGCTTGTGATTACTGTTCCAGTAACATGTAATCTCCACTCTGATTTCAAAATTACAAACTTCAATCCCATCAAGGTTGTAATAATTCAAGATCAGAACATCATTCACTCAGATGATAAAATCTATGAAATCCCATGCACTATAGTTTCCACACTCATTCAAGTTGCAACCCACATCTCCATTTGAAGCTTCCCCACTTTAAATGATTCAAGATAAAAAAACCTACCTGCAAGAAGGAGTTTAAAATTAGGACGATAAGACAAACATCATGCTCATGCATATAGCCTACTTTGAACACTTGCAAGTTGCAAGAAGAAATCAATTACCTTCCTCAGTGCATCTCAGGGTGGACGCACCGCTCAACTTTAAAAGTATTATTAAGGAAATCCAATTTCAACTAAGAAGTGTATTTTAATTCTCTCTCACACAGAAAAGAACGTGTTTAAATTAATTGTACACAGCTAAAAAAAAATCATAGAACCATCAATTTCACCCAATATAATGATCGAAATGGATTTATAGAGAAGTAGTGGGCATATGATTGAACAATAATAAGCTCTCCATATCAAGCATAATAGATCATCTGTTGACACACAGAATTCGACCTGGTATCATAATGTAAAACAAATATTTTAGTCAAAATCTAATCATATAATCAGGTCAAATTTCATTGTTTTCCAAATTCATCCATGGACGAAGTTAAAATATAATGACTAAGGAGAAAGGAGAAAACTATAAATGGAGAGTAAACTGTGAAGAGAAGATAGATAGCAATCCTATTTTCAAAATGGTTTAACCCTCACAAGATAAGGAGAGGATTGGCGAAACTCACATCAATGGTACATTACTTTTGATTGCTATAATATTATCTCATAAGATTTTACAAGAAAATAAGCATCAATTTATGTACCCTACACTCTTGCTTTTGCCAATGGAAGCATCATGATAAGATAATTGATTATATGACCAATGTTGTAAAACGTGTTAGGTGCTAGTTGGGCGATTGAGGGCAGATTAGGGATTAATCGGCTAGGCGGGGATTAATCGGGTATTAATTAATCACTTTTTAGAATAATAAACATAATACATATACATATAAATAATAATTTTTTACTACAAAATTATAACTAAATAACATCAAAACAAAACTAATAATATAAACATAACATGAATAGCATAAAAAAAATAATTAATAGATATATAATATATAAGATAATAATTTATTAGTCAACAGAGGATTAATCGGAAAAGCGGCTAGGCAGGTAATTAATCGGGGCCTAGAAAAGATTTTTAGAAAAATGTATATGACAGATGGGAGACTATTGATCAGGGAGATCTGATTGATACCAGATTTTCAATTAAGCTAGTCTTTGTAATTTTCTAGGGTTTCAAAGGGTCGGTTCACTGTTTTTATTGAAGGTTTGGATGCTCTGCAAAATGTCAATAGTTACTGGAGATATATATAACTGTTTGCAAGTAGCATACCTTTACATTTATACATCTCATAATACAAAAAACGCAGAAGGATCCCTACATCATGCCCAGATCCCCCATTAGCCAAAATGGACAAATAGAAAGTAGAAAAAAAAAACATATTCATGTCAGGATGAGAAGAAAAATAAATTCACTAATGCACAATTCGGTGAAGACAAAAAGCTCAGCTATTTTAGAATGGAATACGATAAAAACAAAACATACAACACTGATCATGCCATCACCGGGAAAATAAACATGCACATCAAAGATATCAAGGGAACATATGCCAACCGAGATTAGCAACAATCAAAAGACTGAATCATTTCATAGGCAAAGCAGAAATCTAAGGAAAAATGACTAACAATATGATGAACAGGGCAGAATGGCTTCCCATATGAAGAAGGCAAAATGAATCCAGACGCAAATAGGAAAACCAACTACAGAAACTATATTTCCAAAAAACAATTCTCGATAAAAACCTGAACTTGCATGAAATCAGATTCTACAGAACCCACCAAGCAATCACTTCGAAAATCCACATGAACGAACCCACCCAGAGAAAACAAACACCCAGATAACAGAATCTCATTCCGGAGGTCTTCTTGCTTCAGGGGAACCCACCCATGAAACCAGCGAGTGAAAATCACATGATATAAGTCTCCAAAAACACCCAAACAAACCCGTGATCATCAGATTCCCATAGTATCACATGCTTCAATCATCGATATGGTAAAAGAAAGAAAAAAGAGAGGGAAGAATTACAAATCCAACTATGTAAATAGAGGTCAGTCCAAACAACGTTGAATTCAACGGGTCAGAAATTATAGTATTAATGAAATACCTGTGTTGACGAAGAAGGAATTTCTAGGGTTTGATTCTGATTGGGAAGGAGGAACTTTTTGGGGGAAGGGGAGAGAAAATGTGGTGGAAATATATATATATGAGTTAGACTAAGGAATTTAATAAGATAGCTATAGTGAATTAAATTGACATGGGGCCATGATGTGTTACACATCATAAAATAATTATTAAATCATATAAATTGAAGAAAGGGACAAATGAACCGCTTCATGTGCCATGCATACTTGGGTTTATTTATGAATTACTTGAATGAAATTTTTTTCAAATACTTATTAAAATACATATTAAATATATCTTACTCAAGATATGGGTTTTAATAAGATGGATAGAGTTAAAATTTCTGTCCTCTGTACCAAATCAGACAAAAAGAAAAAAAAAAGGTGACATAATAAACAGTAAAAATAATCAGTTGACACATAAAAAGTAATAAAATTAGACAATATTATATGTGTCTTTAATTTGAGATGTATAAATGAATTATATTTTTATAAAATCAAATTTCGTATGAATTTATTTATTATTATATAAAAAATCACATATATGTAATTATTGTATGTAAAAATGCCCCTAAAATGTTTAGGGATTCTCAGCCACTAAATTTGTCCACGTTCGGACATGTACATGGGTGTGGGTAGCGTGCTTGGTTTTTGTAAATAAGTCAGACCATTATTTTTAATTAGCTTAACCATCATACCACATAGATACAAATTATTTTTGGACCCGAGTTATTTTTGGATTTAGAGAATTGGACAAATCGATCAAATCAGACCTATAATCCGTGGTTTTATTAAAACCTGATCCAACCTGGCCGGTTCAATTTACCTTTAAAATCCATTAATATAAAAAAAATTAATAAAACTCAATCAGCCTATCGATTGGACCAGCGATTTTTGTGAACCGACACGAATTAATTAAATCGATCGATTTTTTATTCACAGAAATTATGATGAATTACTTGATAATATATAAAATTTAATTAAAAAATTTAGATTTTATATACTAAAATCATGTTATGATATTAAATAAAAATTTTGTGCAAATTTTTCTAAAATATTAGTTTAGGGTAGCCATCTTGGTGGAGACGGGACCTCTCTTCTGTTTGCATTTTGTTTTCTTTTGTTATGTATCCCTCTTGATCTATCTAGGTTACTAGGAGTGGTTGGACAACGCATATCTCTGGTGTGTTAATCCCCACCTCATTCTCTTCTTCTCCCTCTCTCTCATTGTTTTGAGACATAATCTTTTTATAAAAGTTATATAATCTAAATTTTTTATATAAATTTTTTTTTTGAAGTGTCCCACATTTTTTCTAGTGCCTAGAAGTTGGGTTTGGAAAACAATGCTTGCACTTATCTAGTGCGATGACTGGCTTATATTATACAGCATGCTTTATTTGTTTTATTCCATATAATATCTATTTGGTTTTTAGATTTGGATGCTTTTTACACAGCTTAGTGGATTTGATTTGCTCTAGATGATCTCTTTATTTCAATGATTTCAGTTTAGGGTATTTTTTTTATTTTTTATTTTTTGTATTGATGAAATGTACTATTGGGTCATTGGGTATGGCCATCATTGTTTTGGAGAGTGACGAAATCATTGGTAGGTAGAATGCGCATGTCATAACAATAGATGTTACACTAACATAAAATTTTGAATTAAGTTCACGTGAAGAAAATGAAAATAAAATTTTTGGATTGACTTATTGTTCATAATGTATTATTTTCTAGCAATGGAACTCGGACAATGCCTTCAAGCAAGAAAACATATTGTTTTTGAAAATTGGTTTCAAATAGTACATGAGACAGTATTTGGTAGCAGGATAGTTGTTCTAGTTTTTCTATTTAAGTGCACGATTACAAAAACAATTTCTTATAAATATAAAAGCTATCAAATCGTGCAACTAAACGTTGTCCAAAATTTATTGTGATATGCTTTAAACCCTTTTAAATTGAATTTCTTATGGGGCCTTATTCCTCATCTTTATTGTCATTATTTCTAATAACACATTTCATTTATCTGGTTCAGATCTACCTCTACTGCCAATCGCACTTAAGAAAGTGCCTTCTATCCTCCCATGGATGGTGTAATAATTCCTGAATAGTGGGACAGCCAACAGCCAAGGCATAGAAACATTATTGAACTTCAATCAAAATCATATCATTGGGTATTTGAAATGATTGGTTAATATTTGTGAACTTGTTTATATGTCAATGTGTGATAACGTTTTTATTGTATGACTTTTTTTTTAAAAGATTCAATTATGCAAATAAATTGTCATGTTTCATATCACCAGTTCTTCAATCATTTTAATTTTTAAAATTTTCTTATTTTACCTGAAATGTGCACTGTCCATTGTTGGCAGTAAACTTAAATTGGAGATTGAATGCATATATATATTTTATTTTTTATAGCCAAATACATGCTATATCAGAGAAATGAGGAGAAAATTATTGTTTCCTTTGGAATGAATTCTTGTGACCTCTCTAACTTTTAAGTTTCAATTTAGAATAAATTTTTATTAAAATCTCTGAAATTTATTTGTACAACATCTTCTATTTTCTGTCGTAGCGTAATTATTGTATTTAAAAATTCATTTGGAGAGATGATATAATCAAATTACTTTTAGAGTATATTTTATTATTATTGTTATTATTTGGTACATAGATGAATAAAACGATACTCAAAAATATTTTGGATCGTGGATTTGACAATCTGGATAGGGAATAAGTTGCTCCCCACTTTTTTTTCACCTTGCTATAAACAAGGTATGATCGTGGATCAACCCCACATAGTGGGGCTATTCCTACCACCATGACAAAGTCGTTGAGGGCTTCCTATAAATTTTAGGATTTTTAATTTTAAGTCTCTATAAACATGTTTATTTAAAGAACGGTCCTTTAGTTCTTCATATTTCTTTTTTAGTCACCATATTCAACAGCCTATTTGGTTTTTAGTCCATCTGTCAAATGTCCGTCCATACACTGTTAATTTGTGAAATGTAATTTTATTTTTAAGTCCCTATAAACTATGTTATTTAGTGATCAGTCCCTGTAAACCATGTTATAAAGGAGAAACTAATCACTAAATAACATAGTTTACATAGATTTAAAAATAAATCACATTTTACAATTTAACAATGTATGGACAGATATTTGACGAAGGGACTAAAAACCAAATAGGCAATTGAATATAGGCACTAAAAAAGAAATATGAAGAAGTGAAGGACCGTTCCCTAAATAGACATGTTTACATGAACTTAAAAATAAAAATCCCATAAATTTTTTATTAAAGTTAATGAGACTTCAAAATGACAAAGATGAAAAAATAGGAACTTTCAACGGGGGGAGAGTTATACGTGTTTTCGACCGCCTCTCTTTTTCTCTCCCATATCCCTTCGACCGTCCCCTCCGCAGCAATCACCTTCTACCACAGTCCCCTTCGCCCACACCTGTCACCTCTGCCCATTCCCTTCCTCTCTTTCTTATCTTTCTGTCTCTTTCCTTCCCTTTCTCCCTCCCCCTCCCCCTCCGTCGCGTCGTCCCTATTGTGCCACCACCTTTAACCACCTTAGCCACCCCCAACAGGCGTGCGCCACTTTTTTCTCTCCATCTTCCTCTAATTTTTTTGAAGATGGAAATTCCACCCCTTCTTTCCTCTCTCTCTCTCTCTTTTAACTTAAGAGCACCCCACCCCTTTTTTTATTTTTTTTGGGGTGGGGTTCTCGGGGGTGGCTTTAGTTGCCCCACCTTCGAATCGGTGCGCTCTTCTAGTGTTCCTTTTCGGGCAATTTGTACGGTCAAGATGGCGTACCGAATTTATGATCCAAAAGGCCCCCACCCCAACATACCCCCGACGAGTCGATTACTCGATTGGGAGGAGAAATACGTGCAAAACAAATCCGATCGGTCCTTCAAAGTTGAACAGATCGAAAGAACCAAAAAAAAAAAAACAAAAAAAAAAATCGATTCGATCGCATCTCCCTCCATTTCAGTGCCGCAAAACCCTAGCGTTCCAGCTGAAGTTCAGGTAATATGGATCTAATGTTCTGATCGGATGTCGATCCGTAGTAGAAAACTTGTTATTGAAGGGTTGATGAACTCTGTGTGTAGGGTGGTGATGGAGGGTCTTAAAGGAGTTCTGTTGGCTCTTTTGGTTTCTTCCGCGTTGTTTACGTCCGGTTTTTCCTCTCCTGCCACGGTTCCGTCGTTCCTGTGGTCTCCTCGACATCTCGGGTTCGGTTTCTTCTCCCTTTTCATTGATTTGTGTTTTCGTTGAAGCGATTAAGTTTAGAATCGGATTATCGTGTTCTAGATTGATGTGAAGGAATGGCTGCTTTATGTAAACTCCAGAATTCACAATTATGTCAAAAACAAAATGTCAAAAAACTGCTGAGAGATCTATTAATTTGTCTATCAAATTTAAAGATGTTTTGCATTGAATTATAAGAGTTTGTAATCAGAAAACTATAACTAACATGTGATTGACAAATTAGCGTACAGTAGGACTTGAAAACTTCTCATCCATGCTCTTTCCATCTTCCCAGTCACCTGACTTTGTAAATAGAAGCCTAGAACACTTCAAACGAGTGAATCATTGACCCCTTTACTTCACGGCGGGCAGCTGGGTCAAGTGCCAAACCCAAATGCCTGCGAAACAAGAAGAAAGCGAAGTGACCCTATTGAGCAAGTAGTTGATTAGGGAGTCAAAAGGCTCAAACCACACACCCCCCCCCCCCCCCCCCCCCCCCCGTTCTCTCTCTCTCTTATTTTTTCCTTTCTCTGTGAGACTCTTGCTAAAGTAGTAAAAACCTAAAATTGTTTTTTAAATGATCAAACTTACTTTTAAAAAATTCAATCTGTTGATGCTGTTATTTGCATTAATTGTTTAATAATTTATGACATTCTGTTATTATTTTGTTTTTCAGTCCTCATATTCTCAGGCTTTTTGAATCTTTGATCACTTTATTATACCCAAATCATATAAGAGATATTATTTTCTGAAATTCTCAAATTTCTCGTGAGACCTTCATTGTGAAAGCAATGATTTTTTTCTGCCTCTCATTTGACAGAAGAACTTACTAATCCACTGATGCAACACTTGTATGTGCATCTTTCTAGAAACATCATAGATAATAACAGTGTCAGTCATGACTGTTTTTGTGAATTGATGTATTCAGTTTTAGTGGCTTGATTATGGAAAACCTTGCTGATGCAGATTATCATTTCCTGGGGCTAAGGAAATTGTTAATTATCATGTCATATCCCCGGAAGGGCTAGCCAAATCTGTTATGCTGGAAGGTGGCTGGTCAAATATATTGGTAATTTGTAAACGGCGGATCATAACTCCTATCTTCGTTAATTATATTTATCATTGCTCATCTTTTGTTTGAGAATTTTTATTTAAGAACTGGGAAATGATGCCTTTTTCCTAACCTCTCATACTTGACCTTCGCCAGTGCTCCGGCAGGAATCTTCAGAAGCCTGTTGATTATGCAGTTGTTTTTGTTGGTGAGAAGGTAAGATGCTTTAGAATGCTTTTTTCATTGGATTACTTTATTATCTCCACTCTCACCTGCTCATTGTTCAGTATGAGATGTGATTGCTGAAAATGATATTAGCAGTAAAGGAAACTGGTTCATCCGGTTTTTTAGTCCATGGATCAACTGATGACTTTTTTTTCTTGATAGCAAAACAAATTGTTATATCTTAAAAAAATTATCCAAACATGCATAACCGTGATTTATCAAAAAAAAAAAAAAACATGCATAACCGTGGATCCAAATTTTTCGTTTTCCTATATTATTTTATTTTATCTCGTTGCTATCTATCTATTTGTCTGCTCACATGTGCTTGTTCTTATGATGTGAACATGCTCATCTACACCTTTTATAACTGCCTTGGAATCTATATATCCTCTTTTATGAAGATATACCTTGTTGGATAAATTAAATCTTGGTTTTTCTAAGTTGAGTCTGGACATTGTTTACTGAATCAACTTGCTACTGCACTATGACACCATCTTCTTTTTTTTTTTACGGAGCTCCTTCATACTGATTCTGTATTTTCTGTATAGCTACAATCTTCAGACATCTCTAAAAATGAACACATTGATCCAGCTCTTGTGGACTTACTGAAGGTAACTCTATAATCTCATTGCATATTTTTGTTATTACAGTACTCCTTTTTATTATTCTTTACCACAGGGCTTTGTTTGTTGATAATGGTGCATGTATTGATCATTTCCCCCCGTGCAGCTGTCCTTTACAAAATCCAATTCTTCCATAGCATACCCATATGTTACTGTTTCTGATGAAAAGGAAACAATGGAGAATTATTTGATTTCAGCATTTACTGAGAACTGCGGGGTCCTGGGAGTGAATGATATTGCTTTCCTGGAATCATGCTCCATTGTTGGTGAAGATCTTACAAAACTTGCAGGGCTGCATTCAATTCACGTAATTTTATTTACCTCTGTCTCTGTTTGCCATCTTTTTTAAGGGTGAAAAATTGAAATGCTACTGTTGCGGGTGAGAAATGCAGGATTATATTGGCTCAAGAGTGGAAATGGAACAGAAGGGAACACAACTGATTGTGGTCTGCAACAAGGGCTCTGAAGAACTTGGTCATGCCCAGTCAGAAGGTTTGCTTGTATGGAATTTATATATTTTCCATGCTGAGATATATAATATATTTATTTATATTTGGTTTTGACTGGATCTGCAGGAGAGATTTTATCTGAACTTGTCAGTCTACTGGAGCACTCTGGCGCATCATATTCAATCCTGTATGCTTCAAATCCATTTAAGTCATTACATCATCCTTCTGTCCATGTGATGGATAGGTTTCTTGCTGAAGATGTATCTGGAAAAGATTCAGCCAATGTTACTTTATGTGATGGAGTTTGCCAAATCAAATCATCTCTCCTGGAAGGAATTTTTGTTGTAAGTTGTACCTACCTTTCTACACCACATCTGAGCATGCTCTACGTTATAGCATCTAGTTCTGAATTAGTAATGCGTGTTAAAGGAAGGCTCATCAACAGTTGACTACCTGTTGCATGTTAGCAAACTGAGATTTTGGTTGCTGGTGAGCCTCACCACCTCCAAACTGGATGTTTGGATTCAAACGTCACCCTTGACAATATATTGCGGGGGGGGGGGGGGGGGGGGGGGGGGGGGGGTACCTTTTTTTTTTTTTTTAAATCATTGTTAGTGTAAATTCAAAAAATGGATGATTGTGGAACTTTTCATAGCGTCATTGAATTTCATGTTTCATTAATCTGCAAAGAAATTTCAACATGCACTAAAACTAGTTCAGTAACATCACTAATCTTCTTTTCTTTGAAAGAAACTAACATTTATGTACTTGAGATCAGATATGTCATATGCTTTAGTGCAATCACCCAGCATTTGCTTAACTTCTACTTGGATTTACTGCTGATATCTTTTTCTTTTGAAAGAAATGGTAGGCATTCATCTTCTATTCATTATTCTTCATTATAGAGATAAGTGCCCAAATTGGGAATACAAGAAAAGCAAAAGCAATGGGCGCTCCAGTAGCAGAGAGAATTACCAAGAACCATCCACACCTAACCAATCACTCCCGAATTACTAGCACACCTCCTTGCAAATAAATGGACGTCGCACTCGCACAAAACCTCCCCCAATCCTAGATAAACCTAATGGCTGACTCCCAAATGTTCTCCGCATACGGGATTCACCACAAAAAGCAACTCTGTTCCATGAAATCCACAGAGACCAAACTGTTGCCGGAACGAAACTTTGGGAGACCTTCGCACGCACACTTCTGTCTCCCACAATACTGAGAGCTCGCCCTGCCTCCCACATCTCCTCAGTTGACGAGAAATTGCAATCTAAACCAGTAGCCGCCTGGAGCCACACCCATACTCTACGAGGTGTAGGACATGCAATGAACAAATGAACCACTGACTCATCATCCTCACTGCAGAAGACACACCTTTTGTCAATAGCAGGGGCCCAGCGAGCAATGTAGTCTCTAGTAAGGACTTTGTCAAGGAACATTATCCACATGAAAGCCTTCACCTTCAGTGGAATGAGACTTCGCCAGATCTCCTCGTGATTCCTAGCAGTGACCTCCGTGATCGGGATGGCCCTCTGCAGCCAATGATATCCGCTCCTCACAGAAAACCCGTCGGCTGGTGTTGGCCTCCAAAGTAGTTTACTGCTGATATCTGATATGATGTTCCAGGGTGTGCATCTTATGCAGATGATATAGTTTGTAGTTGATGAGATGGTATGGGGAATTTCATTATTGGAGGTCAAAAGTGCCTTGAAATTTAAGGATCTGAAATTAGTTGAATTTAGACAGAAGATTAGGAATTAATACATAGAAATGATATGAAAATCCCTATTAAAATGCAAGTAGCTGGAGAGTTTGGTAAGATTTTTTTACATATCATTAGATGGGGCTGAAGTGTAATACTATCCTCCAATATAAGCTAACTTAGAAGGAAAATCTTCTAAAATCACTTGGCTAGCTGTGTTACATTGTTTAAAATGTGGGTGGTTAAAAGCAACATGCAGATGATTTCTGTGGGGCTGAAATGAGGTGTTAGTTGTGTGTAAAGACTAGAAAGATTGAGTTTACTAAATGGGTGCAACGAAAATTATACTTCTTGAAAGCAGTAACTCATGATGTAACAAGTCTTTGTATATGTCATAGCAGTAACTCATGAAAATTAAAACTAAAGGTGTCTTTGTCATGTGCAACAGTTGCTGATGGCGACTCTGATATGTAAAAGTCATTGTAGATGTTAAAGATGAAAACTTGCAGCAGGGATGATGTGAATATTTGACCTCATGGAGAACATAAAGCACACCCCAAGCATTAGAAGATAAATTATGTTGAATTTGGTGTTGAAAGTAGTTTTAGTTTTCAGTGTGTCAATCAGTATTTTTTTTCTTTTGGCAAGTGTTTTGTGCGCTTTATCATAAAAAAATTCAATCCTGTAACATTTCATAGTTCATGCATCCATGCTGTTCAACTCAAGTGTATGGTCTATTGTTTTTTTTATAATGGAAATGTTTACCTGCTTTCCCCTCAAAATACCAATGATATGTTGCAAACAACATTTAGTTTCTGTGACATTTAAATATGCATTCTCCTGGCTCTGTGCAACATCCTCTTATCAACAGCACTGTCTACTTGGGGCTTGTGTCAGTGATCTGAAAAATGATAAAAATGTTGTTGGTTCTTCATAAATTTATTCCTCTAATTTACACTTTTTTTTTTAGTCCATTTGAAACAAGTTTGTGATGGAGCTCTGACATGAATGATTATTCTGGATTTCAGGGGATCGTCTTGCTTATAATCCTACTATCAGGTTTGTGCTGCATGATGGGTATCGACACCCCAACAAGATTTGAGAATGCTCCAGACTCTTGAGCTTCTTCCTCCTACAGAATTCCTTGATTAAAAAAAAATGGGAGTCAGGGTTCACTATAAGGGACAGAGGGGAGATACCATTACCATAATTTGTACGGCTCTGAAAGTCAATCATTTTCCATGGTGGAGATGGCATATCTCATCTGTTATCCTTTTTTTTATTTTTATTTTCTGGGAACCCAAACATTCAAAGAGGAGACTATGTATTGTAATAGTATCATTCCTTGATGCATCAGGTCAGTCCGTCCTTTCAGGTCCTACAATCTTGTGCTTTGATAATGAATTAGAAGAAGAAATTTACATGTTGTATTTACCTCTGGCTTTCACTGTTTTCCAAGCTATAAATGCCACAATGCCAGCATTAGTAAATAAAATATATTTGCTTCGTTATGCATAGAGCCATAATCTTGCAAATTGTTGTGCATAATCTTATATTCTTATTTGCATTATTGGTACACCTTCAGTAAATTCAGTCTCCAAAATGGTGATGCTGTCTGTAAAACCAACACCTGCACTTGGTCTATTGTGAAAATTAAAGGTAACGCAGCAATAATATCATCCCAGGTTACATGAATTGCAGCCCACTTGGGTGCAGAATCTTTATCCTCTGCTTCAGACACGCACGGTAACTGCCACGGATCGCCGCAATTGTCCACTGCGAAGAATCTGAAACTGAATTGTCTGATCTGTTGGCCCCTCATTGGATAAGACACCACAGGAAAAGTCTCAAATGATTGGATGATTCTCAGTTACCCAATCCACACTACTCTGTGGGGGTGGGGCTGGTGGTCCATAGGTTTTGTGAATCATTTGATTTTTTTTTTCTTTCTTGTCTTCTGTAAAGATGATGGAAGAAAGCATCTGGTTGGGAGTATGGTCCAAATCCTTAAGTGTGGTCCATCAAAAAAAAAGAAAAAGAAAAAGATATGGTACATCAAAATATATGTTCAGATGAATGTTTTATTTTGCATGGAAAATTAAGATATGCATTCCAATGAATTATATACCTTTAAGAAAAAAACAAATATATATACTAAAATAAATTGGTTGCATATTTTTTTTTGTCATTAAGCATTATTTACTAGTTAATCCTAGGCCAGGTGAAAGGGGACAATGCAAGGAATATCCGTGTATTAACCACCAAACTTTGCTGACCATTAAGAAAGTTTCAGAGAAGATAAAATAAGATGAATTTGAATCTGAGTCTTTTTTGTGGTGAGTGGTAGCAGACAGGGAATACAAATCCAACAGCCCCATTGGACAGAAACTGCAACTGATCTCACACAAGTTACGTTGCAAACTTTCAGTTTATGCTGGACATGACATTCACATGGATGGGTAAATATATTTAATTAATCCTCAAAATCTCAATAAATGTGTGCCTGTTATACTCCCCATACATTAGATTCCCAGTCACCACATCAACCAGTGCACGGAAACCATGAACTTGGACTCTACTTTTTCTATCAGTCAATGAGTGTAGAATAAAGAAAGTGCCTTCAAAGTTTATCAGAAAGTGAGAGTTCCAGGAGATCTTTCCATTGGGTTTAAATATTTCAACTTGGGAGATGTGATTATGAGTGTGAAAATGAGATTATTATTCTATGATTATGAAAGCAAGGTAATTTTGTGGTACACTAATTTTCTTTAATATTAAACATTGTATAATAAGATATATATATTTTATGAAAAATATAAATCCCTTGTGACAAATTGAATAGATCTATTTATAAAAAATGTGAAAAACATCTAATGATATAAATATCTATGTAAAGACTTTCCGGGGTTTTCACTGCGGAAAGAATGTGGGTTTAAATTCGTGGACGGCTTTAATTTTGTGGTGTCAAAACCAATCCAACCTTTACTTGGGACTGTTAATATAACAAACTATATTCTTTTAGTTGAGTATGGCATATATAGTGTTTGTAGTTTTGTGTTTATAGTATAAATATGAGCATCTACAAGAGGGTAGCAAATATTAATTTATATGAATATCAAGGGGTGAATAAGGCATCATTTAATTACTCAAACTGAAAGTTCCTAGGTTTATAAGCAGGCCTAGGTTTATAAGCAGGCAGTCAGCCTAGAGCTTGAACTGAATATTTTAAGAAAGTTAGTTATAAAAAATATTTAAAATATCCGTTCTACAAAGCTTGTGATATATTCTTTGTTTAATCTGTTGCCCGAGGGGAATGATTAACGATTTTTCAGTATACATCTTGGGGACCCAATTAACTTTTACCATGAATAAAGTGTGACATATTTCACACCAAAAAAAAGTTCAGTCATTTTTTTATTTTATAAAATAAAGAGAGTCTCACTTGTCTCTTAACCATCCAAAAACGTAGCAAGGAAAAAAAAATGCTTATAATTCTAATAAAACAATAAAAAGAAAATAAAATGAAATAAACATTCATTGTTTATAAGATCAGAAATTCATAATAGTGATTCACTTGGATAAGTCATGTATGATAAACATTCATTGTTTAGTGATTTGATTTACCTTGAAGAAATTATGTGGTACACTAATTTATTTTTATGTGAATTCAAGTCTTTTCATATTAAAAAAAGACACAAATATTGTGATTCCTAGATATTGTGATTTTATAACATACATCAATATCTATATTTTTTTATCGGATACTTTAATATGGACGTCTGCTTCTACATTATTCTAGATATTTGAATATCAGATAGTTTTTAAATTGTTTTTTATAACGGTTTTGATTTCAAATAATTGAGAAATTTAATTTTACCGAGAACTACTATGAGCTTCCAATGCATCCCGTGACAAAAAAAAACAAGAAAAAGAAAAAGAAAAGAGGAAACCCTCCACTTAAATGGGCCTACCTTTTTATGTCCTCCTAGTTTTGTTTTTGTGAATTGTCTGTTCCACCATCCACTTGCACATGACCTTTCCATTATTTCTCCATCATGTTTTCATTTTCCTACATTTTTCATTTTCAAATCCTTAAAAAAAGGAAGATTTTATTTTTGGGGCATCTGTGCTTCTGCTACAATTGCAAAGCAGTAGTGGGTCAGCCCTGTCTGTGAGACCCACTTCAAGATAAGGTGCAGAAGAGTGAGTGAGGGTCATACATTATTATGGGAGCCAATGGTATCACAAGATATGTATAATTGGGAAATGGGTTTAAAAGGTTACTGTAATTTTTTTTTATATCAAATGTGCTTTATTGACAAGGAAAGAAAGAAACCTTTCAGAAAAGTATGCCCTGTTCTAGTCGTTTTGCAAACCAAGGGACATGGGCTAAATATACAATGTAATAAAAAGAAAAAAAAAAGAGTGTGTGTGTGTGTGTGAGAGAGAGAGGAGGCACAGAGCATCAGAGGCCCTTGCTCCTAGATAAATAAAACATATCCCTGCATGGGTGCATTGCCACTTCATTTTCTGCTGTCAATGAATAGATAGTAAGATTTCCTTGTTCCTAGGGAGTGTGAAAAAGAACTTACATTTTCATTGAAAAGAGCACACATTTCTACTAGTGGACATTATATTAACTTCTCTTGCAACCAGGCCATTTTTTTTTTCTTCTGATTTTTTAAAATTTAAATATGATATGCTGACCTTTGGAGAAGCTGTAGGTATTCTACGACAAAGCTGCAGACTGCAGTGAATTATGCTGCTGCTACTACCCCCACTAGCCAAATACATCACTATATGGAAACTACCCAACCTCCCTCATTATCTCCTCAATGAACTCTTATTCTACCTTCCTTTTTTTTTTAGCGAAATTGTAGGTATGTATTTATTCTAATAAAAATAAAAATAGACACAGTCTGAATGAGGATGAAAAGAGATAAAAAAAAACAAAACTGGAAAGACATTTTAAAGAAAAAGAGGAGGTCGCGCACAAGAATCTCAAAGTGTGTCATAGAAAATGTTTCTACAAACTCACAACTTAGATACAAAAAATGTGCACTAACCCACAATATGAAGACTGCCTTCCTCCATAATAATCTGCTATGCCCCTCTAAGACCTGTTCCCCAATTGACGATTGATTGACGTGTCATCTCTCAAAGATTTTTGAAATAGAATCTTGAATCTCTGAAGATCTTTAGAAGTTTTGTACATTTATATATGTACTATTATTACATGTTAATACAATTATTTATATAAGTAGAAAATAATAGTTCTTTTTACTTAGTACATATTTAAATATTTAATTCATTACAAGAGTTGAAGCTTCTTGAATATAGATGATTCATGGAAGGCTAGCAATTAGAGAGAGAGAGAGAGTAGAGATACAGACAGGGAAAGAGGGATGTACCTTATAACTCAACTTGCTCTTTATTCTATTGGGTCATGGCCACATTTCTCTAAATGCTGTCCATATCACCTCGATTGGAGATAATGCACCAAATGATACAGTCTTTGTCTCTCTCTCTCCCCTATCCCTCCCTCTTTTTTTCTTTTTCTTTTTTTAGTTTTTTGGTTTTGCCATAGATGAACAGTAACACCACACAAGAACTCTATATAAGGCCCTTCAAACCATCCATTCATTCCCACCTCGTCTACTATACATTACAATATGTTCATTTCAAAACCTTCTCTCATTGGCTTCCCCATCAAAGGCCTTGCATGGAGGCTCAAGAAGTAGGGTGCAGCCAAGGATGACTTGCCGACTCCTTATTGTTGCAAAACATGTGTTAATTCCTCCTTTTAATTAAAGAGGTCTAGCTGCATATAACAATGGGATGTATAAGTTGGCAAGTTGTCTTTGGCTATATGTTGCTTCCTGCTCCTCATGCAAGGCTTTTCCGGTGAGTCACTTCCAGCAGCAACAAAGGTAGAAATCCATATATAATCATCAATTAGATGTTTCTTTTTAGTCCCTCTTCTTCTATTGTATTTATTTATTTTAGGAACAAGTAGTAGTACATCCTCTTGTACACCTTCTATTGCATGCATGTGTGCATGTTTGGGAGGATTCCTTTTTTCTTGCAGCCTTTGCACCAAATTCATGTGTTTTAACATTAATCATTGAGTCTTATAATCGATTTTATCACAGATATTGCCATATTGGCAAGCATTGCAATTATTTAAATGGAGTTGAAAATCCATCTAACAAATTAATTATTATATACCGTTTATGGTGAACCTGTCAGGAGCAATAGAAACTCCCAATATCACATAGCTAGTATAATTAATGCTTGAAAAAGTACTCATGAAATAAGCCGTTGTAGAATTTTAATACCAAGCAGGATTTTGGTTGGGTGATACATCAGCACCCAATCTAGTCCCAAAATCAATATACATTAATATTTTTTTGTTAGTTAACTGATGGGATTTCAACCCATGATCTCATGTTTATAAATTTTGTTGTTTCATCACTCAAATCGAGTATATATGACCACCATGAAAATTTTTATGCTCTCTTTTTTGCTACTCCTCTCTCCTCCTCCACTGGCTGGAGCTCCCCTCACTGGCTGATCATGCCCTCTCCCCCCCCCCCCCCCTCCCCTCCCCTCCCCCTTCCTTCCCTTCCCTTACTTTCTTGCTATTTTAAGTGAGTTGTGTGTTTCCCTTTCTCATATATTTGGACAATGGTGTTGTGAATTGTAAGGAATTTAGGGTGGGTATTACAAGATCACATCACTGTATAGTGTATATCATCATATGTAGGTGGTCATGGTCAATGAATGCTTGTGGTGGCATCTCTTTTAATATGGGATATTGCATGTGGGCAATGATCCTACATATATACCTCTTCTACGGCATCTATTTTTATAGTCTATGGAGGGGTAAAAAATGACCTATTGGGTTTAGGTCGTCAGAATCTGTCCGCTCCTATCTCCTTCGACGGATACTGTCTAGTTACCTGCGATCCTCTTCCTTGAATAGATCAAACTCGAGGGTGGTCTGGGTTTGGTTTGATTTAGACTGAACCTGACGTGACCTCTCAGGCTGACTACATACCCTTATAGAGGGATCAAGTCACACGTAGTTCATCTTTTTTGGTGTAGGGATCTAATTAAAAAATCTCCTCCTCCTCCCTAATAGAGAGAATTAGTTTCCTATTTATAGTGTATTCAAGATGACCCTATAATCTTCTGGGGAATTCCTCCTCATCAAACGGATGGGAAGGAATCACATATTTTGCCATTATCCTCTTGTTAATGCCTAGCTAGGATCTGCTGAGATTCAAGGATTAATTGATGATTAATCCCATATCTACGAGATATCACTGCAATCTTAGAGGATCAGATTTATGATGTCCTTAGATTTGGTAGATTTGTATCAATCTAAGAAATCGTCAATTGATAATCTTTGATTGGATTGAAAAGTTTTTGACTTGAGACTGTGTTTGGTTGTTGGGTTTTGATGGGTTGGCAGGCCGGATCCACCCATGGTAGGTGATTTGGGTCGTGGACCCTCACCAATCAGATCATGGGCTGCCGGTATGTGGAGCATAGTTGGTGGACCTCATTTTCTGGCCTTTGTGATGAACAAGCTCAAGTCATTGCATGTGACTATTATGTAAGACATGTACCTGATACAAGGAACACCTGCACCTCCACCACCACCAGTGTCCATTAATTGTTGATGCTTGGCAACAGAGCGCAAATGCTTATATAATGGGCTGTCGAGGGAGATTCAGAAAGTGTAGTATTCCATGATTAATGATCAAGGCCATTATACCTTGAGTAAAAGAAACCAAACAATATTCCTCTTCAAAACTCGACACACACACATGCTTGGCAAAAAAAAAAAAAAAAACTCGACACACACACACATGCATGTGCTTGCACGCATACGCCTGGCATGCACATGGGTTTTTTTTTTTCTTTCTTCCAACTTTTTAAGCCATGCATGTGAGGGTCATGCCTATATTTTTGATACTCTCATGAAAGATGGATAATATCAATGCCATCAAATATTATATCTTTATTAAAAATGATCTACTCAACGTAAAGATCCTAAAAACTATTTAATCACATAAAAAGATAATAAATAAAAATAATTTTTATTGATTTAAAAGGTCGTGTTTCTTTACAAAATGCGATGATATGACTTTTATAGACTACAAACATCAATTAAGACTTTCATAAAAATGGTAATGACAAACTCTTAATGGCATAATTAAAGGTCAATATATTTAATAAATGCTCTTAATTAATACATTTATTGACTTCTAGTAAAAAATAAAACAACCTAATTAAAATCTTGAAATTTTGAAATAAGATCTTAAAAATCCCAAATGCATATTTGATTAATAAAGTATGATTATTATGACTTTGAATGAAAAAACTTACCAAAAAAGAATAAAAGAAAACTCTCGCACGTGGGATTGAAAGCAATTTGCCTAGTTGCTCTAACAATTCTTGGCAACTTGTCATACACCGTATTAAATGATTTACAAAGCATCATTTAATAATTTATTATGCTAAAATAAGTGATGACTAAGCACCGCCTCAAGTAGGGACAAATATTTTTACATAATTAGCATACACTAATATAAGTTTTTCAAATTGGAAAGATAAACTAATTAAAAAAAAGTTTCAAACAGAACAAATGCATCCGAAACAATAAAATGATCCAAAACAAAAAATGAACAACACTCTAGTATTAATGCAAAAGATGAATACGCATTTAGGCAACATGTCTTACAAGGCACGCTTGCTCATCTAGTAACCTGATTAAGCCAAAATACAATTTATTAAAAATATAAAAAAAAAAGTTAAACAAATGTTATATCCAATTATCGTGATATCTTAGAAGCAGTCAGATCGATGGCAATCCTAATTTTTGTGCAAATAATTACAAAGTATATTAAATTCACTTATTTAAATGCATTGAGGAAATAATTTGGTTAAATTTTGCAGTGATAGTGGCATTGTCACTAATTATGATCCTCTCCATGAAATACGCCTCAAATTTTATAGGATTTCGTGATCGTCACCATTTATTCATGTTTGTAGTTATTCTTATGATTTCATTTAATTGACTATTGCTTCTCAAGAAAAGCTAAGTCACTTGTTTTGCATAAAAAATAGAATAACACGTATAAAAACATTCGAGTAAATAAATATTCACAAGCCCTCGTATGGGGTATGACATTAGGTTATTCGCTCTTCATAATTATACTGGGATAGATAACAATCCAGACTGGATAAATAACTTTTTGTTTGGTTGTCTTTTTTGTTATTCTCATTGGGAAACGTAAAAATGACTTTTTTGTTGTTTGGTTCACCTTGGATAAAGTGATGATAAATGGTTGATAAGGGATGAATAAGAGTTTATGATTTTTTAAATGACAATTATACCCCCTGGGAATAGTGTGAGAGATATATGATTGATTTGATAGATGTGACAGTTTTTGGAATCTGTGTGAGTCTGTTAGGTGAGATAAATTTTTTAAAATTACAAAGAAGAGTATTTTTATCCATTAGCATAAATAAGTCTTGATAAGCAATTCCACTATTTCCTTAGAATAGTTATCAGGCCTTATCCTCGCTTATCCACACATAACTGTCGGGTTTATTCTATCAAAACAAACAATTTTTTTTAGCTATTATCATCTATTCTTCATTATTCTTGTGGGGAAGCAGAATTTAAAACCATCACAATAACATAACAAAATAATAGTCCAAATAATCCCAAAACTCTAAATAGTTAGTTCTCTTATGTGCATCAAATCCATTCTAAATTCCAAAACGAAACTAGATATGATATAATCACCTAACTAGGAGGGAAAAAAAAGAAATTCACCAAATGAACCCTGCAAATTTTCGATGTGATCCTCGAATCCACCCCCAACTTATCCACCGTTAAACCGCAACGGGCCTTCATCTCGAACGTCCATGATTTCATCCCACCAAGCCCAGCCCGAACGGGGACCCCAAAATCAACGGTGATGGGCACACTCTTCCTCCCCTGGAGGCCCATCAAACTCTTCCAAAACGGTTCGGATAATCGGATCTCGTACCCGCTTAAAGCCGTCTTAAACACGGTCACATTTCGCGGCCCATGATAGAACGAAGGGAGAGAGCCTCTACAGAGGGTGTTGGACTCTAACGAGACGGTAACGAAGCTCCGTTTAGCCGAATAAGAGAACCCGATAATATTATTCGGGTTTTCGGCGCGGACCGTGACGTGGAACTCCGGATTGACCGTCAACGGGGAAGTCGAGTTGAAGGCGAAGCCGTCCACAGAGAGACGGTCGACGGTGAACTTGGGGAGGTTGGGATCGCATACGAAGTAGACGACGCCGACGGCGATGAGGGGAGAGAGGAGGAGGAAGAGGAGGAAGGAGAAGCACCGGAGGCACGTGCAACAACGTCGTGCATGGCGGGGATGGGAGGCGGCGGCGAAAGTCCGGCGCTTTTGGATGTTGGGGTTCGGCGGCGGGGGATGACAGATGATCTGGTCGTTGGGGACTCTGATGATGTAGGTCCCCGGCGGTAGATTCATGGCGGAGGCGGCAGGCGGGGCTTTGTTCGGGTGGTCTCCGTCACCCATTCTGGTAAACTATATATATATATATATAGAGAGAGAGAGAGAGAGAGATGTTATGAAGATGGTTAGATTAGTTTACTTTAAAACTAGATTTTCATAGCACTAAGTCATGGGATTAAATAGTGGGAGCATTATTCTTATAAAAAAAAAAACCCTGGATTTTCATAATATTTTTCAGAACATGATGTACAAAAACTCAAAACATATAAAAAGAGTTGTGTACGTTGGATGAAAGAAGAGACGGTTGGCATCTCCCCGACAAGAACGGATCGATATAATAACCCCCTCTAAACTATTCAAAATCTATATAACTCTCTAACTTTTTCTAAAATCCATATGACCCTTTAAAATACATATATAAATATTGTTGACATTATAAAGAATATTATGCAGATATTTAGTTTATTTAACTATGATTGAAAATACAATATACTAAAAACCATTTGTAATGTGTTAAAAATACAAAAATATATCTATAAATAATGACCCTATCCTTTCAAATAGGGTTTTATAATATATTCAGAGGGATAAAATTATCATGTACGAAAGGTTTTTAACATTTTTAACAAATTGTAAGAGAATTTAGAATATTGTGTTCCAAAATTGTGAGAAGAGAAAATCATAGAAGATTTTTTTTTTTTACCAAAAAAACAGACCTAAGATTTATGTTGAAGGTTAATCTCTAGCTTGTGCTTTTATTTATTTTTTATTCAAATCGCCTCTTGTTGCAAACACAATGAATACATTTAATTATACATGTAACATTTACATTATTTTTATCTATGACATGAAAAAGGTTTTCTATATATAAAAAAAAGGTTAAATAGATTAACTACCATTTAAATTTCAGCCATCTAAGAGATTTGGGAAAATGAAAATAAAATACCGTAGTAATAAAAATAAATTAAAAAATTTTCGTGTCAAGAAAAAAAAACAAAACAGATGCATACAAGTAAAACTATTGTATGAACAAAATATTGACAATCAAAATGGGAAGAAGAAACCATAACCACTTTCAATAATAATAACCTCCATCACAATTTTAAAAAATTAATAAATAAATAAAAAACAAGATGCATCCATACCCAAAAAAAAAGAAGTTTACCTGATAACTAATTTTTCTGAGAACGCATCACGAAAAAAAGGTCTCTCAAAGATGATTAAACATTCCCAAAGGTTTTAAATGCTATGAATTTTAAATGCAATGAACATGCAATTGAAACTTCTCATTGCATTATATATAGTTGATTCAAAAGGCCCATTTTAGGAGTATCCAAGCCCTTCCATGGATTATTTAATTGAAAATCCAGTGAGGTGTATCAACTAACAATTTATTTTTCATTGATTGAAACTTAATCTAATACAAGTCTCCAAAATATATGTTTCCATATACAATATATATTCCCCTACAATTTCTTAATTCCTCCAAAATTTTCTCTAGAAAAATGAAGACCCAAAACTACTTTGATTCTCTTTAGATTCCATTCAATGAAGATCCAAAACTTTCCTTTTTAAAGCTTCTAAATTAAAATCTCCTCCTTACAAGCTTCCAAAATTCGTCTGAGAAAGCGAAATACAAAATCAAGAAACACAAAACGGATGCCAAAAATTGAAACAAATAATAAAACACAAAATCATCTAAACCAAGAAAGCAGGCGATCTAACAGTCTCTTGCATCATGATATGCAGATCCACAGTGGGTCGGTCTTTTAGGGTTCCAAATCCTCCCCCCCCCCCCCAAAAAAAAAAAAAAAAAGAGAGTCCCCAATTGCCCTTGAATTAACATTGAACAAGCCTTCTGTTTTGTTTGGTGGAAGTGTGGAACATTGAACAAGCTTTTTGTTGAATGAATAACCATTTTGATCCAAATCAACAAAAACATGACTAATGTATCATGGCAAGCTAAGATATATATAAATTTTTTTTTGCCAACACACAGGAGAGTAGATCAGTGTCTAAACTCATACGAAAAAAAGCTTTAAACTGTTGAAAAAAAAAAGAGAGTCCCCAATTGCCCTCATGTAAAAAATGTCAAAGCAACTCCAGTACTGAATCAGCCAATGTTTATGAGTTCAAATGCTGTAGTAAACAAAAGACAAGTTCCCTCAGCCCATCAGCAATAAGGAAGAAAGTGCAAGATCCTCCAGGGAAAAGGAAGTCTTCATCTATCTATGCTGATAAAGGGAATTTCACAGTCTGGATATGGATCAGAATGTAGCATGTCCAAGACAAGCTGTTCAAACTGGATATACAATGAAGAATGTCAAAGTGAGTTCAGTGAGGATTCATCAGAATGCGATGTCAAAATGGTTGCATTTGCAGAACAGAAAAAGTTGCCAAGTACACCTTATCTTTTTGACAAAGGTTTCAATAGGTTTAAAGATGGAAGGACTGAGAAAACTGAGAGGAAAGAAAGGATTAAATTTTAACAAGTACCCTTGTCCCCGAAAGAAAGAGCAAACTGCTGCCCAAATTCAGAGGACAAAAAAAGGAGTTACCAATGCTGTGCCGGAGAGAATGAATGTAAACAATAAAGGGCACATTGAAATGAGTGCACCCATAAAATTACGTGCTTTTGATTCCTTCAACTTCAATGCAGTTGATGAAAATGACCTCAATAATGATTTTGCACTCAGCAGGGTTGACCCACTCAGTGAACAAGAGATCAACCAGATATCTATTGAGATGGGGTCATTATTAGTTGACGAAACACAGAGTTCAGGGAATATTTTCTTAATTGAAGACAGTTCGAGCGACAGGACTCCCCAATCTGATCTTAGGAATACAGAGCTACATCAAAGTAAGCAGTGTGAGAAGACATTTCATGATTCCAAACATGAGTCAGAAAGCCATAAACTTGATGACAAATCCAATGAAGCAGAGGACAGTATTTTAAAATTTACATGCTTGAGGAAGCCGAAGGAGCAGGAATTCTGACATCAAATGGTGAAGTCACTGACTATTTCAATGGAAATTTATGCAGTTCTCCATGTCCTATGCAAGACGTTAAGGAAATTTGCTTACTTCCAGTGAAATGCCAAAGAGATGTAGTGACACCAAAGGGTAGTATGATAATTGATCAAAAGCATGAAGCTAGGGAAGACTCTAGTACAGATCTTACAAATTTCCAGATGGATGAACATACAGGTGACTTTCAAACCATACTATAATTATGATATTCATTCATGGTTTTCTTATCTTAAATTGGATAAATCATTGGCACCACAGACCCCAAACATTGTTCTTAACACTCACACAGAAAGAGAACACTACTTGACTATTCATCTGAGTGACAGAGCAACAGAATTCCAATCCACTACCTAACTCATTAATGGACTGCTGGCTTCATTATCGTTTCAGCCACTTATATAATTAATTTTTGCAAGTTTATTATGATTTAGTACCCTGCAACTCAAAGATTATATGATATGATCAATTAGAACTAAAATACTGATGTTGATTGAGAATAGTGACTCATGTAATCTTACATTATTTTCATCTTCTTTTCAGGAATATGCAATTACTTCAGAAAGACTGTTTGGATGCTTTGTGCAAGCGTTCTCCTAGGATTGGGAATTGATAATCTTGGACTTGGGCATGAATTCTTTGATGGATTGATGCTTTGAAGAACATCCAAAGTACTTGTAAATAATCAAATGAGGTCACAAAATTGAAGAATTTTATGTTTTTCCTCACTCCTCAACATTTCACATGAGAACATATGGGGGTGTTATTCATAAACCTTAGCTTCTTGTTTATTCTCATAATAACTTCATATAGAACTGTAACATATATAACATTGTTTCTAGCTGAACTTCTATTAGGAGGTTATTGTAATGACAGAACAATGTACAGAAAAGCATTCGCAGGACCGCAACTCGCCAGAAGTACATAGAAGCTGAAAATTCTGCAGCAAGTATTTGATAGAATGACTCACCTGTTTTGGTGTCTGGCATTGAAGACAATGTAGGTCCCCTTGACATAGAAAGCTATGAACATGAACCACACACAACAGGGAAGAGGAAAGACAACCCATGAAGATAATAAGTACTTGAGCTAGTTATGAATTTCAGCATCTAGCAAGACCTTACAGATGACAGTATAACATGATATCCACAAAACCAAGAATTTGATTCCAATTAAGAGACTCACAAATAGTTATTCAGAAACAAGTCTAAGCAATCCTGATTTATGAGTTTTCAATGGGTGATGATGTGAAGTTGCTTAAATTGTATTATCCAAAGCATTGAATCATGTGAATGCTAAGATTTCAACAACTTGTATCTCTGTCATAAATTTCTCCGTCACAGTGCTGATGACCAGCTTTATGAAACCTATGCTACCATCAATTGCCATGAAAGGTAATTTCTTCTGTTATAACATAAACCTCGTTGTCCATAACCACTACGAAGTTGGTTTCAAAAATCCTATCTGGAGGAGTGGCAACCTTCATGGACCGAATGGCTCTTGCTCTCAATGATGTCTATTGGATCACTTCTTTGTGGAAGAATTGATAAGAAAACCTCTTCGGTTCCATGCAAATCAAAGACATTGAAAACTGAAGCATGAGCCAGAGCATCTTCTTAACGGAATATGGATGCATCTGCAACACCATATCATTTGCTATCCCCAAGTTTTTTTCGCTGCTGCCTCCAAAGATCTTCTCAGCCTTTGAAACTGGTAGATCTAACCCTTCAATCAAAATCAATAAACACTCCACCCAGATTGGGGACACACCCAATCATCTTCAATTGCTCGTCCATACCAAAGAGAACATCATATATCCTCTCAGACTGAGAATGTGACATGTCCCTTGCAATAAACTCATGAACTGCTCCATTCACTTCGATAGAACTCCCTCCGGGAGGTTTTCTCACCCCATGATCTCTCATTGCCTTCCTAACCTTCCCAGCATCTTCCCACTTACCGAGAGCCGCATATGTATTGGACAGAAGGGAATAATTCCCGGCGTTGTGGGGCTCAACTTCAGTCAAATGCTTCAACGCCCATTCCCCAAGCTCAACACTCTTATGGATCCTGGAAGCCGCCAAGAGAGCTCCCCAAATGGCCGCATTAGCCTTGAAAGGCATCTCAATAATCAGATCTCGCGCCTCTTGCAGACAACCAGCACGACCTAGAAGATCAACCATACATCCGTAGTGCTCGATTGTTGGCCTAATATGATACTTTGAAGTCATGCAATTGAAATAAAAGCGACCCATTTCGACCAACCCCACATGGCTGCAAGCAGAGAGGATGGCAATAAATGTGATGCAGTTGGGCTTCACATTTTCCCTCTCCATCCGGGTAAACATTTCAAGGGCCTCAACACCAAGCCCATGCAAAGCCAGTCCAGCAATCATGGTAGTCCAAGTGACGATGCTCCGGTGACCCATCTTCTCAAAAACCTCCAGAGCCTTCCCTATATTCCCCGACTTCATGTACATGTCCATGAGCGCATTCATGAGAGGGACGATCTTGCACATCCCACGCTTCTCTATGTAATTATGGATCCACTCACCGAGCTCAAGAGCACCCAAAGCGGCACAAGCGGACAGCGTAGCCAACAGAGCGATCTCATCAGGCTCAACCCGTTCGAGCTGCATCATCCTGAAGACACGTATCGCTTCATCAGGGCGGTTCATCTGGGCGTAGCCCGCGATGACGGCCGTCCAAGACACCACATTTCTCTCTGGCATTCGTTCGAAGAGCTCCCTCGCATTATCCACATCGCCAAGCTTAGCATACCCGGCGACCATCGTGTTCCACAAACACACGTCCCTGTCACGTGTTTCATCAAACACACGGCGAGCATCGGAGACGGACAGACAGGCAGTGTACATGTGCACCAGGCCCGTCGCTACATGGACATCCGAGCCCAGCCCAACACGCACGGCCTGACCGTGGATCGATCTCCCCGATTCGAGAAAACCCAAATGGCTCACCGCCTTCAAAGCGAACGGGAACGAATACGTGTCGGGTCGGAGGCCTGCGCGTTGGATGCGATCGAACAGAAAGACAGCATCTTTGGGGGAACTGGATCGAGAGAGGGCTTTGATCATGGCATTGTATAGATAGATGTTGTGGCGCTGTTTGTGTTGGAAGACCGAGTAGGCGTAATCTGTGAAACCCAATTGAGAGGAAGCTTCGACGAAGCGGGAGACGAAGAGGTTGTCGCCGTCCAAGCCCCGGGAGACCATGAAAGAGTGGACCTGGCTGACGTGTTTGAGGGTGGATGATCGGCTCAGAAGCCATGAGAGGATGTCAGGGCCGTTCGATTCGTGGGTTCTGTGTTTCAAGGAGGAGAGAAAGTTGGGTTGGGTACATGTGGATCGAAATCGAAGAAGGCATCGAGTCATCCGCGAGCGATGGGTGCGCGCGAGATTTCAAAATTCGCTTCTTTTATGGGGATCTGATTGATATTGTCACGTCGCAGTCGTATGTATCTACGGACGTTTGCGGAGAATATCGGATGTATGTCAAATTTGTTGACGTCAGCGAATTGGTGGCACGTGCGTTTTGAGTAAATGTGATTAGTTTTTGGTTTGGTTATCCATCTAAAAATATCAATCCGATTAGGACTGATTAGTTGGTGAGATTATTAAACTCGCAACTTGCCTTGATTTGTGACAAAGAAGCTTGATGATGTAAAAATAAATGATTATTAGTACAGGCGTATGACCTATGATATGCCGTGGTTTAGATGTTTATAAAACTTAAATGATTAGCATTAACATGTGATTCGTTATTCAAAATCATGATTAAGTTATATGTCATGTCATGTTGAACTTATTATCACCTCACTTATTAGCATTCACTCTAATTCTCTTATCCCTATTCAGATTTGTAATCGTGTTTTTTCCAATAAAAGTGAGAATGGTGAGTCTTTTTTTTTATAATAAAAATTAACCAGAATAAACTATCTGTCAAATTCCATTTATTAGAATCAACCTAAGGTGCCTTTTGAACCTTATCCCTGTTTCGAAAGAGAATTAAGTTATTTTAAGGTTTATTTTGAGGTTTATGATAATTTTAGCATAAATAAGGATAAAATAATTTTGTGTTTGATTGTGCTATGAATTATTCTCGATAGAAAACGTAATAATAAATCTTTTATTGTTTGGGTAAATGTGAATAAGGTGTGGATAATTATTTATAAAATGTGAAAAAATGATGATGGTTAATTTGACAGTTGATTTATAAGAGGTGGTGACAGTTGATTTGACATTGGACCCACATAATCTTTTGAGTTGAATAACCTAGAATAACTTAATTTCAGGGGTTAGTTGAAATCCATACATCATTTTATACCAGTTTATTCTGATATACAGATTCTCATTTATTTCAGCTATCCAAACAACCTTAAACCTTTTATTCACATTATCCCTATTTATTCCTCCCTTTATTCTCCAACCAAACATGCCATTAAAAGGCTTGTGAACATATTTCTCCACTTTAGCATCGGTGAGAGCTAAGGGTAGTTGGATATACCTTATTGAGATCCAACTCATCCAAGATAAAAGACTCAAAACTTTAGATTCTATATTGGTTTCATGTTATATATATATATATATATATATATATATAGGGAACCGATGGAGTGTGGTAGTGCGACCGTGCACCCCATCGTGCGTCGGACTCGTGAACTGTGCGATCGCTGCTCTCAAGATCGTAGCATTTTTTTTTAAAAAAATAAAATAAAATCAGGCTCCAAAACACTCGTATGCACCTCGAAATCTCTCTCCCTCGTACATACATCTCTCTCTCTTCACCTCGACATCTCTCTCTCTCTCTCCCCCACCTCTTTTTCAGATCTGAAAATGAAGAACACCCAGCGACACCGACCCCCAACTACGCATGCCGACCCTGTCGAGCTCCTTCACGTCCATATGTGACCCCCTCGATGACCCCCCGACGTCCCTCTTGCGATCATCCTCCGGTCATTCCTTTCTCTCCCTCAAATAGTTTTTTTTTTTAATTTCATCTGTCTGTGAGTCTGTGTGAATATTTTTGTTTAAATATTTTTATTTGTGAATGATTTTTGTTGATTTCATAAGCCTGAATATGTGTGATTGTGTATGATTTTTGTTTAATTTTATATGGCTAAATATGTATGTTTTCTTAACTGGGATTTTTTTGTTGAATGAATTTGTGGGTGTGTGGTTTTTTTTATTTTTTTTACTGAATCTGTTTAAATCATGAACATGAACCTCCATTTTTTTTAAATCTGTTTAAATCTGTTGATAAGTCATGTTATTATTGGTTGTGTTTTATTCATATTTACTTCATTTGACATAAGCTACCAAAAAATAATATTGGTTATGATAATCCAAGGAGCATGTTACGCTGTCCAAAATCCTAAACACATCACAGTGAAATTTTTAATATCACATTGAAATCTTAGATTCTCCTCTTCATTCTTGGACATTTTTCTGAATCTTAACGTAGACTTCCTCACATTGTTGATTCACAGAACGGTCTTGCTACCAAGGTTGAAAAATCCCGGAAACTATTGAAGGAAAGAAAGAACAGGGCCCAAAAGATTCGTGGAGTCAATAAGGTTCAATTTTTTTATATTTTTCATTGATTTTGCAAAGTTTTGTCATTGTTACTCTTTAATCGCAATCGTCAATGGGAGAATTGCTGACATGCTTTTTTTTTTTTTTTTTTGCTTTTGCTGATGCAGACCAAAGCAGGAGATGCTACCAAGGCTGGGAAGAAGAAGTGAGAGTAACAATACTATTAGCCAGTACTTTAATATATCAATGTTTTTGAGTTTGTTGAATATGGAGATCCAAAATGTTTTGAACTTAGGTGGTTCGAATTATTTTTTGATCCCACTACACTCAGCAATGCAATGGTTTTGAGGGATTGAGAATTATGTTTTTCTTATTTAGGATTAGTTTTTTGTTTTTTGTTCTCAAGGACAATATTAGCATAGTATTTTTTTGTTCATGTCTATTGGTGCATATACGGTTAAATAATGATTTGTTCTATTGTTCTCTCGTAATTATTAATTAACTATGTAAAGCAGTTATATGATGTTTGTTGTCTGCTTGTCCTATTGCATAATATAAAGTGCTAATATAGGGGGAAATGAATCTGTTTAAATCATGAACATGGAACCTCCATTTTTTTTAACCTGTTTAAATCATGAACATGAACCTCCATTTCTTGATTTCCAGGGTGTGGATCTTGGAGCTTCTTTCGGGTTGAGGAGGGCACACAGTGAGAATGATATTCAGGTCAGGATTCCTTCATCTTTTATGTTTTTATGGTGCATGCCAACATTGGAAATGAAATGAATACGCTTATTGATCTTCTTTAACTTATGGCATAATTTGTTGTTCCTATTTCTCTTTATTTGATTTGAACTTATAGCTTAAGGTTGTGTGTGTTTGGGCTTAACATTCTTGTTAGTGAATGATTAATCCTTTATGGATGGCAATTAACATGGCCTTCTGCCATTTCTCTCAAAGACTAATAATTATGTACAATTTTCAATGCAGTTCTATGTACTGTCCCTCATATGTACTGGCAGCTTATATCAAATGAAGTAAATATGAATAAAACACAACCAATAATAACATGACTTATCAATAGATTTAAACAGATTTTAAAAAAATGGAGGTTCATGTTCATGATTTAAATAGATTCAATAAAAAAAAAAACCACACACCCACAAATTCATTCAACAAAGAAATCCCTGTTAAGAAAACACACATATTCAGTCATACGAAATTAAACAAAAATCATACACAATCACACACATTCAGGCTTATGAAATCAACAAAAATCATACACAAATAAACATATTTAGACAAAAATATTCACACAGACTCACAGACAGATGAAATTAAAAAAAATATTTGAGGGAGAGAGAGGAATGATCGGAGGATGGTCGTCGATGGGGTTGTAGCAGGGGACGTGGAGGGGGTCGCAAGGGGGACGTTGGGGGGTTGTCGAGGTGGCCCTCGATGGGGTTACAGAAGGGGACATGGAGGGGGTCGCAAGGGGGATGTCGGGGGGCCGTCGAGGAGGTCACATATGGACGTGAAGGAGCTCGCCAGGGGGTCGGCGTGCGTCGTCGGGGCGTCGCTGGGGGTTCTTCATTTTCAGATCTGAAAAAGAGGTGGGGGAGAGAGAGAGATAGAGAGAGAGAGAGAGAGATGTCGATTGTGTTTTTTATTTTGAGATCGAGAGAGAGAGAGAGATGTTGAGGTGAAGAGAGAGAGATGTATGTATGAGGGAGAGAGATTTCGAGGTGAAGACGAGTGTTTTAGGGTCTGATTTTATTTTATTTTTTTTTAAAAAAATGTGAACGGTCCACGAGTCGAACGCACGATGGAATGCACGATAGTACGACCATACCCACCCTATCGATTTCTCTTCTCTCTCAATCTCTCTCTATATATATATATATATTTTCATGCATAAATATTGAAAAAAAGAAAAAAGAAAAGCATTGTATTGAAGTGGAGGGGCTGCATGTCCCCTCACCAATAATCCATGTGTTTCCTGAAAAATTCAATAAATCCAACTTTCCCTGAAATAATTGAACCCATTAAATATAATATATATATATATATACACACACATACACACAAATGTGTTCTTACATGCATATGTTTTTTTACCAAGCAAACAAGTCGACGTGAAAACATGCGGGTGATTAGGCTGGTTACGTTGTTTATTTTTTTTTTTACCAAAGCTTTTTAAAGAGATGGCCATCTCCCACTCCCACCACCATCCTCTATCAACCAAAACCCTTATTTCCCCAATCGAATCAGAAATTCGGCGCACCCACCAACCAAAACCCTATTTTTCCTCTCCAGGTGCCCTAATCGGTTCTTAGGGTTTCAAAAGGTGCTGCCTTTATTTCGATGGAGGGCAGCAGCGGAGGAGGAGGTGGTTCCGGTGGTGGAGGAGGAGGAGGAGGTACGGATGTGGAGCTGCTGTGCAAGACGCTCCAGGTGGAGCACAAGCTGTTCTATTTCGATTTGAAGGAGAACCCGCGCGGGAGGTACCTTAAGATCTCTGAGAAGACGTCGGCGACCAGGTCCACGATCATCGTCCCCGTCAACGGCATTGTTTGGTTCCTTGATCTTTTCAATTACTACGTCAGCTCCGAGGACCAGGATCTCTACAGCAAGGAATTGAACCTCGACACCAAGGTTTGTTCTTAATTCGACCGTGATTTGGGTTTTTGTGTTTGTGTGTTTGGAAATGAAGGATTTTTTTTTTAAAAAAAAACATTAATTGGTCGGTGTTTTCAGGTGTTCTACTTCGACATTGGGGAGAATAAGAGGGGGCGATTTTTGAAGGTATGGGGGGTTTTAATTATTAGGTGTCTATTGTTTTCTTTTCTATTTTTTGTTGGATTTTGTTGTTTGGCAATGAATATATCGAGTATTCAATATTAATTTAAGGACTCGTTGATGGCTTCTTTCCTGCAGAGTGGTATATATTTTTGGGGATTTTATGACACTGCTTTGGTTTTAAGCCCCATTCATAAACTGGTTTGGACATCTTTTGGGTTCGCAGAAAGCTGCTTTTCCCAAACCCATTCCCAAACAGAAAAATTAGAGCCAAAAGCTGCAGACATATTTTTGTAAAAAAATATCTAAAACCTGAGTTTTTCAGAAGCTGTGCAAAATCAAATTTAAACCCAGCCTTTGCTTAAAATCAGTTTTGCAATCTTGCAATCAAACGCAACCCAATATGCATCTCTCTGGTCAAGCAAGATTTATGAAGCAAACTCAATCAAATTCTCCGTGTTTGAAAATTTAAATTTAAATGTGTTTGAAAATTCTCTGATTTATTGAACATTGTTAGGTCAAAGTCATCACAACAAAAACCTTGATGATAATTTGTAAATTGTGTTTTTGTGGTTAAACTGATGTTTACCTTGCAATTCTATTGGTTCACAGAGAAGTATATCTAGTAATATGTTCTTGTAGTGGTTGATGAGTTGCTTTCAGGTATTTTAGGCTCAACTTTGTTAGGTCTAAAGGCTCTCATAGTACCAATAACAGCGCGACTGATGTTTTCCCCACCTGCTTTGCTGTTGCATAAAAACAGTGGGGTGATATGATAGAATTAACTGGTTTTCTTGATGATTCCTCTGATTATTCTTGTTTTTTCATTTAATTTTTAATTGTTATTCCTTAACCAAATTAAAATCATCCTTGTTGCATTAGAGGAGGAATTACTAAAGCTGGTTGATGGAAGTACAAGTTTGCTCTGGAGAAATTGTTACTAGCACATGTGTAGTCTTAAGGGGAAGAAGTGTATGGGATTATAAGGATTAGCCATCTTGCATGGATCATAGCAAAGGGCAGTAAGGCTACTGCATGAAATGACAATAACTTAACTTGGTCTGGAGTGGGTGACTGTTGAGAAGGATGAAAAGAGCACAAGAGAACAAAGCTGTACTATTTGGAGACAATTTTATGTATGCAGAGAAGTGATGTTGAATTAGTTCTGCTGATCTGGATGTGCATATGGAAGTCAGCAACAACATTTGCCTGGAAGGGTGTTGTGCTAGGATTTATGCGCTTTAAATAGGAAGAAATGCTTTGATTAATACATTTTCAAGTTAAAGATGGTTGTAACATATGAAGAGACATGTTATTGATACACCGCCAGTTATATTGCCATACAGGGATGTAATATTGCACTCAACATATGTTTCTCTCCTGTGCTTGTTCAAAAGTAGTTGAACAATTTGTTATTCTTGTTATGCACTTCTTATTAAACTCCATTCTTTCAGAACTTTTGATGCTTCTTTTTTTTACTTTCCTGTGGACTACATGTTTGTAATGTTTCCTGGTAAATACATATAAGTAAAATCCTCTTTTTTTCGGTTATTCATTTTATTATCCGTCAGCATGCGTGATTTGCCCTGGTCAAAGATTTGATAATCATCAGTGAGAAGCATATTCAAGTTTACCATGTTTTCATCTTCAGAAATTGTAATTTTTTGAAGGATCAGGTTATTGCATTTCACAGAATTTGTAATGAAGATACATTTACAAGTTTGCGATAAATGAATCACTTTCCATCATTTACTTGCTTAACTAGGCCTAGGGAAGAAAGCCCTTTGCTAGTTTCCTTCTTTGATTGTTGTCTTGACTTATAAGCCGATGCATCCCACATAAATGGCTTAGCTTTTTGCAATACCAAATCTGTATGCAAGCCCATTGATATAGTTGATCTCTTATCTATTAAGAAATTTAGAGTTACACTTAAATGATTGCCTGTTGATATTCATACATTAGTATTTTGTTTCCCTTAGCAAAATGTATGTTTGGTGTGTATCTATCTGTATGTATCTGTCTCTATCCTCTACATAGAATATAGATAGATTAGATAAACGCATGATTCAGTCCGTTCGTTTGATAAAAAAAGCAAAAATTCCCCTCGACTCCGTGTCCGAATAAAATAAAGTGGTAATAAGTTCTAAAGAATCAATCGATTTCTGGTCAAATCCCTCCACGATGTAGATGTATTTTAACTTCCTTCCACTTAACAAATCCTGAGGTATCTGTAAGATTTTATGACAAATGGACTTTAATAGCAATATAGCATAATGGGTGACTGACAATGAAGATGACAGCCAAGTGAATTTAGCTGGCATGGTACTGATTGGGCGCTCACGTGGTATGATGTATAACATCACATTAAAGCCATGCACAACTTCACTTGAAAAATAAAGCAAGCCATAGTTAGGTAATGGAAGAAGCTTGTCAACTGATTGTGTCGTTGAGCTTTTCAAAAAATAATTGGCAGTATGAAATGCTTTTCTTGCCCAACTATATTAACTGTTTAATATCTGGAGGATGATATTGGACATCAGGCTGCTTTTTGACACTGCTCATGTAATGGCTCAGATTTCTGAAGCATCCGTTAGCAGAAACCGTAGCACTATTATTGTACCAGCAGGGAGTTCACGTGATGAAGGATGGGCAGCATTTCGAAATATCTTGGCAGAGATTAATGAGGCCGCTCGTCTTTTCATCCTCCCTGGCCAGGTGTGCCGTATATATGTTTTTTTAGGGGTGCATGTGCACGTGTGTGACGACTATGGTTGCAAGCTTGCATCTCACTTTACCATGGATCTCACATTCTCGTGTTTTTCATTGTGTAACAGCAAAACTCTGAACCTTCTGAACGTCTCCCAGGGCTCTCGGATGACGTGGGTGCTGGGTTCATTCCAGGCCATAGCTCTCAATCTGCCTCACCATCGGAGTTGAATGTTGACAGATCAGTTGAATTGCCCTCGCATGAAGATGTTGGAGGTTTGGGAGTCTCCAAGGTGATCAGGGCTGATCAAAAGAGGTTCTTCTTTGATCTAGGTAGTAACACTAGGGGCCATTTCTTGAGAATATCAGAGGTATGCATGATTGACTCAATATTCTCAATAGCAACATTATTTTGTTGGTTTACAACAATACATATGATCAGTACCATTGCATTTTGATTCAGGTGGCTGGTGCAGACCGCTCTACAATTATTCTGCCCATATCAGGGCTGAAGCAGTTCCATGAAATGATTGGTCATTTCGTGGAGATAACCAAGGACAGGCTTGAAGGTATGACAGGCGCAAATGTGCGGACAGTTGACCCTGCACCAAGATGAGTTCTGGGTGTTGCTTGGGTTTCAGTGGTGGTCTAGGTCGTTGGTTTGTTCGCATCCGGTCTATTTGGGAAGTGTGGTCGTGCAGCTCACACCTTTTTTTCTTTCTACTCATTTTTTTTTTTTTTTTTTTTGTTTCTTCAAGTTTGGTGAATAATAATCTGAGTTTCAATATCCGGCTGCGGAGAGAAATCAGAGTTGTTTGGCAAGTTTGTTTTTTTTTAGGCAAGGAATAACAGGGAGTGACATCTGAACTATTGTAAGTGTTCTTTTTCTGGTATCTGGGGTAGCATAAAGAGACAAGAGTATATCATCGCCTTGGATGTGTAAGAATTTGTGAGCTACAATGGAAGAGGAGAGGGTCTATTGATATTAACAAAAATCTTGGAAAGTTGGTTGACAGGGACCTGTTTTTTATTTGTTTGTTATTATGTATCTAGCATTTGATATTGGTGCCTCGGTGAGTTGTTATGGTCTTGCAGAGGCCAATATATGATTCATGTGAGTTTGAGATCTAAAAAAAAACTAATTCTGACAAGGAATAAAAATTTCCAGCCAGTTGTCACACAATTTTTTTTTTTTTGTTTCCCTCATTGACAGCTTTTGATTGTGATGCAGCCTGGTGACCTGGGCCTTGCTGTTCAGTTCTGTTTGACAGGGAGGAGAAAAGAAGAGTTTGGTTCTACTGAGGGTAAGGCAGGATAAATGTGTGAAGTTTCAAAATTTTAGATGATGATTTTTATTTTGTTGTTTTTTAAGTTTTTCAAGGTCATTTTTTCAATTCTTCTCGAATTCTAGAAAACGTTGAATGTATACTGGTAGGCTGGACCTGGTAAACACGTTATTGAGCTGGTCCAAAATTTGCCTGTTTTCTTCTGAAAAGGCATTAAAAAATTCCACTGCTCTTGAACTATAAAAATAAAAGGATTTTTATTTTTAAATCCCTATAAAACGTAGGATTTATCAATTCTTTAATTTTTTATATTTTAGTTTTAGTTTTCAAATTTAAAGGATATGTTTTTTTTTCTTTAAATTTAAAGATTAAAATTAAAATATGAAGAATTAAATGATTAATCATTAAATCCTATGAGACTTAAAAATAAAAAATCCAAAGGATTTTAATGAATTATACATGCTTATTTTTCCAACATTACTCTTGAGTGTAAAACCAACACCCGTGCAGGACTTGAATTAATAATTATTTTATGTTTGATTTTTTTTAATTAAAAAACTTAATAAATTGTGGATAACATATAAATATGATATATATAATAATTTATCAAATGTAAAAAATCAATTTAATATGTATGTCAATTTAAAATGTGATTTTATATATGAATTGTTATCTTATAACAGTGACATAGATAGTCCGAGTAAAATCCGAAATCACAATTTCACATTATTTCCTTCAAACAGCTTTATTATATTATTTCACTTTATCCATAGCTATTCCACTTTTATTCTGCTATCTAAACCAGAGATTTCCTCTCTTTTTTTTTTTTTTTAGCTGGAAATCATGCAAAGCATTATTTTGAAAGGATTCCGGTAATCCTGGGATCCTCTCTCCCAAATAAAACTATAACAACTAAATAAGAATATTTAATCGATTGATTAATTAAAATTGCTTTACCATTTAATGCCAAGCTTCTTAAATCCAAGCACTATACGAGGACAATCCCGTCATTTCCAAAAAAAAAAAAGAAGAAGAAGAAGAAGAAAAAGCGAAACTGAAGTGCAGTTGTAAAGAAGGGAAAAGTCAATGGTTTTGGGTCCCCCAACTCTCATCAGTCTCTCATTTTTTTGCCTGTTCTATTAATTGAATTTGAAACCCTTCCCCCAAAATTAAATTCTCGATTATATTTCACCAACAATTATTATTTTTTTTATCTGGGTCTCGATAAAATCTTGAACAGAGAGAGAGAGAGAGAGAGAGAAGGAATCAATGGGATTTCATTTGAAATGGGAGAGAAGAAGGTTTTAAGACCTTCTTCTTCTAGTTATTGTTGTTGGTTGGAGATGTCTCCTTGGCTTCGCTGGTGGAGATATAACCACCCCCTAAGGTCTCTCTGTCACTCCTTCCCCCTCTTCGTTTTCGTCGCCGTGTCCTCCGTAATCGGCCTCGTTGGGCTCGCCTTCTTCTGGTCCTTCACGTCTTCCTTCCTCGCTCCTGATACGGGCATCGCCGGCTGCCGCCCCGACGGGGAGGGTTCTTGGTCGATCGGAATCTATTACGGCAAGGATCCCTTCTCGCTCTCCCCCATCGAAGTGGTATAAAAATCTCTCCTTTTTTCATGTTTGGTTTGTTTCGTGACCTGGGTCTCTTTCAATTTGTTTTTTTATTTTATTTTTTGATGAATCTTGGATGCGCACAGGAGAATTTGAGAGATGGGAACAGCTCGGCTTGGCCGGTCGCGAACCCTGTGTTCACTTGTGCTTCGGTTCTTGACGCCAAGTATCCCAGCAACTTTGTTGCAGACCCATTCCTTTTCATTCAGGTTTCTCTTTCTTCCTCTGTTTTATTTCTTCTTGTGACCCGTTGAGAATAGAAGTGATCATGAGTGGTGTTCGTTTGTTGGTGGAGACGTGTTGTAACAAGTTTTGATAGTTATCTTGTTCAATGTGAAGTCTGACATTCTCTGCTTAGCAGCAATATATTCACTGTTGAATCTTAAGATTGACTGGAAGTATATTTTTATATGGCTTGTTAGAACCAACAATCTGATAGAGAGTTAATTTCCGACACTTTTAGATGCTAACCCTGCCTATCGAGGTATCTACCTGAGTATTCATCTTAATTTGCTGTTATTTGGTGCATTTATTAAAGAAACTGTGTGTTTCTGTGTATACTGCATTCGCAGCAGCACATGACCCAAGTTATATGTATTGGTATTTAGTAGTGTTATGCAAAATTTGAAGCATTCCCTAGACAAGAATCCAGAAAGGGTGGAGATCAATTCAGCCACCATGCTGTGCCATGAAGGTCAATCTGAGCCAACAATTATGTCTTGTTTAGAAGTAATCAATACAAATATGATATACAATCAATGTCCCATGATGTTACCTTATATAATTGTATTGGGATGGGTGGACCATAGTCCAGTATAACGGGTGTGGGATCTTGTTCTGAACAATGGAAGTGAATTGTTGACAAGCATCCATGTTTCTTCAGCCATCTGCCAAACATTCAGTAAAAAAGCACATAAATTCATTGTTGAGATTATTTAGATTATGGATCACATCATATTCGCTGAATAATGATAGAGTTATATATTTCTTCTAAAACTGGTTGGTTTAACCAACTTTATGGTTTGAATTTTTATTTCTGCATTCAGAATTTTTTTTTATTACATTTAGTGTTAGCTTCAATTGATTTCAATTTTGTTGGTTATTTTGACCTGTTTTGGTGGTACCTGAAGATATGAAGATGTGATTTCACATTTTTGCAAGATTTTAGAATAATCAACATCATTTTCAAGTGTGCAGTAGAACTGCAATATAATCTTTTGTCTCATTGCAGGACTCTGCTCTTTACTTGTTCTTTGAAACAAAAACTTTGACTTCCAAGCAAGGTGATATTGGTGTTGCACGAAGTATCGATCATGGTGCAACATGGGAATATTTAGGCATTGCTTTGGATGAAGAGTGGCATTTGTCGTATCCATATGTTTTCAAGTACAATGACCAGGTAAGATTTGCCTTCGTTATAGGATCTTTTCATATTTTGAGCAGGCTATTTGATTGGGTGCAGGGTATTTCTAGGTTCTTAGTCATGACATATTTTACAGTTCCACCTTATCAGTTTTTTTTTTTTCTTATCATCACCAAAAAGCTTATTGTTTTTACTTTTCATATTATAATAGCATTACAGAGATCTGTTGCGCTTTTAATTTATATCTTGTTTTTTGAAGAAGTGGTAGGCATCTCACCCCATTTTATTAAAATGAAGAGGCATCTACTGAAATCACCACCTCCACACCACGAAACAACTATGACCAACTCCTCAATGATGAATCTACCCCCTATGTCCAAAACACCACTCGCGCTGGCACAAAAATGGCCCCAATCCTTGATGAATCGAATCACTGTATCCCAAATGTTCTCCTTATACAAAGTAGCACCCTTGAAGATGATTTGGTTTCTTGTTAGCCAAATGGCCAGAGGGCCCCACCGTCTGCTGGTACAAAGGACTGAAATTTTAGCTTTCATGTTCCTGTCTCCACTCTTTCTCAACCTCTTTCCCACCTCCCACATTCCCTTCAGCAAAGTGAAATTCACAGACTTTCTCATAGCAGTTCCTAGCAACCTCCAGATGTCTCGGCCTACCTTTATGAGACATAAGTTGCTGTGAAATAGGTTATGCCCTTTGGAATTCCAATGTCAAATTGTGGTTGTTTAGGTGACTAGAGATACCTTCAATGACTATAGATGAGCAGATCTTATGAAAAATAATAATCTTTCAGTATATCAGGCTCAGCTGAGATATCAAATCTGAACTATTTGCCAGCCTCATATGTGACAGCACAAAAGTACATTAACATCATTAGCTAGTATCTACCAATTTGATGAATAGTTTTGACTAAACATTGTGTGTTGGATTGGTTTTGAAGTGATAATTTATGTTTATTCTGTTACTTTACATGTTTACTGTCCGGCATACGTCTAAAACAATCAAGTGTATGCCATAAATTTTCCAATGACTTGGTGAATTTCTTGTACTGATTACAGAACAATACTGTGGATCCTTAAATATGCTCATTGTATGGAATTTGTGGAAATCAATATGCAAAAATAAGTCAAAAGGTTACATAGATGCTAAATAAAAGGACCAGCATCTTCAATACAATCTTGGCTTTTCATATATATTTATGTTAATAAATTGTTTTTCATTGCAATTATTTTTTACTCTTTAGTTCATGCCCATTAATTCTTGTGAAATTGCAATATGTCATGGCGTTCTCTAGGTGTACATGATGCCTGAAGGCAGTAAGAATGGAGATTTGCGACTTTATCGTGCCACAGGATTTCCTCTCCAGTGGACTCCAGTGAAGGTGCTTTTGAAAAGGCCCCTTGTAGATGCTACCATGATCCACCGTGACGGTCTCTATTGGATTTTCGGTTCAGATTTTAGCCGATTTGGCACCGAGAAGAATGCGGAGCTTGAGATTTGGTATAGTGATTCACCGCTTGGGTCATGGAGACAACACAAGAAAAACCCTATTTACAGAAGCGATAGAAGCCTCGGGGCCCGCAATGGGGGCCGGCCATTTATTTATGAAGGACATTTATACCGTCCAGGCCAAGATTGTGGTGAGACCTATGGACGAAGAGTCCGTGTCTATAAAGTGGAGAAACTTACAAAAGACGATTATAGAGAAGTTGAAGTTTCCCTAGGGATTAAAGAGTCAAAGAAAGATCGCTATGCCTGGAATGGTCATAGGTATCACCACCTGGATGCTCAGAAGCTCCCATTGGGTGGTTGGGTTGCAGTAATGGATGGAGATCGTGTCCCTTCTGGTGATGCGACACAGAGATTTCTGATAGGCTGCATAATGGTGCTGTTACTTCTTCTAGTCCTCCTTGTTGTGGGTTTCTTACTTGGTGCTGTCAACTGCATCGTTCCTTTGAGTTGGTGCATGACCTTTAGTAGAAGGAATGACTCGCCTTGGTTTTGGGCTCGCCCTCAGTTCAACATTAAGCTTCGGAGGTATTTTGCAGGATTGAACCGATATGCTTCTGCCATTAGAGGGCGACTGAACCCCAGTACATGTACTGGTAAGTTGACTCTATGTTTGCTTGTCTTGGTGGCTGTGGTATTGGTCTGCATGGCAGACCAGTTTCTTCTGGGTGGCAATGGTGCTGAAGACCCTTACATGTTTAAAGGACATTTTTCTCAATTTACAATGCTGACGATGACTTACGAAGCTCGGCTGTGGAATCTGAAACTGTATGTGAAACACTACTCTCGCTGTGCTTCTGTGAAAGAGATCATTGTGGTCTGGAACAAAGGGAAGCCACCCAATCCAGAAGATTTCGATTCTGCTGTTCCTGTTTGGATTCGTGTTGAACCACATAATTCTTTAAACAACCGTTTTAAAGTTGACCATCGGATAAAGACTCGAGCCGTCCTCCAGTTGGATGATGACATCATGATGACATGCAATGATATCGAGAAAGGTTTTAGGGTCTGGCGGGAGCATCCAGAGAGGATTGTTGGTTTCTACCCACGGCTTGTTGATGGGAACCCATTGAAGTACAGGGACGAAAGATATGCAAGAAAAAAGAATGGTTATAATGTCATACTAACTGGTGCTGCCTTTATGGACAGTGAACTTGCCTTTAAAAGGTACTGGAGCGAGGAGGCAAAAGAGGGGAGAGACTTTGTTGATCACCAATTCAACTGCGAAGACGTGTTGATGAACTTCCTGACTGCAAATGCAAGTTCATCAAGGACAGTGGAGTATGTTCATCCTGCATGGGCCATCGACACTTCTAAGCTCTCTGGAGTCGCTATTAGTAGAAACACCCAGGTGCATTATAAGTTGAGGTCAGACTGTCTTTCAAAGTTCTCTGTGCTCTATGGTACTCACGCTCTTCAGAAATGGGAGTTTGGAAGCAGAGCCGATGGTTGGGACAGATAATATTGTTGTGTGAGCGGTTTTGGCTGTTTCAGCTTGTTGGGTATGGTAAGCATGGGGAGAAAATGCAATGCTGAAGTTCACAGAATTCTGTGAAAACAGAAAACTCAATGGTTGCAAATGGATATGGTCTTTGAGACGGATCACAGATTATATCAACGACCTTCTTAAAGGTGGTGATTGGAAGATTTTATAACCTCTAAAAGGTTGTAAAATGGCTAATCCATGCTTTGATGTGATTTAAAGAGCAGAGGAGTTCAATTTTTGTTTCCTTTCCTTCCCCTTTTGGTTAATCCTTTGTGTTCATGTTGTTGTGCTTGCCGGGATCAACAGAAATAGGTCTTGAGGTATACCATGAGCTCTCTCATCTCTAGAAAAGCCGCCTCAAGTAACAGATGTTATGATTCATGCAGACCTTATTGTTACTGGCTCAGGCCATTTCTGCTGTTAATCAGATGTAAAACACTTTTATTCATCACCCATAGATTTTTTTTAAATGATTCACTGTAAAAGCTTTAGCCTTATTTTGTTAATAATTGGATTAAATTCACGAGTATTGCAGATGAGTATCTCGGTTAATATTTATTTAATTTAATTTAATATATTTATTGAATTGGCTGGATTATCAGCCCAAGCTGGCTAAAGAATCGATCATAAGTCAAAATGTACTCTGAAAGGTTTGGTAATTAAATACCTTCCATTCATATAGATTGAAAAAATTCTGAACGTGAATGATCAACACATTATTTGTTTTTTTTTTTGGACCACTTATAATGTGGGCCCCCTTTTCTGATTGACTTTATATACCAAAAAAAATATATATATATATTGTATACGTGTATTTTTTTTTTACATAAATAGGATATTTTTTCTTAAAATATCTTATTTGTTTGTGACATTTTTTATTTTTAAACATTGTGTATGGAAGGGAAAAATTAGGTGTGAGAGGGAAAAAGAAAAAAAGTGGTGAATTTATTAGGGTGTTATCGGTATTTTAAAAAATCTTTTATTTTTTTATATTCATATCATAATTAATTTATTGGGTTGCCTAAAAAGATGACATTAAAATGTAGGTTAACCAGTCCCCTGATATCACTAGTTAACAAAACTCTTTTTTTAACAGTGATGATACACATGCCCCAAGTTATAGGCCTCACTCACAAGCCCCATGAGGTGTAATCACCTTATTGGTTGGTTTGTTTACTTTTGAATAGGGGTAAAAAAGCAAAAATAAAAAATACCCCTACTTAAAATCCATGGTTTCTCGTTCATCAACCTCCCCTCCCCTTTACTTTTGGTGAGCTAAAACCAACATTCAAAATCAAAACAACAAATCCCCAATCGTTTGATTGAAAATCCCCTTTCGTTCCGTTTGGACAATCTGATGAGATTTTTTTCTTTCTTTTTGCAAACCCAAAATCTGTTCGTCAGATACCCCCCATTTCAATATGAAGATTCTTTGCAGTTTTATCCAACATCAGATTCAAACAATGACAACGAGCATTAAGCACCTTATGTTTTTGTTTTTTCATGTTTTATTTTTTTTTATTTTTTGTGTGTTTTGCTTGAATCACATCTTTTTTATATATAGAGATTTATAGTTTCGAAGTAATATAGATTGTATTTTGCTAAACAATTTTTTTGATGAAATGTAACTTTTAAGGAAAAAGATATACCCTGTCACATTTACCAATTGAAACTCAGGTCTCACATGGTTTCATTTTTTTTAAAATAGTAAACATCATCTAATGAGATATTTGCTTTGATAGAAAATGCATATTACTTTATTTCGAGTTGTATGAATCCATTTTTAGTAAGTGTAAGAAAAAATTTAGTGAGGTATATACATCATCTAACGAGGTATATATTTAACTGAATCTGTAACGAGGTATAAGGTCTGTGTTTTAGTCTAAGAAAAAAACTGAGTGTAGCAGCACTCAACTTTTAATTAGGTCCCTAATGAATTCTTCAAAAGAATGTAGCTCTTCTAAAACTGTGTGAAACGTAATAGTTTTATGTTACCCTGTTACATTTTGTTATATGAAGGACATGATGTCTCAGAGGTTCTAGTTTTTTTTATTGCATGATATGCAAGAATGTGACATTTTTAATTTCTTCCTTCAATAAATGTAACAAACAATGAAAGAGATTATTTATTTTTAAATTTGTGGAACCAATATAAGATGTGCTGATAAATGTTTCAATTTGTTACATTTATATATGAATGTAACAAAAAACAGTATATGAATTAAAACATTCATGAAATTTAACAATTAGTTGTTTTGGTTTTGTTACATTTATGTGATTATAACTATTATAGAATGTAACGGTGTTGTGTAAATGTGAATGTAATAGTTTTATGATTGCGTAACTGTGTTGTATAAATGTAACAATAACTTTTAATCTGACAATCTTATGACTACAAATGTGTAACAATGTAACAAATAATAATGTATAAATATGTTTGACTGCTACATCGTCAACTATCCAAATAAATTAAAAAAAAATTGAATATGTGACTTTCAAATCCTCAAAAGTTGAAAAATCCTTTAAAAATCAAATCAGTATTTGAAAAATCCTCAAAAACTCATTTATGATTATGCTCTTACGTGTTCTTCAAAACAACAATAATGTAAAAAAAAAAGATTGATTATTATGAATGAATAAAAATTTAATTATGATTAACACAAAAAAAAGGCAATTAAAACTCCACTTTTTGCACGGTTTCGTAAGTGAAAATCGTAACCGTCTCTTTGATTATGGAGAGTAGTTACCTTAAAAAAACATTGAGAGTATAATAGATATTAAGCATATGTCACCTCATAACATCTATAAGAGATGGGATCTGAAAATTATTATTGATTTTTTAAATATCCTAATCCGAAAAAGCGCATCTCACGACCATTCAATCAGCTCAGGGTGCATCTATTCATCTACATTCCACAAATTACTCCACAAATAATTGCTTGCTGCCTAATAAGACCACATTAAACTCATATATGGCCCTCATAAAAACTGGATTCTCATTAATGTCCTCACCCTCTCGAAGGGTACCCAAAAACCATACATCTGGATGGATGTCCTGTCTCTCTAGAATGTTTTTGTGGTGAAACTATAAACAGTACAATCAGGTTCTAGATATTTCATATTTGAACAAGTGGCATAAAAATCTAAATTTATACATGGACAACCAGCGACCAAGGTTTGTATACACCCGTCTTTTCAGCTCTTCCACACAACGACCCTTATACGTGTATGTGCTATATATTTTTCAGGGAAACAGAGTGCAAGCGTTTCCTAGGGTGCAAAAATAAATAAATAGATAGATAAATAAAATGAAAGAAGTCAATTGAAAAAGAACAAGGGAGATGATGAGACATTAAATGGGAAGGGGGTCCATATTATAAGTGGTCCCAAATCAAACGCGTTTTCTGATCCAGAACAGTATTATTGTTGTAATGTATATGAGATCTGGAAGGTTGTTTGGGACAAGTTTTGCGTTGGCAATGCTTCCTTCCATCCAAATCCAAAAAAGAAAATGGGATAAGTTTTTGCGTTGGGCAATCCTTCCTTCCATCCAAATTCAATAAAGAATCAAGTTTTGATCAAAATATTGGTTTTTCTTATTTCAATACATCAGCCAAAAGTACACGTAAGAAGTTTTATCCATTTAAAGGTCTACTAATTTTGTGTGGGAAATCAAATGCGCCAAAAATTAAACAACAAATAGGAACATGAACTAGATATACATTTTTAGACGCTACAAAAAATTATAGATTTCTCTCTCTCAAATTCATAGGACAAGAAACAATTATGTAAAAATGATATGATCCAATTATCATCATGTTCACCAGTAACACATAAATAGTAGAACTGATATTAGATGAAGGACTTTGTTTCCTGCTAGGTGTACAACTTGGGGGTGAGGGGGTTGAAGTGTTGAACATGAGCCAACCCAACATTAGATGAGTTCAAGATTTTAGTTTCTGGTTCAATCCGAACACGAACTCGGTTCAGGTAGGATTAGGAATCGTAATAGGGTTCGAATAACCAAAACCCTATGGGATGAATGGTAAAATCCCCCCAGATATGTGAAGAGTGTAAACGACCTTCTTTGTGTGAAATTCTTCCTTAGTGTTACCATAATAGAAGGCATCAGACCAACAAGTTCACAATTGAAATTATACGCAACGAGTGTAGAAAAAAAGCTTTAAAGCCAAACCACGTGACCTAACTGCCCAAAAAGAAGAACAAAATCTGATATACCCAGCTATAAGCAGGTGCTCTGTCTTCCATTTCAACAAGCAACAATGTCTAAGGTTGCATGCCTTGTTACATGAAATGGGTACCCATCTCTCAAAAATATAAACATTATGTACATATTTCCCATCTCTCATTCTTTCCCCAACATTACATAAGATTTCCTATCCATCTTCTCTGGCTATAATTGATTCTCACATACAATGCAAGCTGAGAAACCAAAAACCATATTGCCTGCAATGTTACATTCAAATTACATGCAACACATGTAGTGAGAATCCCCTTCCCTTCTCGTGATGAGACATTATACCTCAACAACAAAAAAAAAAAAAACAGAAGGAAAATCTGTACAAACAAAAAGGGACCCCAATAAGCATCAGCATCATCTCCCAGCTGACACAAGAGTTTTCTTTTCCTCTGGTGATTCTTCTAAGAAGGGAGACTTTGAGCTTGAAGGGATTGTGGCTTCTGCCATACCCTCAAGAGCAGGCACTGGCAATGTCTTCTTGGTGGTGGTGTTGTAGCTGAAGGAAAGATCCTTGTTTGAAGACAAGGCGATGAGTTCCGCTTCCTCCAGGCCTCTCGCTGGTCCGAGGCTGCAACGATCCGTGCTGTGCTTGGCTAATGCATCCTTGAATTTCTTAATCTGTAACCAAGACAAGAATCAGGAACAATGAAAGCAATAGGTGTGGTTGATGAGAGAATCAACAGAAAAATATGTGACATACAGTGGCATTTGTGCAGCTGAAGCTGCAAAGTCGACCATGGGCACCTCTGTAGAACCTGAAGAAGGGGAGCACATGGACATTCAAGCTATAACACATTGATTTGTGCTCTTCGTAGTTCACTTGAAGGAACATTACATCGGGATTCATCTCCGCAAACTGGCATATCTGAAACACCAGCAAATTGAATTACAATTGAAAAGCAGGGTTACTCTGTTTTGAATCATCTGCAATAGATGCGTGGGTACCTTGGGATGGAGAGCTTTGCAGCCACCACAGCCAGGGGAGAAGAAATCGACGACGACAAGTTTGTTCCCCGCGTTCAGCAGCGAATCAACGAGATCTTGGGCTGAGTTGATCTCCTTCATGTTGGGTTGGAGCCCCTTCTCCCACCATTTCACTGACTTCCCAAAAGAGAGGCCCATCTGCAATTGCAGTAGCAAAAACCACCAAAAAGGAGACATCAGAACAAAAAGAATTCCTGAATATTATGATTTGGGAGGGTTAAAAAATACATCTTCAACGAAACCCTACATGGAAATAATAAAAAAAGAGCAACAAATGCACCTAAATATGCATAGATTAGAATTAAGAAAGAAAGAAAAAACGCACATTTTGAGCAAATGATGGAAACCCACATCATATAACACCCCCAATATCCAAAGAAAAGCACAAGGGAATGATTTTGATGTTTCAATCATGTACAACACACAAATCGAGAAGATTCACAATCAACTCCCAATACATAGAACCCAACATAACCGGAGAATCGAATCAAAACCCATCAAAGAAAGAGAGGGGGCAAATTCAGAATATACAGACCTGCACGGGAAACGCCCGACGACTCGGCTTCACGTGTCTCCCATTCCCATCTCCGATTACGAGCCTCCTCCCATGAAAGTCACTGTTCAGGGAAGAAGACTTCAACGATTCGAAGCGGACACGCGAATGTAAACGAACGATCGAAGAACCCCTCTTCGTCGATGAAGAAGAGGACGACCTCACAACGAAACCCGCACAAGGCCTCAACAAGCTGCTTTTGCTCATGACATCCGCCATGGAAACCAAAGATCCAAACTTTTAAGAAAACCTAATAAGATTCAAACTTGAGACGGAAATGGAAAGCAAGAGACGAAGGAAAAAAAAAAAAAAAAAGTTGCCACTTTTTTTGTTTTGAAAGAGAGAAGGCTGAAACACTGATTAAAAAAAGGGAAGAAATTTGGAAGAGACAAATGTGTGTCCGTGCGTTATCCGGATATCAGGGCCGTTGATGGATGGCACAAAGAAAATCAATCCCGATCTGACGGCAAATAATGCGCCACGGTCTTGACGGATAAAGCCAACACGTGTCGGGATTCCCTCGCGTTTGACTCTCGTTCTGGATATCGTTGTTTTGGATAAAAGCCATGGCATCGCGTTTCCTCTCTTTTTTCAATCCTCCGTTCCCGTAAAAAGAAAAAAGAAGTTTTTTTATTTTTAAGTCCTCATAAACTATAGAATCTAATGATTCATCTTTCACTTCTTCATATTTTTTAATTGGATGATGGGTATAAAAAGTTTTAAATATGATGATGAAGAGAATTTAAAAGTTATATAAAAGCATATTAGTCGTTTTAGTTTTTAAAATGGTGAAATATGACGTTTTTGTATAATTTTAAAAAATGATTGATATGGGTATTTTAAACTTTTAAAAGATTTTTTTTAGACATTTTACCTTTTTTTATTTATTTATGGAAAATCTTAAGAACACGAAGGTATATATTTATATGAAATAAAATTATAAAGTTTTCTAAATCTAAAAAATAAATATGTATTCAAATTTATTAAATTATCTGAGTATTAATGTTTTAATTATGATGGTGAGTGCCAAAAAGTACATTTTAATTTATTTATCAGATTAAAACAATAAATTTTAGAAGATAAAAAAATGATATTACTTTTATTTTTATTTTGCGCTTGGAATTGTTATTACGATAATACATGACATAGTCACACCCACCCAAATATAAATAACGTGCATTGAATAAAGAGGTTGTTTCTCCCTTTTGTCATTTTAATAATACACTAGTGTGGTGTACGCGCTCTTTGCGCGTAGTACCGAGTTATGTAAAAATTATATTAATGAAATAAGTGTAAAAAATATTAAAGTTCAGATAAATATAGCTCTCAAGAAATTGTAAATAACCCTGCTAGTTGGATGTACGCACACCCACACATAATTCAATTATATAAGTTACTTTATATTATAATTGAAAGATAAATAAGAGTCCATATTATTATAAGCAATTCTTCTCAAACAAGAACAATGTTTGATAACTGAGGTTTTATTATATATATTTTGTATTTTTGAAATAAAAAATATATTATTGTATTTTAGGATATACTTATTTTTCATATAACAGTTCCTTTTACAACTCGAAATACACCCTCATTTATCTCTTTATTCATCTAATAGTCATTGATGTATATATCTTCGAAGGTGAGATATATACCTTGTTAATTTTTTGAATGTACGGGCACCCGCGCGTCATTGAATTATATAAGCTACTTTATATTATAATTAAAAGATAATCAAGAGTCCATATTATTATAAGCAATTCTTCTAAACAATGTTTGACAACTGAAGTTTTATTATATATATTTTATATTTTTGAAATAAAAATATATTATTGTATTTTAGCATATACTTATTTTCATATAATAGTTTCTTTTACAACTTGACATACACCCTCATATGCCTCTTTAACAATTTAATAGTCATCTTCCGATGTATATATCTCCGTATGTGAGATATATGCATTGTTAATTTTTTTTAACATTTACTAAAAATAAGTAAATTAAATTTGAAATTGTGTAATATTTACTATTTAAAAAAAATTAAAACATATGATAACTGCATTTAGGGTTGTATTTAGAACTATACCTAACATTAAGTGAATATAGACTCAAAGTTATATTTAAAAAAAAAAACATTTATTCATTCTCTTTCAAAGACATTAATTTTTAAAAAGTTTTAGACTAAATCATTTTACCAACCAAAACTCAGATCATAAAAAAAAAATCTATCATTACCTTCAAAGAGAGTATGCACAATCGACCACATAATCAAATTTTCAATCATTACCCATTAAAAAAATCGATTACCGAACCCCCTAAAAACAATCTAACCAATAAAAAAAAAGACACTACAAAAAAAAAAAAAAAACAATACTTATTTTCACATCTAAAGAAATATTGATTCATATAGATCCAAAATCAATAAAAAAAAAAGAAACAACAAATTTTATATTCAAAAGCAAGACATCCATCAATAATTTTATGGGTTCAAATTGGTCTGATTCCATTTGTAATTTTTATATTTATTAATGTGACTAAAATATTTATATTTTATATTTTTATAGGTATCTTAATGACATGAAAAATCATTGGATGAAGTTTAATGAAATTTGAAGTCCGAGAAGTCTTTTTTTGAGACGAGAGATTTGCTTATAAATTTTGGAATGTGGATAAGGGACTTGTTTGTAACACATATAGAGTCTAGTTGTGAAACTGGTAGAACCTGGGGGTGGATCTGCAGAAAGCCTGGGAAAAGACAAAATTAGCCGTTTTCTATCAGGGACCCGGTTATAAATATGAGAGACTTGTTCATAACACGTGTAGGGATCGTTTTGTTAAACTTAGAGAATTTTGTATGGACCCTGTTATAAATATAAAGGATGTGGGGGCCGATCTGCAAATAGCCCAGCAGGTCGAAGACATGCCTGTTGTTGTGCTGCATTATTGACCTAGTTTAGCACGGGGATAAAGAGTTGGGATAAAGAAAAAATTGAGTTAAATTACTTGTTATCCTATATGACATAAAAAAATGGGGATAAAGTATGACGAATTGTTCACATTTTGATATAAAAATGGGTATAGTTTGTTCTGAGTAAAAGGTGAAATAGACTGTCTCGATTTTTTATCCCAATTTTGTAAAATTAAAATAACATTTATTACTATCCTTTTCAAGAAAATAAACAAAAACCAATAAAAGAAAGAATGTGCTCCACTAAACAATATTAATGCCTCATTAATAAGAAGGGTAGATCTGATATTTTTTTAAAAAAATTGAAGTTATCCCATATTTAATCCAAATGCAAGATTGAAGATAAAAAAAATAAAAAATGAGGATAATAAAAAACATTACCAAATACAAATCTAGATAAAAATAATGATTTTTTTATCCTCATAAATTAAACTAATTTATCCTAAAAATTTATCCCTTTACCAAACTACGCCTAGAGTATAGAAAATCAGGATAGCAATGTGCAGCAAATAATTTCAAGACTTTTGTCATTTTAATAATGCAATAGCAGGATAGCAATTGTCTATCAATTTTCAAAAAAATGAAAATAAATAAATAAGGATTTTTTATTTTTCAATCTCCATAAACTATATGATTTAATGATTAATCCATCACTTCTTCATATTTCGATTTAAGTCCGTAGATTTAAAATATCAATAATGATTCTTGGGCCCCAATTGGTAGACCCCATATTAAGCCCCATGAGGTGGCAAGTGTGAATTTCCTATATTACCCCCCTCACAATCAAGCTCTTCATTGATTTCCGTAAATGAAGATTCCATAACCGGTCCGATAATTATGGGGTTAGTTACGATTTGGAAATCACTTCTTCTCTCTCACAACGAGTTTTTTTATTTTTCCGATTGTTCTCTCGTAACGAAAACAAAAATCAAACATCAAATTCATATATGATCGGCGGAGAAGAGAAGACAAAAAGGAAACTCGTCTTTGTTTTTGTGCGATCTGTTTGTGGTGCAAACATTCAGGTTAGGTCAATCGGAACCCCCAAAAATTGACGATTTAGACTTTTTAGATCCAGTTTTATTTGTGAAAATAAAAACAAGCATCGTAATTTTTTTTTTATTTTGATCGGTTGAGACTATAAGATTTTTACACGGTTGTGGTGGAAACAATGGCGATCCATTCATGTTAGACTGTTTTAGATCTGAATAATTCACATTGATCTGATTTTTTAACTGTTCTTTACATTTATTTTAGATCTAGATTTAATGGTGGAAGTGAAAACAAACATCGAAATCAATTTTTTTTTTCAGTTGGATCTGTGGAGGTTATTTGAATTGCACGGTTCATTTCCAGATACACGTGTATCTTGATTTTATTTTCAAGCACAATTTGAAGTTTGACATTTTATTTCTCCATGGAATTGATTAATGTTTATCTGATTCATATTTAATTGCTAATTGTCATATATATATATATATATAAAGGCTTCAAAGACTTTTTTTAAAGTATATGTACTGCTAATTAACTTGTTTGGTAATTCAAAATCCACATGGTTTTTGTTTGGTTTTAAGATACAGCACTGTATCTTAAAATGAATTTTTGACATTTTGTTTCTATGGAATTGATTAATGTGTACTTGATCAATATTTAATTGCTAATTGTCATATACGTATATACATATAAAGGTTTGAAGGACTTTATTTGAAAATATGTACTGCTAAATAACATGTCCGGTAATTCAAAATCCATATGGTTTGTATTGGTTTTAAGATACAGCACTGTATCTTAATTTTAATTTTATAACATGTGACTTCTTTTCTATTTTTCAACAGGCAGTGAGGAGGATTATATGGATGATACATTTGAAGAATCAAATTATTTGGAAAACATCTACGATTCATGTGAAATGGAAACCAGTTTACCAAAGGAATTAACATGTTTGGTAATTCAAAATCCACATGGTTTTTGTTTGGTTTTAAGATACAGCACTGTATCTTAAAATGAATTTTTGACATTTTATTTCTATGGAATTGATTAATGTGTACTTGATCAATATTTAATTGCTAATTGTCATATACGTATATACATATAAAGGTTTGAAGGACTTTATTTGAAAATATGTACTGCTAAATAACATGTCCAGTAATTCAAAATCCATATGGTTTGTATTGGTTTTAAGATACAGCACTGTATCTTAATTTTAATTTTATAACATGTGACTTCTTTTCTATTTTTCAACGGGCAGTGAGGAGGATTATATGGATGACACATTTTAAGAATCAAATTATTTGGAAGACATCTACGATTCATGTGAAATGGAAACCAGTTTACCAAAGGAAGTGATTGATTTGGCTGATCAGCAAAATGTGGACGAGATAGTAGCATGTGCATAACAAAATTTTTTACCATTTGTATTATTTAACAAATACAGTTATATTTTTCAGATACACCAAATGGATTTAAATTAAAATTAAATTTTTTTTAAGATACGTAAATCCTTAATATGTGATAATAAACCACTGCACAGTGCCATGATTTTCCATATACTAGTAGCTTTTATTACAGGTTAATTGCATCATTAGAAGCAGAATATGAATGGTGTGCACAGAAAAACATAAAACAATTGTAAAATGTCAAATTTGTGATTTCTCAAATCAAGATACACTGCCGAATTTCAGATACACAGTATTAACGGAAGAAATTCAGATGCACGGAAGGAAATTTTTTTTTAAGATACATAAATTTTTAATGTGCGATAATAAACCATTGCACAGTACTATGATTTTCAGATACAAGTATCTGATATTACAGGCTAATTGCATCATTCGAAGCAGAATATGAATGGTGTGCACAGGAAAACATAAAACATTTGTGATTTTCTAAATCAAGATACACTGTTGAATTTCAGATACACAGTATTAACAGAAGAAATTCAGATGCACAGAAGGGAAAATTCAACAACTGAGACAGTTTCTTGATTGGATTCCACATTTGCAAGAAGTGCAAAAAATTAATCTAGATACACTGCCGAATTTCAGATACACGGTATTAACGGAAGAAATTCAGATGAACGGAAGGAAAATTTTCACAACTGAGACAGTTTCTTGATTGGATTCCACATTTGCAAGAAGTGCAAAAAAAAAAAAAATGTGACTTTTTTATCAGATACAAATGACCTGTTTTTTTTTTTTGTCAAAAAAAAAAAAAACAAATACAAAATGACAGTTAAGTTTCGATTGGCAGAAGAAATCTATCCTTTTTTATTCGCCATTGTTAACGATTTGTTGGGGAAGAGAATCAGATGGATTGAAATCTTGATCGCCTAATTTTTTTTCTTTTTTTTCATTCATATGGCTTTGCCCAAATCGGAACCCTAACATTCAAATTTTATTGGGGAGAGGAATTAATGGTGCCCCCATTTGTGGAATTCGGTTACTTTGGGGAGAGGAATTAATGGTGCCCCAATTTGTGGGATTCGGTTACGATTTTAATGAGGATATTAATGATAAGGGTAGTTGTGTAATTGGCCTTTTGGTGGTTAGAAAAAGTCAAACATTGGACCAATAGGATTATGCCACCTATTGGGGCTCAACAATAGGGCTTAATTTTTGGGGTCTGGGTAGCAGCACTGTTAAAATATACGTTTCTTATTAATCCTTGAAAGGGATCTGTCTTTAAATTATTTGATTTTTTTTTAGTCCCTCTTAACATATCATTTAAATCTATAGATTTAAACTAAAATATGAAAAAATGAGAAATTGATCATTAAATCGTATAATTTATAAAAACTTAAAAATAAAAAACACAATAAATAAAGAGGTTGTTATATAAGCTTAAAGCATTCCAAAAGGTAGATTCAGATTGTCTCCAATTATAATTTAAATATAGCCTCCCTTAACTAAAAAAGCGGTGGCAGTAATAATCACCCCCAACATTTTCCATGAAAAATAATATAAGGAAGATGGTGGACTTAACCCACTTTCCAACCCCATACGCAGTTACTCATATAATCAGACATATACTTCTATAAAAAATAAAATATATACTTAAATAAATTATATAGATTTATTTATACAATACATGAAAAATATTTTCAACAAGGTATAAAATAAGTGCAGGTGGCTAACGGGCATATAGAAATATAAATGAGGTTGTAAAATGAGTTAAGCCACTCACTTTTCTGACAGAAATATTGTTCATACACTTTTGAGACCACTGCACCGAGCTCATGGAAAAGCTCATCTAGTCATGACAATGAAACTTGTAAAAGGAAGATTCAAAATTACCATAGAATTAAAGTCTAAAGCCAAATATTAAAAGATCTTACTCCTAACAAGTAACAACGCATGTTGGATGATCATTACTTCAATGCAATATACTAGTTTAGGTGGTCAAAAAAAAAAAAAAAAAATGTCAACAATTGGACACTCCAATCGTGGAATATATGTGGATGCTTTGAAGGTCTTATCCTTTTAATCACATGACCTGAGATGTATCACCGGGTATCAGCATCAAATGACAATATAGCTTCACAACATCATGCATTTTTCATAAAAAGGCTTCACCAAACAGAAATGCAGTTAATAAAGATATACTGAGGTTTCCTTCAGAGAATTTCATACTAGATTACTGTCAAATAGGCTTCAAATTTTTTTTTTTTTTTTTTTTCAGTAGGGATGTCAATTTCTCCAACTAGTGCCAAAATCCAAGAAAGATGGCAATACCAAATAACAGCAGAAGAGCCACACGTCCACCAGGAAGTATGTCAACTTCGTTGGAGTTTGATGATCTGCATATATTTTTTTTAAAAAAAAAGGTCAGTACAGAAGCAATCTTTAAGAAAAATGGATAAACTGCAGGAAATACACTTTTGTTTCCCTTTCACATTCATTCACATAAAAAAAACTCAACAAAGAATGGAAAACAACTCTCCGAATCAATGTTACTTGAGTAACATTGCTACAAATCCATTGAGGAGAAGAGTGGCATAAACTCAAGCTAAGATAAGGAAAGATGCAAAAGCATGAAACTATCCATGGATCAAAGAAGACGAGAATGAAAATTGTATTTTGTGCAGTTGGCAAGAGGAACATTAAGTTGTGACCATGATTCACAACTCAGCTGGTCAAGGAATTTGTTCCACTAAAGAATGCTTCAATGATCAATGAATCACATATCCTATATGTTGTTACATAACTGTTGCTTGTCCAGAACCAAACACAAGGAGGAATATATAATAACCAAAAGAAGACATAACAAGCAGATGTGCTCTACGAAAAGTACCTTCTTGATCGATGAATCCAAGCCATCACCGGCGGCAAGACCCCAAATAGAAAGCAATTCGCATATACGCCTGCAAAATCAAGCGCCACAGAGAAGGCCATGGGGAAGAATGATGCAATGAGAACCGCAGAACCAAGCACGACACACATCAATATCCCACCACTACCGCTCTCTCGTAAACTAGTATTAAGTGAGACCAAGCATTTCAATATACTGGAATTAAAAGAAGCCCACCCAAGACTTCCACTCCTCTTCCCTTCCGAAAAGACAACAAAACCAACTCTGCCACCCTCACTTGCAAGGCCTACTGACAGTCCGGAACCAGTAATTGCTGAAACCAATCCAACAGTATCGGAAATCTGTTTGGGCAAGCTGACGGCGTATCCGATAAGGCTAGTTGCCAATGCTGTGAATGCGAATCCTTGAACAGCTGGGAGAGCAGAGGAATTCACAGAGAGCAGAAGCCTAATTGGATCCGCACAGCCCACGCTATTCAAATCAGGCAGCCGCCCCGCCAGGCCCAGGACCACCGCATTCCATGCAAGCACCATCGCCAATGGAACAGCCCCTCCGACCAGTATCGCCCTCCGTGCATCATATACCGTGTGCCCAACGATCTTGCAAACGAACGGCGTGATCACGTGGAACCCCAGAGTGAGAACGGTCACCGGGACCGCCGGCAGGATCGCATCGACGCTCCATGTGGCTTGGGTGAAGGAGCCCAATAGGTTTCTCCTCCCAACGGAGAGTCCGACAGCGATGAGGGCGGATATGGAGACGAGCATGAGCGCGCACAGGGACCTGTTCACCGCGTCGATGGCCTTAAAAGGGAAGAACCCAATCACAGCCCCTACAATGAGGGGACACGCCGCGTGCGCCAACACGGGGTTCATCGACTGGAAGCGTTGGACGGCGATGGAGCCGATGCCGGCGACGCAAGCGACGAGGAGAGAGAAGCTGAGGCACGCATAGACGACAGCGACAACGGCGCCGGCATTGGCGCCCAGAGCCCTCGTTGCGAGGGCGGCGAAGCTGACCTCGGAGAGGCCATCCTCGTCCATGGCGGCGAAGGTGAGCTCTGCGATGAGGACAATGGAGGAGACGACGTAGACCCAGGAGAGGATGATCGCCACCGTGGATGGGAGGGGGCCGGAGCGGATGGTGGCGGAGGGGAGGCCCAGCATGCCTGGACCGACGGCGGTGCCGATGATCAAAGTGACGGCAGCCCAGAAGTTCTTCTTTGGTTGTTGTCCATCGGAGGAGGGGAGGGAAAGGGTGGCCCTGTTTTGGGCTCTGCATTTGAAGTGGGTGAATGGGTTGGTGTTCGTGGTTGAAAGGAGGGGGCTTTTGTTGAAGAGCAACGATTGAGAGAGGGTCAGGGTGGTGTTGTGGGGCTTGATGTGGTGATGGGTCCTTGTGATTGGATTGGTGGTGATGATGGCGGGATGACGGCGTGAGAGAATCATATCTATGAAATCTATCTAATGATTCTGACTAATCAATGCGTAATGGTGACCTGGTGAGAGATTCACTGAGGATCCAGAGAATCTAAAGCATCTACGGTGGTCAGATTCAGAGATGAATAGTTTTTTATTTTATTTTAACTTGGTTTAAAAAGTGAATGAAATTTTAATTTTAATTTTTTTTAAAGTAAATGATATTTAAGATTTGACCCCTCAAATCTCACTGTATTAAAAAAAAAAAAAAAAAAACTTCCCTTGTACCTTTAAATCCAAAAAAAACCCTTACTGTAACCCTTGATAACCAGTAGTTAGGTTAAATTAACCAAACAATATTGATTTGACTATCATACCCCCAAAATATAAAACAACTCAATCTAATCCTAAGTTCCTAACCTCGTCTTCTCTTTCTTTCGTCTATATGGCTTCACAACACAACAAGTGCAAATGAAAAAAAAAAAAAATTCAGATAATAAAATTGAAAGAAAAAAATGAGAATTTTTATTTGAATTCATGTGAATTTAGGTATTTGAATATACATATTTGACAAAAGACAGGGGGGGTGTTATTTGGATATACATATTTTGTTTCTATTAAGTGACCAGAATATTTTAGGTATTTAGGTATATTCCTTACAATAGAATAGAAATTTTATTAGAGGGGCTATTTGTTTAAATACAAAGATTAAGTTTTTTTTATATATACCGAGATTGAGAAGTCCTTCTGAATGTCAGTTACTTTCGAGGGGGTGAAAGCATTTTTTCCTTTATTTTTATAAAAAATACATATAACGTTTTACTAGAGAATGTAAAGGAAGCAAAATAAAGGGTGAGGACATCACTCCCTCCCCACCCTGTACTTCGAAGTTTCTCTTCTATTTTCTGTTTCTTTGATTGAACTAGTTGGTGCTGAACTAGTGCTTTTTTTTTCCTCTCATAATTTACAGATTCTATCATCATATGCTTTAAAGAGTTTCGATCAAATAAAAGGTTTGAAGAATATCAACTATAAACTGAATTTGGTATTGATTTCATGCCAATTAAATTCAGTATGTTGTCTATTTCTAGGATGGGGCCAGAGCTAACATAAGGATAACAATAATCTTTTGCTATGCAGGGTGATTATATTGAACATGAAATTCTATTTATTTTGAAGATCCTGAATCCTGATGGTGGACAAAATAAACCTGCACATTTAGAGTATTACATAAAAAAAAAATGACAGGTAGATAAAATAGTAAAAAACGGGTAACAAACCATTGGAAAGTTGAATGATCAATGATCCAGTTTTTTAATTTTTGTTATCTCCATATTACCATTTCCCATCAGAACATCAAGAAGTAATTGAATTCAATAGATCACTTCAGAATATGCTCTGAATTGCCTGTCACGGTTAACATGTAGAATACATTTTAATGACAATATAAACTTCTTATCACATTGAATAATTGGAATCAACATAAAATTTAATTCAAATAATACATCAAGGACTTGCCATGCTATCTTCGGTATCAATAATCTCAACCCTCCTCATGCTTTCTGGATGAAACAGTTTTACGTCAGAATGATCTTCTGCATTACCACATGAAACAAATGCATAGTCTATGTTTGGATGCTGTCAGACTTAATGCTTGGAGAGGATTTTCTGAATAAACAAGGGATTTTAATAGAAGTTTCGGGGAGCAGGATCTTCCCCTGATAGGGAAAAATAAATGAGGTTCCCATTAAGGAAAAATAAAATAGGTTTCCAATTCAAGAAACATGCTATTCTCATCATTAAAGGTTCTAAAATAAAAAGGCATTCCTATTTAAGTGGTTTATGAAACAAGCAGCTCTGTGCAAAGAAGTGCTTCTAAATACAACACATGGAGAAGAACTTGGTCTCTCATTTTTAAAAGTGGTTATGTAAATTTCTGCTTGATATCTTTCAGGCAGTCAACATCATGGAGACAACTTAATACATATCGTGCAGATTCACCTACAACTCTGTCCTTAACCAAGGTTCTAGCAGACCATAAACTTCCATTCATAAAAGAAACGTCTTACCTCTTTGTTTACACAAAGAAACGCCCTTGGCAGGAATTGAATTGCAAATCCAAGTCTTGTGTCCTACTGTTCTATGTGAAAAAATCCAAGTCCTAGTGTCCTACTGTTCTATGTGAAGATTGCAAAATCTAGTTACTTTTTCTTTTGCTATAAATTCTCCAATACAACTGCAGCTCCTAATGTCTTGACAAAATGGGATGATAGCAACTTCAAAACTGTGAAGCCATTAAAGGAGTCAACCTCGAACAAATCTTTCAACTTCTGATCACATAGTATTTGTCTCTCATCAGCAGTATCCTTGAAATTTAGACAGTCACAACAGTCAAAGTAAGAGAGTTTGAAAAATGCTTAATCCAAAACACACATTAACTTCAATGAAATATAATATATGATAGGCAGAGAAAATGAAACGAATAAGCTAGAAATCACGTAAACAGACTCACATGTAATTATTATGGTATTGCACGTACAATGAAAAGTTAACATCTCCAATATGAGATCTCTAGTTCAGAAGATACATCAGAAATACTATCAATGAACTCCAAGGTCAACAAAAATTTCCTTGATGCACTGAAAAGCCAGAAGAGCGCCATAAATAACTGTATAGCTGCTGAGTAAAATGATCATTCCATAATCATCCAGTTTAACATAAACTGGTGACACCACCGTTTTTATATGAAAAGTTATTGAATAGACCAGATTAGTGATTATCCTCCAAGTTATAGTTAGGTAACTATTGCTTAGACTACCCGTTCTGAGGCAATTCCCAAATGATGAATAAATATTTACGATTTATGGATAGAACACATTTTTTTTTTTTGGGTGGGGCAAACTCTCTGGGTGCATGGAGAATTTGCATCATAATAGTTGGCATGAAGTGCTACAATAAATGTATCAGCTGACATAGCAGATGAAACAGCATTGTTAGACTGTCACATGGAAGCGTGCAGCTGAAGAGAACATTTAAAAAAAGTGGTATGTGGTTATCATCTAGAGATGGTATGATCTGCAGTTGCACACTTGCGGGAAACTCGGAATGAGAGGGATATGGGTTAGCATTCAAGATAATCTAGAGATAGTATGACGTTTATTTGTACACTTGTGGGAAACCTGGAATAAGAGGGATACAGATTATATTCAAGATAAGGAGATACCAAGGTGGGGGGATCCCGGGTACTAGATGAGAAAATGAGGATAGAATAAATAATAATTATGATGAACTGGAATGACACAAATAGTCTACAATATATGTTTTAAATTTGGCATGATATTACAGAGCCTTGAACTGTTTCACTTTGTTTTCTGCTTCCTGAAAGACCTAACATCTCATTTCTGATTAGTGGGAAGGCAAAAGTTAAGATCATGATCTTGTAGTTGCCTAGATGAGGAAGGCCATGATGGATTCCCTTCAAGAGACATAATCCTTAGAAACATCTGTTCCATAACAGAAAAGGAAGAATAGAAAATTTTGGGAGATCACGAACAAGAGAGTCTGAAAATAACAAAATCATACATGAATGAGTGAATATGCATCAGAATATTCAAATAAGAATTTTGTCACTAAAAACAACAGTGACACAATTGGCAATAACATTTTTTGTGGAGGGATCGAGTTCCAATGATATATAATCAGTAACTATTATATTAATTGTCATTTAAAAACACATATGATAGCATTTTAAGAATACACATCCATCATGTGTGTTTTTTTTTAGAAAATATTACAATTTTTAAAGGTAAGTGAGCAAGTGACATGATTTAAACACAATACATCATGGTTACAAATTATATTATCAATGTTCCCAACCAAAAAATTGTTTTTTGGATTATTTAGAATCCAAAAGTTGTACAAATTATATTTAAACACAGTACATCATGATTATTTTGAAAAATGGAAGCTTAGTTGTGTTCGTGTGACAGGCATTCAGAGGACGTAAATGCAAGCAAGAGCAGAACAACAGATTACATGCATCCAAGACTAACGTATTCAAATCCACATGATTCATATACAAGATCTAAGTTCATCCACCAAACACTCAAGGTCATATTATGTGTTAAAATTTCTATAGCACACATAGAAGTTAAGGATAATGATCTCATAACTGGTCCAATTTTCTCTAGCTAACGCCATGATTGCAGCATCAATGGAATATAACTATTGTTTTTAAGATTTAGTTATGCTTGATATATACATTGTAGCAATCTATCATCTCGTGCTAGAATTATTGATGCCTAATCTATATGCATGGATATAGAAGAAACAACTACCATTGTTGCCTAAACTATAGTTGCATATAGGCCTAGTTCTCAGTATCCTTGATATATTCTAGATGAGTTCTGACTTCTTTTGGAGGAGGGATGTAATTTCAATGTAGAAGAAACAACTTATATAAGCCAATGGCAATCCCATCAGGATTTTTAGATGTGGGGAAGAGAATTCACCTCTGGTTCCAGTTTGATTTCAGGCTTACTGTTGATCTACTATACACTGAAAAACTTATTTTCAACAGGGGCAGCCAAAGAATGTCTCAGTCTGCAACCATCCATAGGTCACACTACTAAGTGAAGCTCACATATGCACCAAGGTGAACCTCAAGGAAAAGCTTCTTAGCAAATTTCTGCAGTTCAGCATCAGGCGTAGACATCACGGATCATGATCATAATCATGCAAATGGAAAATTTAGAACCCAGATCCCACAAAGTCTTAGCTAGAAAGGTGGGACTGATAAAATCTGATAGGCTTAATTCTACATGAAGCTATACATGATTTTCACTTCCTAAGAAGGATTCAAAAGCTATTGGCCCTTTTAATATCTGAAGAAGAAATAGCCAAAGAGGTATAATGGGGCAATGGGCAGAAAAAAGGGCAGAGAATTTTAATTCTAATAAAAAAAATACACATTAATTGAAATTATCACCATATGGTTTGCACGAACCTTTGGTCTATTAGCAATACCTAAAAAATTTGGTTGACATGGAACTGCAAGTCCTTGTGAAGGTGTGGGTGCTGAAGACAATAAGATGGCTTGTTTCCTTGTTGATGCAGAAAATAATGCTATACAAACTAAAAAAGAGGATAAGAGCAAACAGTATCCAACCCACAAAGACTTAGGAATGCTATTTGTGATTATAAAGTAAGGAATGTTCATAAAACTGATCAAGGAATGTGGTCCGAATAATACAGCATGGTGTTATGAATGTAAAATGGTTGTTGATTTGTTGTTCAAACTTCAAAAAAAAATGGTTATTAGGGAACAACTGAACAAGGCCATGGTATTGTTGGCAAGAGTTCAGTACAGAATTCAAACCGGTTTTGGGTCAGGAGAGCTGATAAAAAACTGTCTTTCAATGAATATGATTATTTGGAAGATAAAGGCATCTATGAAGGCCCATTACTGTCAAGCCTCACTCCCAGTCAATTATTTCCAAAAACTAACCCTTCTAGCTGGTGACAATAGAACCATTGCCATGTTTTGTAAAATCTTGCACTTAATAGGTACCACATCACATGACTCTGAAACAGATTATGCATTGCTTCAGCTTCACATCCAAAGTCAGTCGAACGAGTTAGATGTGTCCTTACAATATTTTTCAATTCAGCTTTCCAAAGTAACTTACAGCAATGTGTTGTAAATAATTTATTGAAGAGTGTGCCTTTTAACTATATGACTTTGCTAGATATGGTCCGGTCCATAGGAGGAGATTTCAACAGGAATAGATATGCAAAGGAAGAGATCCAAATCGGTTCTCCATGGGAATTTACTACGATGTAATAATTATCTGGATGATAGTGTATGGGAAAAGCTCCAAAACATAGCCAGACAGAATTATAATCTACAATATATATATATATATTTTTGAAAGAACTCATGTTACAGTAATACCTGAACATGACCTTTCTCAGATACACTACATGAGCACCAATTTAGAAGATGAATAGCTTTTTTTCTTTCTTTCAGTGGGCATCATACAAGCAGAATACAGACAAGGTCATTAAAACCTCAATTTTTCACTGTTGATCTCTTATAAACCATGATCTGCATTATCTTCTTAAGAAGAAAGTTAAACTTACATGAAGCTCGCCTGAAGGTTAGGTTTGAAGCAGAGCAAGAAAGGAAACAATCGATTCGGATAAAAGTAAAAATTTCAGAGCACAACTCAAACAAAGAGAAGTTGTGATTTCTGATATAAAACCACAAAAGTTAATATTTCACCGCCCAATACAAAATTTAGCACAACATATTCCCACAAATGATGCAGGTTGCACATCCACTTGAAATAAATGAGACTAAGAACGAACCAACACACTTCATAAATAAGAAAGACACATAAAGGTCATAAATAAAAGGTACCTCCTCTGGAGCCGGAGTCAGCAACATCTCCAAAAAAAAGCAAGCGAGGCCAACAACATCAGCCCTCATCTTCTCGCAAGCTTGAGCAAAGGCGAGATGATACCCTGTATCTCCTGCAAAGACCGCTGTATATGCACCTCCTCCCTCACCATTCTTCGTAGGTTCAAAGCATGCCTCTGCAAAGTTTCAGAGGCCTTGATATCCTCAGCGCGCATTTGGATGACCTTCTTCACCAGTGTCATCAAGAACCTCGCATGCTTTGGGAGAGTCACATACTTGTGCAGGAAGCCCAACAGCATCCCAAGCTCTCCCACATCCAGATTTCCCAAGCACTTCAACAGCTTCCTCCTTGCGACCAGCTCATTCATCACGGCAATCACTGCATTGGGGTTCTTGTTGTTCAGAACGGATACAAGCGCCTCCCTGTGCCTGAATTTCTTCAACAGTCTATCGTGCTCTGCCACCCGCACCTTCTTCGCTCGTTTCAGAACAAAAGCACCTTCTGACAGCTTCTCATCCTTCCCCTGCCGCTGGAAGTACCGGAAATTGTTCGGCTTCAGGGCCTTGGTGTCCCCGGCAATGATGGGATCCCACAACATGGTGTTCTTATCCGAGAGAGTAGACTCTATGGATTTTGCCTTCCTTTGTCCGATGTAGATGACTCCGTTGGACGTCCCGACCACACGCCCATGGCCCGAGGGAGAGAACCCAACCGACATGAGTGGAGAAGGGAATCTCATCGAGCTAGTGAACTTGAACGACGCAAAGTCAAAGACTTTCAGGTACCCATCAAGCGAGACGCTGAGGAGGCGTGGCTCATTAGCTGTGCCGGTCCGTCCGACGCAGAGCGATGTGACGGTCTTGTTGTGCCCGTCCATCGTATGGACCAGCCTCCCTCCTCCGATCACGTCCCATATCTTGACGGAACTCCCTCCCGCAGTCGCGATGAGACCACCCGAGGGAAGGAACAGCACGCACTCGATGGGTCTGCCGTGATCAAAAACGCCGGAAACCGGTTGATTTGGGACCCGAACGTCCCAGAGCCTGACGGTGTGGTCATACGAGCCCGTCGCAAAAACCTCAGGACTGACGGGGGAGGCGGAACCCCCACGTATGTAGTCCTTGTGGGCGCCGTGGAAGGTCGAGACGACGGATTCAACGGCGACATCCCAGTAGTTGAGGACGGCATCGTCGCCGCCGGAGAAGAGGTGGAGCTTGTCGGAGAGCTTGGGGTATCGGACGACGCGGACGGGGCGGCGGTGGGACCTGAGGCGGCGGAGGATGAGGCGGGTCTTGGGATCGAAGACCTGGATGAGGCCGGACTCGCAGCCGGAGGCGAGGAGGGAGCCGTCGCAGCGGAAGGAGGGGGAGTAGGAGACGTCGGGGAAGTCGGAGATGTGGTGGGATTTGGGAAGGAGGGAGAGGCCTTCGTGGAGGAGGAGGGTGGCGGAGGAGGCGGCGACAAGGTCGTGGGGGGCGGAGGGTGAGAATTCGAGGGCGGTGACCGGGTGGAGGAGGCCGGTCGTGTGTGGGTCGGTCTTGAAGGAACGCCAGTACTTGGCCTCCGGTGTTCGTTGGGGCTTTCGAGACGGTGGTTGAAGTCCGGACTCCACCGGGAAGTAGGGTTTCGAGTGGCCGCCGGAAGACATCGTACGAGCTCTCTCTCTCTCTCTCTCTCTTCCCCAAAATCACATGAAACCCTAACCTAAACCCACTCTCAAAAAAACAACAACAATTGAGGTCTTTATTTCCACCCTTTTTAGAGTTGCTAAACCCAACCCCAAATTCTTTTTTTTTTTTTTCATAGAGCAACCCACCCCCCGACCCTTTCTTTCTCCCAAAATCACTGTTTCTTTCTTTTTCATTCGGCCTTTGGCGACGTGGAGTTCCCCGATCGCCTTCGGAAATACCCAAATCGATCCACGGGCTTTATGACTCGACCATGGGCCTTAGTTGAGAGCAAGCCCATTTTCATACAAACATGCCTTGTCTGGTGTATACAGGGTAATGTTAGATACAACCTCAAATACAGTCCTCACATATTTTAATCTTTTAACAATAATAAACATCATTTAATTAAATATATATTTTGATAAAAAATATATATCATTTCATTTCGAATTGAATAGACTCATTTATAATAAATGTATAAAAAAAAAAATAATTAACGATATACTCATTGATTGGCTTAAATGGTGTGTAAGACACATTTAAGATTGAAAAAAAAACTGTGTGTACCAATGCTCTCGTGCGTATTCATCAAAAGTGCAACCCTGTCTACAAATTGAAAGTGACCCCTACCCGACTATACACTCCACTATTACATCAGTACATTGCATTGCATGAAAAATTAATTTTTTTTAATTTTAATTTATTTTATTTAAAAATCTCAAGGGGACGTGCATGTCAGATGATGTTAGTTATTGCATATACAACTAGTTGTGCTGACTTAAATAAGTGACAAATCCTTAATTATTTGCTATATCATCATTTTTATTAATATTCATTGTTAAGTTAGATACTCTTGAAAATTATTATAGAGTATATACTTTATGATTGTATCTTTGGGGATGGATACAACCTCACATACATGATTGTATCTACCAAGACCTAAATCAAAGACCCCCAACCCAGTCAAAATATCATCAACTGATTGACTTTCTGGCTAAATACAAATCCAACAAATTTGGAGCCATAAAATGAGCCATAAAATGACCATACATGATTGTATTTTTTTTTTTTTGCATTTATTAAAAATGAGTCTATTCAATTTGAAATGAAACGATATATTTTTTCATCAAAACATATATTTCATTAAATAAAGTTTATTATTATTAAAAGATTAAAATATGTGAGGACTGTATTTGAGGTTGTATCTACCATTACCCAAGGTATATCCATGATTTTACTATTATAGTATGCAATTGACCAAGACATTTATATGAGCATGATTAACATAAAATTATTTGACATGACCACTAATAATTAAAGTAATCAAAAGTTAGGTCTGTACTCACGTACCTTGAATAGACCATTTGTCACTGAATATTCTTCTAAAATACCATAATATAATACACACAATATGAAGGCCATATGAAGAATAAGTCCAGATACATCTTTAGATAATACCTCAAGAAAAACAGATAATATAGTGATCTCCCTAAACTGATAACTGATAGTTGTAATGAGAGTGCATAAATGAATATCAGCAACTCAAAAATCATCAAATATATACTACAAAACACCATGCCTCTGTGTTCATTATGAAGACCAAAATTATTCCAATATATATGATAGATGAGCACCAATTTGATTAGCATGCCACTGAGAAGACCCTTATCTGCATAAATTGACATTCTCTATTAATAAACAACTGCAATCTCTTAGTCAAGGAGAACACAACTGATATCATGCGGCATATCAGATAATATAATAGCCTCATAAGATAATAATCAGAATATTCAAAACTATGAGAGATTCATGAGAATATAAGAAAACTGAATAGAATAATCTCCCTTGAATAGTCTCTTCACCAGATATTGGAAGTATAGAGAAGAATACCAGAGAACCCATAAAATATTTCAATTATCATCTCCGAATATAGTAGTCACCAACGTCCTTGAAATGTATATATATAATCTCGTCTTCCACAAGAATTCATACATCATGTTTAATTGATTTTGAGTGCTTCAACGCAATATAATGGGAGTTGAAAATATCACCGAAAGGCATGAGAGAAATGCTTCCAATATATATATATATATACCTCAGAGAAAACATTGGGTCACAAGAGAAGTGTGAGCACTGAATAATAATGCATACAAAAGTAAACTCAACGCTTATAGAAATTTGAATATATGCAACACACAGAAACACCCATTATGGTTTATGGATGTGTTTAATTATCTCGAATAACAAACATCACATGTATGCATTACTATTTTGAAATGGTTTCAATGCACCTGTTCATGGTTTTTTAAAAGATAAAACGTTCACTGCATGGCATATATTATCTCATGAAAGATATGGCCAGCAATCCCAACTCATACTCATGCAGAATGAGACCCCATATGAAAATGCATGCATGACATTTTTTTTTCCATAGAACAGAAACAAATGCCACCCATCCTTATTTATCAAAGGAAAATAAGATAACCGACAAACATTATATGATGGAACATTGGCCTTATCTAGAGATTAAAACGGTAAAAAATACTTCAAATTAAATTGAACTCTACAGCCGGAGAGATGTTTATTTAGAAAATGAAAAATTAGAGGAGAATCAAGAAACCACCAAATTAAAGAATTAACCAGATTCTTTTACACCAATTTTTCGAATATCAAAATACATAAGATATCAAGTATCTATTTACATTAAATAGTATTAGAACATGAATATTTATAACGCTCAACGGTAATGAATAATTTGTAACTCATGTTTGTAAATGCATGCAATTGTTTCATGCAAATTTAACACATCATATGCATATATGAAAAAATAAAACATAACGGATGCATTTTATTCCAAATATTTGCATGCATGCCATTCTGAATATCCAACCTTTCCCATTATCTCTAACAAAGATTAACACATGTAATCCATTTAAATCTAACATATATTAATTTCAAATAGAAGACATTGTGTACTTATTCACCAAGATTATGTGCGTGACAAATAAGTATTAGGTTGAACACAAATTCTTATAATTCACACATTAAGAATATAAACATCAAATATATATTAAATCATGCATACTCTAAAATATATCGTAAAAGCACGAAATAAAAGAGTAAGGGATTATAAAAGTGTATCCGGAAATGTAGAAGTGAGTGAAGACACTCTGTCATCGGTGAATAAGGTCTTCTCACGCACAGAGTTGAATGGCTCCTACTACTGAGAGATACGACCACAACTGGTTTTGTTCTTCCGGGGTGCGAGCTACGGAAAAACCACGGTGAACAGACTACGATCCTTTCAGACGCCCAGATCAGAAATTGGATCAAACAACAAGGTGTCGGGAACTATGGCTTGGAGGAAAAATGATTTTCATAAAATCTATAACACGGTGGGATCGGCTATGTTGGCTAAAACACCACTACACATAAGGGATTATTTCTCTTATTATCTTCCTTTTTTGCCATGAGAGCTAGCCATGAATATTTATAGTCACAACACACATAAAAACGTATATGCTTTAAATTCTAATGGACAATCACAATTAATTGTAACCATTTATATGTTAATGAAACCGATTTCAATAGAAACGTTTTCCGCCTTTAATTCCCATCCTCCACTAAACAATGAAGGTAGGAGTTACAAATGCATGCAATGATTTCATTTGTACCTCATGCAATAAAAATGCTAAGGGGGTTTAATATGGACAAATGCAATTTTTGATCACTTAAAATTCCAAGAGGAACACCATGTATGTAGAAAAAATATAAAATAGGGGAGAATAACCATGACAATATGGGAAAGATTACGTGCCTTTGTTTCCAATTGTTCACTTATCACTTTTTTACTCTTTTTTTCCAAAACAGCATATCCTACAAGAAGAATTAATCGAAAGCATTCCATTTAGAAGTGAACATTTAAGCTTCAAACAACAGGAGAAAGACTAACTCATTGACAAGAAAGATATGAATTCAGTTGAATTAAACTGAAGGAAAAACAAAACAAGTGATATTAATAATCAGAGAGAGAGAGCTAGAGGCTGCAAAAAAGAATACAAATGATTCCTCAACATTTGGCAGAAAACAAACCAGGAACAGTAAAAGTTGGCTGGAAGAAGCTTCCTTGAATCTTCCACTGTCATCTTTACAAAGGCTGCTGCAAAAATAATGGGCCTCTTCCTTCCTTCCAAAGGAAACTCCAAAATACAGAAATTCATTTGAAGCAAAAAGGCAAAGTAAAAAAAAAACAATGTTTCATCCAAACATGTTGGCAAAGAAAAAACAAGGTTACTTCCTGGTTTAATTCAACAAACAACGTATGGTGAACCGCTCTCAATATGTACAAGGCAGTGAAACAACTAAGAATGTTGTGAAAGGAATTGCAAATACTAAAACCGATGCTCTAACAGCAAAATACAGTGTTGAGTTCTACAAAGTGTCCATTATGTCAGAGCTGCTGACAGTGTAAGCACTCCCAATTCCAAATAACTCTGGTGATAGTAGGCTTCAATAGAGAAAAATGAAGATTTTCATAGGAACTCTTGGGCAACAGGAGATCTCCAAGGTACTTAGCAAGGAATGCTTATAACCATCTGAATTAATGTAATAGAGACAAGCCATCTCTTCTTACTCTATAAGTTTTAAACATCCAAATGACCGAAAGAGGCAGAAAAAGAAAAAAAATATTACACTTCATAACAAGACGATAACAAATCCTCAAGAACAATGCAATCCTTGCTCACCTACGTTTCAATTTCCATTTATATGTATAGCTTCGGATGCATCACCCACTCATTCAAACAACAAAAATAAGTAAAAAAAGATATGTTAATTAGGGGAGGAAATCATTTACCAGAAGAATTCCCAGAAACAAACAACTAAACACAATGTAGGTGCAAAGGAGCACTACTTACAATGGAGTCGATTTTTGTGGAGATGAGTAGACTAGTAGAGTTCTATAAAAGGGATAAGAATATCATTTTGGAATAGTGCCCAAGGTGTTGTCAACTGTGCACTTAAGGAGGAAAGTCAGATAATTATAGTCTAGTTTTCATCATGTTTTTAGAATCACGTGGAATGTAGAGATTAAAAATCAATGTCATTTAGAATGAGAAGTGAAAGACAAGCGATGCTATATAAATTCAGAGATCAACAGTCATCATTCTTAGCAGAGCAATCAAGGAGGAAAGTAGATGTCTATAGTATGGGTTTCACCAAGTTTTCCTACCCTAAGCCCCCGCATTTGGAATTCAATTCAGAGATCTAAAAACTGCGTTACAATGCAATTTAGAATGAGAAATGAAGGTGAAAATGATGATCTTTAGAAATCAAATGTAAAGAGCTGCGGACTGTAGCAATTAGAAATCAATACTATTTAGAATGAGAAGGGAAAGAAAAAATGATGCTACTTAAAATCAAAGGTGATGAGCAACAAAAAAAAAAAAAAATCTTAAATCACTTAAAATGTACGATCCATGGTTATCATCCTCAGTGGTGCACCCGCGCACTTAAGGAGAAAAGTTGATGGCCATAGTCTGGTTTCACCAAGTTTTCCTTCCCTAAGTCACCACATTCGGGATTCAAGCCACAGACCTATAAGTTGCCTTATAAACCAATGCTATGTAAAATGACAAATACGGAGAAAACAATGATGCTTTAGAAATCAAATATGATGAGCTGTGAAAAATAAAGTTTTAAATCACTTGAAATGTAGCGATTAAGAATTCATTGTTATTTAAAATGAGAAGTGAAGGAGAAACAATGCTATTTAAAAAATGATGACGAGGAACGAAAAATAAAATATTAAATAACTTAGAATGTACAAGACAAACACAATCTACGACCATTTATTTCATTTGGAATGTAGCAATTAGAAATCAATGCTATTTAGAATGAGAAGTAAAAGAAAAAAATATGACAATACTTAAAAATCAAAGGATGTGAGCGAGAAAAAATAAATTCATAAATCACTTGAAACGTGACAGACAAATACGATCCATGGCTATCATCCATAGTGGCGCACCCGTGCACTTAAGGAGAAAAGTGAATGGCCAAGTCTAGTTTCACCAAGTTTTTCTTCCCTAAGCCACCACATTCAGGATTCAAGCCATGGACCTATAAGTTGCCTTAAAAACCAATGCTATGTAAAATGAGAAATGAAGAGAAAACAATGATGCTCTTTAGAAATCAAATATGATGGACGAGTTGTGAAAAATAAAGTTTTAAATCACTTGAAATATAGCGATTAAGAATTCATTGTTATTTAAAATGAGAAGAGGAGGAGGAACAATGCTATTTAAAAAATGAAGATAATGAGCAACGAAAAATAAAATATTAAATCACTTAGAATGTACAAGACAAACACATTCCACAACCATTATCCTCAGTGGCGCACATAAGGAGGAAGTCAATGAGTACAGTCTAATTTTTCCCAAATTTCCTTCCCTAACTACCACATTCAGGATTCAAGCCACAGACCTAAAAGTTGTGTTAAAAAAAAGGCTATGTAAATGAGAAATGAAGGAAAAAACGATCCTCTTTAAAAATCAAATGTCATGAGTTGCGAAAAATAAAGTTTTAATTCCTTTGAAATGTATCAATTAGAAATCAATGCTATTTAGAATGAGAAGTAAAAGAAAAAAAATGATACTACTAAAAAATATGTGAGCGAGAAAAAATAAAATCTTAAATCATTTAAAATGTGTGGCAGACAAATATACGATCCATGGTTATCATCCTCAGTGGTGCACCCGCGCACTTAAGGAGAAAAGTTGATGGCCATAGTCTGGTTTCACCAAGTTTTCCTTCCCTAAGTCACCACATTCGGGATTCAAGCCACAGACCTATAAGTTGCCTTATAAACCAATGCTATGTAAAATGACAAATACGGAGAAAACAATGATGCTTTTTAGAAATCAAATATGATGAGCTGTGAAAAATAAAGTTTTAAATCACTTGAAATGTAGCGATTAAGAATTCATTGTTATTTAAAATGAGAAGTGAAGGAGAAACAATGCTATTTAAAAAATGATGACGAGGAACGAAAAATAAAATATTAAATAACTTAGAATGTACAAGACAAACACAATCTACGACCATTTATTTCATTTGGAATGTAGCAATTAGAAATCAATGCTATTTAGAATGAGAAGTAAAAGAAAAAAAAATGAAAATACTTAGAAATCAAAGGATGTGAGCGAGAAAAAATAAATTCATAAATCACTTGAAACGTGGCAGACAAATGCGATCCATGGCTATCATCCATAGTGGCGCACCCGTGCACTTAAGGAGAAAAGTTGATGGCCATAGTATGGTTTCACCAAGCTTTTCTTCCCTAAGCCACCACATTCAGGATTCAAGCCAAGGATCTATAAGTTGCCTTAAAAACCAATGCTATGTAAAGTGAGAAATAAAAGAGAAAACAATGATGCTCTTTAGAAATCAAATATGATGGACGAGTTGCGAAAAATAAAGTTTTAAATCACTTGAAATATAGCGATTAAGAATTCATTGTTATTTAAAATGAGAAGAGGAGGAGGAACAATGCTATTTAAAAAAATGAAGATGATGAGCAATGAAAAATAAAATATTAAATCACTTAGAATGTACACAACAAACACAATCCACAACCATCATCCTTAATGGCGCACATAAGGAGAAAGTCAATGACTACAGTCTAATTTTCCCCAAATTTCCTTCCCTAACTGCCACATTCAGGATTCAAGCCACAGACCTAAAAGTTGTGTTAAAAAAAAAGGCTATGTAAATGAGAAATGAAGGAAAGAACGATCCTCTTTAAAAATCAAATGTCATGAGTTGCGAAAAATAAAGTTTTAATTCCTTTGAAATGTATCAATTAGAAATCAATGCTATTTAGAATGAGAAGTAAAAGAAAAAAAATGATACTACTAAAAAATATGTGAGCGAGAAAAAATAAAATCTTAAATCATTTAAAATGTGGCAGACAAATATACGATCCATGGTTATCATCCTCAGTGGTGCACCCGCGCACTTAAGGAGAAAAGTTGATGGCCATAGTCTGGTTTCACCAAGTTTTCCTTCCCTAAGTCACCACATTCGGGATTCAAGCCACAGACCTATAAGTTGCCTTATAAACCAATGCTATGTAAAATGACAAATAAAAGAGAAAACAATGATGCTCTTTAGAAATCAAATATGATGAGCTGTGAAAAATAAAGTTTTAAATCACTTGAAATGTAGCGATTAAGAATTCATTGTTATTTAAAATGAGAAGTGAAGGAGAAACAATGCTATTTAAAAAATGATGACGAGGAACGAAAAATAAAATATTAAATAACTTAGAATGTACAAGACAAACACAATCTACGACCATTTATTTCATTTGGAATGTAGCAATTAGAAATCAATGCTATTTAGAATGAGAAGTAAAAGAAAAAAAAATGAAAATACTTAGAAATCAAAGGATGTGAGCGAGAAAAAATAAATTCATAAATCACTTGAAACGTGGCAGACAAATGCGATCCATGGCTATCATCCATAGTGGCGCACCCGTGCACTTAAGGAGAAAAGTGAATGGCCAAGTCTAGTTTCACCAAGTTTTTCTTCCCTAAGCCACCACATTCAGGATTCAAGCCAAGGATCTATAAGTTGCCTTAAAAACCAATGCTATGTAAAGTGAGAAATAAAAGAGAAAACAATGATGCTCTTTAGAAATCAAATATGATGGACGAGTTGCGAAAAATAAAGTTTTAAATCACTTGAAATATAGCGATTAAGAATTCATTGTTATTTAAAATGAGAAGAGGAGGAGGAACAATGCTATTTAAAAAAATGAAGATGATGAGCAATGAAAAATAAAATATTAAATCACTTAGAATGTACACAACAAACACAATCCACAACCATCATCCTTAATGGCGCACATAAGGAGGAAGTCAATGACTACAGTCTAATTTTTCCCAAATTTCCTTCCCTAACTGCCACATTCAGGATTCAAGCCACAGACCTAAAAGTTGTGTTAAAAAAAAAGGCTATGTAAATGAGAAATGAAGGAAAGAACGATCCTCTTTAAAAATCAAATGTCATGAGTTGCGAAAAATAAAGTTTTAATTCCTTTGAAATGTATCAATTAGAAATCAATGCTATTTAGAATGAGAAGTAAAAGAAAAAAAATGATACTACTAAAAAATATGTGAGCGAGAAAAAATAAAATCTTAAATCATTTAAAATGTGGCAGACAAATATACGATCCATGGTTATCATCCTCAGTGGTGCACCCGCGCACTTAAGGAGAAAAGTTGATGGCCATAGTCTGGTTTCACCAAGTTTTCCTTCCCTAAGTCACCACATTCGGGATTCAAGCCACAGACCTATAAGTTGCCTTATAAACCAATGCTATGTAAAATGACAAAAAAAGGAGAAAACAATGCTCTTTAGAAATCAAATGTGATGAGCTGCGAAAAACAAAATTTGAAAATCACTTGAATTGTAGCGATTAAAAATTCATTGTTATTTATAATAAGAAGTGATGGAGAAACAATGTTGATTAAAAAATGAAGGTGATTAGCGACGAAGAATAAAATATTAAATCACTTAGAATGTAGAAGACAAACACAATCCACAACCGTCATCCTCAGTGGCACATTTAAGAAGGAAAGTCAATGACTATAGTCTAGTTCCTCCTAAGTTTTTCTTCAAGGATTGTATAAACTGGGGGAAAGGAAAAGAACAATAAAAGGAACAAGCAACATAACAAGAACAACAAAAACAATAATGGTGGCTCCTTGAAGATGGATTTAACAAAATGGTGGTGTCATGGAGGAATTCGGCCAAGGTGATCGAAAAGGGTGCAAGAAAATTAACCGGTAAGCTCAAAGTTATTAAAAGCAAGCTTATTGTGTGGAGCAATAAACACGGCTCAACCGTCACGCCCGGAAAGCATCTTTAGAAGAATCCATAAGGCATTGAGAGATGGAGGAGAATGGCCCTCTATCCCCAAAGAACTCAATGAAAGAAAGAAAACCAAAGAAGAACTTCTTGTCATCCTTCGACAAGAGGAAGAATATTGGCACCGAAGGTCGAGAGCCGTTTGGCTCAAATAGGGAGATGGGAGTACTAAATTCTTTGATAAGGTAGCCAATGCAAGAAGACGTCAAAATTTCATTACCTCTATCATGAAGGGGGAGAAGAAGTTAAAATCAAGGGAGGAGATCGAAAGACATGTTGAGAACTACATTTAAATCTTTTTTTTTTTGGAAATATAGCTCTTGGCTCCCGAGTTGGCATGATGACTCTCTTCCTCCGCTTACTGAAGACCAATGTTCCTTCCTTGATGCTCCTTTCGAGGAGGAGGAAGTGAAAGGCGCTGTCCTTGATTTAGAATTCAGTATCACACAAATCTTTTCAAGCTGATGTGAATGGAACTTATATTCGAGCAATAGAACTATTTCTTGAATAAAATAATTACATAGAAATTACAATATAAAAACATAATTTTTGAGAAAATACATTAACCTATGGTACTTCAACTTAAAACAGTACAGTTCTCCTACACAAATACTTTCAAGCTGATGTCAATGGAACTTATATTCAAGCAATAGAATTATTTCTTGAATAAAATAATTACATAGAAATTACAATATAAAAACATAATTTTTGAGAAAATACATTACCTATGGTACCTCAACTTAAAACAATACAGTTCTATTGCAAGATAACACAGAGAAAAGTGTCAACACTTGTATTTTCCTACAACACCTCCTGTGGACACCCAATTTCTGAAATGAAAAACACCTTTAATTATTTTGTTTCCATTCCCCTAAATTTTTTCAATCTCAAAGAGCTTACCTATCACTTCAACTAAAAATTTGATCTCATAATCATGAGTACAAATTTTTGAGAAAATAAATTAACCTGTGGTATTTCATCTTAAACAGTACAGTTCTTCTATTGCATATAAAACAGAGAAAACTGACAACACCAAAAGCAATAATTGACAATAATCATCCCTTTATCACTTGTATTTTCCTACAACACCTCCCAGACAACCAATTTCTGAAATGAACAACGCCTTTAACTATTTTGTTTTTGTTCCATAAATATTTCAATTTTCTCATAATCATGAAGCCAACTAAAATATATTGTATTTTCTTACATCATTGAAATTATACTTGGAAAGATGCATTACTCACTGTACCAAAACCAATTCCAAAAGTAATGAGTTGGAAATAACTCTAAATTTGTTCCAATGGATGATATTAGCAATGTTTTTACACAGTTTTTCATTTGACAAAAAATTAACTTCCCCTACCACTATACCCATTTTCACCCGTCAGGAACCAACATGGAAGTACTCAATTTTTTTCAAAAAAATTTACTGACACCCCAAAAGAAGAAAATAATACAGTTTTAAAGATGTTAATGTAAAGTACTAACCTTGATATATTTGAGGGATGTAAAACATAGGAAAAACAAACTTAATGAATGATGATTAGCCATCACTATACAAAAGATGTCCAGACCAATATAATGTGAATCCTCAAAGAGTGTCCCCCACACAAAAAGATCACAATCGTCATTGTTATTAAGTTTGATAGAGATGATTGAAAAAAACACCACAATAATTATCTGAATTTGATATAAAAAAATTGATTGTATAATAGAATTTAGAGAGGCTCATTCAATTAACTTAAAAAAAAAGAAGTAAAGGTAGATGCATATGAAAATTACAATATTGTGGAACAAATAAAATTAGTCTAAGAATTTTGAACTATAAAAAAACAGCAAAGCTTTCAGTAATATGGCCACCACACAGAGCGAGCAAAGTTCATAAATTTGAATTATAACAACCAAAACCTGGTCAATTAAATAAATCAGAACAACTTTAATACAACAATTATATGTTCTATCAAATATATATCAAAGACGAGAGAGATAGAAAGGAATCTAGCCGTACCTCACACTCCAACGGAATCCCCTTCATCACCGCCTCAAACATCTCCAGCAGCTCTCTCTCCATCGATTCGAAACCCTAAACACACAAACACGGAGCCCAAATCGAAGAGAGAAATCGAAACACTAAAATAAGGGGAGAGAGACCGAAATCCAGAAAAACCAAATTAATGTTATCCTCCCTCATAAACCGATTAACCGAAACCCATAAAACCTTATATGAAACAACGGCTTCTGATTCCCCAAGAAAAAACAAAAAAACAAAAACAATTCAACCAAATCCGAACTGCATTGGATGGGAAGGAAGAAATCAAACCATCTAAAATCAATCCAGAGATGCGGATGCAACTGCACAGCAAAACCACAGATCAGAAACCCTAACCCTAACTAAACTCACTATAACATAAATTATTCATTTAAAAAAATCACATAAACCCCCTTAATAAACCAAATCAATCCGAATAACCGATCATCGCATCGGACCGAGTCTCTCTCCGGATCGATTCCGAAACGATGCTCTCAAACCTGATACAATATAAACGATCGACAATCGACATCAACGATCACAATTTAATTTATATAACCTAAATCGAAACACCTGACCGTTGAAGAAAAGAGCGAGACCACGCACCTTATACACGTTAGATTTGGGAGCCCGTTAAAGATGGACGGCCCAGATGGATTACAGGCTGGAGACAGGTTAGTCGGTCTTCGAAGGCGTGTGACCCACGCTTGTTTTGCGTTTATTTGGAATAATAAAAGGGTAAAATGCATTAAGGCCCCTTGAAGTTTTTGAATCCTGCAGAAACACCCATTGAATTTCAAAAACATACATCTACCATTAACTTTTATGTTAATATAAAATAAAAATATTTTAAAATTACTATTTTATCCTTTACTTCCAAGTGTTCTAACATTCATTGAAATTTTAATGTTTTCTAATACTTTTTTATTTTTGGCATTTGATTTATTTTATTATTATAGATAACATATTAATTTATACACATGTACGATGTACATGGATTCAAATGTTTAAGATGTAACTATTATGATATTAGTATTATATTAATATGAATCATCCATCCAAAAATTCATTTCATTTATTATATAACTAGTAATTCAAAATTATAAATAAAAAAATATTCTACAAATTTTACATAGTAATTATTAAATTTTAAATGTTATTATTTTTACAAGTCTTTATATAACATCATAATAGCACAAACAAGTATGATTTTATTTATAATAAAGTCTTAATATGAATAAAAATGTATTAATTATGATTTTAATACATTTTATATGAAATTTAAGTTAAATATAAAATAATTTTTCTAAGATGAGGAGATGTCCATTATAAAAACTCCAATCATTTTCACCTCTTGAATTGTAATTACACATATTGTGAATCCTAAATTCTTTTTAAAATTTTGATGATACATTAATTAAGTGTTACTTTTAAAAGTCTAACCGATTAATAAGTGGTTCTTGTGATTACTCGTGAATTATTTTTAAGTCCCTAAAAATTTTCAAGTTCTTTTTAGGTCCCTAAAGCGGTGAAAATTTATCTTTATGTCATTGAAAATTGATGTCATTAGTCTGTCCATCAGAAATACTAAAAATGCCCCTCGCCGCTTGTTAACATTTTGCAAAGGTTAACAATGTACTTGGAAATGTTAATAGTGTACTAAAGATACTTAACAATGTATTGGGGAGTGCTAACAGTATACTAAAAAAATTATACGAGGTGTATTTTTAATATTTTTGACAGACACAGTAACGGCATCTGGTTCCAGGGACCAAAAGATAATTTTTCACCGCATCTAAGACAAACAAATTTAAAAATTTTCAGATACCTAAAAATAATTCACAGGTGATCTTAAGGACCACTAATTATATTCTCCTATTTTTTTGGCAAGTTATTCCTTTTCACATTTATTTTACACATCTTAAAGAAATCAACTGGTTCATGTAACCCTATACTGGTTTTCAAAACACGCCACCCGTCAGGTTGAACGGTTTTTACATTCTAGATCAGTTTTTAAAGTAGACTGATTTTGAGGTTAAACTGGATCGGAATCTAGACCAGTCAAAGGTCCAACGGATTGAACTAGCTAGTCCAATCCGTTTTTAAAACACTGCGCAACAGTAAATACTAATGTGAAAATAAAAGGATAATTTGTAAAAATGATTCTAATTTTTTGAATATTGATAACAATAATCCCGTTTGGTGAATATTAATTAGCAGAAAATAATATTAGATTGGTCTGCGCTCTCCTTGAATGGGTATTAGAGCACAACTCAACCCCTTTTGAAGGTATTACCGGTAATAAGATTTTAATGGGATTATTTAACAAAAGAAATGAATTTTCAGAGGTGCTTATGCAAATAATAATCCTTTAATTTATATTATAAGATTAACAAATTTCCATGGAGCAATGTATGAGGAGTCAATTACTTTCGCATTGTGAAACAAAGATTATGTAATATCACATATTGGCATCACACATATTGAGTTGTTGTGTTATTTGTGTGAGTTTATTTGGGTCATCTTCTACATCACATGCCAACAAAACAATTTCATCATCAGCTTTAAAATCTTTTACAGATTATAATAAATTCTTGCTTTCAGATTCCTAAGGTGGCTGTCTGGTTAATGCCTATTATTTTGAAAACAATAAATAATGAGTATGTATATAAGTGTTAACTGAGATGATGGAAGAATTTAGGAAATCGATCTTATTATAACGATGATCAAACATTAGAAAGTTTGATTAATTAGGATTTTAAGTTATATATTCATAAAAGGAGACTTTTTATGAGCAGACACCTATACACATGTATTTGTAACTCTTGTAATTCAATAAATCACCATGTCGTAGAGACGCATCTCTTCTTCCATATTATTAATCATTAGTTGGAAACAATTAATAGAAAGTTTTTAAAATGTATAATATATGAATGTAATATGAAATGAAAACAGTGCAAAGACGTCATTAATTTTAAATTTTATTTAATAACTTTAAAGACTAGGTTGTGTTTTAAGAATGCCGAACCTAAATCTCTTTCTTATAGAATAAGAAAGGTTAATCACACCATGCTAATATATAGTAAATTAATTATTGGATCAAATGCGTGTCGAAATAATGAATTTAGTGTTGCTATAGTTAGCTTGCTACCTGCTGGCCTATTATAGATGTTGTAGAATAGAATGCATGTTTTATTTAAAATTTAAATATTATTATTAGTCATCCAAAAACATTTGATTCTTACCAATATATAATCCAAATGTATAATTTAGAATATATTATATTCAAATATTTCTTTTAGAACGGATACTTCAATATTTACATCCATTTTAAAATCATACTAAGACATCCAAAATCACATTAGATATTCGAATATCAGATTTTTCTTTAATTTTTTTGAATATTAATGACAAAAAAAAAACATATTTTTAGATATTTGACAAGCTTAAGTAACCTTGATTTAAATAAAACATCTCGTATTGCATATGATACTTTGGTCTACCAATAGCCGCAACATTAAAAAAAAAAATTGTTAAGAGGCAATCATTCATATAGTTATTATTATTGCAATCCTAATTATTTTGAAGTTTTTACCCAAAAAAATTTCTTTTGATGGTATATATTTGTCTAATAAAATACACATTTTCATGAAAAATAGTCAGCGACATTGATACTCTTTTTTCAATGGAGTATATACTTGCTTAATCGAGTATACGCTTGATTAGAGATTTCATGTATTCGATTAGAAGTTTAGAACAATTGGGAGAACACAAAAAAATGGTAGTAAAACATCTGGCACTCTCACTATTTCATTTTTTAATTAGAAATTAATACAGGCACCTTAGACCACCCGCTTATTATTTCTAGGTCCCTGAAACTTTTTCAATTATTTTTAGATCTCCAACCAGTAAATGTATTTTTTCTGAGTCCTTCCATCTACTTAGAGTTATTTTTTTCTCATTTCATTTCATTTTTACCCCTCAATGCCCTTTGTATTTTCCATTTCCCTTCTCTCTCTCCCACCCATCCACATGAATTGGAGCTTCTCCCAATCTGATTCACCTCTCATCACGATAACAGCCATGACACAAAAAGATTGTCACTTCTCCCTCCGTGAACTTAGAAAAAATGTTTCATCAAGTTGAAGATTTAAACAGAAATGTCAAAACCTAAAAATAATAAGTAAATGACTTAAAGATGCGTAATTAATTTCATTTTTTTATTTTATCAGGTTTGAAAGGTAAATCGAATCAGAATTCAATGAAAGTACAACAGGATTATCTGTTCAGGTTTTAAAACATACAAGCGGTCATCACACATCATTGCATCCTGAATTAGATTCAATGGATAATTTTTTTGGGCCGTATGTTAACCAATAAACGCTGAAACTCATCCTACGTAGGCCCATTAGCGGTATCAACTCCCATCGTATTGGGCCAATCGGAGAACATACTATTCGATCGGGTGCTATTTCACTCAATTTTTTTCTCAGTATTCAAAACACAGTCTTATATATCACGTTAGAAATCTAATGAAACATATATCTCGTTAGATGTTGTATATACCACATTAAATATTTTTTTATATTTATTAAAAATAGATTCATTCAACTTGAAATGAAGCTATATGTATTTTTTATTAAAACATATATCTCATTCGATGATATTTATTATTTTTAAAAAATAAAAATAAAAACACATGAAACTTAAGTTTTGGACGGTAAATATGTCCGATTAGTCTAAACATTTTCTTACTCTCGATTTTTTTTCTGGCCCACCCGCCTCTCACGGTACGGATTGGAGGAAACCGCGTGGGGTCCACACGTGCCCCAAAGTCCCAAACTAAATACGTGCCTACAATAAACAAACGTACTTGACACACACACACTTTATGTCCGCAAAACCTTCTGTTTAATTACATTCCAAACCAATTACACTCCAAAATAATAATAATAATAATAATAATAATAATTTGAATAAATGCTGGTTAGAGTCCCAAATCTAATCTCACTCACAATTACTGTATGTTTAATTTTTAAAAATAATAAATTTTATTTAACGAGATATATTTATTAAAAAAAATTGCATATTATTCTATTTAAATCGAATACATTCATATTTAGAAAATATTCAAAAAAATAATTAGATATGTACCCGAACTATGAGAATATGTACATCACTGATGGTTAATGAAATATATGAAACTGCATTTAAAGCTGTAAAAAAAGTATAATAGTGCCCATTTTATTTTAGGGTAAATTGTGTTTGATCCCCCTAAGGTCTTTGAAACTTACAAAAAGACCCCCAAAATTCTAAGACCCCCTGAAATTCTAAAACAAAAAGACATCCTCTATTAGATTTTTCGTTGAAATGGGATAAAAATACAGTTTTACCCTCTTAAGTAAATCATTATCGCCCTTTTGTCTTTTGATTAAGTGTTGTGTGAGGAAATTCTAAAAAAAAAATGAATTCATATGTATTTGAAAAATTGATTATTGTATTAAATATTCACAAAGCATATATAAAGTTAATTAATTGTCTCATTTTTTTGGATATTTAAAAAATTAATTAAATGATAAAATAATAATTTTAAAGTTTTTTTTTCATCTTAATAAAAAAATTTAACTGTAGGGGGTGTAACTGTATGTTTTTGAACTTCAAGGAGCGTTTTTGTAAGTTTCAAAAATTTTATAGGGTACTAATGCATTTTATCCTTTATTTTAATAGAGATATTAACTAATACTCATATTAGGATACAACCCTCTTTTAAAGGACTAAACATGATAAGAGGTCTTTAAAATGATAAAACCCATAAAGATAGACAGGAAGACATTTACAAATCACAATGGAGTGCACAAAAAGGATTGGCATGCTAATATTAGACAAACAGACAAGGAAGCGACCCAAATCCATGTTTTATTGGAAGATAACTTCCATCAAAAGAAGTTTTGATCGAACCCGCCTTTACCCACAAAAAAAAAGTTTTGATTTTTTTTATTTATTTGTGAATGTCTTCCTGTCTATTTTTATGGGTTTTATCATTTTAAAGACCTCTTATCATGTCTAGTCTTTTAAAAGAGGGTTGTATCCTAATCTGAGTATTAGTTAAGATCTCTATTAAAATAAAGGATAAAATACATTTGTACCCTATAAAGTTTTTGAAACCTGCAAAAACGCTCCTTGATATTTTTATTTATAAAATGTATACTAGAGTCAACCAGTAAGAATTCATTTATAAAAAATATAAAAAAATTAACAAGATAAAAAAATTTTGTTGGATAGTTTGACCAGAAGTTAAGATGATATGTTACATTTGTTCAAATGCATATGATATATTTTATTATTTTTTTTAAATTATATATGTGAGATATAAAAAATAAATTATATATTTTTATAAATTAAATAATATCATTTATAAAAAATATAAAAAAAATTAACAAAATATAAATATATGGGCCATGTTATTAGTACTGATGAGGTTGTACAGGAGGATGAGGTTGTACTTAGGTCTGACATGGTTAATAGAGCTCCTGTTAATAAAATAATAATAACGTTTTGTTGCATATATAAGTCTATGGTCCATGTTATTAGTATGTTACGCATTGAATTCAAGGGTGGCCGAGGTGGAAGCTTATCCAAACTTCTCTTTTTCCCAGAAAAGGAGATGTATAGCAGAGCAGATCACCCAACAAAAATTAAAAAATTAAAAATTAAAAAAAGCCTAATATATGTGGATAGAACCGAATCCAGGACTCAATCTCCATCAAATGCCGTGCTTATCCTCCCTTGTCTCCTTTTATTAATCGAATTTGTCTCCCCCACTTGAGAAAAACAGGTCCAGTCTTTCATACTACACACTAAAATCTTACATTTTGTATGGCTTGCAAAGATCACAACCCACCAAAAATTTCTGATATTGGGTTATGATTGTTTGTGAAGAAGAAGAAAAGCTCAAACTTGAACACAAAGAAGAGGTCTGTATCAGCTTAGTCAGTGAAGATGGATGTGTCTCTCCACCTACAAAGCAACCATGGGACCATGGTTGATGAAGTTGATGATCATGATGAGGACATCGGATCTCCATCGTCCGATGGGTTCTCCAGCGACGAATCAGACGACATCACTGGTGACGACGCCGGTCCTCTGTTTGAGATGTCCTCTCTAATGCAACAGCTTCCTCTCAAGTGAGTACACTACAAGAAAAACCATTTTTTGCGACGGTTTGAAACCGTCGCAAAAAGCTTCTGAAACCGTCGCAAATACCCTTTTGCGACGGTTCTGCGGCGGTTTGGGTTCCGTCGTACCAAACGGCGTCGCAAAAGAATAGCAGCGGTTTTTAGCCGTCGCAAATATCTTTTATAGCGGTTTTGCTACCGTCGCAAATAATCCGTCGCAAAAACTTCCTTTTTACTATAGTAGTGTAAACTACATATTTTGCGACGGATAAACTAGCTGTCGCAAAAAACATTTTTATTTTTATTTTTTAACTTTTGCGACAGAGGCCTAAAACCGTCGCAAATAATGTTTTTTTTTTTTTATTATTTGAGATTTTAGAAAGACATGCAGTAGATCCCATAAGATCAAAAATAAAAATAAATATTTTGCTAAGCCTGTAAAATAAAAGGCCATACCATCACACCATAACCTTAAATGACCAGAAACCATAATCTTCAAATCCAAAAACATATACTCGTAGATTAGAGCCCTCTTAACACCAAAAATTTTCATCATTTTTTAACCAACTCAAGATCTACAAAAACTCTAGAAATCATAAACTTGCAATCAAAGTAAATTATCTGCATGTATACAAGAACTCTATCTGTTCTTAAAATTCCAAACATATACTCGTAGATTAGAGCCCTCTTAACACCATCATCGCAGTACCTAATGAAAGGGGCTAAATTTTCATGTTGAACTTTCATTAACACCTGTCTGCAGCAAAAAGAAAACACAAAATTCAGTAAAATATAAAAAAAAAAAAAACAGAACTGAAGACATAATTATATGATTCACAGGAGAGGCATCCTGGTAACTGAATAATAGTCGAAGTATTCAACTGACAAAATAATATTAACATTTAAAGAACAACAAAAAATAAAGAGCAGACGGCTCATTGACTAGCGAAGCCATTGCCTGATCATTAGGTTGCACATCAACATGAGAGTCCCATTTGAAGTCGAGAAATGTCCATTTCACATAATTGAATCTCGAAGAAAAAATAATCATCCACATCCTCATTAGTATAAGCCATCATTTTATGTGGGATGTCCCTGGTATGAATTCTCTAAACCATGTGAAACAACATTATCAAATGCATTTATCAATTCCAGATCATACAGGTTTAGAATTCAATGTAAATAACCAGATAAATGCCACTAGATCTCTACATTTGTCAGCCTTTTCATGCCTAGATGTATTGGACAAATAAAAAAAAAAGAACCCATATCAAATCCCCCTTGTCCATGCTTCAGTGTAAATATCAAACCCCAAAACAGAAACTGTTTTCATGCATAACTAGCATGAATAACAAAGGAAAATGACTAGCATGCATAACAAAGGAAAATAACACCTACTTAGATAATAAGATAAACTAAACACCAACTACTAGACTTTGAACCACAGCTACTTGAGATCAAGACTCCAAGCATGTACGGAGAAGCTATGGTTATCTCTTGTGTGTGTATATGTGTGTGCGTTTGTGTGAGTTTTTGACATAGCTAACATACTGAACAATAAATTATAAGTAAACTAACAAATTAAGTTGGTGCTTGGGACGGGATAACCAATTCTCCATCGCCCTCTTACAAAATAAGCCAATGCCAAGCTCATCTTAGAAGGGCAGGATTTGAATGCAAAAAGAATAAATTTAAGTTGGTGCTTGGGACTGAAATGACAGAATAAGATAGATAGGTCTACCTAGGTTATTTGTTCATATTTCTTTTTAGGTCCCGTACACAAATTCATCAAAAAATGCCCTTTGAAGAATCCTATCTCACACATCACCGTGGATGGTGCGACGATCCCCTGTAGGTTCTTCCCCAAGCCACCGCCTTTATACCCCATCTTTTCCAGGATTTTCATACCAATCCCCTTCGTGTGCTTTACAAACCCTAGCCCGGAGAGCGCGCGGTTCGACTGCACCGGGGCGTCGCGGTCGGCGGTCCGGACGGGCTGATAAGCCGGGGGAGGGTCCAACTGGCCGACAGTGCCGCCAGAGACGAAGGTGAGAGCGGACTTGGGGAGATCGTCATCAAGATCGCGCCTCCCGCGGCAGCCGCACTTGCCGGAGCGGTGGTCTTTGTCGTCCAACGAGGATCCGACGAAGACACCGTAGAGAGAGTTGTCCTTGGTCTGCCGACGCTTCTCCTTGCTGTTGCGATAGTAGTACTCACCGTTGATGTACTGGCTGCCTTCGAAATCGTCGTCCATCGCGAACCTCCCCATCTCTTGGTCCTCTTTTTTAGGGTTTTGAAGGGATTGATTTGGAATGAATCGATTGGGTTTTTTTTTTTTGGGTGGAGGATGATGAGTGTTATGTTCTCAAAATATATGAAGATCGGACGGCTGAAATTGAAAAGGAAAAATGAACGGTGGATGGACATTACACTATTTGCGATGGCTCAAAACACCCGCCACAAATAATGTTTATTTGCGACGTGTAAGCAACCGACATAAATACCCCCATTTTAACAGCGGCCCAACCCAGACGCCGCAAAAGCGGAGAAATATATATGACGGTCAAATATTTCCGTCAAAATTAGTGCATCTGCGACGGTTTTTTAGAGCCGTCACAAAAAAAGCGTCGCAAAAATCACATTTTCTTGTAGTGGTACTAACAAAGATATATGTATGGAAAATGATAGATTCAGTTGTTTGTGTAGCCCTGTCCACGACTTTATCAGTTTTTAAATTAATATTGTTATAAACATTGAGATATATTAATATATGTTTTTTAAAAAATTAATTTTCTTACATTGTATGCTGTTGGGAGAACGTTTTGTTCCGCAAAACAAACAAAGATCAATTTGATAACTTTAAATAAGAATTTTTTATTAGTGATCATTTTCAGTTTTAAATGGCAAATGGTTTTAGCATCTAAAATGGCCATATCAAAATTTTAAAACCCATGATTATATGGAACACAAATTATATTTCAGTAATCATTTAAATACCATTATTATAAATTTCTGGTTTACCAAACAATACACTAACTGAAATTACAGAATACAGATTGAAGTGTATGTAAAAACAATTTTCAACTCGATATCTGTAGGGCCCAAAAATGAGGCCCATCCAAGAAACTCCACGTGATCAGTCCACGATCCAATCAAGCGACGACCTACGGTCCAGATCGCCCGCCTCGAGTGGATTCAGCCCGCCAGCCTGCTAAAACCCCACCACTAAGTCAAAGACTCCCAACCCAGTCAAAATATCATCAACTGATTGACTTTCTGAGTAAATACAAATCCAGCAAATCTGGAGCCATAAAATGATCATTTATGGTCTATTCAAGGTACATGAGTACAGACCTAAATTATCAACTGATTGACTTTCTGGCTAAATCCAAATCCAGTAAATCTGGAGCCATAAAATGACCATACATGATTGTATTTTTTTTTTTTTTGCATTTATTATAAATGAGTCTATTCAATTCGAAATGAAATGATATATATTTTTTATCAAAATATATATTTAATTAAATGATATTTATTATTATTAAAAGATTAAAATATGTGAAGACTGTATTTGAGGTTGTATCTACCATTACCCAAGGTATATCCATGATTTTACTATTATAGTATGCAATTGACCAAGACATTTATATGAGCATGATTAACATAAAATTATTTGACATGACCACTAATAATTAAAGTAATCAAAAGTTAGGTCTGTACTCACGTACCTTGAATAGATCATGGATATACCTTGGGTAATGGTAGATACAATCATGTATGTGAGGTTGTATCCATCCCCAAGGATTGCATGGATATACCTTAAACATGGAATCAATAATCAGTCAACTCCTTAATCTTGATAAAAAGAGGATAATGAGCAAATCCCAGCAATTGCATAGAATCTAAGATCCCATCTCATCCAATGGAGATGTGATCTCTAGAAGATTCTAGGATTGGAAAAACACTATAAAAAGGGAACTATGTAGGACTTGATCCCCAGTGCCAAAAAGAAAGGTACGTAGGTAGCCTAGAGAAAGATCTCAGGTTCAATAAAAAACAAATTCTCTATCACCTTCTAGGAGGAGGGAAGCTGGCTGGACCAAAGAAAAGCGATTGGGAGGAGCACGGATCTTAAGGACCCGAGTCTGAATAGTCAATTTCTACACCTCCAATATCTCTTGAGGTTTATACATATATGTTACAGGAGGTAACTGCTACGCAAGTTCACTGGGAAGAAATGTGTATAGAATCTCAGGAAGTATATATACACCACTTAGGTATATTTTGGGTATTTGTTGGGCAACATCTCTGACACTTTCCAACAAGTCGTAAAATGAAATTTAAATAATCTAATGCACCATAACACATCCGAATACTAACTAAATAATGAATTATTTAAGGGTTTTTTGAGTTTTTAATCCCTGTAAATATACCTATTTAGGAATCGATCCCTTACTTCTTCATATTTTTGTTTTAGTCCCCAGATTTGAAAGATATGTTTCTTTTTAGTCCTTCCATGGACTAAAAACAAAATCAAATAATTTACGGATAGGTCCCTCTCAGGGACTAAAAAAGAACATATCATTTAAATCTGGGGACTAAAACCAAAATATGAAGAATTGAGGGATTGTTCACTAAATCCTATGGTTTATAGGGACTTAAAAATAAAAATCCTATTATTTAATTGTTAATTAAACTTCTATCCTCGATTTATAAATAATATATATATCTTTAGTTTAAAATTGTTGTTATGATGATGTTTTATTTTATTGTTTTTATTTTTATTATTTTAATTTTAGATGATAGTGTGTGGTTAGGACAAATATACATTATCTTCATTTGGATAACGACATGAATTATTATTTAGATAGATAATTATTATAGTATAGATAATTAATAAGTCATTTTATGTTTGATTTTGTTTTTCATTAATTATTTTCATGAAAACATAAAAATGAAGTAAACACCACTTTTATTCAATAAGGATCAATTAAAAATAAGGTTTCATTGAATTATATGAACTCAATGAGGATCAATTATGAACTTCATTAAACTTAATTACAAGCTTATTAATATTAGAAAATATTAAATAAATATAATAGCCATTTATTCTAAAATCCCACAATTCAGTTTGAATTGATGTGGGTTATATAACAACTGACCTAAAATATCTTCACAAAATAGTTTTCTTCAACACATTGAATTTTATAGGATTTTAAGATAATCTTAATTATTCTTGTCACCTGTTATGCTCACAATTTTCTTTCATATCGACCGATCGTTCTACATGAGTCATGATTCCATGACATGTGAAGACTGAAGAGGATACTTTAATTAATAACATATAGATCTATAGATGAACAGTCGTCCTTCCATACTGGTTGATAGCTTTAGAGAGGAGAGGACCAAGCCAATACTTGCCAGCGATATATTGCTTTAGACATCTGGTACTTGGTACCTCACCTGCAATGCCACCCCTACCTAGCTCTTCCATGGTCCTTCACTCCATCTCCCATCAACCCCATTTTTTTCAGACAAATTTTTCATTCACCACTTTCTAAAGCCAGTCAGTTTCCTCTCCGATCCCACTACTAGTAGCTAGCTAGGGTTCTTCCACCTGTGATGTTTATATTCCAGTACTCCTCTGAACCCTAGCTAGGTAGCTTCAGTAACAAAACCAAGATATAACTATATATTATCCGTTTGGTTTTGCTGGGCATGCAATTAATTCCATACAGCCAGCCATACATGATGAGAAGATAAATGATGAAACGTAATAATGCAAGATTTCAAATGACAGAGAGCTGGTTTAATTTAGTGGTTTTATGCAAGCGCCCACATGATGTGTAGCAGATAGCATGTACTTGAATATCCTACTCAATTGAAAAAACGAATCCGAAATCACATGCATGTCTTACCTGTCATGCCTGCCTGTGTTTGTGATTTTTCTTTCTCAAACCCTTCAAAAAAAAAATTTAGCTTCTTCACAGCACACACGCGCGAAACCAGGTACGTACGTGTGAACATGTCACGTGGGGGGAAGGGGTGTGGAAGCTATACTGCATTCATCAGTAAATATGAAAATAAAACAGATCCGATATGATGCGATGGTTGATAGATTGGGCCCCACTGTATCCATGTTTTGACCATTGTCAATCTCCACCCCAAATTCAAATAATAACTGACTGACTGGTCAAACATCAAACCCCCCCAATAAAAAAACAACATTATATATATTGAACAACCCTCCCTTCCTTCACTAAACTTAACCTATGTCCCATGATTCCTCCTCTTATTTTTCTGTCATTCGTTATGTACAAAATGGAAGTTTTTATTTGACATGTCAAAGTTGTGCAATTTTTTTTTGCTTCCGATCCAATAAAACAATCTAACATACAGCGGGAGAGAGATGAATACGAGTACACTCATCTTTGAATTGAATTATGTGTATAACGTTTCTTTTGTAAGGAGCTGGCACTATTCCAAGCTTTAGTTAATCGATCCCCAGAGAGGAATAGGAGTGAATATAGAATGGTAAATAAAATGGATTGAATCTTTTGTGGCCACTAGTGAGGACATGGCGCCACACAGGTCGTGTTAAAACAATTAAGTTGTGTATGCATGGTATTTTTAAGTTAAAGCATGGGTGATTTGGGAAAAGTAATTTTTTTTTATTACACACGTGACATCTCTTTATTATTAGTTGGTCACAGTGTTTAATCATGCGTATTTGACATAGGGGATCCGAGCCCAAATAAAAACTGGGTTTCGCATCCTAGACTCAAACAAAACTCTTTAGAGTTCAACAGATGCTTCAACTAATTGTTGAGAAAATTTATTTAATTTGGGAACCATGTTTAGTCCAACCATGCTATCTATTCGGCTTTTTAAGTATTTACTATAATTATTTTTAAACATGATAAAACAATTAATTATTCTTAAAAACCAATATACAAAGTGGGTCCCATTCAAAAAACAAAAAAGAGTAAAAAAAAAATAACAATCCTCTAAGAGCTCCCAAGGAACTCCTAGATCTAGCGGATTGACGAAGACATTTGTTTAGCTTCTCACATTTGAGGAGCCAATTAGAGATAATTTGATACATGATCATTATACATATTTAACTAAGGCTCCATTTGACAATGCGGCTCCCACACCTGCGTCTGCGTTTGAAAACTCACCTCGTGTTCTAAAAAAACATTGTTTTAGAGCATTTAAAAACTCACCTAAATACATACATGTAATGTCACCCTCGACTAACATATAACGCAAACTCTGCATTTTGTGTTTCTTTATCACTCTGCGTTACCCTCCCAAACACTACCTAAGGAATCTTCAAAAATCATAACGTTGAAGATGCTCATAGGTTGATCATGTGTCATATTTATTTCCTTTATTTAAAAAAAGTTGTAAAACAAATTCACTTTTTTATATAAAGAAAAGAAAAATATCAATTTTTTTGAATTATTGAAGAGACCCAATGTTCTAAAATCTGATGGAACGTGCCTTGATGAACTTGAACCAACAACAAAGTAACAGGGGGTTGGTACTACTTGCCCACCAATGAGGGGGGGATCAAGAAAACATAAAAACAAGAAAAGAAAAAGGTGGTGTCAGAATTGCATACATCTTTGAGTGGCTCGTGAGACTGGAGCGTGTACCTTTGCAAAATCTCTTCTTCTTCTTATCATCTTAAGCTCTGTTGTTGCTGATAACATCTGAAAAGGGTCCCCCAAAATTAATTAATTAACACACCTAGAGCTCCTCTCTTCCACTAGTTACAAACTATGTGGGAACACAACATGCATGAAGCTATATTCCATTCTCAACTCTAAATCTTTGCTCTGTTTTATCCCTCCTGAACTTCTTTTTTTTCCAATCTTCATTTTCATCTCTCTTCCTCAACAAAAGTAATTTTTTTTTTTTTTTTTTATCAAGTGCTTAATTAACAAATACAACCATTATATTGAAAATAGACTTTTTCTCCATCAAATAAATGGACCTTGAAATTTATTCATAACAACTATATATGTCCATTTTGTAGATGGATGGACGGATGAAAAAAATATGCATTGAATTGGCCCTTTCATGCATCTTCATTATGTTCTTTAATTTGTTGCAATGGAATAACATAGATTGTCATTGTCATATTTACATTTTGGGATAGCTCCCATGTGACAGTGAATTGAGAACATTTGAGCATTCAATTCATCCCGGCCGGGAACGATAGATAATTTCAACAACAAACATTAGTGGTGCATGGTACTATAGTTGTTTATTTCATTACTACCTCTCAGCTTCAAATGTACCAAAGGGTCTCACAATAACGAAACGAGACTTTAGATGTCACATTCAATTCAATACATGCACTCACACTCCAAAAACTTAAAAAAAAAAAAAAAAAAAAAAACAAACAAACAAAAAGGAGGCCAGCAAGTGAGATGCACATGGTGTCACTTCCTAACAGCGCACACAACAATAACACCATAGAAGCAAGTCTTGTGAAGCATCTCTTCATCACCCGAGACGATCTTCTCAAAACGCTTGAACAGCTCCTCTGATATCGTCCGTCCTACGTGCGCCAGGACGATGGGCTTAAGTGTGGCCCTTACGAGGTTCGCCTTTGTCCTACCATACGAAACAGGGTCACTGATCCACTCTTGTTGCTTCTCCTCTGTGTGCTCTTCGATTCTCTTGAACTCCAACTTCTTGACGTCGAATCCGTTGCATTGATTGAAGGCCTCCATGACCTCATCAGTGCTCCTCATGTAGGCTGGGATGTTGAAATTGTCCCGAGTATCCTCATCGATCAATCCCTAATGCATTAAATAAACATATACTGATTAATTAAAAGTAGTATAGTAGTTGATGAGAAAGAAGAAGAGTCTGGAGCAAATTATTGAAAGGTAACATAAAAAGGTGGTGGTGGCATAGATGGGGGGACAAACAGAGGGTACAGGGAGGCAGTAGGGATGTGTTGTCATGCCGGTTTTAAGGTGAGAAGAGAATTTTTGGATGCATTAGCATTATTAAATTTCTTCCAAAAGTGAGATCAGGCTGTTAAATGATAACAATGCAAATTAACCAACCTCATCAAGCAGGTCTTGCCAAGCCTGATCCATTGAGCTAGTGAAAGGGTGCTTAGCCCTTGTGTCAGGGTCCCCAAGCTGGTCCTCCCTCTGTGGGTGAGACCTCCCAGCCATCAATATGAACAGTAGTCCTCCCTTCACCATCTCTTCCTTCCGGCACTGCAAGAAGGCCTTCAAATCCTCCTCCGATTGCTTCGCGTAGGCCTCCAACACTTCCTTCCTCGCCCCCTCGATCCACGCCCTCCCTTTGTTGTATGCCGGTGAATCCTTGTCCAACACCGTCTCCGGTATCTAGTAAATTAATCAAGCCATTCATGCAACTATTAATTAGTGTTTGACAAATTCAACATATATATGCAATGTGTGTGTATATATAATTAATTAATGTTTAAGTGATCAGTATATATATACCTGAGAAAGCCAGTGTAAGGCACTCAAACTGAGCACCACATGAAGCTTCCCTTTGGGGAAGAGGCGATAATAGAAGGAGCCCGGCACACCTGCTGCGTAGTAATCCCTGGTTTCCTCTGCGTAGTGATCGTCGTCATCGTGCGACAATATCATGGGTGGCAGTAACCTGAAGAGAGAATTGAAGTCGTTGGAGGGGAGATCGGAGAAGAAGGCCTGGATTTCGGGCTGGTAGCCGAAGTCTTGGTGGTATCTGGACCTAAGAGTGTCGACCACACAATCCATGGCAGCCAATGTGTTGTAGCCAGTGGCACAGCCCAAGTCAGCTATCCTCAGAGAGTCCTCACCTTTGAAGAGCTCCATTGAGCGGATGCCCTCTGTGATGAAAGGCCTTGAAAGCCTCAAAGCCATCGCAGGTCCCTCCGAATTCCTCGCGTAGCTAACGTCGTCGTCTCCTCCTTGCATGCAAAGTATTCTATGGAGCTCCTTGATCCATCCCTGGCAATCATTCTTCCTCTCTCTTATCATCTCCACTCTCTCTTTACTCACCGGCATGTGCTTTAGACATGGAGAATCCATAGAGTGATAGAGATCAGAATTAAGATGGTGTACAATGTGAAGGGGCTTGTGTGTGTGTGTGCATATATATATATTGTTGAAAGAGAGAGAAGACTAGCTTAATTTGGTCCCACTGTAGGAGAGGGATGATAATTAAGGGTCTTGATAATTATCATCATTACTGTGTGAAATGAATTAATTAATTTGTAGGATGAACTGAAGGAATCTAATTAATTTCCTTTTATGTACATTTTGGACCATATATAGCATCCATTTATTATTTTCATACTTGTTTCCTAGAAACACCCGGGACACTACACACACCTAAATTTAAAGATGCTGTCACATATGTATGCATCCCAACCATACTATTCCATTTCACAGTGAGATTATATGTATACCAGGCAACCTAGTGGGTTGGACATCTTCTTGTAGCATATTCTGTTTACCAATTTAATTATAGGTTTTTTATATTTAATTGTAAAGGAATGCATGCAGTTGGTGGTGATGGTAGCAATGACAGAACAGTAGGAGCAGAAGCAACAGACGCATCCATCAAAATTAGTTTCAATTAGCAAGGTATGAAATGTCCCCCCCACCAACAAAAAATGTATGACAGTGCCATGCAGCTCATGTTACGCATATGCAACCTGATCAGTTTTATTTGGGAATTGATTCTTTCAGTACTGTATAGTGGTCTGATGGATTTGTAGAAAAGGAGGTTTGAATGAATATGAATGGTTTTACATTCACAAGAGGGTTAAGTTCTAGTAACCTGGACAAGTTGAATTTACAATAAGGCAGCAGAATAAATAGATTATTCATCATTAGAAAACATTTGTCTTGCCTGCAACCCATTGAATTAATTCACACTCTGAAACAGTCATCATGAATATAGCATCTACCATATCCTCGATCTACCCATCAGTAAGTAGTTCAGTATTCATTTTTAATTTTTTTTTTTTTTTTGCCAGTGTGTCATCCGTACACCAGAAATCATGTCATGTCCCATTCACACAGTCTCAGTTAAATTTTGCCTCATTTTTGGAAAAAATCCATTTAACCCAATTTTTCCTAAAATCCGTGTAAACTGTCCCAAATCAATATAAACCTGATTTTTTTAAAAACTCTATATAACCTTTAAAAACACTTATATATATCTGAATAATTTTTAAAGCTAATCTCCTGTTAAATGATGAGGTATATTATATAAATATTCAGTTAGTTAATCCTGATTAAAAACATAATATATCAAAAATATTTTTTAATGTGTTAAAAATATAAAAAATATTATATAAATGATTATTTTATCCTTTAAAAAAAAATTTATAATCTATTTAAAATGATAAAATCATACTTTGTTACATAAAGGTTAAAAAAATTTAAACATGTGAAATTCAAATGCAAACGATCGAAACATCTTGGATTCTTGACGGATCTACTTATATATTTGATGAGTTAAAAAAACACGGATCTACTTATATATTTGATGAATTACTTTTAACAGTTGCGGTGGTTCGACCCGTCTGAGTAATTTTGTACTGTGATGGTAGTGTCATGCATATTTAATATATGGTGATTGTACCTCGTACAACAAGTCAGCTGCCGGTACTCAACTTTTGCATATATATATATATATAATATTTATAAACAACATTATATTACACATACATAAAGCCTTCCATATTTTTGCAGCCCCTCCCTCTGCATTTCATAGGGTTTTCAGGAGTATTGTACGTGTATTGTGTGTATATATATATATAAAATTATATTACACATATATGAGCTGTTCATGAACAAAAATAGGCTGAGTTGAACTGTCGTGAAATTATGTCTATAACATCTCTCTCCCTCTGAAGCCTTGTAGGGGCTGCAGCTTTTTCTCATTCTCATCCTCTCTAACACAACTTAACCCCACATCCTGTACATGATAAATGCGCTCTCTCTTGGAATTAATTTTGGGGTGGCAAATGAATTCCTGAAAAGAAACATTAAAATTCACAAGATTCCTTGAATGTGGGCTTTGTACACAGACAGACAGCCGACCATATCCTCCACCAAGTCATGCCCTCCCCCACATGTTGTAGAGAAGATCATCAAACTTTTTTTTTTTTTTTTTTAATCCTTTTGACCAATACATCACACTACCTAACTAGCATTTAATTCATCCACAGAGCTTTAAGGGCTTGAATGGATGGTTGCGACATGTAATGATACGTTTTTCTTTCCTTTCTATTGAGGTTGGGCCCGCCGTACTGGTCCCAAAACAAATGAATGAGATGGGCCGAGGAAGAAGACGGATGCGCAGTTACTGTGGTAGCCCATTCACTCCATGTGGGCTAGACCCCACTCTTTTTTTCTTTTTTCTTTTTTTTTTTTAACTATCCCAATCTTAAATAAATAAACAAATTTGGTACTTTGGGTCCCTTTGGTCTCTTCCGCTGTTGATTCAGTTATCTGTCACTGTCTTTTTTTGATGCCATTGTTCTGCTTTTTGCATCTTTATGCCAGTTTTGCAGCGAATTCAAGTTCATGTCATTAATATGCATTTGTTGTGCTTGGGTTAGTTTTATTAGCAGTGCATCAAGAATGATAAGTACAGGCGCACTATACTGGCATAACTTGAAGTGCATCCACCACCACCAGTGTACCCAATTCACCTTCAGTGATGGTATGTTTTGGGCATTCTAGATAATGTGTTGAATACCCGTGATTGAATACCCTTGTATTGGGGCTTCATATGTTTTACCAACGCAATAGCCTGTCACTTGATGTCCCACATTTTTAGGCCTTTCTTGCTCTGGGCATGCTACCTTTAATTAATAGAATTGAGGTTCATACTCATACTTCCAACAAAAAAATAATAAATTCGGCTACTTGATGTCCGGGCTTTTAGTAATTGCAATACTGGTCACAAAATCAAAGTGAATGGGCCTTTAGTCTCAATTTGATCATTCGAACCTGCTAAAACTCAAGAGAGTTTTTTTTTATCTGTTCCCATAAATATTAAACAGACTCAAGCATCCCATAAATAAATATTAAACAAATTCTTCCCACTTCCTCCGAAGAGATGAATTATATTAGCGCTCACCTTAACAAAAGTGCACAATCTTTGTGCTCTTCAACTGTTTTTTTTTTTTTTTAAAACTAGTAGGCCTGCTACTTTGTTGACTCTTCGTATTAAATAGAAAAGGAGTACACCCCCGCAACAATAATAATCATAATAATTACCAACACCAAAGGACGAAATAGTTTTAAGAGGCGTACACCAAATGACGGAATAGTTTGTGCTCTTCAACTGTTATACATTTTTTTTTTTAATTTTTTTTATTTAAAAAAGATAGATATTTACTATCTAATTTCATAACTGAACTCGAATTACAAAATCTGAAATGTAGAAGAATAGAAAAAAACATCACATCAAAAACAAGAAAGCCAAGAAAACATGAACGGGTGGGGGAAACTCAAGGCCCCGGGTTAGAAGAGAGTTCTAACCGACCAATCCCCTTGCCCGCTCGTTCAGCCTGTAATTCTCATGTATCCATCTCGAAATTGGATCTCCCCCGCTCTCGCTACGTGACGGCCCCAATCTGTGATGAGCCCACAGAACATGTTCCACATGTTATCCTGAGACATCCTGGACCCGTTGAAGACGGCATCGTTGCGCGTCTTCAATTGTTATACATTAACACTATATAATGTAGGACTAAGGTTCTCGAAGAAAAACTGTAACGCCTCACATTTACCTAACCGCTCATCGGTGGTTAAATGAGTCGCTACTAAATTTAATCCAAATACAAAATCAAAATTTTGAAATCTCTTTTTTTATTATTTTTTAATACTAATATAATAAAACTTATGATAATAAAACATAAATAATATCCAATGGTTCTAAACAACCAATGGTCTTACAAAAATATTAGAGTTTTACGGAAACAAATTACTAGAATGGAAAGACATATTAAACCACCCATGTGGAAGCTATCTAAACTAAAATAAATCCAAATAGTCAGCTACGACTATTATTTATTCTCCAACACCGCTACCTCGACGATATTTCTGAATGTATGAAAAGATCAAGTTTTGTCTTGGTCCTCAGAAGATGAGTTACCTGGTTATAAAACAATTAGCCATTTGGAATAGGGTGAGCGATTAACTCAGTTAATAGACTCACTGATATATTATCCCATATATCAAATATATATATAAAAAAATAAATTTATGTTGAAAACAAAGATTTCCTTTAATAAATCAATTTAAAATGATGAACATAAAAAAAAATTAATGCAATCACGTGGCCCAATCCTTAGCCCACGTTATAGAAATCATACAGCTTAAATGGTATAACTAGGTAGAGTTCTCAATCGGAAGAACCGTTCCCTCATAAAACAAGTGTGCCAAGCCCCAAGCGACTAAATCGCTCAATAAACTCCATCGATGAGACGTCGGATCTAGAAGATGCTGATGGGTCGCCGCTGCCATCACTACGAGAACACCAGCACAGGATGCCCCGGTTATTGCAGACTCCAAATAAAAGAATCTGCCGCTCCAAGGAATGAATTACCTCACCCTTTACCGATCTTGGGACTCTTCGAGTCTTAGACCTTCCTCCCCAAAGGCGAAATACAACGGGGGGATTTATTCCTGAAATATGCTATGCATCTTAATAAAATCTCCTAAGACTATGTTATCTCCACTACTCCTAAATTTTTTCAAAAATCTCAAAAATGATAATTCTTAATCCAAAAATTATTTCAAAAACATAAACATCATAAAATGTATTATATGAATAGCATAATTCATGTTATTTTAAATGACATGATGAAGGAATTAAATCATGAAACTTTATTCAATAAAGAAGGCAATTTGAACAATACGTATAACAATACAATCATGCATACTTATCATAATATAAATGCATGAATAACATAGAATATCGATAAAAAAATATTAATCTAAATTAACATGTGAGAATCAAGAACATATAGTTATAGAGTAAAAGCCCATATGAATAAATCAATGAGTCCACTCACCTCAAATGGACCCTACGTCCGGAGAATGAAGTCTGCAATTAGAATCTAGATAAACCATATAAATGATTAATTAAAATCAATGATTTAAACCTAGGTCCAAGACCTAATTACCCAACCATAGTTAATATGTATAAAATGTTATACTCAACAATCTAAATCCATCCATATATACCACAACCTAAGAAAAGACAAAACAAAAAGACAAAGCAGAAAAGACAAAAATTCAAAATAATAATAAAATAATAAAAATTTATAAAATAATATGAAAACACACATTTGTTTCTATAAAAATAAACTATTAATTAGTAAAAATTAAAAATAAATAAAACTTATCTTCTACTTGTATAAATCATAACCCTAGTATGATTAAAAACTCATAGTTTAATAATTTAAACATAGATCTATTATTTAAAATAAATAATAAATCAAAACCCTAAGTTTATGAAGACTCAAAAATTCAAATACGTAAGATAGATCTAATAATAATAAATAATAGATCAAAACCTTTATTTTTATAAAATCATAAAAATCTAACAACATGAACATATATCTATCAAAACTCTAGTTATATCAAAAACACAAAATCCCATAACATTAAAATATTTTTTATCCTTAAAATAAACAAAAAAAACCCTAATTTTATTAAAAACCCAAAATCTAAATACTTAAACATGAATCTGAAAAATGATAAGAAAATAAAAAAAGCTAGAAAGAAAAGATTAAATACCCCTTTTTTCTCTCTCTCTCTCTCTCTGTTTCGATCTCCCCCGCTTCCTCATACATACACATTTAGATAACTAATATTCTCATTTTATTTCAAATTTAAATTTAAAAAGTGGTTATTGGAAAGATTTAAAAGAATATTAATAAAAAAAAGAGAAAATATGAAAAATCAAAATGAGGAGGAATAATTAAGGAAATCATAAATTTTATATTTATTATCTCATATATCTAATAAAACAAATCAAATCAAATATACAATATGAATTGCAACACTGTTATATAAGATATACACATTTTAGGTGTGAAAAACATTGATCAGAAAATCATCACATAAACAGGCGTGGAAACATTATACAATGGCCTTTGCATTTTTTCTAGTTTACAAATAAGCCCCTATCCGAATTACAGATAGGTCCCTGCAATCTAGAATAGAAAAATTCAAGATTCAAAACTAGGTTCCTGAAAATCAATAACAATGAAATATCAAAACTTGATCTTTTGAGCTCCAAAATCATGAGGTTGTAACCATTTAAGATCTTGAAGATCTTCGAAAGAAAATATATAAAATTTTAACATTAATAAATAGTATTTAAAATTAGAGACTGAAATCGGCCCACAAGGATACATTAAATGGGCTTAAACTTAAAAACACACAAAATATACTAATTTTAATTCAAATATTATATTTATATATTTAAATCAAATATATAAAAAAAAAATACACAGTTATTACAAAAACACTACTTTGAGAAAATGTGAATGCATTTTGCTACCCTGGGAATTGAAATCCTAAATGCATGAAAAGATTCAAAATGAGATAATGTGTGAAATTAAACAAACGACTTGAGGCTTTATACCACATACTAGATAGAAATATCTTTATTTGAAATTTCATCAAGTACAAACATTATCATTCTGAAAAAAAATGAACTCACCATGATTTGTGCATGGCTCTCTTTTTCTGTATGAATTGAAAATGGAGCTCCTTTTCTTATCTGTGTTTTTCAATACGAGGATGAACCCAACATTTGCTAAAAAAAATCTTCGACGCACAGAATCATGTAGCAAGAGCTCATGGGTCGACTATAGTGTGTGTGGACTGGGCCGGGTTGCAAATTGACCCAGATTTTTCAGAATTCTTTTAGCATAACTCCATTACCTAAACACCTAAACAAAAGCTAAATCTAATTTGTTGCACCTACCTTCTTCCCCATTGGCGCCTCTGCATCCGGTAATCTATATCAAAAACAAAAATCTCAAAAAACAAAAAAGTGACATACTCATGGTCACATGGTAGTGATGCTCTATTATTGGTTTTTTTTTGTTTCTTTCATGGTCTCATGATGAATATTAAATCAGCGTTTCGTTGCGTGATTGCGCAGCGTTTATAATTCCAAACGCATACGAAGCTGCGTTTGCAATCGTGCAACCAAATAGTTTTACTGTAGCAGCTTCCTGCACACAGATTTCAGGTAAATAGTATCCAAAAGCTGCAATTTCAAAAAAATGAGGGAGGTGAGTTTCCTGCAGAATCGATTTTAAAACCCACATTCCAACAGAATCAGTTTTGCAATCGTGTAACTAAACGCACCATAGTTTCTTTCATCTTTACATGGGTGTTTGTTTCTTTTTTTTTTTCATAAACAAGATTTTCTTGTTAAACATAACAAGTACGATATGTGGATTCTATTGATGGACGAACATTTTTAAGGTTTTTTTTTTTAAAAAAAAAAAATGTTGTATTCGTGTTGATATTATCTTGACTATATAAAAATAATATCATAAAATCTAATATCATCTATCATTTCTTTTTTATTTACACTTAAATCTAGAAAAACAAAGAATAAATCCAAAAACAATAAAACTTTGTTAGATAGTTTTGTTTTGGTATGTATAGTCTATGCTTTAGTTTGTATTATGAATTTAGGTAAATTCTGCGTTTGAAAAGCTAAAAAAATTTAAACTTAAATCTAAAACATTTTCAGCGTTTAGCTTTTCAAACCGCCATCTTCATTTTCTAGACCAAAAAATCTTTTAATTGAAAAGCTAATAAAACAACATTATTCAGAAGTTAATTTTGAAACACGAGATTTTAAAAATCTTAACGTTTAAACTTATATCCAAACGCAGCATATGTTATTATTGACTAATTAAATAATTTATGAAATGCTAAATTAGTTATTTGATTCCAATGTGAACTTCATTAGTTTACATCAAATTTTGCTTAATTAATACTTTTATCGAGCATTTACAAAGTTTTATTTTAAAAAAACTAGTTCAAACATCTCAAAGGCACCGTTTGTGCGGTGGCATTGGCGGACTCTGACGCGAAACAACAATTCGCGCCCCCCTCCCCCCTCTTGTTTCGGCACCGCAGACGCTCCAATTGCACACACAAACGAAGAAATATAACAACAGTGAGGCAGTGATGCTCCATTATTGACTCGTCATTAATTAAACCTGAATGGATAATTAAGATATATATATATATATCTTGTTCGTCCTCATCGCTGTCCAAGAATCTTGCAATACGTCACTACATCACCATTATCTCTAGGACAGGTACAATATTGTTTTGTTTTACTTGGTCATGTTGTTAAAAATAAACTAAAGTCCAACTGGTAATTAATGTTTATCTGTTGATCAGAGGTCAAGCATTAAATAAATATTTGGTGGATGCGATGCCCCAAGTCACTGATTGGTCATCCTTAAATCACAATCACATTTGTATGACCAATTGGCAATAATTTCGTTCATCCAGAGATCCCAACATGCCTAGAACTAGCAGTAAATGATCTTGTTTATACATGGTACGTAGCAGCTGATTCTTCATTTGAGGTGTGAGATGATGGAGACTAGCTTATAGAATTGTTTTAGGGGATGAATCTTATACTTGGGAATTTACATTGAAGAACACTGCAGGTTATTATTAGTAAGCATATATCATATGCATATATCTGAGAGCTATGGGAGGTTGTACTTGCATATATATTTTGATGGGTATCAAGACAAACTACCCATTTGTCCCAGTGTCATTCTTTTGTGATTTGTGAAAACCATTAACTATTATTGATAACACTATTATATAAATGAGAGTCTCTTATGTATCAAAAGTCTTGTTTTATCAGCATTGAGGGTATATATATTATATGCAGATGCAGATATTAAAACACACATAAAGAAAGAAGAGAAGCTTTAAAAACACAAAGGAGATTAAAACCAATGGACGTACTCTAATCATCGGCCATTAATTAGAAAACATTATCCCTAATTAGGAGGCCATGTGACCTCACGCATGGGATAGACTTCATTTCCAGCTGTAGCTCATCTGTCCTATCCTTCAAACGACTTATGCAACCGTTCAATTTGTTTGTTTATTTGTTTGATTTTTCTTAAAAAAAAAAATAATCTCATACTCAGATTTAACACAAGATCTCAGACTCTTGTGTGTGGTACGATGGATTTTAGAATATGTATATCCTCTAAAATAATAACCATTAATTCATGTAACATTATAATTCTCATGGTTTGTTTTTTTTTTTTTTTTTATAGAAAGAGAAAAAAAAAAAGCTTTATGGGGAAGTACCGAATGAACAGGGGTTGTTTTAATTTTCGGTTGGATGACTCGTAATAATACGTTAGAAATACAGAGAGAAGGAAGCTTCCTATTGTAAAAATATTATATAATAAATCATCTTTTTCTTTTTTTTTTATAATATATATAAGAAAGTCAATAGTGTCGGAGATGTTTAGTTTGTGAGACCAACTTCTTGCTCATGACCCTCAAATTGTATTACCATACATCTCATACTAATCCTTCATTAATTAATGTTAATCTTTTTATTATATGTGTAATCAATTTGAATTTAACTATGTTGGAGATTGATGACGTGGCGGAAGCAGAGTTGACCACGTATAGAAACGGTCCATGCTATATACGATATACCGGGTGCCCGAAATATCCAGCTCTTAGCCACGTAAGACAAAGGTGGTCCCCACTTCCCTCTGTTCATGGAAAACGGTTTGCTCGTCATCTCCATCATCCATCATATTCCTTGTTTTCTATAAATATCTTTTACTTTTCTCTCTCTCTCTCTCTCTGGAACTGTTGATCTATTCTAATCTCGTGCCCACATTATATACGTACACAAAAAAAAAGAACAACAAGAACAACTTCCTCACGACCTTTCATTTTTAACCCATAGAAGAAAAAAGAATCACATGTTATATATGGTAGCTAGATCACATGCAAACCAGCGACTATGACACTATTATTTGTTTCCCAAGTGATGCTGTGCCTGACTATTGTTCAATCCAGCTCACTAACTATGAATCGAAGCTCCAATTAGATTTTTATTCGTGGCCAGCCACCAATTATCAATCCACAAGTCCTTGTCTTTGTTAATGTTCTCTGAACTTTCTCTTGTCTCCCACATTTAATTAGTCAAACTTTATTCAGCTTTTTGAAGTTTTTACAACGACTATGAATTGGATGCATACATGTATGGTCCGGATTTTAAGGGTTTGTGTTGTGGTGGCGTCAATGCTGCCTGTTTAGTCTTGAAACACACACATTATGAGAGGCAAATTAATTAATCAATTGAAGAAGCAAATAATGCAAAATAGATGCCAACTAATTATACATGGTCATGGACTGGCAGGCTAATATCCTAGATCTTAAACCATGTTTTCTAATCGGTCCCCCCCACTGAATTACAATCTTGACCCGGCTTGGCCTAACCTAGATGATATTAATTAATCAGTCTTTTATATCCATTGTTAATGACGTTTTAATTTATACCATTGCATGTGTTTGATTTTGGAAGAAGAGGCCATAAAATTGAATGGGAAGAGACAATTAAATTCAAATACTTTGAACAGAGACAGTAGAATGAATATGGTGAACGTTATATGAGAGAGAGTCAGGTTCAGCTGCACCAGCCATAATTCTTCATTATTTCTCATGTGTTCATTAGAAACACTGCCAAAAAAACATGGGTCGCTAACAATGCAAAGTACCTTTTCAGAAAATTAACAACTCCCCCCTCACCCCTCCTAATAAAAAAAAAAAAAAAAAAAAAAAGAGTTAAAATATGCCCCTCCATTCTTTATTATTATCATTATTATTATTATTAAATTATAGAATGACCAGGACAAACCAGGGTTTCATAAACAATTCTCAAGTGAATAACAAACAAATTTTAAATTATATATTAAAAAATATTATTATAACAAATAAAAAAAAATGTCAAAAGAGGCTTCTCCAGGAAGTGCCTTGCTAGGAAAGGATCTTAGCCCCTCTATCTATTTAAGCTGGTCCCCATTAGCTTCTATATTTCCTTCTTTCTAATTAATTCCACCTCCATTTCTCATCTTTAAGCACTCACAATTCACAATTCACAAACCCCTTCCCCCCTCCCCCACAATTATTCCCTCATCTCTCCCTCTTGATTCAAAGTTATCTTTTTGGTTCTTGCATGTGAATAATTCTTTTGTTCTTGGGATTTGGGAATACAAATTTAATCCAGTGTTGTTTTTGTCATTAGAATTAGAATTTCATTGGGTCTCTCCCCCTTTTTCTCTCTCTCTATACATATATTTTGTTATATATTTTCCTTTAAAGGGGATTCGATCAGATCCTTCTCTAGCTACCTTAGGATCATAATTTAAAGTTGTAGCAGCCATGGAAGGGATCTTGGCGGAGATGAGGGATAACTGCGCAGATTTGCCTCCTGGGTTCAGGTTCCATCCAACAGATGAGGAGATCATAACCAACTATCTTGTGGAGAAGGTCACAGACACAAACTTCACTTCTAGAGCTATTGGTGATGTGGATTTGAACAAGTGCGAACCATGGGATCTACCAAGTAAAAAAAAAAAACATCTATTACATTCTTACCGGCCTCTTTTGTTTGTTATTTTGATTGTATGTTTAAATTCTTATATGATTTATATCAAATGATGCAGGCAAGGCAAAGATGGGAGAGAAGGAGTGGTATTTCTTCTGCCAGAGGGACAGGAAGTACCCGACAGGGATGAGGACTAATAGGGCCACATATTCTGGTTACTGGAAGGCCACAGGCAAGGATAAGGAGATTTACAAAGGGAAAGGTGTTCTTGTTGGGATGAAGAAGACCCTTGTTTTCTATAGAGGGAGAGCACCCAAAGGTGAGAAGACTAACTGGGTCATGCATGAATTCAGGCTCGATGGCGATGCCCCCAACTTCTTCAACCTCCCTAGAACCCTAAAGGTATATATATATATATATATATCTTCAATTTCCATTGAATTGCCCTCTTTTTTCTTTTTTGTTGTTGTTAACAATTTGGTACGTAGTATTGGAGATTATATATATATACACACATATATAGTTCTTCTTCTCTCTATATATGTGTTTGTGTGAAGAAACTCCATCCAATTCTATGATTGCAGGATGAATGGGTTGTTTGTAAGGTCTTTCACAAGAACACGGGGATTAAGAGAACAACAATTGCCGGATTGGATGAAGTGAATACACCTTTGAACGGATTGATGGACTCTCCATCCTTGCCTCCTCTTTCTGAACCCTCCTATAACAACACCAACAACAACTACTTCTTGAACAATTACAACGGCATGAACAGGACTCGCTCGACCATCAATGGAGATGAATTGGACATCAAAGGCCTATGTGAGCTACTACAGATTCCCGGCTACGTCCCCTCACCACCGGAGCATCCACATCCTAAACCGGCTACTCAACTTTCTAAGTCAAACCCTCTCATTCAGCTCCCGGTGTCAGCGGGTACGAGCTATCTGCACCAGCAAAACCCGATGATCTCGTCCTTCCCGAGCTCCTCCAGTGGTCTTATCTATCAGAACCAAGCAGCACTGAGAGGCATGGCGGAGGCTACCGCGTTGAGAAGGGCATGCAAGGTTGAGCAGTACTCCAATCACAATTCACTTGTGAGCGCTTCCCAGGACACGGGACTGAGCACTGATCGGAACGCGATGACAGAGATCTCGTCGGCCTTAACGAAGCAAGAGTTGGGCGGCGGCCAAGAATTTTATGAAGACATAGATGGACCATCTCCTCCAGGTGATCAGATTGCAAATTTGGAAAATATGTGGGGCTATTGATCAAATTTATTGGGGTTTAATTTTTTCTATTCTCGCCAAAGGTTCTTCTCTTGTGCGTTATTTAATCACTGAAGAGAAGACTTCCATATCTTTCAGGTTTGCTAGAAGTTCTGTATAGATTCAGAAGCCTACAAATTATTAGAGAGGTTATAATACAGGGGAAAAAAAGAAGAAAAAAAGAAGAAGAACTAGAGGGCATGGCTAGACATTGTACATTTTTAATTCTTTTGTTGAATCTAACCCTATAATGTCTAATATATATGTCATATAGAATTTTTCCAGTAATTTTGTATGTTAATTTGTTTGTAGTTGATTGCTCTCATTGCAATCAGATGGGATGATTCGATCACCATACATGTTTCTGTCATTGTAAATTAATTATATTCATAAATCTAATATTCAGTACTGGTTCAAATTCTTGTGATATATATGGATCTTCTTCACATCTTGAATGTTAAATTTCGTATGAAGTTTCTTCGTATTTGATTGAAGATGACCCATCCTTGATGTCTAATCTACAGTACTTGTTATCTTTTTGTCTCCCTACTAAAGTTGCCTGAATCTGTACATTGACAGCTAATACACATGGGGTGGATTAATTCAACTTGAATGTCAATTATGTGAATGCTCAAAAGATTAGCAAAAGTCAAAGGAAGAGAATGGTTGAATCCTTCTCTATATGGTGATTCAGTTGCAATATGAACTCAACAAAAGTTTTTTTTTAATTTATATATATATATATATATATACATATATTGAAATGATAATATAAAAGCACTGTGGTCATTCATTCAGCATAGTTTGAAAAAGAAAGTTGGCCGCGTGTAACATTATGACACGGCTGTTTGGCAAAAAGAGAGAAACCAAAAAATAACAAGAGCTAGGTTGAGATTTTGTTTCTTAAAAACATAAAAAAAAAAAAAAAAAAAAAAAAAAGAGGAGAGAGCGGTTAAAGGTGAGGAACGGTTATTGAAAGAGAAGAAAAGGTTTCCATGTGATTAATTGCTTATCCAAAATTATTACTTTGCATTCAGTACAAAATTAAAGCCCCCCCCTTCCCTCCTCCATCCTCATTTTTCTATTTGTGGAATGAATCCACCCCCTTTTCATGCATTGAATAAATGGAAATTCAATATTTCTTTATCTAGATCTAGATGGATGAAATTTTCAAGTGCAGCACGTGATTCTTGTGCCATCAAAATGTGCTGGTAGTAGTTTTTTTTTTTTTTTTGTTGATATATATGATGATGATCAAAGTCGCATTGAAAGAAAACAAAAAACAACAAAAAAAAAAAGGTAGCCGAGTGTAACGTTATGACACGGCTGTTTGGCCAACCCCTGATGCTTCCCACCAATAAAATTCCGAGTTGGTCAGGCAGCCTAGTTTTTTATTTAATATATATATATATATTTATTTTCGAAAAACTCATTGAAATGGGACCACATCGTACGACCGGTTGATCAACCGCTCGCAACAAGCTGTGAACAAATTCTATTCCTATTCAAGTTTGAAAGCGAAATCGCCTTAATTGGTTTCTGTACTAAAAATCTTTATATAAATATATATATATATATATATATATATATATATATATATAAATATATATATTTGGAGAGAGAAAGAGAGAGAGAGAGAGCCGACATAAAGGAAATGGGTTTCATTTGTTGTTGGATCATATATAACCTGTAAACGATGGGCTACAAAGCTGGTATTATTGTTCGATCATCATCAATGGTTTTATCAACAAATTATATCCAGAACTGTTGTGTAGTGGAGACCACTGCATACATACAATTAATGAAAAGAAAAGGATTGCGGGGTTCTGTATAATTGTGATGCTCTAATGGATCGAAAATAGCTAGCTAGGAGGATTCTTTTTTTTTTTCTTTCTACGGACATATATATGAATTACGAATGCAATACGCTAAGATAATGCTATGTATAGGAGTACGTAGTGTACTATAACATGTGCAGTACTATTTTACAAGCATAATTAATTTATCCGATACCAGGTTCCCAACTGCATCCTCTCAAATACAGAGTATACATCTCCCAGTCCCACTTCATCATCAAGGATTATACACACTAAATTTTTTTATGTCTGACTCAATATGGAACGAATAAAATTTTTTTCCACTCTGGGAATATTGTTGTTGTGGTAAAACTAGCTAGCATCATAAAAAAAACTATTACTGATATATAAGATTGTGTATAATGGTGATATGAAACCCATCTTGATGTTACACATTATAATATAATCAAAACATATCCCCCAAAAAAATTTAATTTATGTGGATAACATTAATAATAGGTGAGAATATCAAATTGTTGTTTGATAGGATATCGAACTATCGTAGTTGTGTTCAGATGATGACCACTGTGATCGAGCGGATGACTGTTGTGATCTTCGCTGTGAATCTAATGCAGCATGAGGTCACGCTCTTCTGCTGACCCGAGAGCTTCAACGAGTCTGTTGATTCCTAAGAATACTAGAAACGATATAAAGCTTCAACGAGTCTGTTGATTCTTAAGAATACCAGAAACGATAGAAAGCTTCAACGAGTCTGTTCATTCTGTAAATTTATGTATTTGACAATCCTCCTAGGATCACAAAAATACAGCAGAGAAAATAAAATTATATGGATCAAAATCTATTCTAATTTTGTGATTACAAAGTACATTGATAGAGTAGAGAATCCTAACAAACCAGGATCTCAACAAATCTCTCTATATCTCTCAAATCATAAATAAATAAATGCTAACCAAATCCTAATTAAATCAAAATTTAATTCAAATTCAATCCTAACTAATAAAAATAAAAATTCATATCTGGATGATATCTAAATATTAACTAATCATAACTAGAAAAAATAAAATAAAAATTTTAAAAATGATAAATCATCTATAATTGTTCATTTAATAGTTATTAATGCCAATCGAACGGTCCATAAACGTGCTGCATCAAAATCGCATGGTTGCTGTGATCGGATGACATCAATCAGATGATTGGTTGATATAACTTTATCCACATTATAGCATTAAATAGGGTTAGATATTATGACCCGGCCCGCAGTTGATAAGAGAAGCAAACAATGTATAGTTGCTGAGCGTACATGGGAAGCAAAGTCCTAAAATTCATGTTCTATGTATACTATTTTATCATTCACTTGTATAAAAAAAAAACGTAAGGTTGTGCATGGTATATAAGCCAAGGCAGCCAAATCCCAAGTGTGAATTAAATTTCCATCATCTGACATCATCCTCGGCCCCACATCCATCTTCTGCCACGTCACCATCAGATACACGCACGCGTGGAAAGCGATTTCCATTCCCATTGGCGGCCGGGCCAATCTCCTCCGATCCCCTAATTAATTAATTAATTAATTGGCCTTTCTAGCCATGAAAGTAGTAGTAGCTCTCTGGTTTTCATTCCATCCAGCCCTTTGTTTTCTTTTCTAGGAAGGCTTGGCTTAAATTTAAATATTGAAATGATGTGGATTTTTATTTATTTAGAATGGAACCAAAGCAGGGCCACACGTAATTGCGAGATTAACATGACATGAAGTTAGTGTACTCGTTACACATAAATTTATCTGATTTTTTTTAAAAATGATATTAAGGATTTATTTGAAAATAGGTTTGAGCAGCTTTTAAGGTTTTAAAAAGTGTTTTTCTCAAACCCGTTTTCAAAAAAAAAAAAAAATTGGTATCAAAAGTTACAGACGGATTTATGTAAATAACATTCAAACCTAGAGTTTTTTAAAAACTGTGGAGAGACATCTTCCTGTTAAATCAATTTTAATCTCAATTTTTGTCTAAAATCAGTTTTAAAATCATGCAACCTAAATATTATATAATTAAAGGGTTCAACTACTTAGATTGATACAAAATGGAATATATTGGCTTAGACACTTTGGATTTTTTTTTTTTTTTTTTTCAGTCTTTTGTTTACTCATTGTTATACATATAATCATCTATCTATTTATTCAAATAATTGAACCACCTCATTACCATTGAGCTGAGGTGGGGCCTGGTCATTTGCGATGCCTGGCCTACTTCACCAGTTTCATTGTTTTCCCATCTATAGCAGATGGACTCACTGCACTGGCCGTGTCTATCTGTGGCAATAACACTTTCAAGGGGACCACTTAATCATGTTTCCATGTCTGGATTTTATTTGTCCTATATATGTGTGTGGTGGGACAATATGTTGAGAATTCTAGGTCCTGAGATGCAACCCATCGAGAGAATAATTAAGCAAATAAGACGAAAAAAAAGACATAAAGAATTACATGGTTCGAAATTTTTTGCTTATGTCTAAAAAGCACATCAAAGATCATTTCACTAGTATCAACGAAAAGTTTTTATAATGACCATGTCAAAAATAAAAACCCTCAAACCTAATGTAAAATATAAAATGCCGTTTTATATTAACAGCTCAACCCCTATCCAACTCTGCGTAGCGCCAACAATACTACGCACACATCATCATGCTTCATAATATATAACACAATACAGAGGGAATATGGGGAGTGTCGAACCCTTATTGAAGGAAAATGTTATGGATATATAACCTCACATACAACCCTATGTCTTAAAAATACATAATTATACACTTTATAATAAAAATAAAATATATAGGGTAGTGAATTAATTAAATAAACACAATTACAAAAAAGTTTTAAAAAATTATATAATTTGTTTAGCCCCCGTTTGGGTAACGGGTTAAGCTCGGATAAGGGTGGTATAAGATGGAGAGGGAAAATAGCTGTTTGTTTGCAGAGTATACGTGGTATTACTAAGCCAGTTTAAACGAGTATAAGAGAGTATAATAATTCTCAGTAACCCCTAGGATAAACTATACTCAGTTTATTTATTCTCATGGGCCTACATGTCAAATCAATTTTTTACACTTTATCACATCAAATCACCTATCAACACCTCTTGTACATTAAATGACCCACATGTCAAATCAATTTTTTTACACTTTATTTATATTTTATTCTTTATCAACCAAACAATTCAACCGTTATTCTTACATTTTTCAATAAGAATAATAAAAAACACAACCGAACATAAAATCTCTTATTCATGTAGAATTGTTATCTATCTAGAATAATTCAATTTCTCAATCCAAACGGGGGATTAATGTATATATTGGTGAACAAACAAATAGATAGTGTTGAGACTGTATGCAACAATGACCTTTGTGAAAATGCCAACGGAGATGTCCAATCCATGAATTGATTAGCATCCAAACACATAGTATATTAGTGGCCAAAATGCGTGGCCTCATAATCCATAGATGGTCCCCTGAACAATTTGATAACGAGGAGGGGACACTTGTCAAGCCTTATAAGGCCCGCAAGGGGGGAGAGGAGGGGGGGTTGATATATATACATGAACCTTCCATTTCATCTCTTCTATTATGGATCGAGTTGAAACTTGAAAGTGAGTTCTCTGGATCTCCCCATACACAAACGTAACTATTGGGTTAATTATTATTAGAGAAGGCCATTGATTATCAGTCATATATAGACATTCGTTTTAGTTAGTGATTCAATCAAGGGTCTATAATGGGAATACCATACAACAGAATAGCTGTTGATCTCCGACTAACCCTCATGATCTACCGAAGAGCTTAAGGCGTGGTTGTTAATTAATCATTAATTAATCATATTAGTTCCATGACCTACGTTATATGACATGTAAAATCCCATCCTTTATACCATATATGGTGGGATTGGAGTTTTCTTGAGCTCATGTTGCAATTCATTCAGTCAAATAAAAGGAGACATGTTTCTGCATTCTTAAAGATCATGGTGGTCCTCATGTATACACACACACACATTGCCTAAAAGCAGGGAAAAGAGAGAAAGAAGAAAAGCCACTCAAAGCTGAGCAAACATGAATAAGACACTAGCGGCAAGCAAGTGTTAGCTTCTTTACTTCCAAGTTAATGGTATATCAACAACAACTATAAACCACGTGAATGAAATGGGATGGGGTGGGTCGGTAAGTCGGTTAATATACAGGGATGACTCATCATAATTTTTTTAGGATCTGGGATAGTCCTGCGTGCATACCTACATGTAATCTTTCCATGTTTTGATTGTTTCTAATGCAAAACGGGCGGCCGACGTGTTTCAAGAGCGATGATCTGAAAATGGTTTATTTTGATATTTTTAAATATTTATAAAAAAATCGGCTAGTAGAAATAAATAACGCCCTGAACTCGGAATCGCCTGAAATTTTTACTGGAGGTAGATATCGAGGAGATTTTTTAAAAGTTGTCACTACGTCACAACGCGCGTTTATTTTTTCATTTTTTCCATTTTTCGGCCCTCAAAATGCCATTTTTGCTATTTTTAGTAACTTTTTCGATTCTGCATATCTCCTTCATAATAACTCGAATTTGACTGAAATCAAATCCGAAGATCTTCTAAGATCCTCTAGAATTAGTTATAACAATTTTTCATTTTTACTATTTTTAGTAACTCTTTAGTGTAAAAGGGAGATTTATAATTTATGGTTTGTAGTTTTTATTAATATATTTTTTAGTTTTATTTCTCTGTTAAGAATTGTGGTTTGCTGAAGGATCTCAACACTGGTTGGATCTATTGTTCTAGTTTTTCGTTGTGTTATTAGTTTCAATTAGCTATATCCTTTATGTAATTAAACAAACAAGCTATTGCATGAGCTCATTTAGAATGAGCAGTGAGACGCTGAATCCATTTTATATTTTTGGTTTGCAAAATTTCAAGAGTAATCCCTTAGTTGTCTATATACTACGATAGTTTAGTATATGCTATCACAGTGTAAATTGCACTATCATAATGCATGAAAATTAAAAAAAAAATCAATGAAAAAATATACTAGTACATTACATCATAGTGTATAATTCATTTTTTTATAACACTATGTATTTCAATGAATGAGTGTATGTATATTTTTTTTTAAAAAAAATGGTGAGGGTTGTGATTGAGGTTACACACCGGACTAGATATATCATTTTTCATATAAAATTAACAAATATAATATATACTCCAATATATCAATAAATATTGTACTACAAAAAATATAATTATTCAATTCATTCAATAATATACTTTATTTTAAACTAATTAATTAAAGAATATATGTACTTTATTAGTTAAATTTGTACTTCAATACATATGAGCTAGAGCAACAAATTAGACCACACAAAGGATTGAACGTAACATTATATTTTCAATCCTCTAGTCATTTGTTAGGTAGATTATAATAAAGGAAACAAAAGTCACCTTGTTGTACATGTTGTAGAAAATTACTTATAGGCACAATTAGAGAAGCATAAAAAAAATTTAAGATCCGTTTGCCTTCGCGTTTCCGTCAGCGGACGCGGTGTAACGTAAACTCTCAAACAAATACAAAACTAACAATTGCGGTAACCATTCAATTCGAGCGTTTAATGCGTATTATTTCTTGCTTTTCAAAACACTGTATTTGTATTTTTGACTGACAATCGATTCTACCAAAGCGGCGTCCCAGAACATACTCCCACATGGACCCTTAAAAAGGGATCCAAACATGTTTTTCTAATTTCATGACCCCATTGTCCTAGGGCATAATATATAAATCCAATCACATGTGCTTGATCTATCCATCCATTAATATATTGTTTCCTAGCTAGTCTATGATTCGTTCTAAATGAGGTGGAGGTCCACCACAATACATATTCTGTGGGTGTACCTGCCTCTGGATCCCTATTGATTTAATGTGTACTACGATACCAACAAGATAGGAAATTCGATTCATATAAATCTTAAATATCGATCACATATATCATCATCTGCTGCCGTGACGGTGGTCCCATAAACAAGTTGATGGTCTCTCATCCGATCCCTTGGTTATTATGTCCAGGGGAGCTGAATATGTATATATATATATATTTTTTGTAATAAAAGATCTTTGCAAACCATGAATATGAATACTATTTGATGTTTGAATTAAGCTTCAATATATGTGTATAGCCCAATCGATGTGGCGTCTCGTGTCACCATTAATTGGCGTCTTGTGTTTTTGTTTTTTTTATTAAAGAAAAAATGATAGAGGTGATATGTCAGAGCAATGAAGAGAAACTCACAATTGTGGTCTTCCCCACTCCAAGTAACTCAATTCATAGAAGAAAAATGCCAATCAGCGTGCTCGATCGTAATTTGCTGGACCTGGTTATTAATTGATTTACGCAAAGTTTAACCAAGTTCGGGGAATGTTTTTCAGATAATTTTGTGCAACTGCAACTTGATGATCGTGACAGGAAACCGAAAACTTATAATAAAGAAATTGATAATCGATTCTTCGCTTTCCCTTTACAGTAGGGTTAGAGAAACAAGTGGCTTCTTCCATTAAGAGCTCTGCCAGTTACCATCTTTAAGTTTTTTCTTTTTTTTATTGGTGTTTTTTTTTTTCTTGATCAAATCTTTCCTTCTTTCTCGAAAGAGGGCAAAAGTATTCGAATCTAAATCTACTCACTAATTTCTACCATCCTACCTTGTTTAAGTTTTGTGACCTAGAATTTTTTTTTTTTTTTTTTTGTTTATCTCAATTTTAGTAGATACACAAATTTTGGAGTCACAATTATGGAATTTAGGATAATCCCACATTCAATCCTTTCATGCATCCCCCCCCCCCCCCCCAAGTTTTGTTTCTTTTAAATTATATGTGATTTTTATGAAACAAAATGTATCTTCAATAAAAATAAAATATATACGCACTTCAATAAATTTAATTAAATTAGGTAAAAAATAGAAGAAGAAAAAAAAAACTTTGCGCGCATGCTTAGCGATCTCCTTGTTGAAATGGACAATGCATATAGAGTGTTGTTACACACAAGGTTTTTTTCAACCTCAATTTCAATTAAATATGCGTCGATAGAAAATCAACAAAACATATATTCACATTAATGAAGTATATGATTCGGTAAAAAAAATTCACATTTTCTATAAATGCATCCATATAATTCATTAGAGTATATGTTTTTTTATAAAAGTATGTACATTAAAACATATGTAGAGTGGAATTGGGCTGAAAAATGGACTGTTTATAACATTAACCTTTATACATATAACATATGAAAAATGTTAAACTCAGTCATTTTTACCAACCAAAACTCAAACCACACATGTTTTTTCTTTTTTTTTTTAAATAGTAAGCATCACCTAATGTGGTATATACTTTAATAAAAAATGTATATCGAAAATTTTTTAGTTGAAACCCATTATTAATAAGTGTAAGAAAAAATTTAACAAGATACATACATCGTTTAATGATATATATGATTTATTGAGAATATATAGAATTGTAATTTAAACAGTGAAAAAAAAAAAAAGCGGAGCATCACTCATAATATATATGCTAAGGCCTACTGCTGTCGAACATTGGGAGACTTTTTGGTTGGCCACTATTGGGCTCCTCCACTATGCTGGTTCGTGCAATGCACTAGCAAATTGAGGCCCATACGAACAAAGAATAGTCAAAATTGGACTGCATGTCCATCCATCCCACCCCCTTTCACGGTTTGCACTTTCATATCTTTTATATGACAATCATTTAGAATTTCTATATTGTTCAATAAAAATTTGTTACATGAAAAAAAAAAATTCATGAAAATGTCAACATGATGTTATTTTAAAACAAATGTACACGTGGCTTCAAAAAAATTTAAATTATTTATGTGACATTCATTGATTAGTCAACATAATTAAAGAGAATCTCAATAGTGGATCAGAATAGGGCGCACTTTTATTATTTCTCACATTTGGGTGAGATTTTTTTTTTTTTTTTGGTTGATTTGGCCTCAAATTGAGGCATGTATTACACTATCATATCATCATAACATCAGGGGGATTTACAAAGGTCGCCCTTTCAAAAGTATTTTGTAGATTCTGTTCTTTTACATCTGGCTACACATACATTGAAACTCCCACTCAGGGGTTGCAAAATGCTACGAATAGTATCATTTGTTAGCATGTCTGGTGTTTCGTTCACACCAAGCATGATGTGCCAAGGCTTCAGGCGCATTCACCGCCGCTTCCCTGGACACCTTCCAAAATACTACATGCTCAGACATTTCAAGCATATTTCTTATACTTAATGCATCTGGACCCAAACCTGATCCCTTGAGGAGAGTCATGATGACCTACGAATCTGAACATGCTATAAGTCTCCTTCCCCATTTTAAACCTGCTTGTAAACCCATATATATGTATATATAGCCTCCAATTCTGCTCTCAATGGAGAAGCCCAAGGCCACCATGTGTATCCCGTCGGGGTGAATCTTGAAATACTATATAAGCCGCTCCAGCTGTTCGTTCAAATATAATCCTCCCACACTGCCATCTCCAACAATGTAAATTTCATTGGCTGGAAAATTATGAGATAAATCTTCTTGAATTAACCTCCATTGAAGGACCTTCCGTTAATTTCTGAATATGGAATGGTAAACATTCAAACCGATTTTTTACAAATCCAAACATGCATTCCTTCCAACTTGTCCATGCTTGATGAACCATGCACTTGAGTGGCTTTCCTTGCTTCTTTAACAAACACCACTCAGATTTTTGTTTAACCATATCTGCCACAACATATTCACAAGAAAAACCAATCGAGTTTTAGACTCCTCATTTCTAGACCATATATTTTAATTCCTGAAATATATATATATATATATGTAACCACCGTTGAGATTCCCATTTGGGTGACATTTGGAGTAAGGTACAGTACTTTCATTGACACACCTTATAAACAATATTGAATGCCCATACGAGTCCTTAATCTGAATGAGAAATAAATTAAATATTTTTTTACTTATTGATAGGCTCAAAATATGGAGAATATGGAAGTTAATTGATATGCAGCATCAACTTGTGAAATTTGTCAATCATGCGTTATAAATCATCTTTTGATGATTGTAAACGCTATGAAAAAAAATTAAAAAGAAAAGTTTGGTTCCCACCTTCCCCCCAATATTATCTTGAAAATTTCATGACACGAGATCAGTACATGTGTTTAATGACAATGCAAGAGCCAGAGCCACATCGAGCCAACGGAATGTTGTTTCCATGCATGTGCTGTTCAAAGAGATATATATATATGATGACAGGTGATGATAATGTTCATTAATTAAACTCTCTATTTAGTTGGATTCTGCATGATCTAAAGTAGATTATTCCAAAGATTTGCGGATGGATGATACTAGGACAGGGATGCGAATTTGCTAGGTATCATATAAAATAATTACATGCACATGTGGATCTCATCCACAACTCTAGCTTATCCATGGAAGGTGATGTTAGACCATGCACTTTTTCTTTTCCACTTACAATTGTGTCCACAGTCAGCAAACTAATCCTTTTTAGATATCGAGGAATTTAAGGTTGACTGCAGCCGCCAAGCCAACTCCACGGATGGATTTGGATATGAACAAATCCAAATTAAAGATGATCAGAATACTTTAATTTATTGTTTTAGCATATAGCTAGTGCGCATAAAACCATCGAAGAATTAATATTTAACCCTGCATGTAACATACATATGAGGTCAGCCAAACGGATCAGAACAGTCAGGAATCTATGAATAATTGAACATAATTAATCAAGTGTCTCGAAAACTTGGATACCTCTGGATAAAGAATCTATGAATTGAAAATGTTTAACTTAGTCTTCAACTCGAATATTGAAGTGGCGGTTGTTAAAAGAAGTGCCTATGATACGACATTAATTAATTAATTAATTAATTGTTGTTTAATTTACATCATTTAGCCATCCTTTTCACATCCCTTATCCATTTCATGAAGTCCCATGCTTATTTTTTATCCACTTCAAGTATCATAAATATTTTAGCATTATTTACACAAACAAAATATTATTTTTTTTAAAAATAATTAGTAAATTCCATAAGCCGTTGTAGACCACAGGTTTTGATCATATGCTTTGAAAGTAGTTCATGAACCATTTGTTTGGCATCAATTTAATCGACTTGGGACTAGCTAAACAAAAAAAAGTGTATGTTTTAATTCAAAAGATACTTACTATGACACTGTTGCGGATAAATTTTGCATAAAGATTTGAATTTACAGAGATTTTGTGGTTAGGATTATATTTCTATTTCAGATTCAGGGAATCCAAAAACAGAAAACTATCTCACCTGTGACAACATTATTAATTCACTAATTCAAATGTTGCCCAAAATATATATATATATATATTCAATCACATGCAATTTATTCATTATTATTCAAACACAACGTCCCTGCTTAATTACTTCAATGGGGGAAATCATTCTTCACATACAAGACTATCCATAAGGTAAATGCATTCACTTTATGACAGAGAGATATATTCACATGAGAAATAAAAGAACGAAGAAGATTATGTCACACATGCATCCAATCCAAACCACTTGTGTAATTACAAACCCATCCGCCCTTGGTCCAATTTAACACTTTAATATAATTGATCACCTAATGAGTGAATTCTTTTTTCTAATAATCTTCTCTGGGTATCTGATCACTGTCACTTCTATTTCTTGTCCCGATGCCCTCTTTTTTCACAGTTGACACTCGATCTCTTAATTAATTATAATTATGGTCCTCCTCATCCTATATAAATATAAGTAATCTAAAAGGCATCGGAAAAATCAACAAATTCAATATGTAGCAACAATATCATCTAAAACTTCTTCTTCGTTTTCTTCTTCTGTTGAACCATGTTTTTGGATCTTCTTGTTGCATATATATATATATATATATATATGGTTCATCGGAACTGCAGGTGAGAGTTCAAGAGTAACTGGTGGTTGTAGAATGGTTGGCTGATTGAGTTGTACTGAGGAGGCATGTCAGTCTGGCTGGCGAGGCTGCTGCTGTTGAATGTGCACGACGAGCTGCTGCTGTTGTTCATCCTCTTCGAAGATGATGGCAATAGACCGTTCTCATCCATCGATCTCTCTCTCTTTAGATCAGTCTTTCTATTCTCCACCACCACTGAAGGGAATGAGAACTCCGTTTGAGGGAGCCTTTGAAACGACGACGACCCACAACCAATGACATTCATGTGGTGGTTGAATAGTCCGGGCTGGTTGAACCCGGCCGAAACAGTACTGAATGCGGAGGCGGACGGGTCAGACGGGTTGTCGTTGTACATAAGAACCGAGTAATCGACCTCGTTGAGTAGGTCCGATACAGAGGCCGCCTTGGGCAGCCTATACGCGCTGTGCCCCTGATCCATCGGAACATCTTCTACGCTGTCGTGGCGGTTCGATGCGGAGGTGCTGCCCAGAAGGGGGTTCCTCTTCTCGTAGATCCGGCAGAGCACCCAGTCGTCCAACTGTTAGCATTCACTCATGTCCAGTCAGGATCACGAATTCATTCTCTCTAACTTTAACTATATATTTTTATTTGGTGCATTATTATTGAGAAGATGAATTTGTTCTGTGGGCGTGTGTGTGGCTGCGCACGTGCGATACACACACACACACGCGTACACGTGTTACGTGAGTGATGTTACAGTGCATGAGCGGGTATGACATGATTTAAAGGTCAGAATCACACGCAAACCCCGAACCAACCAATCGACCTGCTGAGTCAAGTCCCTCATTGATTGATAGACGAGGTTTTATTACATTCTACAAAGTCAAAGACAAGATTTTTATTTTATTTTATTGAGAGAGAGAGAGAGAGAAAAACAAAAAGGATAAGTATTTTTTAACGACAGTTTCAGTTTCTTTTTAAGTTTTTCCGACGGAACATGATTTTTTTGGAGGGTGAGAGGGATATAATAAATCTTATATATATATGTTCACGACCCATGCACGATATATACTCAAACGATGTGGGTGGGAGGGACCCAGATCGTCTCGTGTGGTTTAATTAATCAATTGCTGTGGTTCAGGCACTAGAACCCAAGAACCCTAACTAGTAATAATAAAGACCCACCAACCACCTAATTATAATTAATAATTAACCTTGAAATCATAGGGGTCTCCTCCAACAAAACAATCAACGCGTACATCAGTCGTCATGCACAACCAATATATAATAATAATAATTTCAGCAAGTAATTAATTGGTCTACTTATAATTTGTATAAAGGCAAGGCAAGAGAAGGTGAATTAAATGACTTAAATAAATAAATAAGGAAAAGACTTAATTACCCTCATGGAAGAGTCTCTGAGCTTGATTGGAGGTCTGTTGTTGTTGGGTGGCTCGGCGAGGCGGTATTCATGCATGATCCAGTTGGTCTTGGATCCTTTAGGAGGCCTACCCACGTAGAAGACAAGAGCTTTCTTCACTCCAACGTTCTCCTTTCGATTCCCGGAGCTGGATATGATGGGCTTGTCGGTCCCTGTGGCCTTCCAGTACCCCGAAGCGGCTGCGCGGTTGGGCCGGATACCGTTTGGGTACTTACGGTCTCTGGGGCTAAAGAAGTACCACTCCCTGTCCCCGAACATCGCTTTGGCTGAACAACAACCAATAATTCAACATCGATCGATCATTAATGAAATCAATCAACATATACCCACCATGGTATATATGGTGTTGTTGAAAGGAAATTAAGGAAATGAAATGAAATGAAACGAACCAGGGAGGTTCCATGGATCGAACTTGTAGATGTCAACCTCGGCGATGATGGAGACGGGACATGGAGTGGAGGCGACTCTGTTCCTCAGATAATGGAGGATCAGTTCCTCGTCCGTCGGATGGAACCTAAACCCAGGTGGAAGTAATGATTCTGGGTTCGTCATCGATCTTCGATATTCTCCTATCTAATTATTAACCAAAAGAAACTGATCGACTGTTGTTGTGTTGTGTAGATACACACACACACACACACACACACACAGAGAGAGAGAGAGAGAGAGAGAGAAAAAGAGATTTTTTAGAGATTGGGGGGGTGGGTGTTGTGGTTTAGGTGTGAAGGGGGATTGAAATTTTTGGAAGAGGGGGGGTGGGGTGCCGTTTTATGGTGGATGATTTTTCTGTCGTGTAGTCATGGGATACGAAAGTCATTCTTATTAATTTATTTTGGGCAGCTTATGTTATGTTATGTGGGGTACCTACAGCTGGAGTTCGTAGTTATCGCTGACGTCACTCCTGTTGCGTCACATATTTTGACACGCGTCCCTTCCTTGCGGGTCCATTCTCGAGGGTTTTCTTTCAATCCTCACCGTCCACGTAGCTTCTATTTTCTCTCTGTTTTTTTCTTCTTCTCTTCTTCCAAATTCCATGTTCATGCCCTGGCAGCCCTTGCTAATAAGTTTGCTCGGTCTTTGGCTTTATCTCCCGTAACAGTTTTAATATGTTTTATTAAATGAGAAATCGATTTACAATGCTAAACCATCAATCATCTCATAAAGTTATTTCATTGGATATATTAATTGATTTTTATTTCATTGGGGCCGATTTCCATTTTGGGGCTGAAATCCCCGATTTGATACAATTTGATAGGACAGAAGAGATTTATTTTACATGATCGAGCGGGACCCCACCTAAAGATCAAACTCTTAAACGATCGAGGTATAGTAGGCTCTGCTTGCTCTCCTATCTAAAACAGCTTTTAAAAAAAAAAGCCTTTTATATTTTGTCAAATATGTTTTCTGTTTCTTTTATATTTTATCCGTGCTGTGTGTTTTTACTGGGTCTAGCAAACAAGTCTACCAAAGCAAAAAAAAAAAAAAAAAAGCATATCTAATATGTCCTTACTGAAATATTTAAAATTAAAATAGATTGTAAATCACAAGTTTATGAAAACCAACCAAGGTGGGTTATTTTTTTTCTTATACATATGACAGGAATCGAATTTAGGTCCCCCGGGGCCATCGGTAGCCTGAAATTAAGTGGGACCTGTATGTAGTAGATTTTTAATCCTCAACACTGCATGGAAATTGAACACAGTGTCTAGCTGTTGTCTGTATTACATATTATTAGGGCATATATGCACACATGTAAAGGCGGTGATGTAATGGCGGATCATTTGATCTGATCATAAACGTCTTAATCTCACCAAACTAAGAATTATCTTCACGTTAAAAGGGGGTTTAATTTTGTTTTAGTCTTCATAGAATGGACCTCTAATCCTCTCCACGCAAGCTAATTAACGTGGTCCACGTGTCTGGAGGGACTCGTCAACACACATCTATCCATTAATGACAAACTCTCTAAATTAAGAGGACCACAGGTGGCCAGTGTGAATGCTGCAAGTTTAACATAAATGGGGGTGTACGTGCAACTCTATGGGTACGGCGCACGTCAACATCACCCTGTAATTTATATATCAATCAATCTATCAACCTCAGGTGAGCCCTCCCACCCAGTTCAACAGTAGTGGGTGGCTCAGTTGCGTTCTTAAGGAACCTAATCCATAATTAACCACACTTTTAAGTATCTGTCATTAGCTTAATCGCGAATCATCAAGAAATGCCCCCCCACCCATGAGAGCTCCACGTCCAGATATAGAAGAATTGCATGTTGTGGAAAGGGAGAAAAAATGAAGTCATGCTATAATTAAAAATATTCTTGCATTATTTGTTTCGTCATCGATCTATCCGATCCCCACCTTTGTTTCTTTTTTGTTGTTGTGTTGCCCATTCCTTTTTTCTTTTTTTTTGTTGTTGTTCTGGTATATATGGAATAATGTGGACCTCGTGATGATGATGTGGAGATGGTGGTGACGAAGGCCATGACATGCATTAACCGAATCTTTTGGAAAGTAGTTGTATCACTAATTAAATTAAAGTGGATCAATATTCTACATCATTTTTTGTATTGTACGCGGTATATGTGTGTATACTGCGAAAAAAAAAAAAAAAAGGCGGCTTCACAAGACAGCTGCACTGCTCACTGATGAAGATGCATGGAACACATAGAAATATATAATCCGTACTTATAAAAATATATAATTTCCTTAAATGGAAGTCTTCTCTCATAATATAATTTATTTATTCCATTGTGTGTGTGCAGCGTGCATGTGTGTGTATTTCAAGATTGTGCCCGGCAATTGCGCTCGTACAAGATTGGTTGTGGTAGTGCAGCTATGTTTGACCTGTCCATTAGATGAAGATTAAGCTAATGCATGTACAGTGTACTATCAATTGACCCACACCAAATTGATAAAGAGATCAATGGAAAAACTCCCTGAATTTCAGGACCGGTAGGCATGACAAACAGACAAAGGAACTTGTTAATAAAATTAACTTCTTCTTTTTATAAAAAAAGAAAAAGAAATTAATAATTGTCTTGCCATTATTGGAGGAAGGTCAACCTTTAATTGTGCTTAGAATGGCTTAATTAAGTCTCATGCAAGACAAAGCTGCTGTGGTTGAATACTTTTTTTGTGTTCCTTTCATGATGCTGTACGTTGTAGCTGTTTTGTTGTTGATGCGTGTTGTGATTGGCCAGTAATCTATGATCGATGGTTATCCGTAAAGGACCAATTAAAGAGAGCTTTCAAGAGATACCAACCTCAGACCTTGGGCATATCAAACAGAGGTGAAGAAAAGTAATTATTAGTAATTAGTAGTTCAAAATTATGAATTTACCCCTTTCAACAAGGATTCCATGTCAGTTTATGTCACGTGTGATGCAATAATTAATTAACCTCAGACCCAGGTTCCTTGCACATTCCCTCTCCACTGGAAGTGCTGGTTAGGTGTTTTGGCATGGCCACTTAGGTTAACCTTCCAAGCACGCACATGATCTCATTAATATATATTTGACTATTAAACAAGAACAGAAACCTTTTAATTTCTATTTTTCCATAAGTTACATGCATGAAAAAGTCAACCTAGCTTTTATAACCAAATTACATGAAATGTCAATTCAATGCTTATTTTCTTGTGTTGCAATTAATTGACCTATCTATACATGGTTCTGAAGATCAAGGTTTGATATTGAATTTTTTTTTTCTTTATATAATTAGATCAATAGCTCATTGACTGTTACCTCATCATCAAACAGTAGTCATAACGTGATTTCAGTCTTGTACTTTGTGAGCCGCCAAAGCCTGAGCTTTTGTAGTGGGGGAGTATATGCCATTTCCCATCTACGTGGATCCTTTCAAACCAGAATATAATTCTCTTGTTCTGATCTTAAAAGGAAAGAAAGGATTCTAAAGAGAGGTGGTCTTTGTGCATGTGCATATATTTAATTATGACTTTGAATTTTTATATACGGAAAATAAGGAACTCAAAACCTAACTAAAAGAATCATAAAAGAGACCTCATTCAGAGAACCCATGTTATACGAGGACTTGTTCCACATCTCCTTTTCTCAGCTAGTCTTTAGTTAATAACATTCAAATATAATTCTAACTGTGCTTTCATCCTTATCTTATCAAAATTTTCTTATTGAATGGAATAATAATAATAATAATAATAATAATAAAAAGGGAATCATGCGGCGGCCAATCACGTTATATGTTATTGCTGAATAACTTCTCCATGCACGTAATTTCCTTGAAGTTTCAGCAGAGTTGAGTGATTGAACATGATATTGATGGAATTATAGAATGATGAGATGGGAAGAACTGCACGAGTATACTGTTTCCACATCATGCCGTAGTTTTCCACGTGGAATTAGTGGGGATTCAACAGATTGGATGTAACGTGTTTGGACAACCATTCAAACTTTGATTGTATTATTTTTTTTGTTTTTCAATTAATTAGCTTTTTCAGGTCACAGGTGGTGTGGTCAGCTCCTCCGGTTTCATCCCATTCCTGGATTGCCTAACTCACACACTTCACCTACCCAACCCAAACAAGATTATCTAAAATTGTTATCCAAATATCTATGGTCCGGGCCACGTGCGTGTATAGATATTTAATTAATGTTTCACATGTAATCTTATTTTGTCTATCAATATGATTTTTTTTTTGTTTAAAAAATATATAATTTGATTCATTCAAATATTTATATTATATTTTTACAGAATATGGTATTTATTAAATTAAGCATACGCGCACTTTCAAAAAATTTAAAACATGTTCATAGTTTATGTAATATAAAATTATTTAGTATCTATGATATTTTTTCTATTTGTCTCGTGTACCCTGTAATTAATCTTTCCACTTGATTATTTGACTGGGCAAAGGCTTCCTTGGAAAAAGTCATTAGCGGAACACAATTCAGCCATTCGTGTTATTTTTTTATGTCCTATATATATATCCTTTGTAAAATTGAACATTAGCTTGGATTTTTTATGAATATTGACTCGATCAGATGCTCCGTACCCAACGAGTAAACCCAATGTGGGCGGATTTTGGCAGGGTGATGCAAAAATAGTACTTCAAGATCCATTATGCGTCCAAGGTCTTTTGTTCTTCTTATTTTGGCGTTAAAATTAGAAACGGTGGTTAGTCTGAGTCAATCCTAGAACTGAATCTATTGTTATGTGTATCTGGATGTAACTTATAATAGACTCCATTATAAAAATATATGAATGCGTAGAATATTTTATACTTAAATGCATCAGATAATTGTATAAATTACGTACTCTTTCATGTAAACAACTAATAACCTAATAAATGTTATCATCAATCAACACGATTTTTCCAAATCGAACAAGGGATGCAAATGAACATTCCAGATCTTCAGCTAGCTTAAGTTCGCTGGTACCATCATTGACCTCAGAATGGTCACGATGCGGTTCGCCAGAGGTGATTCGCCGCCTTGCCCAAGAGCCCCGCAAACAAAGATTGACGTCGCAGGCCTGAACGTTGATCTACACGGAGTCAAACAGCGACAATGCGGTCATAGTGAATCGAAGGGAGAGTGGGAGATGAAGATAGGGTTTCCATGTTTTTGCAGAAAGAGTGATAGAGATGACTTCGAATGGGTTTTCACGAAAATGTTAAATGGGAGAGTAAATGTGATGGGATATTCTCTGGACATGTGTATGCATATGGTGAAAAAGCAGTGGATTTTGGATGGTCACGATAGCTTTGATTTTTTGGTGTATTTTGTGTTGTCCTGATTGACTCGCGGTAGCCAGATCCATTGATCAAGCGGTCCAGATTAAAGAAGAGTGCATCATTAAGGTGTGTTAAGCAAGAGAATTTTTTTCAAAAGATGGGAGGAGATTTTTTTATTTCAAGGGATAAATAAGTCTTGGTACATTGGTCTCATATTTTATTAGAATTATTATCAGACATTACTTTAATTTATTCATATATAATTATCAAAATTTATTTGTGTCTAACAAACAGTGAATAAGGGTTATTTTACTGTTATTCATCCCGTTTTTTATTTATATTAAGACACAAATCAGGTAGGGGGAAAAGGTGGGGTTAAGATAACAAGATTATTGTGTAGACAAAAAGTCAGGTACTCCAAACTTCTTCTTCATTATATTTAATTAGGTTATGATTTGCAAAATACAATATATAATATAATTTATATTTGACTTCTTATTCTTAATGGGAATATGGGATCTCAAAAGTGGGCTTGATTCAGCTTGTGTTTCTAATATGACTGACTGTTGGTGATTGTTAAACCGTAGCCCTATATAAGGTAGGGCAATATTTTGGATCATTCACATCATCTCCACATCCATAGATATCTACATACAACGGTTGGGTGAAGGAAAATTAAAAATTAGGGATGTTGGTGTTGACCCCCCTGGAAAGTGTGTGTTACACCCTGGAAAAGGACTTATTGATTAAGTTCCATGAAAGCGTGCTAACTTTATAAAAATTCCCTCGAGTATGTATATACACACACACATATATAGCTTTGGGTTCTTTGGGTTGTTAATTATGCTAACTTTGCCATCCAATAATTATTAAAAAAATAAGAATTTGGCCATCTGGCATAAAGTCAGCTTGATGTTAGATGCATTCGAACAATAACCCAGAAAATTTATTTTGTTGAAAGGGAGGAAAGCAGGCAGTGTAAATTAAAATTTGCTAGTGGTTTTGATTTGTCTCTTTACACTTTAAGAATGAGGACTTCCTTTTTGGGGAAGACCCCCCTACTGGGCTACTTGGTTTTCTTTTTTTTTTTTTAATTTCGAAAGACGATGGAAAAACAGGAATCCGGTCAACAGGAGATTACTAAGGTGGTGACTTGAATTTACAACAAAGTCACAGTACAAATAATAGATAATGAGACATGCTATGCCAGTGTGTATTTGTGGTGTTGGCATGTGATGATGAGGATGATATATAACATGCGAAGGCATGATGATAACATGCTAAGGCAAGGGAGAACCGTACATACATTGAACCAATTTCTTAAATCAAATTAAAGTTACGTCTGGCCAGCCACTGACATGTACTCTGTACACATGGGGTCCTATTATGCTGGTCCCCTATTAATGACACAACTATTAATTGTGTACTAAAATATTTTTCATCATCGGCTAGCGTACACATGGTACTTTACGTGTAGCTACTAATTAATCTGTTTTTTTTTCTATTTCAGTAAATATTTATTAGATAAAACACATATCCTTTTTTTTATTATATAAGCCCCACTCACAAGCCCCATGAGGTGTCAACCTGTCATTGGCTCATTATTTCACTTTTCAAAAAGGGTAACAAAGCAAAAACCAATTATACCCTCTCATAAAAACTACTCGAAAACACGCGCGCGTATCAAAGAAATCCGGATTCGACGTCCACGATTAAACACGACCGTCACTTTCGGCGAGCCAAAACGATCTTTCAAATTCTCTCACCATGCTAATAAATTAAGAGGTGCAAATGTTTTTATTTCTTTTTTATCAAATGTTTTGATTTTTCCAAACAGGGGATTCGAAGATTCAAAGATTTCACTTGCAGAGTAAATGTAACAGATCATATTAGGTTTTGTATTAGGGTTTTACATGGCATGTAACTGAATATTAAAATACTCACATAATAAATGTAACACAATTCGAATACTTTTTTTTATTAGGGTTTAGAGGTTTTGATAGTTTGTGTCAAAATATTAAATGTGATTCTGAAAATGACTCTAAATGTAACAGATTGTAACGAGATTAAATGTAACAAAATGTGACATTTGCACTCTAAATGTAACAGATTTGGTTTTGGAGGTTTTCATATGAAAATATTAGGTTTTGGATTACGGTTTAAGTGTTTTTGATTAAATGTAACACTCTAAATGTAACAGATTTGGTTTTGGAGGTTTTCATATGAAAATATTAGGTTTTGGATTACGGTTTAAGTGTTTTTGATCAATTGTAACAAAATGTGACATTTGCACTCTAAATGTAACACATTTGGTTTTGGAGGTTTTCATATGAAAATGTGACATATACATAATAAATGTAACACAAATTGGATAAGATTTCTGTATACCCATCAATGACCTAAGAAATTACTCTCTAATACATTAAATGTTGCATATAGTTTGTAATAATCACATTGTTACATTTACTCAATAGTTGTTACATTTATAAGTACATACTCAATAGTTGTTACATTTACCTAATAGTTGTTACATTTACTCAATAGTTGTTACATTTACTCAATAGTTGTTACATTTACTCAATAGTTGTTACATTTGCACTCTAACTGTAACAGATTGTATTAGGTTTCTGATTTGGTTTTGGAGTAATGTAACACAAATTGGATTAGCTTTTGGATTAGGGTTTAGATGTTTTGATTAAATGTAACAAAATGTGACATTTGCAAACTTCATATAATCATGTTCATTCTTTTTTCAGAGAACAATAGGTCACACAAAGCTGCAAATAAGAAGGGAAAATCAATTCAACCACACTTCAGATCATCCTTGTATAGGATTTATGAAATATTTTCCACTCTGAAACTGAAGGAAAGACATCTGAATATGCTACAAGCAACACCTTTCTGGAGTCTGTTCAGTGGGTTGTTGGACAAGAAGTATGATTGTAAACAAGCTAAAAAGAACGATGAAGATGTAGTGCGGATAATACAATGTTATGATCCACATTCTGAATCTTTCAAGATTGGTGGCAAAACTTTGAAAATAACTCCAACAGAAATAGACGTTATATTGGGCATCAAATCTGGCAAAAAAGAAGTAAAAGGTAATCAGAATTTCCTGTTTTGAATTACATTTAGTTTTCCAAAAATGTAACATCATGATCATGATTAATGGGTTTGACTGCACTTTGTTACAGTGAACTATGGCACCAAGCCAAACACAGAGTTCATAAACGAAGATTTGGGTCCGTGAGCAGACCTAATGCTCCATATATCAAGGAGCAACTTCTGGTTGCATTGGAGGGAGAATCAAGCCATGACCTCAACGATTTCACGAAGTTGTGCTGCCTGTACTTGTTTGTGGGGTTATTTTACACAAACAGTGGTCACACCATAGGGTGGGCTACCTTTCAGTATTTAGAGGACATCAACAAAATAAAAGAGTTTGATTGGTCAACATCAATACTAGATTTACTGATGAAGTCAATTCATAAGCATCAGAATAACCCAGCAAGTGTGACTGGCTGTGTTGCTCTGCTACCTGTAAGTTAACAACAAATTGTTTTAGTTGAAAACTGCAATCAATATATTTACTGACACTGTTCTTTAACTTCTATGCAGTTCTGGTTATGTGAGCACACAACTTTGATTTCTCCCTCACGTCCATCAGTGTTCCCAAGGTTCAAGAAATGGGATTTGAAAAAATTCCACAAAACCATGTCAAAGATAAACATTCGCAAGATTAAAGCCTCACAGGTTATAATTTGAATACTCATAACTCCATTACTGATTCAGTAAAACAATTATTCACATAACTCTATTATAGAACATTAGTATACAAACAATGTAACAATAATATTATAAATGTAACAATATAAATATGTGCTACATTGTCTCACACACTATGTGTTGATAATGTAACATTTTGTGATTTAGAAATTAACATATTAATATTAGCATTCTAGTTAGGTTACATTTATAAGTACATACTCAATAGTTGTTACATTTACCTAATAGTTGTTACATTTACTCAATAGTTGTTACATTTACTCAATAGTTGTTACATTTACTCAATAAATGGATGTATCTCTTATATTTGGAACAACTAACTATCATTGCATGTTAAATTGTTCAAAACTTGTTACATTTGTCAAGCTGTCTCCATTCCATATGTTATGTTGTACCAATATAGCAGATATTATTAACAATAGTAATATGAAATGAAAATGTAACATATCTTTATAAAGTTTGGTTATGTCTAAACTGCACTGATGCAATTAACTATTATGATCATAAATGAAATAAATGAAAATGTTATGACTTTGTTACATTTTGACTAATATAAACTTGTCTCTTACATGAAACAGTTATCCATAGAAGAAATTGAACCAAGGCTGATAGAGCTGCAGCAGCTGAGGGTAAGGGCCTCTGCACATACTGAAAATGAAGAAGAAACGTTGGAACAAAATGAAGAAGATTTGACTGGTAGTGTGGAGACTTCATCAGATAATGAGGAATCCAATGAAAAAAGTGAGAATAACCCGTCAGGTGAAGAGGAAATTGATAGAGAACCTCTGAATAGTGAAGGTGGGGGTGATTTAATACATAGTGGCTGGGGGGATATGAATGTCTGTGCTGATAGTAACAATGAAGACAATCAACCAGTAATGGAAGATGATTGTGGGGGGCAGTTTGGCGACTCTGCAATTGAACGTCAGAGTGAAGGAGTACAAATAAGAAACTTGTCACCAGATAATGTTAAAAAACTCTTGCTATGGAAGCCCTAGAAGAAGAAAACACAAACCTCAAAATGACAGTGGCAGCACATGGGATTGACATGCTGAGAATTATGGCAGATAACAGTAGTAAGAGTTTCAGGTTGAAAACAAGTGCCCGCAATTTAGATTGTCTTTTCAAGAAATGTGGTTTACTAAGGAGAAAGATCCGTGGTTTAAATCAACAGATAGGAAAGTTGAAAACTGTGAACTCTAAATTGAAAAAAAAAGTCAGTGTAAGAGATGATGACATAAAAGGTTACAAAGATCGAGAAAAAGGCTATCTGAGTGTCATTGCAAAACAGAAACAGATAATCTCTGACATGGAAGACAATGCCTCTGTGCATGACATTACACAGAAGACAGCTTTGGATGCAGAGATCATGAGTCTGAAAGAACTGATCACTGAGAAAGAGAACTTGATAGCACAGCAATCTGTAATGCTAGATTTCCTTCAGACACAACACCCATCACAGGAAGCAAAACCCCTTGATGTGATTCCACTGAACTCATATACACCAGATATTCAATATGTGGAGGTGGACATGGGAGAAGCAACACATGAAAAAAAAAGCAGACAAGGTCAATGGTTAGAAGAATCAAGATGAGGGATAGGAAAGCACCCATGGACCCTGAATTTCAATACTCTGATGCTGGAAAAAGAGCCAAAAGAGTGGCTATTGGAGTTCCACAAGAGAAAGAAACCAAAAAACAGAAATTTAGTTTCAGAATTCCAAAAAATAATGTAGCCAAGGCACTGGGACAAAAAGATGTCAAGATATTGAGGCAAATAGTTGGCCTCACCTCTGGAAGGTAATTTTACTGTCATTAATTGTTCTGAATATCACATCTTCAAATAGTTGTTAAATGTAACTCTTTTTGTATATGCAGTGGACCAATTTGGCAAGGGGGTCTTTCAGTTATTCATTTTGAAGATGTCATGTCAATATTGAAAGAGGATGAAATTTCCAGTAATGTGAGTATTTACTTATAAATGTAACAACTATTGAGTAAATGTAACAACTATTGAGTAAATGTAACAACTATTGGGTAAATGTAACAACTATTGGGTAAATGTAACAACTATGCAGTATGTACTTATAAATGTAACAACTGCTTGGTAAATGTAACAATTGTGAATATTACAAACTATATGCAACATTTAATGTATTTACTTGTAATTTCTTAGGTCATTGATGGGTATACAGAAATCTTATATGATGAGCAAGGAGTTCCAATGCGGATCAACCGATCTTCATTTTTCGTTTCTGCAAACATCTCTCAGTCACTGCAAAATGAAAAACAGCGTCACCTCTTCAAGGTGCTAGTGAAGGAAAGGATAGATCTCAGCCTGTATCGGTACATACACTTCCCTCTGCATAATAAAGGGCATTGGACTTTGGCGGTGTATGACATAGTTGAAAACATATGGAGACACTACAATTCACTACTTCAAGAGTATGCAGACATGGACACACATTTGCAGATGGTTAACAAATTGGTAATCACTACTTAAAGTTTCTGACCATATATATGTTTAACTTAATTTAACATCTCATGCATATACATTATAATTTACAGATGGAAACATTCATTGAACATTATGAAGGAATTGGACCTGGACAGATCATCTCTGTTCAGAATGCACCGCAGCAGCCTGATTTTTCGTAAGTTCATTTACTTTGTTAGGTAATTTCATTATATATTAAAGGAACATACTGATTCAAATTTTTTTTTTAACTGCAGCATAGAGTGCGGAATTGTGGTCATACATGTAATGACTCAGTATGCCTTACAAACAGATATATCATCGGTAATGACTCGCCATATGTGCAGTAGTACCAGAGCCCAAATAATACATAAGTTCATCAACGACAAAATAAGGACGTACACAGAAGAGGATCACAAGTTGTTTTCTTTGAATATTGATGATTGAACTCTTAGAGTTTTGTTGTGTCTGTCTGTAAATCGAACAAATAGCAATTTTGGATGTAAACAGCTTATTTTGGAGCCATGAAATGAAAATATAGATATATTTTGTCTGATGCTAAGTTGTGATTTACTATTCATGTGTTTCCATGAACAACATGTGTTGTAATAACGTTCATGTAATATAACAGTCAATTAACAATGCAAAGCATGTTACTGTGTATATGTAAATGTAACTAGCCAACAATGTCACAATCTGGGTATAGTAAATGTAATTACAATGGTTAAATTGTGACAGATACTTCTAATGCAACCAACTATTGATTTGATTGTTTTAGGGATAGGATGTCTCTGATACAATCAGTTAATAACTCGATTGTAATACAGGTACACACAACACAAATACACACTGTTACATATCATTAAACCTGTTACATTTTCTAAATGTAAAGTAAACCTGAAAAATATAAAAAGAAAATCAATTGAGACAGAACAAATCACTTATGTATCGATCTGCACATTGCTTTTATGTATTCTTCACGTGCTTAGTCTTTGGCCTGTAAACCTTTGCTGCCTTCCTTTTTGTCGGTGGTCGCCCTTTGCTTCGAACTTTTTTAGGTGAATGTACACATCTAACCGGCGATGGTGTTACGCCAACAGAACTACAGTTAGCATTCGCAGATGAAAAATGCAACAAAGATTCCTGCAAAGAATCCATGTATTGTGTACAGAAGACATATTTTTCTTCAGATACAACTGCAGCTTCCACAACATATGAAAATTTGGAATATAATTCATTATGCCTCGACATGTGATCATTTGACATGTTGTCCAAATAACAATTCTTCAAAGCATTATGAATTCTTTTGATGCCCTTCCGCCAGCGATCCATAATGTAATATGAAGAAACTACACTCGTGTTTGAATGTATCAAAACTTTAATACAATGCCTACATATGATACCCATGAACTCAAATAGACAACAAACACATCGAAACTCCTGTTTCAATTCATCAAACTTAACCTCATAAGCTATTTTCTTTGTTGCTCCATCTTTGCCTTTTGAAACATCAGTGACAACAAAAGCTCTCACGCCATCGACTTCTACCAAATTGCAAAAAATCAACCCCTTGATTTCATTCTGAAATTTCCTAAACATATCATGTGTATATGCTTCTTCAAACTGCCTCTCAAACCCAAAATCAGTAAGCAATGGAATGCTTGAGTTAACTGATTGAAAGTCAGCCCTTTCTTCCTTCTCAACCTTACTTCTGAGTGCATTATCGTATTGTTCCACAAATTGCTTCAAAGTCGTTTTTGAGTTCACAGCATTCATACTTTCACTTCTCTGAGTAGTTGACATACCAGCCCAAAAGGTTTCTTTAACGTATACAGGAACCCATCTTGTTCGGTCGTTGAATAGACATGTGAGCCAGACATTGTTGCTCAGACCATGATCCAAAATCATTTCCATCCACTGCTTGTCGAAAACATCAGCAGTTAAAGACTCGTAAACTATTGCCTTCAAGCATTTCTTAATAACATCATAACTCTTGCAACTGCAAAAATCCTGCCCAGTTTCTCAGGAATCTTCTTCATGATATGCCACAGGCACAATCTGTGGCGAGAATGAGGAAAAACCTCTAACACAGCCCCTTGTATGGCCTTGCATTGGTCAGTCACTATAGCATTTGGCATACGTCCATACATGCACTCCAACCATGCTTTGAATAGCCACACATATGTTGCAGTATTTTCGTTGGATAATAGACCACATCCAAACAAGACCGATTGTCCATGATGATTTACACCAACAAAAGGTGCAAATGGCATATCATACTTGTTCGTCAAATATGTTGAGTCAAATGAAATAACATCTGAAAATGACTCATATAATGCTCGTGATCTCGCGTCAGCCCAAAAAATATTTCTTACTCTGAAATTCTCATCAAAATCAATAGCATGAAAAAAATTTGGATTTCGCTTTTGCATGCGCACAAAATAATCACAAACAGCTTGTGCATCGCCTCCACCAAGCCTTCCGATTCTAGTTTTAGACAAGTAATTCCTTGCATCTCTCTCCTCATATGATATGCAATCGTATCCCCCGGCTTTAATAACAAGTGAATTAAAACTTTTTGATGTTCTGATCCCTGCTTGGTCATTTATATCCAGCACTCTTTTTGAAAAAGGATCAATTTCCCTATGGCAAGCAAAATGCCGTGACTTAAGTGGACTCAAATGATGGTTATGACCTAAGACAACCTTTGAAATAACAAACAATTCTCCATCCTTCACATTAATGTTTATCCTAGCTCCGCACCCAGACTTGATCGATGACCTACCACTGAAAACATTCCTCCCTGTGGAAACATGCTTCCCATTCCGACAACATGCAAGTGAAAAAAATCTTTGTCGCCCATTGTCATCCTTTTTACCGTGAATCTTCGCAACGCCAAAACCTTCACTGTGAGCAAAGTTTTTATAAAACATCCTAACATCATTTTCCGAGCAAAATGACATTCCAACACTTGGAACAATAACTTCAGTGCTTTGCTCATCAGAAACATCGATTTCACCTTCTATTGCACTGCCTTCCAAAGAAAATGTAACAGATTCCCCTGCAAAAGTATCTACTTCATTGTTACATTTATGCATAATTTAAATTTAACTGTATGATGAAATGACAAACACAGTGTCTACTACATGTTAGATATCCCCTGCAACATTATAAACTTCATTGTTACAATTACATATAACATTGTTTGCATAGTTGAAAAAAATGCAGTACATGAGTGATTGTTACATTTATGAATGTAACAAAAACAGAAAATGTAACAGATTCCCCTGCAAAAGTGACTACTTCATTGTTACATTTATGCATAATTTAATTTCAAATGTATAATGAAATGCAGTACACAGTGACTACTACATGTTAGATATCCCCTGCAACATTATAAACTTCATTGTTACAATTACATATAACATTGTTTGCATAGTTGAAAAAAATGCAGTACATGAGTGATTGTTACATTTATGAATGTAACAAAAACAGAAAATGTAACAGATTCCCTGCAAAAGTATCTACTTCATTGTTACATTTATGCATAATTTAAATTCAAATGTTTAATGAAAGGCAGTACACAGTGACTACTACATGTTAGATATCCCCTGCAACATTATAAACTTCATTGTTACAATTACATATAACATTGTTTGCATAGTTGAAAATAATGCAGTACATGAGTGATTGTTACATTTATGGTAACAAATATGAAAATATATCGAAACCTAATAAAAAGATGGGAATAACGATCAACAAATAAACGAGATTCATTACTCTTAATTGGTACATGTAACATATATTGAAAAATTGATCATCATAAATTTAATTTAAAACTCGAATGTTATTTTCAATCCAAAAACTCAAGATATGATTAAAACAATTCACAAAAAAACAGATCCAGAAGGCGTTGATTGGAGATTCAACTCCATAAAGAACAAACAATGTTTTCGAACTTCTACAATGGTTTCACCGTATTCAAATCAATTTTGATTTAAATTTAATTTCGAATGTTATTTTCATTCCAAATCGAATACGAATTGAAGATCACATACCAGATCGAGTAGGCGTTGATTGAAGATCCACGTCCATTAAAAACGAACAATGTTTTTGAACTTCACCGGATTAAAAATTCCTATAGAGCTACGATGGTTTCACAATATTCAATCGGTTTTGATATGATTTGGTTGACGATGATCTGCAAATACAAACCTAAATGATCGGCAGTTGTAAATCTCCCCCAATATGCGGTTAGAATGTTAATCAATTGTGATCCCCCAATAGTCGGAACAATGTGTAACCGTCTATTGATCCCCCAAAAAAAAAAGGGTATTATGGACAATGTGTGTATGCCATGTCATGGGGCCTGATTTGGGGCCTGTGAATTTGGGGCTTGGGAATCATTATTGTTTTTTTATATTACATAAAAATGATATATATAAATATGTTTGCACATAAATTTAAAATAAAAGTAAAAGAAAGTAAAAAAAAATAGGTTAAAAAAAAATCGAAAGTAAAATATTTTTCTTTTAACTAACTTTACGGTGTTTGTGCATATGATATAAAATTACATCTTCTCCCAAATTATCACACATGAGAAAGTGCAAAATTTTTCCACTTTCTCTAAATAAAACAAAATAGAGAGAGAGATGAATTTTTTTTTCTTGTACGACGTAAATATTAGATTGTTTTGATGATCAAATAATAAATTTTAACTTTTTCTCATTTTCCTTCATTTTTTTGTCATACACAAATATACGCTTATACATTACTCAATTCATTTTACAAGCCCACGTGTAGTTAAAAAAATGGTTATCCAACTGCCTATACACTCTATTATTAGTGTATATATTATTGTGACAATGCAAGATATATTTTATTTTTTATAATAATATATATTTCAATGAACGTAAATATATTTCAAAAAAATTGATGAGGATTGTAAAAAGATTGCACTCAAGGTTAGACATACCATTTTTCATTATTTCATATTTAATTTTGCAATTGAGACAATTAATTTATAGTTTTATCTCAGTGTTGTTTTGTGGTAAATGAAAATATTTTATCCGTTATATAGAAATTGGAAAAGTGCACCGTATTAATATTATTTTAAAATTTCATACAAGTTTTTTTTGTTATATATATATATATATATATTCTCAGTTAATTATTTGTGAAAAAAATATAAAAATAGGTTAATACTATCTAACCTAAGGAGAAATATTTTAAAAAATGCATTTGCTCTTCTGGGCACATTAATGCTACTATTTAGGTCCTTTGTTGATGATCACATCAAAATTGAGTGAAAACATGCTTGCATTTATTATATGATATCTATCATACGACACCAACAGACAACAGTGCTCCGTCGTCCCCATGTCTTTTTTTTTTTTCCCTCGTACAGCGTGACAGTTTGTCTTTTTTTTACCTTGGAAAACATTATTACCATTACCATTTAAAAACTAATTGTAACCATAATTAATTAGTTAATCTGTATTGTTTTCAGACTGCCTTAAAGCTAGGATGGTTAATACATAAGCAAGGCATATCTTGTTTGGTGCGTTTTCCAATGGGTTTGTTCCCTGACAAATTTATTGTATTGATTTAACTAATGTGAGATTTCCAATGGGGTTGGGAAGAGACAAACACGCGCGACTGCGTCCATGATAACTTATTAAAGTCCTGGTTTACATTGATGTGTGAATCGCTTAACCAAAATTAGGGAGACTCATCTTCCCAATGATCATGTCTGCTTCTGTAAGGTGCTACACCAAGCAATATGAGAGGCAGAGGCTTTGGAACAATGTCTATGCAAGCAGATGTCGAAACATATACACATAAATTACAAAATCCTCTCACTTCACCGGTAACTGAAAGTCTTTAGTTTGTGCATAGATTTTGTTTCAAATGATGGGCTATCTGTTGGCTAGGTTTATGTACAAATATCTTTTAAGTAAGATACACTAAATACAAGTCGTATCATAAAGATTTTTCACTCCTCAAAAAGATATATATTGTAATTTTAAAAATATGTTTTTTTTATAAGAAATATGAAAACTTATTAATAAATATTATTATGAAAAATTAGTTAAATAAAATCTCTACTGCTTTTTGTAAGAAATTTTTCTTCTTTTTACATGTTGTCTCTTTCAAGTTGATTAGTGTCTCCATCAAATATGGAGCGATTTCTCTTGTGAATTAGAAAGATAAATGTGCTAGCATTTGGCATCGTGTATGGATAAAAAAACAAAAAAACTTAATTTTCTTCATTCACAACATGTAACATGAAGGTCATTTATGCCCTTGTAAGACTTGATTTATATATACACATCTCTGAAAACTGAATAATTATACTTAGGTGGTGTTGAATCATATTAATTAGGACACTATGTTAAATTTAGATTGGTACCATATATGTGTTCTAATCATTTAAAAATTTAAAGGTAGAATAGTTGGGAAGACCATATGTTCCTTCAGTTTGGTAGTAGTAGGTCACCCCCTTTGGAGGATGGATGGATCAATTCTTGTGAATGGCAAGATTAAAACAAATTATCCACACTTGTATGAGTTGGGTTTTTATGATTTTCTGTTTCACAGATGGGCACGGGGTTTATTACTCACAAGGGTCTTTTTATTATGAGAAAATTGATTCTGAGTCCTCCGTTACCGCTCTCCTATCACTCCCTCTCTTTGGTGACTTTTTCCACTCTCTCCTCCCGTCTTAACAATATATTTAGATATGATAATAATGTAGTTAGACCTATTTATATATGCCTAGATTTATTAACAGTGTATATAGTTAGTAAAGAAAATGGTAAAAATAAAAATGTTAATGATAAATTTAACTATTGTTATTTAAAAAGAATTGAAAATAATAAACAACTAGGTTTAAAAGTAAGTCTAATTATTCTAAATATTTGAAATCGATTCCCAATTGCATCTCTCCCTCCCTCTATGTATAAAACAGAAAAAAGAAAAAGAAAGAAGTAGTGCACATGGATTTATTCGTGTATTTTGTGATTGCTGCTGTCGCAAGGGATTACTCAGTGCAGGGGAAGACAGTTTAGAAATGTTCCCTTGGAGCTGAAGTTTTAACTTAACTTGGCAAAACAGAAGTAAAAAGAGGACAATAATATAATAATAATAATGACTAGACATTAGCCGGTATGTCCGAGCCGAGAGAGAGAGAGAGAGAGAGAGAGTCCCTTTGACCTATTTTTTTTATTTTTTTTTCTCTCCTCCTTCACAGACAGAGAAAGACGGAGAAGGTTTGTTTTGGTTTTGGTGCTGACATTGAGTTTGGATCTGGCATCGTTTGGTGCCCTAGCTTCTTCCATTTACAGAGGAACCCTATCCCGATCAGTATTTGACAGGTGCACAAGGTACTCTATACCTCTCTTTCTCCCCCCCATTTTTTTTTGTTGATTTTTCCGTTTGCATTGCTGGTTCTTGGACTGTATTGGTTTTTCCCCCTTGAACGTATTTTGTGTGTCGTCGGCTCTGGGAGTCTGTTAGTAGTTCATGGGAAATTGATTTGAATGGTGACTTGGTTACTCTCCTCCGTGTTAGCCCTTGAATCATACCTTCCTCATGTAGGAGTTGCTCCTGTTGCATTCTCGAACCCATCAACAAGTGTTTTTCTTAGTCCAGCGGGATGAATCTTGCCTCCACTAGGTTTTTCATCTTTACCCATGATTGTATAGACGCCTCTCTGTTGTGTACAAATGAATTGTAATTTCTCTCACCACGTAGAGGCTTTCCCCTTAATTTGTACGCCACCAACTTTACCTTCCTTTCCTTCAGAATCTCAATGTATTCTCGGAAACGCACCTCATTCAACCAATCTATGAAATCTTCAGCATGAAGATGACCATTAAAGCTTGAAAGGTTGATCTTTGTATAGAAATACCTTGAATCATGGACATCACAACCACGAATTCTTTCTTGCACCCACCCTGGTAAAATAGATAACAACCTAACTAAATATCCTTTTTGAAATACATCCTAAAATTCAAAAAGATTCTAAAAATCAGAGATTCAATTTCAACTAATGAACAATGATTATTTGGACTCTAAATGATGAAATTTACCAAAATAGTAATATCAATAAATGGCAAATGGCAAATTTTCAGAAAAACTGATTTTTTGAGAGCAATCTGTCCTGCACTAGAAAGACTATGTAGCAAATGAAATGAATACAATTGATGGTTCATTCTTTATGTTGGTTCATTTTTGCTTTAGGAGTTGTTTTTGTATTTAACCAGTGGGTCTTTGTTACCTCTCTTCATGGTCAGACAATGGAAGATTTGTCAGCTGGTGGGCATCGCTTCAGAAAAATACCCCGTCATTCCTTAGCCGCTAATCTTGAGCTGGATCCATTGGTTTGTTCTTTACTAATCATTATTTTGCATAATGCCTGTATCGATAATGTTTCCTTACTCTGAATAAATGTAATGTATGTTCCTTTATAGATTCGTGAATATGATGGCACTACTAGTAACTGCATTTACATTATTTTATACTGCTTTTTTCCCTGCTAATGATGCTGAATTGATTTCTTAAATATCTTTGGCCTGGAAATTAATGCAACATTGATAAATATCTTTGAACGTTGATTATTAGTTGAGTGCTACCTCAATGATGATCTCATTTGTGTTTTATTTAGGAAAAGCATAGGCTATGTTGTAAAGAAGATGCTTTTTCTTCAGTATGTAGGCTATCAGGTAGAAAAAACACTGATGTCCTCTATATTGGTATTTTCTTTCACCCAGCTGAATGAGAATCTGGAGCAGTGGCCGCATCTAAATGAGTTGGTTCAATGCTATAAAGCTGATTGGGTGAAGGATGAAAGCAAGTATGGTCACTATGAAAGCATTCCTTCATCGCCTTTCCAGAGCCAGATTTTTGAAGGACCTGATACTGACTTAGAAACAGGTGTTGCGTTGACTGCCACTGAAATTTCATCCTTATGTGTAATAGTAATGTTGGATGATTTATCTTAACCCATTTACATAATGTTTTGTTCATCATTACAGAAATACGGCTTGCCAATGCAAGAAGTCCCAAGAATGAAAACTTTGTTGATGATGACCTTCCTAGTACTTCAGGAAGGCACATGTCAGATGTTAACTCTTCTTATTTGGGAAATTCAAGTCTGGTATTGGTTGAAATCTTTGTTACGTTCAGATAGCATGCACATGAATGGTGATATGTTATGAATCCTAAGTTTGTGGGCAGTTTCTACACAAATTATAATCCCCAGAATTTATATATTTACAAAAAATATTTCAGTCGATTCATTTTTTGTCAGTTTCAAAGCAAAAATACAAAAGTTGTAACTTGGAAATCCTTATATTTTGTAGTGTCAGCAAATGTCATTGGATGTTATCTACTGATCTTCCATTTTTTATTTTATTGTATCAATGAATATTTATGTTTTTAAATATGAAAATCAAAAGATATATAGTACCCTTCTTTGTTTCTATCGCAAAATTACCAACCAGTTTTCATCTCTAATGTCTGTAGCCATACTTTGACCTGTGTGTTTCCATCTCTAAAATTTCTGGAATATTTGCTGGTAAGTCATGTTACTTGCTTTTGGCTTCTCATGTCGTTGGAATCTCCCTGCAGAATGTTTTTGTGATGCTAGTTAAATGAGGGATATGACGCTAACGGATTCCTGTAATTATTTGGCTTTGAATTGAATAATGCCAATCAGACTCTTCAATCCTAACTCCTAAGGCATATGTACACATTTCTTCTTTAGGTTCACCGGCATTGTTGGCTTAATAATTTCTCATCCATTTTACACACACAGGTATTTAATTATTTACTGATAGGATTGTTCTCTAAGAATAGCCCCTTGACTGCAATTAGGTTTGTGTCTATTGTTTCTCGTAGCCTTTTGCAGATACTTCTGAGACACAGTGTTGATCTTTTTTCTTCCTTTTTCTGTACCATATATGTAAAAATTGAAGCTGTCACGATTACATGTCTTATCTTTATTTCCATGAATATTTGAAGCATTTTGGGGAATCTCCGCTGCCTGCGTATGAGCCATCTTTTGACTGGGAGAATGAGAGGTCATCGATCTTTGGACAAAGAACAATCGAAGCTCATCCAGCACAATATTGGAGGTATAGCTGTCTGTCATCTCATGTTTTGGTCACCTTCTTTCTTATACTTCTAAATTCCAATTATTAACTACCATTAGGCTGCTCGATTTTTGCATTCCCTTTCTTTGAAAAAAAAGGCCTAAGGCCTACCTTTTTTTCAAAATAAAAAAAGAACTACCATTAGGCAGCTTTCGGAAACAGAGTTGGGCAGATTTTGGAGATTTTGGTCTAATCATGTATCCAAACACCCCCAATGCTCTCCCAATTTTTGATGCGAAAAACAACTTTTAGTTATCAAGAGCTTTTAAATTTTTTTGGCAAAAGTATGCTTTCTGGAAAGCTATTTCAAAGCTACTATAAGGGGGCGTTTGGAAACACGGTTTGGGTGTTTTTGCTTTTGTAGGTAGCCAAAAGCTGCAAACATGTTCCCAAACGCCCAAAACTTTGAATGATTAAATGGAAAACATGACTAAGCTTTTTATTTATGGAAATCAATATTCAAAAGCAAGAAAGGTGTGATTTGTGGGAATCAAACTGTTATCCCAAATGCACCCTAAGTGAAAGGCTACTTTTCAGACTTGTGTTCAAATGCTACCTAAGATTTTATCTACTTAAGCGTAAAAGTCTCGTTTAGTTAATTGTTATTCTAATATTTACTTTGATTGAATCTTTGATTAATTGGATTGTAGTGGATTGAAGATCTCTGTTAAGGTTCTATCATTGTCTTTTCAAGCTGGATTATTTGGTAAGCATTGTCCCCCAAGTAGTAATTATCTAATACATTTGCGTTAGATCATGCTAGAATACTTTTTTAGTCTACTTTTTGTTGACTATATGAGGCACTAATTGGGGAAATATCTTTTTTTTCAGAGCCATTTTATGGTACTATTTGCTTATATAATAAGGAGAGAAGAGAGAAAATGTCAGAAGACTTCTATTTTCGTGTGCTACCGACTGAGATGCAGGAAGTAAGCTATGAAGATGATGTACAATTCTGGGTTTACAAGTATAATTGATTGTGCTCTTTTTAATTGTTTTTAGTGTTTACAATATTTTTTTTCTTCTGTATGACCATATTCTTGCTTGAAGTCCTCTCTTTATAAACAGAATAAGAGTAAATTCTCCTTGTTGCATTACAGGCTAGTGGCTCTTCTGAATCACAAGGAATATTCACCTTGGATACCCCATCAGCTTCAGTTTGCCTACTTATCCAGCTGGAGAAGCCTGCCACAGAAGAAGGCGGGGTAACTCCCTCAGTTTATTCCCGCAAGGAACCCGTAAGTTAAGCGCGAGTTTTAGCATTTTCCTCTAAATCCTGATAGATGACGTTTCCAAATCCTGGTGGTGCATGATGATGACTGGCTGTGGATCAGAGTTTATATGGTTTCTGAGAATGGTGTTTAATTGCAGGTACATTTGACGGAGCGAGAAAAACAGAAGCTGCAAGTGTGGTCCCGAATCATGCCTTACAAAGAGTCATTTGCCTGGGCCATTGTTCCACTGTTCGAAAGCAGCGGTGTTGCAGCTGCTGGTGGGGCCACGTCTCCCAGTAGTCCCCTTGTTCCGAGTATATCTGGGTCAAGTTCACTGGAGAATGTTATTGAATCTGTTCCAAAAGTCAGTTTAGATGGGAAGTTAGCCCAATACTCTGGTGGGAGTTCTGTTGTTGTTGAAATATCAAACTTAAATAAAGTCAAAGAAAGCTACACTGAAGATTCACTTCAAGTAAAACTTATAATCCTTTCATTTTCACTATTACTTCTGAATTATCTTTTCTCAATCTGTCAATTTCTTGGGTGTGTTTTCATTATATTCGTAGAATCAGTTAGGATTCTTGTCCAATTGCTTATTACCGAGTATATTAATATTGTTCTTACTGTTTACTATTGAAGTGCCTCTGCAAGTATTATGCCATTATCGAGGAATTGGGCATTAATTTATAATCATCTCCCATTTTCAAGTACCTTTCTAAATGGTTTGTATGCTTTTCCTGGAAGATAGGTCTTGATTGAAACTTCAGAAAATTCATGTTAGTTAGAAATGCTGTTAACATGTTCTTTTTTCTTCTCTAAACAAAATTATTCATTTTTCAGTATATGATATACTGTTTTGCATCACATTCAAATTTTTTTTTTTTTAATGTTAAATTTACTGGTGGTTGTTTTATCTCAATCCTTGTTTTACCTTTTACAATCCTTTTTTATTCCACACCTTATCTGCTAAATTATGCTGTGTCATTATTTTATTTTGCATCATTTCTATGATGCCATCACTGTTGTTTGTATCTTCTGCATTTTTTTGAACTGCAGCTTATCCCTGGGGATACATGGTTATTTCTTTCATATTCTTGATAAGTTATTAATACATGTGGCATGAACATTTTATACACTGAGGACTTCATTTGAATTCAGTGCCATAAGCTACATTTTATCAGGAGTAGCAATTTTTTTTATCTGACTGTGGGGACTCTGAAGAGTTGATATTTATGTTTACACTGAATGACTTGTTTCCAATGATGTTTTCCTGAACTTGTTGTTTGTACTTTGTATCTTTGTTCACTCCATTATATAGAATCATATTCATATTATAGTTGTATACCCTTAAAAGGTTTTTCTTTGTTCTTCTTCTCTTCTTAGGACCCAAAGCGAAAGGTTCATAAACCTGTCAAGGGTACTTTGAAACTGGAAGTCGAGAAATTTCATCTTGCCATTGCTCACTCAGACAATTTTTTGGAAAGTGGCAGTGTGGCTAATGATTCAATTGATATCGGGGATCGAAATGCTGAATCTGCATCTACAGGATCCCTCAGCAATGGCTCGGATGGGGCTCAGAATGGTAATGCAAAGTGGAATTATGTGGGGGGAAAGGAAGTGCGCAGGAATGGTCCAAGTGCTTTCGTTCAAAATCATCGTGTTGATGTAAGTTGCAAGACATCATATCTCAAAACTGATAAATCGATGGGATACCTCTACCATAATTGGATAGTTCTCAGTTCTCACATTCAATGAGGCACAACATAAAAATGCCCAAAAAATTGAATCAATTTTTGGGAATTATAATTCTAGTGGATTTGGTTTTCCTATTTCTCAATTCTGTTCTTAAACAGGTTCATAGAGCGTTTTAGGAAACACTGGACATTTCCATAGAGTTGGGCTTGTGATTTAGTTTATTTTACATTCATTTAGCTTATTTTTACATCCATTGATTTATATTTATTGTCCAAGTGCACAGGAAGTCTTCTGTCGAAATTTCATTGGGCATGTTGACCAGGGGCAATATTATAAACATGTTGAGTTGAATTATAAAGCAAATTGATTAAGTACATCATAATTTGACTGGAATATGTAAGACTTATTAATTATTATAGATATTGTCTGGTAGAACTGTAGAAGATCATGAGAGGAAAAAGTTATCTAAAGCAAGAAAAATATAATCATGAAGTAGCTTGTATGTTTTTGGATATGAGAAGCAACCATTGGCCTAATTAAGGTTTAATTAATGTTTGTATATATTAAAGCATTTTGAGATTTTAATGGACATCTTGTTTTCTTTTCTGACCCTTGTCATTCTGTATATATGTATGATTATTATGTATAAATTATTGAAGGCTTTAGTACAACTGCTATGTGGTCGATTGTATTAACATAGGTGGGCCCTTGAAAAAAGCATAACATTTTTAAAGAAAAAAATGAGCGGCATGCATATAGCATAGACATAGTCATTCTAGGATGACTTTTTGAGAGGTGTTTCTCGAAAAAGAATGATTTTCTTTTATTCACAGGATAAACTCAAGATGAAAATATCTATTGTCATAATTGACCTTATTCATGGGGTTTTCAGGTTCACCCAAAAGTGCTAAAGACTACTAAACTTGTTATATTATTACTTCCTAAAACATTATGGGTTAAAAAAATTAAAAGTTTTTCCTTCCATTGACAAACTTGATTATGGGTGTATTTAGGGTTGCAGTTGTTGTAATTTACTTATAGGTATGTATTAATTGTTCCTAACAGATATTTATTTGTGCATTGGCAGTTCCAAGCTTTTGATTTTCGTATGATGACAAGAAGTGAACCCTTCTCTCAGCTTTTGCACTGCTTATATGTTTACCCCTTGACTGTTAGTTTGAGTCGGAAAAGGAATTTGTTCGTAAGGGTGGAACTGAGAAAGGATGATGTTGACCTTCGCAAACAGCCATTAGAGGTAAAGACATATGACCAAATATTGACCTGTTTCCTTCTCAACCAAGGTATTTAAACATATATTTGTGTTTTCTCCTTAGGCAATGTACCCAAGGAGTCCTGGATCTCCTGGTGCACCGCTTCAGAGATCGACTCATACACAGCTTGCTATTGGTGCTAAAGTAGCCTATTTCCACGATGAAATTAAAATTTGTCTTCCTGCTATATTTACCCCCCAGCTACACCTTTTGTTCACCTTTTTCCACGTGGACCTTCAAACGAAACTTGAAGCTCCAAAACCAGTATGTTCATTTCAGGTTTTCCTTGTTTTTGGTGGATGGAGTACTATTTTAATGACATTGTAAATGCATCGTCTCTTTAGGCACTTTCCAGATTCACTTTACTATCTAATGAGATGTATGATTGTTATTCAGGTAATTGTTGGTTATGCTGCACTTCCCTTGTCAGCACATGCTCAGTACGTTATCTTTACTTTTAAGACCAGACTTAAAATTTTATATAAACTAGTAGGAGGTATACGTGTTGCATGCGTATTTGGAAAAGAGAAATTAAGACACTTGATGATAAAAATCATGGATGATAACAATTGGGATGTTGTAGGTTGTAGTATTGGTACTATTCTTTTCTACTAATTTTTCACCGAGAAATATGATATTATAACTACCTTACCTAATATATATTATAGTTATTCAAATAGTCACATTTTGGTTAACTTTACGTTAATGAAAATTGCAAATGGTGACCGTCGAATGATTGTCCTTTACACTCTATTTTGGTAGAAGTAAAGATTATTGTAGTATTTTCTTGGGAAGCACAGAGGATGCTGGTGTAATGAACATCTTTTTGCTAGTTTACATCATAGCATTTTTCATTTGATGATCCAGCTCGTTGATTGTCTGAAGATGATTGTAAACCATATACATTTTCATTTATTGATGTTCATCTTCATTTTTTTTACTGGCATTTTACACTATTGCTTTCATATCCATTTTGATTTCTACTTGGCTTTAGCATAGGCATTGACATGGTTCCATGACATGATCCACGGGGATTTAGTGGTCTTTTTATTGTTTTGTGTCATGTATTATCTAATTTTATGACTTTTTTTTTGTCTCCAGTTTATTTGATATAGATTTGCCCTTCATTATAAAAGTAGGAAGGGTGGTGCTAGAAAGAGGGTATTGGAGGTGGCTGAGAAAGCTTATCTTAAATAGGGGATGGAGGGTGGGTTGTTGCACATGTATAAACAGTGCAAGGAATGACACTTGTAAGTAGGCTTGTCATGATAATGTGGGGCATTTTTTCTAAATTAATCACCACTATTCACTTAATTACCGAAATAATCATGTTTTTAAAAAATTATCAAAATAGTCATATGACACAGTCAAACCCTCCACGTCAGCATTTTTCATTTTTTTTTAATCCACTCGCTAAAAACGCCAACGGAGGTGGCGTTTTTAGCGGTTAGTAATTTTTTTTTTACATTTTCTTCATAAGCGTTAATTTGAATGTTACTAAAGACGCCACTGGGGCTGGCGTTTTTCTTTGGTTCATATAAAACGCCAAGCCCAGTAGAGTTTTAATCCTGGAATCAATAAAAACGCCACTGGGGTTGGCGGTTTATTTTTAAAACCTAAAACGCCATCCCCAGTGGCGTTTTTGGGATGGAATTCAACAAAAACGCCACTGGGGTTGGCGTTTTACTATTTTACTATGAAAAATAGTAAAACGCCAACCCCAGTGGCGCTTAAGGCTGGTGGCGTTTTATGCTGCTACTCCTTGGGAAAAAAAAAAAAAAACTAACAATCTGTTGGCAATAGTAAGTAACATATGATAACTTGACAATTGGTAGGCGTAATTTCAAACAACTGACATGCATTTCATTAAAAAAGGTAGCATTCAAATCTTAGAAAGACACATAATCCAAATAACGATACACGCCATCCACATTTACAAATTTCCACACACATACCAACCCAAGTTCATGATATCCAAAATGGCCAAAGATTAAACCTTCGAACTTTCCCCTCTTTGGCTTCGAAGGTCTAGTGATAAGAGGAGGTTGTGGGATGTTCTTTCTAGGACAGCCACGTCGACGCCTAGGCGGAGATGGAGGAGGTGGGGGCTCTACATTGTCATCTCCGTCGTCGTCATCATCATTGTCGTCATCGTCGCAATTGTCGCCTCCATCGTCGCCATCGTTGCCTCCATGGTCTTTGTCGTCTCTTCCATTGTCGCCGTTGTCCCCTCCATCGTCCTCGTCATCTCCCCCTTCGTCGCCATCGTCCCCTCCATGGTCTTCGTCGTCTCCTCCATCGTCGCCATCGTCCTCGTCATCTCCTCCATCCTCGCCATCGTCCCCTTCATCGTCATCTTGTTCTTCATCACACCAAGGAACATATTCGTCCGGTAAGTCCCGTGGACGCACCTTGCGCATGAGATTTTGCATTTGAATTCTTATACTCTCCATAATCTCATGTACTTCTCCAACATTTTGAATGTCCATACACCGTCTCAGGCCTTTCTCGAATGGCCACATTCACCATCTCTGCTGTAGTATATATGCTTAGCGGACGCTCTTCAAACCTTTGACTAGGTTGAAAATGCTCAACGGGAACTTCATCCTCCGCATTCTCTTTGACATCAGTCTCCGGACCAACATATTCATTGCTAACATATGCCAACGACTCCAAGTGTTCATCGTCCGTATCAACTTCCACCTCTTCATTGTTCGTCTCAACTCCTATATCTCTAGCATTGTCATGAGGACATTCAGAGTAATTGACATTCAATGGTGATGGAGGTGGACTCAAATTGACGTTGAAAGTTATGTGCGACGATGATGGTAGATGCGGCGAGAATTCATGTGAAGGCCTGATATGAGTCATATTTAGTGCGTAACAAATTTGAATACGAACATTAATGAATAAATATGGTGACACGTTTCTTACCATGGTCCGCACTCCGTATGCATGTCCGTTCTACCATCGTTAAATGGAGAAAGACTAACCGGTTCTTGGTCATCATCGACCATTCGCGTGCCTGATCTCCCTCGCTGGATGACCTCCTCTTTCTCCAAATAAAGCTCCACATCAGCGGCATGAATAGGGTACAAATTCAGCATCACATTTACACTTGTGTCATTGTATACCCTCATGCATTCATTTGCAAGCATCGGATATCTACAAGTCATAACTAATTTGTATCTTCTTTGATCAATACTCGTTAACTCATGAATCAAATTTACCAACTCCTCGTAAGTGGCGGTTTTATGTATCATGATGATTACTTGATGTCCACCCACATAACGAGGTTTTCCACCATTGTTCACTAACCGTCCATCGCAATAACAAATTATTGGAACTTCACAATCCATGTTCTATCATTTCACAAAAACAAGTATTTTAAGCAAATATCAGATTTACACCATTGGATTGAAATACAAAAAATAAAAACATTCACAAAACCACTTTATGATATACTTCTATTGTAGAACAAAAAATATAAAAAATACCTTAGGGGATGGGAGGGCCGGCCACAATGGAGCTTGGGAAGCACAATCAACAAGGGATGGAGTTGGGGGGGAAAAATTGTGAAAATGGTGGACTGATTTGGGAGTTTTTGGGTGGGTTTGGAGGGAATAAAAGTTAGGGTTTTTGGGTCTCGCAGTGGTGGAAATCAGGTAAGAGAGAAGGGGAAGACACAAGGGGGGTTTTAAGTCAAAAATATTTGGGTCGGATCCGGATCCGGCTGAAGCAGTGTAAACCGCCACTGAGAGTGGCGTTTTATCCTATTGTTTAATTCACGAGTTGTAGCTCCTCTGTTTGAAAAAAGGTTAAGTGTTGAAACACCACTTATACAAAAATTAAATAAAACACAGTGGCGTCCTTAGGGTATATTCAAATTAATGCTAACACGAGCGGCGTCTTATGAAAAAAATGTAAAAAACAAATTATTAAGTGCCAAAAGCCAACTCCGTTTGACTATGTCAAAAACGCCAACTCCGTTGGCGTTTTTAGCGAGTGGATTAAAAAAAAATAAAAAATGCTAACGTGAAGGATTTGACTATGTCATATGACTACTTTGGTAATTTTTGGAAAATCATGATTAGTTCGGTAATTAAGTGAATAGTGGTGATTAATTTGGAAAAAAATGCCATAATGTGGATCCATTCGGGATCCAGATGTCTGGTTAATTATCTACATATGATGATTCGCATTTGAATTCGAATATTGTTAGAGATGTCCGATAACTGATTCATATAAAAATACATATAAACAATATTTATATTATACATATCAATATGATGGTACATCCCAATCTTAAAAGAAAACTAAGGGTTTGGAATAAATTTAAGTTTCACAAACCCTCCTCCCCTCTGGTTTTCCCAAAAAAGAAAATCCTCACCACCACACCCCCCCCTCCCCCCCCCCCCTCCCCGGTCCCTCACATGTTAGTCCTCCCCGGCGTCACTATTCCTCTGCACCCATCTGCTGTGCGCTGATGACACCCCGCCCCCAACCCTCAACTCTCTGCCTCCCTAACTGACGGACTATTTGATCCCTTTTCTCCTTTGTGGATCTTTATCTCCAGGAATACACCTCATCCCCAATATCTGACCATCAAGGCCACCTGAGCCTCCTCTCTTTAAATTTTTGAAACCCTTTAAAGATAATAAAAATATCAAAACCTTAAAAGAAATGATCCAAGGAGGATGTTGAAATTTTCAGATAATTTGGGCAATATTTGTATTTGAATACTTTTATTTCTATTCAAATCCGGATGTTGCAAATAGCTTTGTGCTGGATATCAGAGCGGATTCAGATTGTTCAGGCAGCTACTTGGACTATTGGAGAAGTTAAGGGTATATGTATATCCACTCCTTATCTGCTCAGTTAACAGGTCTACCTTGAAGACAGGAAGCATGGAAGTGTTGTGACTCAATGATGCTAAAAGGATAAGTGGGAGAGTTTGACTTATATGGTAGTGGTTGTAAGATGTAAATTAATTACCTCTGGACAGGGATGGTTATCTGTTTCAAATGCACTTTCTTGTTTTCATCTTTTTCTGGGAGACATCGAGTCTTTCCTTTAGGCCCCCATCTAGTCTTTCCTTTAGGCCCCATTTGGAAACAATTGTCGTACGAAATCAGTTTTTAGATGATAAGGTCCAAACATATATTTTTGAACTTCAGCCATTGATTTCAAATTTTGTTTTTATGCTTTAAAAATCAACAAAACAGTTTTTCCAAAAAAAAAAAAAAAAAAAGATCAACAACAGAGCTTTTATGAAAAGGCTGGTTGAGAGTAGCTTTTCCATAATCAATTATTTTAATCAATTTTGAACATAAGCTGTTTTTGAATATTGGTTCCAAACGGGGGCATAGCATGTTTACTAACTGAATGAATTGGTGGACATACCATGGTTGTTTCAAAGAAAAAGTTAAGACAGGAATAATTTTGGAAGGAGTATGATGGAAGAAAGAGATCTATAAAGCCAACCACAAAATCTAGGAAACATGCTATGTTGATGTTGCCATTTATAATCCATTTCAAATATTTTTTTTATATTTTTTTTCTCATAAATTTGAATTAAAAAACGATATCTAGCTTATTTAGATACATTCTATGGATGTCATTTGCTTTTCTTTCTCCAATCTATGGAAAATATGTTGATCCAATGTCAGTAAGCATATGTTACCTTTTTTCAGGCTGCACTCTGAAATATCTTTGCCAATCATGAGAGAATTGAGTTCACATTATCTCCAAGATGGTGGGAAGGTATATTTGGCAATTTATTGAAGAAATTTTTGTTCAATGCAACAAGTGTTTCTGTCATGCTCAGCTTGACTAACTAGCTTCTAGATCCTGTACACTTGCACTCATTGCACTTGTTATATCAAGAATTTCCACTATTAGCTGCATGATTGACTTGAACCAACTTTCTTGAAAGTGTCATGCATTGCATGCTTGTGCTATGAACATGCTGCTCTAATTTTGGCTTTGTTGCTTATATCGTGTGATTGTGTTTGCTAATAAATAAGGTCTTGTGATTTAACAATAGCACTCCACCATTTTGATCGTCTTATAGGAGAGGATGGATTTTCTGGAGGATGGAAAGAACGTCTTCAGATTACGTTTGAGGCTTTGTTCTTCGTTATATCCACTCAATGAACGAATTAAGGACTTTTTTCTTGAATATGACAGGCATACCCTTCGAACTAGCCCTCCTTGGGGTTCTGAACTTCTTGAGGTATTGTTTTATTATTATTTTGGAATATTCAAGATTAATTTTTAGTTGTATAGTCGTATATTCTTGGGGACTTAGACAACAGTACTCTTACTAATGTTGAAGAAGGATTGTTGTTTTTCTTCTTTAGAGCTCTTCATCCCCCTCCATTCGTTGTATAGCTTTGCTTTTATAATGGAATATGAAAGCCTCTCTCTCATTCTCACAGGAAAACAATAACGAAAACAAAATAGAGATGTGTAGTTTTAAATTTCATATTGGAGTGACCTTAATCAATAGAACACTGTGATCAATGTGCTGCTTTTAGTCTTTTACCTTCAAATCTGCATTTAGCAAAAAGCCAAAAATAACTTGGAGAATTCACCTTGGAGATAAATGAAGACTTTATGCACAATATGAATTCACACCTCATCCTTTCAACATTTTACAAGTCTTTGTGAATTGAAGAGTTGATCCCTGATTTCGTGATCTTTAAATTTGATGTCCAATAATATAGATTTCTTAGCTTGCTAAGGTCCTGTTTGGTTGTACGTTTGAGGCAGCTTTTGTTTTTTTGAAAGCTGAAGAGTTAAAATCGTGCAGCCAAGCGGGGCAGCTTTATTCAGAATCGGAAGCTGGGATTCCTTTTAATTTTTCCCTCGAAATCCGTGTTTTGAAAAGCTAAAAAACAACCTTTTTGGTCGGAATCGATTTTTTGAATTAAAAAACAACTTTCTTTGTCAAACATCAACTGCTTTCAAATATTGATTCCTGAATTAAAAAAAAAGCATCCCAACAAAAGTCAAGGTCTAAAATCATCTTAAAAAACAGCTTTATTCCAAAAGCTATTTTTCAATCTGTGTTTCCAAACGAACCCTAAATAATTTGGCCAAAGATTTTTGCAGGTCCCTCTCCTTCCCACAAACTGGCTTTCTAGTATTTCTACACCATCTACAAATGTTGGGATAAGTTGATAGCCAATTGTAACCAGGGGTGGAGGCAGGACAAAATTTTGGAGTGGGCTAAATTTAGTAAAAATTTTACTCCCATGTTTGACATGACCATGGTTGTTTACACAAAAGAAAGGAACTTATTTCAATGAGCAGTCCTTTTTCCATCTCTAATTCTAGCCCCATATACCTCTTTATATACCACAATTTTTTTTCATTTTTTATAAATGGATCCATGCAATTATAGAGTATGTACTTTTTTTTCCTAAAAGCATATAGCTCATCTTAAAAAAATAAAAACATGTACGAATTGAAATTGTGACCGGAAAAGGGATTGTATGTAACATTTGCATAGCGGTGTATTGGCATAAGAGATTAAATTCAGAATTTTTATGTTTAAAATAATTTCAAGATTTTTTATATAAAAACATAACATCTATGCATTATAAAATATACATATTATTATATAAACAAATTTTTTTTTTTTTTTTGTAAAAACTGGGACCGGCCCCGATTATAACTATACTGATCCTGTTGTAAAACCTTTTAACTTTTTTGAGATGTGCTCCACCACTCCAATTTGATCAGATGAGTATTTTTTTTTCTGTTTCTTCTTTTTTGACTAAATTTGTTGTATGAAAAGTAATCTCTATTGTAGATAGATTTGGTGGTTTCGGATGTTCTTTTCAAAATAATGGGGTAAATAAATTTTGATATGAACAATCTTCATGTGTAGGCCATCAACAGTTTGAAAAATGTGGATTCTACAGCATTGATTCAGTTTCTTCAACCGATTCTTAATATGCTGCTGCATCTCATAGGCGATGGTGGTGAAACTCTTCAGGTTTTCTGTTTTCTGTATTAGTATTCCACTATTCCCTCATCATATCATGCTATGTTATTTGCAGAATCCTGTGTCTGTATGTTCTCTGCTTGCACATAATAAGGCATTGTGCATTGCAACACTGTACTCTACAAAATTTATGAACATCTCTTAATTTTGGTGTTATGGTGTTTCCTTATTGATCTGCAGGTGGCAGCCTTTCGAGCAATGGTCAATATCTTAACCCGGTATGCTTTTCTATGTTTTCTGAGAGAAGAGCCCTTGGGACACTGAACATATGAAATTTCCAGAGATTGGTTGTGACTATTTCAATGTTTATGTGCCTATTTAGTGTCATCATTTAACTTCTATTTTTCAACTATTTGAGTTTTGCTACATTTGTCATATACGTTTTTAAATTTTCCACTGCTTATTCTTCTGAAGTACCAGAGTCACAAAGGTATTGTTCATTTTCTAAAAACTGCTGAAATTTAATTATGAGTTTTGTGTATATTCTCATGAATTAAGTTATTTCTCTCATGTAAATTGGGAAGTAAAGTTGCTCATTAACAATCGTTGTTGAAAGTTTTGTTTGTGTTTGTGTTTTTTTTTTCTCTCTCAAGAAACGGTAGGCTTTCGCCTTTATAATATCATTATAGAGAGAAAGCCCAAAAAGGGTAATACAAGCATAAGCAGAACCAGAGACACACCTTGTAGAAGAGAAATCTACAAGGGGTGCCCCTAGTTAAAGGCAAAAAACACCCCAGACAACTACCCCGAGATTACAAAAAGCACCCCCCCCCCCCCCCCGAAGCCTAATAGAACTGGCCCCCGCACAGAATCTCACCCAATCGAGAATGCATCGGGGATAGCCAATTCCCAAATGTTCTCCGCGTAAGGGGTATCGCCTCTGCAGGTCACCTGGTTTCTGATAGGTAGACCAAACAACCGCCGGGATAAAACGATTGAGAAATCTTCGCCTGAATACTCTTGTCCCCTGGCTGCCTGAGCCTTCTACCGGCCTCCCAATGCTCCTCCAATGAAGAGAAAGAACACCCCATCCCTGAAGCCCGGCTCATCCACCTCCAGTCCTCATGCTTAGTGAAGTATCCTAAGAGTACAGGCATATGTAAAATGAAATACTGTATGCGTCCACGATATATGTTTCATAAGCCATGGCAGCTTTTAGGATATATGATGAGAAAATAATTATGGAAAAATATTTTTAAAATTTTCCAGAGAAATCAATTTGTATTAATTCATGACACAGTGTCTTTTCTGTCAATGGAAAATTAAGAAATACAACACAGAGCATCATGCAAACAAAAAATAATGCAGAGTTACTCTTGTTCCCCTATGGGAACAATCATAAGCTCCAGTTAAATCTTAAATACTACATAAATGCATAGTTTCTGAGTTGAATCCATTAGTTCATAAACATTCAGAATAATGTAGTAAAATATTTGTGTTTTTTAAGTCGTCACTAATTTCTTTATATTTTGATGTGATAAATGCATTCTGCAGGGTTCAACAGGAATCTTCTGATGCAGCAGAAAGAAATCGCTTTCTTGTTAATTATGTAGATTATGCTTTTGATGACTTTGGGGGTCGCCAGCCACCAGTGTATCCTGGTTTATCATCAGTTTGGGGAAGCTTGGCGAGGAGTAAGGTAATAATCACTTGAAGAATTTTGGCTTCAGTTCATACTGGTAGATCTTTGGCACGTAGAATTTCCATTTTTTCATTCAGTCGCATCATTGATCATTTTGAAGCAAATTCTGCAATTAAATTATTAATGTAACCAAAAAATTTCTACTTAAGGAGTTCTTACTTTTTTGAAAAGAGTTCTTACTTTCTCTAAAAGTGTTCTTACTTCTTACTTAAGGAATTAGATTTGTAACCATGAATTATTAGGTACGAAAGTCTTGGATCCATGCATACTTTTGTATGGAAACACATTTAATTATCTATGTTCTAATATACTTGGTTACTTTTAATTCTATATTTGTTGCATGCTTGTTTTGCAGGCTAAAGGCTATAGAGTAGGGCCTGTTTATGATGATGTTTTGTCAATGGCATGGTTTTTTCTGGAGCTTGTTGTGAAATCCATGGCATTGGAGCAGACCTGTCTCTTCTACCATAGTCTTCCAATAGGTAGATGCAATTCAGAAATTTTCTTTTCCTTGGTTTTTGTAATGTGGATTGGTTAACAGTGTTGTAACTATTGATACTGGGTTATTCTTTTGCTATCCTTATAATACTAATTGACCCAAACATCCTTTCCTGGTTCATATATGATATATATCTAATGTGCTACTATATTCGTTTCTGTTTTGAGGGTCAATATCTGGTGTTTGCGTGCCTTCTATGTAATATGATTATTTCATTCTCACCTATCTTCAAAGAGATTCTCAACTGTTAGGATGTACTATATTTTTATACATGGAGTGGTTAAATAGTGAGTGTATCTGTTGTATGTGTTTTTCTTCTTTCCTTCCTTTCTCCTTTTTTGAATAAGGGAGGGGGGTTCACCATGTTCTATTAAAACTGGGTTAACAAGTTTCCAAAGATCGAATTTCTTGCAAATGTCCAAATATCGATATGTGCTCTGCAGAAATGCTAAACATATGAAATTCTAGTTACTTCGAGCTACATATTATTTGCATATAATATTCAATGTGGTTAGGGTCTGATGTATGTGGTGGAATTTTCTATTTCCTATTCTGAATTCCTCATGCTACACATCAGAGGTCATATTCTTTGCAGGATATATTTAAAGATTTACTACTTTGGCTAGCTTGATGTATAGTTTAAGTGATCTACATATTCTGATAGGATTTTTGTTGAACACTTTTTAGTTTTCTCAATTTGGTTGCAGGTTCTTAATTTCTGTTGGAACTATATATGATATGGTTTGTGATAATTCCTTAATTTTATTTTCTCTCTCTTTGTTTGCCTTGTTCTCTCATAATAGGTGAGGATATTCCACCATTGCAGTTGAAGGATGGGGTGTTCAGGTGCATCATGCAATTGTATGATTGCCTTCTCACTGAGGTGCATGAGCGTTGCAAGAAGGGTTTAAGTTTAGCAAAGCATTTAAATAGCAGTTTGGCATTCTTTTGCTATGATTTGCTGTCAATCATAGAGCCACGTCAAGTATTTGAACTGGTACTTATCTCTTCTCAGAATTTTTATTTTTCAATCTTTGTACTTATCTCTTAGTCGTCCAGAGCGGTCCTTCGTATAACAAGATGCTGGGGAGGGCGAGACTTGCAGATCCAATCTTTGGCCTTTTCCCACTAAGCAGCCGCTCTCAGTACTCAAACTCAGGAGATTGTACTATTATTCCAAGCATTTTACCATTACTCCAAGCAATTTTTAAAAGAAAAGTATTGGCCACTCACTAGTTGAGAACAAGTAGTACATAGCCGGAAAAAGAATGAAAGCAAACAAAGGACCAAGAACAATCAAAATGGAGAAGATGTGGACAGGATTTCACCACCTCACCCCCATAGAAAGCCATTACTCCAAGCATTAACACATTATTATAATGAGTTTATGCCTGCACTGTTCTTCAACATATATTGGCAGAGCGTGCCATGGATTATTAATTAGTTATTGATAAATCATGACATTATATTTTGCATATATACATATTTGTGTGTTATAGAGCTGCATAGGTTTTGAAACAATACATATTATTTTCCGTAGAGCTGTTTACTGTGCTACCACATCTATTCTGTAGAGCATCACAAATTGAGTTATTGGGATCATATCCCTGATGTGATCAACATAGCATTATATCCAGCAATGGGAATCCACTTACCCGATGTAATTGTAGATTTATTATATTTGAATTCACCAACATTGATTAGTTTTGCCTGTGTTCACTTACATCGAAGGTGTATATTGATCTTTTCTGTATTCATTTTGGTTTATTTTCATTAATGTAAGCTAACATGTAAAGAGAAAAAAAATGAACTTTCTTCTCTTAAATCCTGTGATTTGAAGAGTCCCTTTCCATGTTCTTTTGATGAAGGATTAATGGTAAGTCTAATAATCTATGAAATAACCATCACATTGACGTCTAATAACCTTCTTAATTCTCACTAATGCTTATTTTGTCACTGTAGTTCAAGACATTGTGTTGCACTTACTACCTGATGCATACCTTTCAACAAATAAAAAGAATATGAAATGGTTTTTTGATAAAAATAAAATATAAATGTTAATCAGCATAATTGTTTTCTTGCTGCCCTTCTTGTTCAATGTATCATTTCGGCATACTTATTTTTATAACATGCTTAAATGACTTCCTATAAAAACTTCCATGATATTTAATGAATTAAACTTTTCAAATTATGTCCTGCAGGTGTCCCTGTACATGGATAAATTTACTGGGGTTTGTCCATCAGTTCTGCATGACTGCAAGCTCACATTTTTGCAGATTATATGTGATCATGATCTTTTCGTGGAGATGCCTGGCAGAGATCCATCAGATAGGTATTGCGTATGTGAATGTCATAATATTTTACCATTTCTATGGATATGATAGGAGACCCAAAATTTGGATTTTGTTCCTAATATTGATGTCTGACATGGATGTCATATATGTTTTTTTTGGAGGGTCATTCTCATTATGACATATATGTTACAGATACTATAAGACGAGAGGGAAATTTGGGCCATTCTCATACTACATTTCCAATGAAGGCGATGCAAAGAACATTATTTTCTCACTCTTTTTCTTGACTCTTGTACTAAATTAAGAACATGCCTGATAATGTCACCCTAGAATATATGATCTTGTCAAATTTACGTCTCCGTTCTAATAATAATTGTTGTTCGTAGGATGAACTGTGATAGCAAGAAATTTTAATAATTGATCATGACGAGGCTCAGTTTTATCTCACTCTTGACAGGAATTATCTTTCATCTGTTCTAATTCAGGAGCTTTTCCTCACTTGGGATCATGATGATTTATCGCAACGAGCAAAAGTAAGTCTATAGGCTTTAGTTTATAATCCCATTGACTTTTTTATTATCATCTTGTACTAGTTTGAACTTATTTTCTGCCAATTAAAGTAAATGATTGACCTGTTTTTATTGTGGTAGGTCCTTGGTTAATCTGATATTCTCTTACGACTATTTCTGATGTTATATAGGCTGCTCGAATTTTGGTTGTGCTCATGTGTAAGCATGAGTTTGACACACGCTATCAGAAGCAAGAGGACAAATTATACATTGCCCAGCTATACTTCCCACTTATGGGACAGGTGCAAAATCTTGTTGTCATACCATAATTGATCTATAGGTGTCATTTCTTGTTGACTAATAGTATTGCACATGGAATGAAGAACTGAAACTGCGGTTAACCTATCAAATGCAGTATTATTGTTTATAAATTTTGTAGTTGTCATCATTACATGATTGAAAACACTATGAGTTTCTTATGACAGGTCCAAAATAGTTATCTATATGTTCATCAGAGTATTTAACTGACGCTATCAATGGGAATCCTTTGCGTAGAAAGAAATAAGATCTTATAAGATATGAAAATTGCTGCAAATCCCATATTATATCATCTAGTGCTTCCTTTTTAATAATGTTTCAGTTTTTCCCACTGCTGAGAAATAACTTAGCTTTTTTTGCAGTATATTAATTTATTGCATCGTCATGCAGTTAGTATTTTTATTTCTATAACATGCTTAAATGATGGAGTGTTTTACTTTTATCTTTGTTTGTGTTGAAGAATTACTTCAGCATGTGTTATTGCACTTGGCTGCTTTATGATTAACTTCTATGAGAATTTAATCATTTGTTATGGTCATATAAAGATTTGAATTGCAATGCTCGCAGATACTTGATGAGATGCCAGTATTTTATAACCTCAATGCAGTTGAAAAGCGTGAAGTTTTAATTGTCATAGTGCAAATTATTCGCAATCTGGATGATGCATCTCTCATCAAGGCATGGCAGCAAAATATTGCCAGGACCAGATTATTTTTCAAACTCTTTGAAGAATGTCTTGTGCTTTTTGAGGTTTGTGTTCTGGATCTATTCCATATGAATCCCTTTTTTAATATCTTTAGTATACATCTAATTATTTGAAGCCAAAAATTCAAACAGTAACCCACTGTGCCTCCTTCGTATATCTCTGACCTCATAAGTATCTCTAGTTTTGGTTTTACACTTTTACCTATCTTTCTAAAATATTGTATGCTGCGGGCAGGTTTAGCCGAACTAGTCGTCATCTTTTTTTAAGAATATAATTCTACTCATTTTACAATTGTAAATTCCTTTCTTATTTAATCCTTTTTTTTGGTTGATTAGGCTTTAATCATTAGCCGTTGATCCTTCTACATTACTAATTTAATGTAGAATGCTATATGTTTACAGCACAGAAAACCTGCAGACAGCATGCTTTTAGGTTGTAGTTCTCGCAGCATTGATGGTGAAGGGCCTGTTTCTCCAAAATTTTCTGACAGGCTTTCTCCTGCGGTTAATACATACTTGTCCGAGGCTTCTCGTCAAGAATTAAGAGTATGTTTCTTGCTTGGGCAATTAATCGTCTTCTGCTGCAATTGGTTTAGTTCATCTTATCATTTGGTATAGTGTACGAAGTAGTATTTTATGATGGCATTCTTGGTCGTAATGTACCATGTATGGAATCTTTTGGGATATGGCACGGCAGGTTTCAGTTATGTCATTTATGTACCCCATGCACCTTTCATTTGAGGTTTTCAAGTGCACTCCATAATAATTGTAGCAGGTGATTAGTCTTATCATCATGAAAGGAGTGATTATATGTTGCCATAGAAGTTGAGAATATGTGACCAGTTTGATGTTAGGTTTGGAGAAGGGTGCAGGGGGATGAGATTTAGTGTTTAATTGATTAAAGTGAAGATTTGTTCCCTGTTTCTCCCTTACAATGTGGATTAGCCTTTCTAATGGTTGTGGTCTTTTCTTTAAAACCTTTTAATAAAATGTTATTAAACAAACCTTTTTAGTAAAATGTTGTCACATAGTTAATGTATGACATGTAAGGTAAGTTTACTGTATAACACACCACAATGCAGCCACATAGGAAATAATCAAATAAATCATCAGACAACCAGCCACCTATCACTTATTCTACTCTAGCTTCGTTAAAGTGCATCTGTGATCTCTTAGTGCCTTACAGGTTGTTCTTTCCGAATCTCCTTTTTCCATATCCTTTTTTTTTTTTTTTTGACATTTTCCTAAAAATTTCTGACATGAAAAAGGAATGAAACACCATCTGTTTGTAAATTTATTTTAAGATGATGGTTGCCTCTAGATTTGCATTTTATTTTTATTATTGGAAAATCCCAAGTTTAATCTATGAGATTAGATGCTGCTATTTTTGGTTTAGTTTCCTTAAAACTTCACCTTTATATTTCTACATTATTTAGTGGTTTCCCTATTTCCCTTGTTAGAGTTCGCCATGATATTTCTTTATGTATAAGCTGTATTCCAGTTTCAATGCACTTGGACCTTGTTCACAAAAACTTATTGGTCACTTAGTTGCAAATGTGCTAATGTTATGGTGTGAGAAGGTGGAATTTTTCTGCTATAATTATTTGATGGTATTTATTAACTGGTCTTCATTCTATCAAAAAATTAGCAAAATGAGAATATAAAAATGAAGAATAAAATGAGAGAGAAGATACTCCCTTCAATGTAGGTCAAAATGTTGTATTTGTATTAATTTTTCCTCATTTGTCGTGACAAATATAATTTGAAAAATAGGTTAGATCAGTTGAAAATGTCATATCAGGACATAAAAAACTTGTGATTCAGAGACCTGTAAGTATATGACTTTGGCCACCTCCATCACTTGTACTATTGGTTCTTTCAACTTGTAGTGTAGTATTTGAATAGTTTTACTTGTTTTAAAGGGTTGTCTTCAATCTTGTAGTTAAACTTTTGAACAGGCGAAATTCAACTCTGCTTAGTTCTCTCATCAATTCCAGTCTCTTATCACATATTTTTCTTCTTAGGCATTGAATTAACGGTGAAAAGTTTCATGGCATTTAGAGTTGTATTTTTTTTCAATTTTCTAATGTAGCCTCAGTCCATGAACGAGAATGGTTACTTGTGGCATGGAGCCAGTCCTCTGCTCAGCTCACCTAGTCAACCCTACTCTTTAAGAGAAGCTCTTGCTCAGGCACAATCTTCAAGAATTGGATCTTCAACACGTGCACTTCGAGAGTCCCTACACCCAATACTGAGGCAGAAATTGGTACCTATCTAACATAATATATTTAATATGCATAACTTCTTTTTCTATTTAAATTTGTACACATCGGCTTCTTTTCAGGAACTTTGGGAGGAGAACTTGAGTGCTGCTGTAAGCCTACAGGTTTTGGAGATAATTGAAAAGTTTTCGGTTGCGGCAGCATCCCATACTATTGCTACTGACTATGGAAAGCTGGATTGCATTACATCCATATTTATGAGTTTCTTTTCCCGAAGTCAACCATTGGCCTTCTGGAAGGCTCTGTTTCCTGTGTTCAACAATATATTTAGTCTCCATGGTGCAATACTAATGGCAAGAGAGAATGATCGCTTCTTGAAGCAAATTGCATTTCATCTCCTACGTCTTGCGGTTTTTCGTAATGATAGCATCAGGAGAAGAGCAGTTATAGGACTCCAAGTACTTGTGAGGGTAGGCCTACTATACTAAGAAATTTCTTAGTTGCTAACTCATGCCGGAAAATGTGATGTCAATTTTCTGTTTCTTTTTGCAGAGTTCATTCTACTATTTTATGCACACAACGAGGCTGAGAGTCATGCTGACAATCACTTTGTCAGAATTGATGTCAGATGTACAAGTAACTCAGATGAAGCCTGATGGATCTCACGAAGAGAGTGGTGAAGCCCGACGACTTAGAAAATCATTAGAGGAAATGGCAGATGAAGCAAGGAGTAGTGACTTAATAAAGGAGTGCAGACTTCCTGCAAATGCTCTGCAAGCAGTTCCTGAAGGTTCAACTGAAAATCGATGGTCCTGGCAGGAAGTGAGACATCTTTCTGACAGTCTTCTACAAGCCCTAGATGCTGGCTTGGAACATGCTCTTTTGGTAAGTTTTTTGTTTACCGCTTGTGAAGGGAAAACTTCTTTTAATCACTTCATGGAATAAATTTTACCTCATCGATGGTTGTATAGGGATGGCTTGACAAACTCTTTTATGCGATATGTTCGGTTACTTCATTAGTTAATGCTTTTGTTTCTCACAAAAATGAAATTTAGCAAATTTAGTTGATTACATCTCAGCTGGCAATCATTTTGTTATTTTGTTTACATACACGGTCACAATTGCCTGGGAATTTGCAGGGTTCGGTGATGGGTGTAGACAGGTATGCTGCTGCAGAGAGCTTTTATAAGCTTGCAATGGCTTATGCCCCTGTCCCAGATCTGCACATCATGTGGCTACTGCACCTATGTGATGCACATCAGGAAATGCAGTCTTGGGCTGAAGCTGCACAGTGTGCTGTTGCTGTTGCGGGCGTTGTTATGCAGGTTAGTTCTCCTTTGAAGGATCCAAATCATATAAAATTGAACAGATGTGCATGATAGTTACCTATGATGTCCATCCATCCTTTTTTTGTAAATTGTAGGCACTTGTGGGAAGAAATGACGCTGTTTGGAGCACAGATCACGTGTCCTCTTTACGAAAAATCTGCCCCATGGTCAGCAGTGCGGTAACTGGAGAGGCATCCGCGGCAGAGGTGGAAGGCTACGGTGCATCAAAACTTACAGTCGACTCTGCTGTGAAATATTTACAACTTGCAAATAAGCTATTTTCACAAGCAGAACTCTATCATTTTTGTGCCAGCATCCTCGAGCTTATAATTCCTGTTTACAAAAGTAGAAGGGCATTTGGGCAGCTTGCGAAATGTCACACTTCTCTGACTGAGATATACGAGTCCATTTTAGAGCAGGAAGCCAGTCCCATACCATTCATAGATGCCACTTATTATAGAGTGGGATTTTATGGAGATCAATTTGGAAAGCTGGACAGGAAGGAGTATGTTTACCGTGAACCACGAGATGTGCGCCTTGGTGACATAATGGAAAAGCTTAGCCACATATATGAGTCCAGGATGGATGGAAATCACACCCTGCATATAATACCGGACTCTAGACAAGTCAATGCCGATGAATTGCAACCCGGTGTGTGTTATTTACAGATTACAGCGGTGGATCCAGTCATGGAAGATGAGGATTTGGGCAGCAGAAGAGAGAGGATTTTTTCTCTCTCTACTGGGAGCATGCGTGCTCGTGTTTTTGACCGCTTCTTGTTTGACACCCCATTTACAAAAAATGGCAAGAGCCAAGGTGGACTGGAGGATCAGTGGAAACGCCGTACTGTTCTTCAGACTGAGGGTTCATTTCCTGCTCTTGTTAACCGATTGTTAGTAGTGAAATCTGAATCACTCGAGTTCTCTCCTGTCGAAAATGCCATTGGAATGATAGAAACTCGAACAGCTGCCTTGAGAAATGAATTGGAGGAGCCTCGCAGCTCCGAAGGGGACCAACTTCCTAGACTCCAAAGTTTGCAGAGGATACTCCAAGGCAGTGTTGCAGTCCAAGTAAGTTGCTTTGTTTCTTGTGAAAACTTACATGAATCTTTTTTAACTTTTCCCGTCTTTTTGGACCTACTTCTGTTTCCAAGAAATTTCTGGGTCTCTCCGTGATTATTTTTTAAAAAATGCTCTGGAAAATTTGTTAACTTGTGTGAATTGAGCATCTAATCTATGATCTACGGCATCATTTGTGCAGGTGAACAGTGGAGTTCTTAGTGTCTGCACAGCATTTCTATCTGGTGAGCCGGCCACCAGGCTTCGCTCACAGGAATTGCAGCAGCTTATAGCTGCACTCCTTGAGTTCATGGCTGTTTGCAAGCGTGCAATCCGAGTTCATATCAGGTTGATAGGAGAAGAAGATCAGGACTTCCACACTCAACTTGTGAATGGGTTTCAGTCCCTCACTGCTGAGCTTTCTCACTATATTCCTGCCATACTCTCAGAGCTCTAGTGGCTCCTTTATGCAGGTCTTTGGGTTGTTCATATGTTTTTGCATTCCTTAAATGTTTGGTGCCATGTTCATATGCCTATCAAGTAATCTGTTGTACATGCCCCCCATATTTTATTTTTTTGCGAGTCTGACTCGATGTGTTATGCCGTGCCATTTTTGTTGGAGTTGGTCAACTGACCTTGTTGAACATTGTGGATTATTATGTAAAACCGATGTTTTCTTTGTGATACTTGTGCACTTTCTTTAATCTTTAATTATAGGTAAGCTTAGTATAAATTCTTGAGCACGGATACACTCGATTCATTTTACAATTGCATACGCAACCATAGTGCATAAACTCTATTATAGACTTGTACAGTGTGTGAGGTTGCAATTTTTTTTCATTTAATAATAATAAAAAAAAAACACCAGCCTCTTGGTATTTATTGCAATTCATTTCAATGAGTTATTTTTTTTTTTTTGAAAAAAAATAAAGAAAACCACATGTGACTAAATATGTTATTTTCCTAAATTCTTTAATCTCTTTCGGTTAGTTTGGTAAGGAGTAAAGATGTTGAAGATAAGTTGTCTTAATATTAATGGATAAAAAACTTTCATTTTATTCATATTTACATTTATTAAAATTGAGATAAAAGTAAAAAGTACGGATAAATGTTATTTTAACTATTAGATGGAATAAAATAATTTTATTTTCATTTCAAAATTAAGACAGCTATCAGTAATTTATCCTGATTATTTTTTTTATACCAAACAGGGATAAACTGTCTTCCTACTCATTTATCCCCATAATTTCCTCTTATCCCACTATTTATTCTCTTATCCTACTACTTATCCCCTTATCAAATCAACTCTACAATGCTAAGCATTTGGGAAAAATATTCAAGTATGACTATAATTATATGTTTTTTGCATCATTTATGGATTGTTTGAAATTAGAGAAGGGTGAATTCAGAGTTCTCAAAATTCAATCGGGTGATCTACAAGATTTAATTATCAATGTTTATTTTGGTTTATTAAGGTATAACTATTATTTAACAAATATAATAGTTGGAGGAATAAGCCTATTGTTCCCTTATTCACCTTATTCACTTGCTTATTAGCGAAATAAACGGAGTTATCAGGATTGTTATTCGAAGATGCAAATTCCGATGATTGTTCATCGGTTAGGTGACCCTATTTTGCCGGACTGTTTTAGGGCCATACCTTGTTGAAGGAATAGAGGATAGGTATTTCCACCCCCATATTTTTCTAACCGACCAGTTAGTTTACCCACCCATTCATTTTTTTAAGGAAAAAGATACACATTGCAAACCCACCCCACAATATATGATTACAAGCCCACCCTTAATATTTTAGAGCAATTTTAACTTAATTCCCTGGTTTTTCTTTACATTTACTCTGTGTATGGGGTGTGACATTAGGTTATTCACTCTCGATAGTTATACTGGGATAGATAACAATCCAGGCTGAATAAACAACTTTTTGTTTGGTTGTCTTTTTTGTTATTCTTATTGGGAAACATAAAAATGACTTTTTTGTTGTTTGGTTCACCTTGGATAAAGTGATGATAAATGATTGATAAGGGATAAATAAAAGTTTATGATTTTTTAAATAACAATTATACTCCCTGAGAATAGTGTGAGAGATATATGATTGATTTGATATACGTGACAGTTTTTTGAATCTATGTGATTTCTGTTAGATGAGACATTTTTTAAAATAACAGAGAAGGGTATTTTTATCCATTGGCATAGATAAGCCTTGATAAGCAATTTCACCATTTCCTAAAAATAGTTATCAAGCCTTATTTTAGCTTATCTAGACATAACTATAGGATTTATTATATCAAAACAAACAATCTTTTTTTAGCTATTCTTATATATTCTTCATTATTCTTACCTTATGTTCTATGTCATAGGGGGAAGGGTTAAAGAAAACAACATCTCCTTACTGTTTTTTTTTTTTTCTCTTTAAAATCAAAAGACATAAATACCCATTTTTGAAATTCAAACAGCCCCGATCAGTGAATTATTCGAAGGGTATTTTTGATATTAGCCATTGTATAATCCATTTATGGATCCATGTTGGAGAGCTTGTTGTCTCCCCACGCCTAGGATGGAAAAAATTCATCCCCGGTTGAGGAGCCCTCCGAGGAGAGGGTTGGAGATCAAATCATACAAATAATCCCTAATATGTGGGGGAATGGGAGGGGGTTAGAACTCCTTTTTCTCTCTTCTTCTTCTCTTCTCATCCCGATTGGAGATAAATGTGATGGCAATGTCGCCGCTGAATCTCTCAAGGGCACGGTCCATTGTCTGTCAAAGATGGAAACACCCACATGTATAAGACATAAAAGGGCCCTTTGAACCCGAAAAGAACCACTGGAGTATCTTCGGAGATCTCGTGAGGAGGGAAGGAAATTGGGCGAATATCGAAGAGTGATATGAGAAGACGAAATTGAAGCCATTTGAAGTTCTGAACGTAGCAGTTGGAGACGAGACCCTAGTTGGAGATATAGATCACCTTGCATTTCATTTCATTTTTTTTTTTTTGTTATTTTGGGAGGGGAAGAATGGTTTGGCATAAATGGCACTGTGTCATCCATGAAAAAATGAAATGGACGGATAAAAGGGCGCCACCACGGGGATGCCGCCGACGGGGATGAGTAGGGACAAGAGAAACATTTTTTTTTTTTTTTATAGAGACAGAGGCTCTCTCACCTTACAATACTACGAACTATGCATGGGATCAACATGGACTCACACACTAACATGGGCGAAAGTCCATATAACAAGCCTGTTGGGCTTTTCCACTATTTTTCCCGCGCGGCCGACGAAATCGATACCACGTCAGTCCCTGGATGGGTGATGTCCCTATCCACCATGCCAAGTCGGGCGGGACTGGGGTGGGGTTCTGATTGATATGAGATACGTGAGTGAAGACATTTTTTTTTTTTTTTTGTGATCAAAGGCCCATGAAAGATAGATACAATATGACTTCAAAATCCTTAAACCCAAGAACAAACATATCCCCGTATAAGGGATTTGGCGGGGACTGGGGTGGGGTTTTGATTGATATGAGATAGGGGGTGAAGACATTTGATTGATATGATTAAATGGCCCTGTATAGATATGATATATATACCAACTATATTTAAATGGTTTATAATCGTTGCTCTTCCCATTAAATCACGTGAGACATTTGAATCATGAATTAGTTGGGCGTGGGGAGGGGCTAATTATTTTATTTTATTTTTTAAAAAAGAGGCACATTTTGAAGATACTTACAAAACAAAAACAAAACAAAAAAAGCAAAAGAAAACTAAATAAAAGAGAAAAAAAACCAAGATGACCAAATAAAGCTATCAAGAAATAGTTTCGAATGAACAGATCAAAGTCGTGTTTCAAACACAACACGTTGAAAATAACATTAGACAATGATAACGTTGACAGGTCATCCAAAAGGAATGGGACCACAAAAACATTTTGTTACTGCATATTTTCCACGTTCAGTTCGGGAACAACAAAATACATATCCCCTGCACCCCCTAATCTAGAAGGAACATATTGTGGAAATGATGATAGGTGTCTCATCAGAATTTTTTTAAAATTTTTGTTTTGCAAAAATAAAAAATAACAAAAGTTTAGAATCATATATTCACGGGTAACCAATTCCAATTAGAAAGGGAATTAATCCTCGAGAACCCAATGACCAGGAGTTCAACTCTTTCGATAAATATCTTGAAAGTCGAAGACTTCCAAAGTGGACAAAAATCAAGTGACAACACACAATGATCTAGTAAAAGATATTTAACTGAAGCTATATCCTTCTTGATATTTTAAGCTGATTTAGGATTTTGATTCGTCGAACCAATCCAGAAATCCCTAGTGTGTTCTTAAAAAGGAAAACGAGTGTGGTGCGTGCCAAATTATTTTTATCCATGACAAACATAAGCACATATAAAGTCCTCTCTTTATATATATCAGACCACCACCGAAAAAGGACATGACATTTCACATGGTGTTGTTGAGCTGGCTGGCAGGTAGTCGTGATAAATGCACGTGTATATCTGGGCATCAAAAACAAATACATGGATTCAATAAATCAGTACGATGTCGATGGAGACCAATATGTTGGCAATAAATTAAAAACGTGGCCCATCCCGACATAGCCAGAGGGTCTGTTTATGTTTACAACACAGTAAGGGAAAAATCCATACGACCCCGTGCAATTTAACTGAAATTCATATAACCCTTTATTTTTTTTAAAATCTATATAATCTTCTAATAGTAGAATAAATTTTTGTTAATAGATAATAAATATTTTACAAATACTTCATTTGATTAACCCTTACTAAAAATACAATATACTAAAAAAACCACTACAATATATTAAAAATTACAATTTTATTCTTTTTAAATATATTATAAAACCCTATTTGAAAAGATAAAATAATCATTTATAAAAGATTTTTTTACCTTTTTAACACATTGTATAAATTTTTTTTTATATATTGTCTTTTTTACTAGGATTAACTAAACATTATATTCACAAAATATTTATCATCTGAAAATATAAATAATTTTATTCAAGAGTATTTTGATTTATTAAGTGTTTTCAAGAAGTTACATGGATTTTAAAAAAAACCTAAGATTATTTAGATTTTAGCCCGTTTACAGGGGGATTATATGGATTTTTCCATGATAATAAAGCCAAAGGTCATTTTCCAGAACCAAAGCGTCCCCACCGGCGCCGCCCCAATTCGATTGAAACTGAATCGGGGGAATGTTGGACCCGAACCAAGGCTGATTCAGGGGAGGAGCAACTACAGCTGTCTTTACTTGACCAACAAGCCAATAGAGCCAACCGCGCTAGACTATACTCAAATTGGGATTTGGAGGGGAAGCATCCACGAACCATCCACTCAATCAGCGCACGTTTGCAGTGACGCCCATGGCTTCTCAACTTGCTGTCGTCATGGGGATGACGTCAGGATGTCGGGGGAGTGGGTGTGGCTGTTTCCCCCGCCCCGTTTAGATTTTCTCACGCCCATCGTTACACGTGCAACCCTCTTTTTGGATCCGGGCCCCACCCCACCCCACCCCCGTATGAATCTTCAAAACAATCATCGTATTTATACACAGACAGACCCTCTTCCCGATTTCATCATCATCACCATCCACCACCACCGCTTCATAACAGGAAAAGGGGTTAAAGGATTTTATTCGACTTCCATTTCCAGATATATATATTATCCGGGTCAGAAAGAAAACAACATAAAAGGAGAGAGAGAGAGAGAGAGAGACAGAGAGTGGGTCAAAAAAATTGGGCAATTGAGGAGGAGCTTACGTTTGATTGAATAATGGGAAGGAAGAGGGATGCGGAGGCGGAGCTGAACCTGCCACCTGGTTTCAGGTTCCACCCGACGGATGAAGAGCTGGTGATCCACTACCTCTGCCGCAAGGTCAGATGCCAGTGCCTCCCAGTCCCCATCATCGCTGAGGTCGATCTCTACAAGTACGACCCTTGGCAGCTCCCTGGTCTGTATACTACTATCAATCTCCTTCTGATTCTCTTTTTTTTTTTTTTTGAAGAAGTGGAAGTGGCTAACAAGATGTATGTTTGTATTTCTTTTTTTGTTCCCAGACAAGGCTTTGTTCGGTCACAAGGAATGGTACTTCTTCACCCATAGGGACAGGAAGTACCCCAACGGATCCAGGCCCAACAGGGCTGCTGGCAGCGGTTACTGGAAAGCCACCGGTGCCGACAAACCCATCGCACCTGTTGGGGGTGGGAGTCATGTCGGCATCAAGAAGGCCCTCGTATTCTATGCCGGCAAAGCCCCAAAAGGGATCAAGACTAACTGGATCATGCATGAGTATCGCCTCGCAGGAACTAGCCGCGCCACCAACAAGAAGGGTAGTCTAAGGGTATGCTCCCTCACCCACAACCATCAGCAGTTCAATGAATCCATACCCTTTATTATTTCGTGTCACACAATACAAAGGTAATAAGGTTTACATGTACTCACATGGAAGTTTTTCTGCTTCTCTTGCAGTTGGATGATTGGGTTCTCTGCCGACTGTACAACAAGAAGAATGACTGGGAGAAGACGCAACGGCAGACGGAGGAAGCATCCTTTGGGGATACCGTGGACTCCATGGAAGCTGCAGAAGACACGGGTTCTGACAGTTTTCGGACCCCCGAATCAGATGTGGACAATGATGCATTTCCTGAGTTCAGCGGCATTGCCAGGCCAGACAGTTATATGCCTCGATCATTGGATGGGACGCAAATGTTGATGACGGGTGGGAACTTGCCATTCAATGGCAACTCTCAAGAAGATGTGGTTATCAAGGAAGACAACGAATGGTTCATGGACCTGAAGTTGGAAGATCTGCAGAATCCTCTTTCTGGTTTCGGAGTGACTCCCGCCCTGGATCTGTCGTACCAAGATTATTACTTATCGAGCCTCCAGTCACCACAGCTGAAGTCTAGCCAGATAAACCTGCCATTCTTTTGAAACTGAGGGCCAAATTGGCTTCATGCAGAGTAGTTAAGGGAGAAGAAAAAAGAAGCAAGATTTACAAGGATGTAAACCTTTTTCATTTTTCCATAGATTTGTTTGTTCTTTATTTTTCCATATAACTCCCCCAAAACAGATTTTAGTGGGGATAGCTGCTGTAAATATAGAGTGATTTCAGTCTAGTCTCTTAGTAATGTAATTAACAAAAACTTGGTTATTAGTCTAATTGTTGTTATCAAATGGTATACAAGCTGCATGCCCGGACGAGAAGAGTCTAGAACACTGAAGTGGGCTTCAGGGATTGGATTCTTCAACAATTTAAAGATGCCCCTCTCGTAAATTGATAGAAACAACAGTCATAGACGTCCTGTCTTATAAAATGATATCAACCGAATGAGAAAACATAATTTCTTTTACACAGATATGATCTGTGAGAGATTTTAATTTAGTAGTATCGTGAGGTGGAATGAGAACCTGAAGAAATTCATGATACTAGGATCCCATTGTAGTAGAATTATTCTTGCTTCAACAATGTAATAATGTATATTATATCATGAAAAGAGAACAAATGCCATGACGTATTCAAATGACATAATCAATACTTGGGCTGAGTAAAAGTGGTCATAGCACATCAAAGTTGAAACAATATGTATAATTTTTTCCATGGATCATCAGAATAAATTTCTTTTAGCTTGACAAATCACAGCGCATTAGGAACCTTGAATTCAGTCTTCAAAAAATGCTGACTACAATAAACTAATCAAATTCAAAAAGTTCATGGAATATATCCTTGCATAACCCAAGTATGATGACTCAATAAATCGAGTTTTATCTTGACCCACCAAGAAGGCTTATGAAGGTGACTATTTTTAGACTTTGCACAAGAAATATGCTATATATTTTCTGTTCTAGTTTCTATCAATATCTTATGGCAGTTCAAATAAAACTTTCTAATCCATTATTTACACGTTCCAGTTCCAAATTGAGATGCTTTTATCCATGGTCTCCTAACATTCTTTAGACTTGTCTTTAGATATCTGGTACTCTATTTTCTATTAATAAACAGGCAGTGGGACCTTGGCACTAGAACTAGTATGCATGGTGACAATCAGATGACCTGGCCAATAAACACAGTTATCAACTCTACCACAATACACAATCGCATGTGTATTATATAAATTATGTCAGTCAAAATTAAGGAGCCTCAGACAGTAATTGTCTTCCAACCATTTGTATATGCTGAGTAATGGAAAAACCTACAGTGTCCTCCTATCTGATGTCTTGTCAATAATATAAAGAAACTATAGGAAGGCATCCAAAACAAGTAATGGTCCGCAAAGATATCTGCTAAAATTCCCCTCTGAAAAATAACCCAGGAAAGGGCCAAAAAAACATGAAATGGTGTCAAATCGGGTATATTGGAAATGATTACCCTAGTCTGAATGAATGAAATGCAGAAAAAGGAATGATCATATCGCAAAGCCATAATTTGAACTATGTAACAATAGCAAAATCTCTCTGGTCCTTCAGTGCATCTGTCTCAGCTTTTTCTAAGGCTATTTAAATCCCTGAACTGTGCTGTTACATGCACAGCTATATAAGACAGATGATTTCTGAGCAGGTTATATATGACTATGGAGAGCTGCTAAATGAAATAAAATTGATATTTCAAGAAATCCGTATAGAATAAATTAAGACTCATCCACAAAAAAAACATACATAGTCGAGGTGCATGCGTATTAGCTGTCCAGCCTAGAAACAGGGGTTATGCAAATCAAGATTTCCTTCAATTGCAACATGCCAGTGGATAAATCATTTGCTTTCTTTTGAGAAAAGCATCTATGACTTTGTAAATTAAAATTTTTGGCAAACATTATAAACACACACCTGGATGAAGTTGTGCAGAGTTTGATGAATATTGAAAGAGCACCAGCAGCTAGTTAGATTCATACAAATGGGTGTTGTGGAACTCCATCCCCTGTAATCCTTCTGGTTTTGGGTAATCGCCGAACTTCTGGTGCCCATGAGACATTCTTGCTAGAGGTTGTCCTTTTGTTTTTCCCAAAAGCGCCTTACCGTCAAGCCATGCCCCGACCATCTCATCTGTCCTTGGCTCTGGTGTGAACCCCTTGGCCTTCATCTCTTGATAATACTTAGAGGCCTCCTCCAGCCTCCCGTTAAGAAAAAGGCCATGTATGAGCGTGACATAGGAGCTCCTGTCCGGCCCCGGGCCATCATTGCACATCCCGTCCCACAGCCTTTGCACGTTCTCATGCTCCAGCCGCCGGCTGAACGTGCGGATGAGCATCGTGTACGTTTCGGTGGTCGGGGGGCATCCCATCTGCTTCATCCGATTGAAAAGCTCAAATGCTTCATTGGACGTCCTAGTGACACAAAACAAGGCGTGATACGTCTGGACTGAGGGGGTGAGCCCCCTTCTGAGCATCTGATTGAAAGCGGTCCATGCATCATCTGCTTGGCGGGCCGTGCATAGGGGCTTGATGAGCGAATTGAACGTGATGGTGTTGGCATCAATGTTGCCACCTTCTTCTGATTCCATCAACTGTATCAAGTCCAGGGCCTCCCTCGTGCGCCTTCCCTTGGCGAGGGCGTAGATGACAGCGTTGTAAACCTTCCTGTTAGGCGTAACCCCACACAGCTTCATTTCGTCGAACACTTTGAGGACGTCCCTGAGGCATCCGACCTTGGAGTAGCAGGAGATGATGCTCGCGTAGGAGTGGGCATCACGGGCCACGTCCCGAGCAGCCATGTGACGCCAGAATCGACCGGCCTCGCGCGGGGACACGGCGACGTTGCACCACCCGTTGAGGACGATGTTGAAGCCCTTTGTTTCCGAGGGGAACACCGAGCCGGCATTGCAGAGGAGAAACTGCTCTGCCTCGGGGACGTTCTTGTAGCGGCAGAGGGCGCTGAGGAGGCGATGGAAGTCGTCCACGGCAGGCTTGAATCCGAAGCGCTTGAGGGAGTAGAAGGCGTCGATGGCGCGGGCGACGTCATGGGAGGCGCAGTACCTGCGGACGAGGATCATGATGGTATGGGGTGTGACCATGGCGTTCATCTCGTGGACGAGGGCCCATGCGGTGTCGAAACGCCTCATCTTGGCGAGGATGGAGATCATGAGGTGGTACTCCCTGGCGCCGTGTGAGTGGCCACCCCTCGCGGCCCAGAGGAAGAAGGTGTAGGAGGCGGACCAGTCGTTGCGGACCCTCGACAGCACCTCCCTCACCAGGTCATGGTTCACCGCCACGCTTCTGCAGCTCTCCAGCCTCCTCCGGGCCTCCGCAGCGTTGGCCCCGAAGTTCAGGAGGCAGGCCATCACCGCCTCCACGTCTTCCTTTGCTGCAGATGATGAGGATACAAAACCCTCATCATCGTCGTTTCGATGGGAAGACGATGAGGAGAAGAAGGGATTGTTGTAATGATGGAATTGGGGAGGTATGACGCGTCGTCGTCGTATGTTGCTGCTTACATTGGTTGATGGATGGGTAAATGATAGTACGGGGGGCCGGAATTGGGGGGCGAGGTATCGGTAGGTCAACAAGCTCCTCCTCCTCCACATTTTGTCACTCACCCCCCGGACAGTCAGTCACTGCGTATGAATGAAGAAACAGTGATTTGATTCCATGAATAGATAGATGATCACTGTTGGGTTCCTCAATAGATCACAATATTATATTATATTATATTAAAGGATATAAACATCCGCCGCGTCTCCTCTGGGCTTCTCCTAATTAATTATTCACTACATCTCCATCACATTAAACGGGTACAAGAGATTGCAATACTGATCAAACATTTTCAGCAAGCACTTCAAAAAACCAAAAAAACCATTTTCAGCAAGCAAAAGTCTTCGATGTTCCAATTGCAAGCTTCATCAAAACATTTTGTACGCAATTAAATGAAAAAAAAAAAAAAAAGAGAGAGAGAGAGAATAAAATGTGGGGATTATCATTTGTCTCATTTAAAAGGGGCTGTGCACCCGCCACTCAGTACAACTTTGGGATTCCCTGACAGTGAAGCAATGGAGTAACAATGAGCTTAACTATAAGCCTACATGTAAAAAGAATTGCCTGGCAGTCCTAGTAGATGCGGAACAGCTGGTGTATCTATGGGTGGTTTAAAACACCCTTCTTTCTCAATATCAGCCGCTCTCCCACCGCACTTGGAGGGGGAAAAGTATAGTAAATGAAAACTAAATTGCCTATACATTGAGGTGCATGTAGCCACTTAGTTATCTGCAGAAGCAGCAAGCATGACAATTGAATTTGGAGTCAAGATTTCAGAAATCTGAAAAAACCCTGGCTCTGCTACTCAGAGACACCAGGCATTCCTGAGGGTTAGCATAGAAGTAGTCTTCTTCCTTTGGCCGATCCATTATGACTTTCCTCTTCGTCGGTTGACCCATCCGTTTTCTGTGGATTTCTTTGACAGCAATGGAAAACTCATCCCATGTCAAAGCTCCACTCTGATGCAGATCCAGAAGCTCTACCAATCGCCTCCTGTCCAGCAACAGAGTTTTCCTGTAACCCATGTACCTGTCAAGGAATCCAACCAGGGGAAAAATTGTCACTTGTGACATAAAATTAGAATGTGTTTGGTGTTGCAGAAGAATAATTGTGTTTTTCCTACCATTTTTGTCAAATATGAAACAGGTGACAAAGAAAAGAAATTCCTGCAGCACAAAAGTGAACTTGCAAAAAAAAAGTGAACTTGCATAGCTATACTAAGTTTACTAACTTAACTGACAGCCAACGTGTTAACTGAAAGCCAACGTACATGTCATACTGCAGAAACTATATTCTCTGCCCTGTCTTGGTACAGGTCAAATTAATAATAAGGGAAAAATCTTCTTAACTCAATAAAATCTTCTTAAAATTACAAAAAGTCTCTATAAAATCAGAAAATCATCCTAGATCCCCCATAAAATGTATATGATTAACGAATTTAGTCCCCCAATCAAGAGTATATTGAAATAAGTCCTCAGAAACTTACTAAAATTGAATTCAGTCCCTACAAACTTTATAAAATCAGATTTAGTTCCCGTCATTTTTTAACATCCTCATATCCTGAAATATCATCCTTATTTGTAATATATATATATATATATATATATATCCGTCGAACCTCAATTAATCTACAAAATTGAGTCATTTTTCAACATTTCTCCTCAATCTCATTACAAAGACTGAACAAAAAAAAAATACAGTTTATCAATTCCATTACAAAATCAGTAGAGAAAACAATTTAAAAACCAAATCAAAATTCTATAATACATTCTTAACTCAAAATTACCAGCAATAAAAAGCATAAGACCTTGACTATAAAACTATAATTTGTTTAATAAAATTAAAATAAATCTATATATATTTTTACATAATCACATGAATTTTTATGATTTTTAGAAGATTTCAAGGAGTTAAAGATGATTTTTAAATTTCACAATGACTTTTTTCGATTTTTATAAGTTTTCAGGGAGTTTTATCGATTTTTTCTGACAAAGAAAATATATTTTAAAAGGGTATAAGAGTAATTTACCATGCATGGTTAGGGTTGACCACACATCTGGTTAGTTATAGGGACTAAAATAAATATTATCTAATAAGATAGGGACCTAATGGGATTTACCAATTTTACAGGGGTTTTTTTATTTTCATAAGTTTTCATGGAGCTAGATCGATTTTTCCCTAATAATTATTAAAAAAAAAAAAAGAGTTCTCCTAAGTATTTTTCTGCAGGTTCTTGAATGAAATTAAAATAGCCCCCTACTTTAACTGAAAATCGGCATGAGCATATCATTATGAAGATACTGTGGTTTCCGCTCATTTTCTCTGAAAACTCAACACATATTCATTTGGGAAAGAGTAGTAGAAAATGAATTTCGTGATTAGGGGGTGGTTAGGATTCTGAATTCTCCAGGGGCTTCACTCTCCAGTACATAATAAAAAGAGGAATTCAGTAAGCAAACTTTAGTCCACAACTCACTGCGTCTTCATTTAGGGCAGTTTAAATAAACTGGCATGCTTTATATTTGCTCAACAGAAAAATAACCAAGGGGATACATATAAGGGAAAAGAAGGAAAACCTGCGATGACCCTCAACAACTTTCGCCATATTCCCATCATAACTAGGTATGAACATGTCACTTGCAACAGAGACTAGATAGTCCAGTGCAGCCATCTGGTTGGAGTGATTCTGATAAGGGTGTAACTCTTCAGCAGTAAGAAGCATCTCCTTCCTTACCTGAAATCCAAAGGTGAGAGCTGACCACCAGAGAAAAGCTTTTAATGAGATTACTCAGTCTTGGTTATCACTCACGATGTTAGGGTATGCAGCTCGTAAAGCAGCCACCCTTCTCTCACCCCCATAAATTTCTCCGGAAGCAATATATATCTGAGCATCCCTTTCAATTCCCAGTGCCTGTAATACTAATGCAGTCTCCTCAGGTGTGAGAGGGCATAGGCCTTCCAACCTTTTCTTCTCAGAATCTATCTCCTTCTCTTTCCACCATGGATACGCATACCTGAATATCCAACAATACATATAATATGACTCACACAAGCTTACAAAAATTATAGAACGTTATGATGGAGTGAGCTGCTGACCTCATCCTTGTGAGTTCCTCATTCTCTTCAGGAGAGCATCCATGTGAACAGCCAGAAAATGATAGCATATCCATCTCATATCGCAGATGAAGAACAATGAAGAACCCACCTTTCTGTAAAATTGAAATGAGTTTGTTCCCTAGAGCCTCAATATGTGGAGTGAACCTCAGTGCTTTATAATTGACTCGGCAACGTAGCTTTTGGAGTTCAATAGGAAGACCGTTGTTGGCTAGCCGAGCATCCGTTTTGTTAAAGTGGACCACTTTGTGTTTTCGCAGAAGTGGTAAAATCTACAATCAAAATATTTGTTAAGGAGCGTTTGCCAGTTTAAGATACTTGATGTAACACTGGAAAAAGATTGGTTTTGCCACTAACACTAACCTGTTTCATGTAATATTTTTCACTTGACCAGCTTACTGGCGGCATCGAGAAAAAGGTACTTTGATCTTTTGTGTTGAACTTTGCTGGAAGGGACTTGATGATTCGTACTTCATCTCTCAGGGAGTTAATGAAGTGTCTGACATTAAAGATATCCCCAAAATCACTGCAAAAAGCAGGCAACAATAATTTAAGCATTTGAGCAAAGCTATTGCTTCAAGCTGGGGTGACAAATGATGTCCATACCTAGGATCAGCCCAGAAAGAAGCTTTATCAAGCTCTGGAACTACCAAAGTCAAATTAAGATAACGGGCAATAGTTACCATGTCACAGATCTGCAAAGTTCAGTGAATAAATAATGAGAGTCCAACAGGATGTCTAAAATGTTGAATGTTCACAATATCTTGCCACCATTATTCCTAAAACGCTTGTACTGATGTCTAGACTAATACAAATACATAACAAGATAAGTACAAACCGCCGCTCGCATCTGGTTTAGGCCACCATTACAGGACACGAGAAGATACCCATTGTTCTTGTAAACCCCTGCCAGGAAAATTCAAACAATCCTCAATCCTCATGCAGGGTAAAAATATTCTTAAAGACCACAAAGATAGAGAGAGAGAGAGAGAGAGAGAGGATTACTCTTATCCTGTATAAATTGTTTGTCAAACTACTCATCGCCTTTGTTAGAATCTATGGTAATGAGGTGATGATGAATATGTAAGAAGACAAAGAATACATGAAAACTGCCATAAAAATCCACTGAAAAATACAAGAATTGCTTGCTTAGATCTATGATAAATGTAAGAGAGGAAGCGGGAAGTGGCCATTGAAAAGCCACAGAGAGTGCATAGAGTCAACAATGATGGCATGAGTCTACCAATAGACTTTCCATCCATGGATAAACAGCAGTATTTTTCAGTTCTTTCCCGTATGACCATATTATTCGCACACTACTAGATCAACAAATGGGATTGTGAAAATGATGAACAGAAAACAAAGGTGAAACTGCAAAAGAAATATATATGCAGAAGATCCCCAATTACGCCTGACATTCCAAGAAGTCCCAAGGACACAAGGAATCAGCCAACAGAAGACAATAAAAGAAAACAAATTTGATCCTAAATATAGGGCAGGGAGAAACGGGAGGCTCTCCCAGTAATTGAAACATTGAGTACAACTACCTACTCTCTACAATGAATAGGAGCAACCAAACAGCGGTGGGAGTTGGGCAGTGAGCATAAATAATGAAAGCCATCCAAATCTCTTTCCACATAGAATGTTGTTCCCAAATTTATGTTTGAGCGAAGGCAAGTTTTGTGACAACAAATCTTAAATTCTGAAAAGCCAGTAGAAATCACACCTTGATCTATTCTCCCCTCAAGACCATGCATCACACTAAGTCATCCTAACAAATGTTGCAATTAAAAATCTGCATAAATAAACTTGTACTCCTTGAAAAATGCAGAAATGGATTACCCCTCCGATCCTTCTAATGGGGGCAGAGTAAAGAGATGGTAAAAAATAAATTAAAAAAAAGAAGAAGGTAAAAGCAGAAAGTAAACTGCTGATCGTTAGATAAACAGAAAAATTGACATATACAAGGCATTTGATAATATGAGGGCTCCCTAAATTAATAAAGGTCAGTTTGCATGCACTCATGGACTGCGATTCGAGTTGAAAAATAGATCTGGGATATTTCCAAATCAAATGTGGCCGTACCCAACTAGCATATGTCAAAACAGATGAAATTTTGGTTTGACTTATGCAATGTCACAAATACACTTATTGGAGGGGATTTACACTGGAAGCAACAAAACTCATTCTTCCACACCCTCATTGGAGCTCCTTTAGAACACATAAATAGGCAATGATGATTGATGACTCAACACGGTGCCTATATGTGATTTATAATTAATTCAATTAGCATAAAAAGATCAAGAATTGTGAGATTTGACATCAAAAGAATCAAATAATAAAAACAGAAATAAAAAGAGGGGGGAGGGAGGGAGGGAGGGCTACTGACTGCGAGGGAGGAGGGCGGGCGGGGAGAGTGTTTGAACCCGGTTCTCCTGGAGGGACAAGTTGGTGGAGTTAAGAAGATCAGGAAAGGCCCCAATTTTCTTCTTATTATTATTATTATGATTATTATCCATGTCGTCATCGATGCAGGAGGAGGACGATGATGTCGATACAGAAACGGAAGGGGATGAGTGGGTGGGCCAGCCCGTTGGGATGCGGGATTGCCAGAGGTCCGTAAAGGAGGTGAGCTGCATCAAGACCGTCCAAACAAGGATGGATGTCCCCAGCCTCAGAACCCACCTCCTCGCACGCCCACCACCACCTCTCCCTTGCCTCCACCCCGATTGAAAGTGCTTCCCCATCCCATCTTCAACCATCCTCTTCTTACTCACCTGCATTGTCAGATCTCACATTACCAAACCCAAGTATACAGTTTTTTCTTTAAAGAAATCGGAACAAGTCAAAGGTAATACCTACTGGACTGATGACTTTCAGAATTGAAAAGGCAGAGACTATAAAATCGATGGATGGATGGATGGACGGACGGATAACCGCCGCTGCTCCTCGATTCATGCGCTTCTGCTGCTGCTGTTTCTGTCGCAATTCATTATTTGTTACTCCAGATCGGTTTTTTTCTTTTTCTTTTTCTCTCTCTAAAGTATTAAGTATATATTGACTTCTTCTGTATTGACGATCTTCGAATCCCAAACAACCACCACCACTACAGGCACCACCAACTCATCTCTCTCCCTTTTTTTTTTTTTTTTTTTATAGTGATTCCTCGGATTCAAACTGATTTAAATGGATAGATTGTCACTCGCAACTGATTTAAAGGGATATATGTATATAAATTGTATCACTCGACTCCGATTGATGTGCCGATGATCCGCTATCTTTCACTCTTTCGATATCTTCCTTTCTAATTTATTGTATGATGCCGTTTCATCTTTCTTTATGTTTTAAAAATGATTTGTCCTTTTTACCCCTTTGATTATTATTAAGCGTATATTTAAATCACTATAATATAATTGTTACTTTACGTATTTTATGTGTGTTTAAAAAAACGGTTAAAGTTAAATCATTTTCTTAACACCTTTAAATCCAGATTTTGAAACGAATAGATTCACCATTCTCTCTGAAAGAACTTTTATCATCTCAGTTACTTCCACTTAAATACAGTATTTTTAAATTATATTTTTATCTTTTTATTTTTATTTTAAATTTTATCTTCTTAACTTCTGTATTTTACGTTTAGCTTGTCTTTTTTTTTATATCTTTTTTTTTTGTTAATTCAATTTTTTCTAATTTTTTCTTTTATCATATGTTTACTTTATTTTTCATCATTTAGTTTTTTTTTTATATTTTACATTTAATTTGAATGTCAAGTTGAATTTATTTTAATTATTATCCATATCATTTTTTGAAATAAAAAAATTGAGGCATCTTTTATTATTAGGTTTTATAAAGTAGGATCACGGGGTGGACGGTTTTGAACAATTTTTATCTCTCTATTATAATAATCAAAAGTATTTAATTATCATGTTTGTTTCTTAGTGTGTGACATTTTTATTTTTCAATTTTACCTTTAGTTATTTATGATCATTAATTTTATTAGAAGAATAATAATAAAAAATACATATTTTAATAGATAATATAAGATATTTATCAAATCTATTTTTTAATATATATCTATTTATATTGATGATGTATTGAATGAAGGGAAAATGACTAAAAAAAAGATCTTGTAAAAGTTAGAAATACCCAAATCAGTCACTTTTTAAAATTATTTCTAAAATAGTCTTATTTCACAATTTTAAAAACAAAATAGACCAATTTACCCTTATATAATTATATCCTTAATATATTTCATATCTCCTTAACTTTGCTAAAATATTTCACCCGCTTAAGTTTATTAATGTATTTCACATATTTTCATATAGATCAACTTTTTTTAAAAATATTTCACCCACTTAATTTTGTTAATGTATTTCACATATTTTTCATATAGATCAACTTTTTTTTATTCTAAACTTTTTGTGGTTAGATGGATTTTATGAAATATGTATCAATATAATTTGAGTTTTTGATGATGAACTCCAATAAATATTTATGCTTCTTTAAAAAAATAAATTTGTATTAATGATGTTATAAAAATATGTGAATAGAAAAAAAAATGTAAATAAAGATTTAGAATATTAAAATATTATCTGTTGTATTGAAGCACGACACAGATTTAGATTGCATATTATGATTATATATAATGAAAAATGATAAATAACATCAAGTAAGATATATATAAGAAACACACAATATTATATATAATAACAAAACTTCTGAAAGAATTGATTTTGATCATGTATAGGAAGATTGTTGTTTTATAGGAAAAATAGGTTTTTGATGTGGAATAACCTAAGAGGGTTACAGTGATGTTAATAAGTTAATTACATAAGAGTATATTAGTCTTTTGTATTTCTAAAATGGTGAAATGAGAATTTGTTAGGTTTAATTTTAAAAAGTGATTGATACGGAAGAGAATTTTTTGGTCATTTTCCTTTTAATGAATGATAGTGATCATGCCACTTCATCATATTTTATTATTATTATTATTATTGATTAAAAGATATTTGTGTCCCTATAAACATGAATTATACCATGTAAATTCATGTTAATCCTGAAAAACTCAAAAAAACTCAAATATCATTCATAGGTTAAGTTTTTATCTAGAAATATTTTAAAAATATTTTTTTTAATATATTTATGTAAACATTATAGTTCTATAAACGACAATAAGAACGTATTAATCTGTTTAAAAGACTAAATTTCCCCTTATCACCATTTGATGTCTTCATCTTCTTCACTCATTTTTCGTACCACACCTCGCTTGAAACCCTTCACGTCAACCGCCTCTACGCCCCCCCTCCCCCCCAACTATCTCCGGCCTCCTCACCATTGTCACCCACCACCCGTTTGCCCTTCACCAACTGCGCGACTCCTTCATCGCATACATTGCCCTCACTGCTGCCCTCTCTATTGCCCTTCATTTGATTTGAGATTAGGCTTATGGAGCAATAATTAACTTTGTGTGGAGGAGGAGAAGAGATTGAAGGAGAAGGGGAGAGGTATTGGTGCACTAATTTTAGGAAATAATGGAGGGCTCCGGTGATGAAGGGGATTGGGGGTTGGAGCTGGTGTGGTGGAGGGGACCGGCGGTGGAAGCTGAGGGTTCATGCTGTGGATCGATGGTGGAGGTGGTCGGTGCCGTGGAGGAGATCCACAATGGAGGGGGTTGGTGCCGTGGGGGGGATTGGTGCTATGGGTGCAGGGGATGGGCTGAGAGCCTGAGAGGGATTGACCGATTGAGAGAAGCAAAGAGGGTAGAATAGCTAATGCTAGTATTGTCATTTTATGATCTTGGTTATGATTAGCTAGGGTAGATTGACTTATGGTTAACATCTGTTAACAATCGGGGTGTATATGGTTTTTTTTTTTTTTTTTTCCAAATACTTACATGTCTCTCTCAACCGTAACATGGATTTATATGGGATAACATACGCTTACAGGGATATAAATGTTTTTAACTCTATTATTTTTTTTAAGATTCTTATTAAGATAATAATTGAATACAAGTGATAAATATATGATTTCAAGTCAAATATGAATTTCAACGTTTAAACTCACTTTTCATTATGAAATAATCTTTTTTAAGAAAAATATATATTTCACAGTCATCAATATATATAAAAAATCTCCTATCAACTAGCTATTGATTTCCCCAATCGAAGCTATACTTGAAAAATTATGAATTTTTAAAGAATTTAGAGAATAATTTAATTCTTGATTTTTTATATATACCCCTCAAATCACATTTAAATAAAATATCATTGATGATTTGTTATTTTCAATAATTTTATTCAATGGGATTTAAATTATACATGAATGTAATTTTTTTTATCTATTCGAGCAGCATTGTTGGTTTGAGAGTTTTAAATAGGGTATTCTGACAATAAGGGATTGGTTGAGTGGTATACATACAGAAAATCAATTTCAATAATAACATATCTATTTTATGTGTAATCATTATTAAAAATTTTATTATTTCATTTGTATATATAACGTTGAATATTATGTTACACATAAATAAATTGAGAAAAATTTAAAGTATTGATTATGAACATTTTTTAATTTTTTTTTTTTTTTTTAATCTTACACGCGCACTGTGCAAGGTGGAAGACTACTCTGTAAGCTACTTAGGGATGGTCGGATGGATGAGATCTCAAGTAAAGTTTAATTCCTGATTATTTTGAAAACGTGTATCTCTGATCCTCCCCACGTGGGTGTGTGTCTCTCCCTCTCATGTGTATGTATAAAACGGAGGGGGAAACCTGACTACTTACGTCCAGTCTTATTTTTAATCTTAATTTTACTTAATTTTAATACATATGTTTTAAATTTTTTTAAAAATAATATATCTTATATAATAATATATATATTTTTATAAAAAATTATACATATATTTAAATAAATTGTATGGATATATTTATATAAAATGTAAAAAAATTCTTTCAAACATATGCGTCATTAATTTTCTATTGATGTATATAAGACTAAATTAGAACTAAAAACGGATCTGAATATAACAGCGCCCTTGAATTTTTTTTGTTACACCGGAAAACAAAATCAGCAAGGATGGGCTAGACAGACGTGTGTTTAAAGCATTTTATAAACTTCAGTCTGAGTTTTGACGCGAGAACTCTGTTGGTTGTAGGGGTGCAACTTAGGCAGGTTGAACCCGACCCAACCCGGTTCATGGACGGGTTTGGGTTGAGGTTTTTCTCTGTTGGGTTCAACCAAACCCGAACCCGAACTAACCCGAACCTAATTCGGGTCGGGTTTGGGTTGGGGGGGTCGAGTTATGCGGGCTCAACCCGAACCCGAATTGATAAATATTTTTTTTATATTTTTGTTGAAAAGCGATGAAGTTATGTTTAGCTTAATTAAAATTTAGAATATGTATTCATAAACTATTTGGATTTTGTAAGTTTTTTTGTGGTGAATATACATTTAATTAATTAGAGTTTATTGTGTTGTTTATTAAATAATTTTTATTATATTTTAAGTGTTAAACCCGAGCTCGACCCGAGCCCAACCCGAGCCCGACCCGAGCCCGAATTCAACCCGAACCGGACCCGAACCCGCATGTTGAGGTCGGGTTCGGGTTCGGGTTGGGCTCTGTGCAATGTGGCTTAAAACCGAACCCGACCCAACCCCGCCGAGTTGCACCCCTAGTTGGTTGGCTTTCATCAATGGACGTCGTTTGTTTCTTCTCCATTCAATTGTAGTGACTTTCCCAAAATTTCATCACCACAATCAACACCGGGAACTTAGCTATATTTTCATCTCCCATACCACCATACCTGTGATTGATTTTTATTATCACTAATCCAATTGATTCTTCTAATGACATCACACAATATCACTGAATCGATTGACTTGATTTACACTTCGGGTTAGTTTGACAATGAGTTAATGTTTTAGAAATAAATTGTTTTAATTTTAAAAAATAAAAAATATATCAAATTTGTTCATATTTACATTTGTCAAAATTGAAACAAAATGTTGAGATAAATGTTATCCTAGCTTTTAGTTGGAAGAAAATAATGTTCATTTTCGGTTTAAAATTAGAACAATTGTTTGCGGTTTATCTTGATTATTTTTTATGTTAAACAGGAATAAATTGTCCTCCCATTCATTTATCCATATAATTATCCCTTATCCCACCACTTATTCACTAGCCTTCAAGATGAGTCCCGTTTCTATTTCGTTTTGTGGCACGGACGGAGACGGACGAAAGGAACATCGATACGGCCCACTACATAATTAATCGGGCTGGTCCATCTAAATTGTCACCTACGTAAAAGGAACACGAGAAACGAAAAGCCCACACATTGCAGACAAACAGGGGCTTTTCGCCAAGAATTCTGACGTTCCTTTTGCGGTTTGTTCTTCCTTTGTCTTTAAACAACCCCCCCTGTTTGGGTATTGGGTTTGCTTGAGGTCTCGGACTTATTAATTAAAAACATGCACCCCATGCAAAGATAAGGAACACCCCTACTCGTAAAGACTTGAATTACAAGACAATCAATCTCCAGTAAGGGAGATTCCCTTCCTTCCCATGCTTCTTTCTACTCCTTTCCCCGCCATCTTTTGCATGTTAAAAACTGTACACAAACTACTTATCACCCCAATCCATGCAGGTGCGTGAGAGAGAGAGAGAGAGAGAGAGAGAGAGAGAGAGAGAGAGAGAGAGATCAAATTAATTAAGGAATTAAGATGGTAGAGATTGTGTTCTTCGACGTGGAAACAACGGTGCCCATCGGCGCTGGGGAAAGAAGGTTCCATATGGTGGAGTTCGGGGCGGTGGTGGTGTGTCCACGGAGGCTCGTCGAGATAGAGAGCTATAGCACCCTCATCAGGCCTTTCGACCTCTCTGCAGTGGCGGCTGCTTCAGGAAGAACTGATGGCATCACACGTGATGTTGTCTCCTCTGCCCCTAGATTTGAACAAGTGGCGGACCACATTTTTCGCATCCTAAATGGTATCAATTTTATTTTTATTCAATCAAAATTATGTATTCATCATCGGCGGTGGGCTCATCTGTAAAACTGTTGGTTAGCAGGGCGAGTGTGGGGAGGACACAACATTCAGAGGTTCGATTGTGCACGAATCAGGGAAGCTTTCGCGGACATTGGACGTCCATCTCCGGAACCTATTGGAATGATCGATTCCTTGGCTGTTCTTATGCAAGGGTTTGGCAGGAGGGCCGGTAACCTCAAAGTAAGTAGTGCTATATTATTTAATATATATGCCTGCAGCTTTTCAATTGCTTTATCGGGAATATGGAATTAATTAGTGTCTGTAAATTAAGAACTTCAAGAAACGTATTAAACTATTTCCTTCGTGGCTGTAAATTAATTCTGTTTTCGCTGTGAAACATTATGTACCAAAGATAGACATAGCATGCATGGAGGTTGCTTATTGTTGATGTATAACAGGGCACTGCGGCCTTGTTCGGGTATCATCAATATTCAGACATTACCATATCGAATTTAAAGTCGATAATCAGGAAGAAAGTTCTTCACTATACCATGTGATATAAAGCACCAACTAAATTGTAACATCATTTTGTTCAACACTTGCTGATCATATATATCCCATATTTTCATGGTACTTGGTAGATGGCGACATTGGCATCCTACTTTGGGCTCGGACAGCAGAAGCACAGGTGTGAGACTAAAATCAAAATGAAGTTGTTTTTCTCAACTTCAACGTTTTTAATTGACAATTAATGGTCAATTTTCCCTGGCTTTTGCAGGAGCCTCGATGATGTTCGCATGAATTTGGAAGTCCTCAAACACTCTGCAACTGTTTTGTTATTGGTAAATGTTTGCTCTTAACAAATAATGTTATATTATGTAAAAAAAAATTCTTCCACTTCTCTCCTTGTTTGTTCCTCCTCGTGTTTTGATTGGTTACCGTTGTTTGCAATGCATATATCCTCCAGGAATCAAGTCTACCCAATATATTGAAAAACAATGAGGCTAGCCCTGGAGGCATGGTGACGAGAAGCAAATCAAGTGGAAAGTCATGTGCAGAAGAAGCAAGCAGAAAATCACCTCCCATCACTCTTCTGAATGTAAACCATAAATCGGGTCCTTATACTAGGAGCAAGCTTAGAAAGGTAACAGAGGGCATGAAAGAGTTATTGCATGGGACCCCAGGGCAAATACAACTCAACAATCTCGTCAAGCAATCAAGATCATTGTTGAGATGAACAGACTTTGTAAATGTGTCTTCTATTATTATCCAAGAATTTTTTTAAAAAATGATCCAACTTATTTTGGGTAACTTACATCCCGAAAATCTATTTTTTTTTTTGTGTATGTTGATAGTTGATACATGGATGCACTGACTGATTTTATTTCTCCCATCTATGACATTTGTGAAGTGCAAGAGAAATCCAAGAAATTCCAAGAGAACATTGTCTTCCAACAATATCACTAGTTCACTACCTTAATTAAGACCGTCGAACACAATAAACGTGGGTTTTAACTGAACTAGAGTTCAATCCCTAGAGCTGCAAGTGCCTGCAACACTGTGCAAGTCTATTATTCTGTGTAGTCCAATGCCTTGTTTTTAGTTAGTCACATTTTCAAATTTATTAGACATTCATGAATCTTGACACTGTTAATTCTTAAAAGAAAAACCATGTAGGATTATTAAGAAGGGTGTCCATACTAAAAACAAACCCAGTATTTCGTAGTCACTCTAACTGTTCAACCATGCAATAAATACATGTTGATGAGCATATATATAGACAACTATCAATTTTATCAACCAAACAATAAAAAAATTATCACCACATTTCTCATTGAAAGTAATTAAAAACACAGTCAAATAAAAAATGATTTATTCTTTGCCTATATTAAAATAATATCTATTTTAAAATAGCTTATATCGTTACCTAAATATATAAAAAAGCTAAATGATTGACTAGCTCACTTCATTTTTAACTCTCTACCCGTGTTCACACTCCTACACCCGACACATTAAATTCTTGCATTTTTTTTACAATCAGATGAACATTAGATCAAGAGATGGCCTTTTATCTACATAGAACATACAGTCACTTGTTTGATTCTTAAAACACTTTTTTGTTCCATTTCGTTCGAATTCTTGGCTGGTGTTGTTTGTGACGAGCCAATTCCACATCCTTAAATACTGGGCAATTTGTAAACATGACCCTTTAAAATGAATATTAGCTGTCTCAAAAAAAAAAAAAAATATTAACAAAAATAGCCTCGTCCTCATGATTGTTTATTTTATTTTATTTTTATTTTTCAAAAGAAACGTAATATATAAATGACATATTCTTTTAAAAAGATAATGTATTTTAATATTATTTAATTTTAATTTAGTTTGAAATCCAATATAAAAATATAAATAAATATTAGATAAAAAAAAATTGATCAGTTAATGTGACAGCGTTGATTGGGGGTCATGGGGTTATATTTTGTTAATATTCAAAAGGAAAAATATTATTTTACTAATATTTTATCGAGGGGTACATTTTTGTAAATTATATATATATATAAATATATATATAGAGAGAGAGAGAGAGAGAGAGAGAGAGAGAGTTTGATGGCATGTTAAGGGTGCGTTTGATTTTGTGATTGTAAAACTGATTTCGTAGAAATCTGAGTTTTAAAATTAATTATGTAGGAAACTCAATTTTTTAACTTTCAAGAAACTGTTACAGTAAAATTTTTTACTGTTTGATCATACGATTGTAAATGCAGCTTTCTACAATCACAAACGCTACAAAAACACAACCAAAGACACGCACGGTAATAGTAAACCGAGGGGACTTTTATGTACTTTTAAAATATTACACTTTACACGCATACATATCTATATATACACTGTTACTGGGCAATTGAAAAAAAGGGGATGGTTGTTGGGAGGGTGGGTTGATCGCTGGGGAAGATGGGGTGGATGATGGTGCTGATCCTCCTCCTCCTCCTCCTCCTGATAGAATTGGGAGCTGAGGCATTCGTGTTCCATCTGCCATCGGGGCGCACGCGGTGCATCTCAGAGGACATCCGTCTTGGTGCCGTTTCCGTGGCCCATTACCGCATCGTACTTGATGAGGACGCTGCATCAGGGGATCAAAAGATCTCCATCAGGGTATCCATGCATAATGCATTGTCCCTCCTCCCCTTCCCTCCTCTTTGATGATGGTGATGATGATGATGATTTTTTTGATGTTGTTTTTGCATTCTTCTCGTCAGGTGAGCGATCCGTATGGAGATAGCCTGCACCAGACGGAGGGCGTGGAGTCAGGGCTATTTGCATTCACTGCAGCTCACACGGGGCAGTACACCGCCTGCTTTTGGTCCCCTCACTTCCGCCATTCCTCCTCCCTCTCCATCAACTTCACTTGGAAGTCCGGAGTTGCTGCCAAGGACTGGACCCGTGTTGCTAAGCGTGAAAAGCTCGATGTAATTTCCCTACCCTCTCTCCTTCTCTCACTCTTTTGCCCCTCTTCATTCCATTGGATCACATATCCCATCTTTGGTCCAGTTTTCCTAATTTGTTGTCCAGTGCAATATATTTTTAAATCCTAAATTAGAAATGTGAACATCTCAAGATAGTTTTAGAGAAATGAAGGCAAGGTTTTTTTTTTTTCCAATTGTCAAAATAGGAATGCATTAATTGGGTTTGTCAATTGATCTCCATGTTGAAAGACTTTGTGCATTTCTCTGGACATCCATCGAAAAAACAATGTGAAATGAATTTCTGCCTAATTTGGATGTTGGACATCTAAGTAAAATGAATATGCATATAATGATCCATGCATAACAAATTGTGAGAATCTGGTGAATGCATATTCTCTTAAGTGTGCTCAGAAACAATGGTGATGAAGCCTGACGCCCCTCAGTACTCCAATGACCAATATTTTGAGAATTGGGAAGCACGTGCCAGATCTCTCTGGATCTATTACATGTCTGTTTTGTGGGATAAACATGAAGCGATTGATGTACAGCTTCCCTGGGTTCATCTCAGTGGTCGTTTCCCAGCTATTTAGCTTTAGGAGGTGATATTAACTCTCTTCTGTTCACATTTTTGAACCATGTTCTGGCTGTCGATCAGTTGTTTAATCCCCTCACCATACAAAGTAACAATAAACATCCATGGACTAGAGGAAATACTCTTTTGCTCTCTTAGCTGCATAAACATTCGAATTTGCATTTTGATTTATATATGTCGTTACATTGAGCCCAGTTCACAGGGTAAACATGCTTCATTCTGACCTTTGAGGTACAGTGGAGGAGCTTTGTGCATGTTCCAAATGTAAATTGACAATATGAATATCTTGCATGACTCATGTTAACCTTACATTGCTCAGAACTTCAGTAAATTTCTGATATGCTTTTACCACTTCTTATGGATTCATTAGTGAGATATGCAATTTATTTCCTATGAAGAGGTATCTAGAAAATTATATTAGTATCCAATGCTAACTATGCATGTTATCAATGTGTCCAGATTTATATGCTAGCACATAGAACAATAATGTGTACCTTGCACAACAGTTTGCGGTCCTATTGTTTCTATATTCTTTCAAACACATGATCAAATTGGAATCAATAAACAGAATGTGATCCGATCATACCATCTACAGAGCGAGGGTGATTTATTATTTCACTTTTTTGTGGAGTTTCCTGCCCATACACTTGATTTAGTGGGGTCATCCAAATACTCTTATGAAAGTGACACTCTTTTCCCGCTCAAAATTTGAATGCAGTAGGTAGATCTGTCATTGCTTAAGTTGTTGTCAGCTGTAGATATAAGCTTTTCAGGTTTTTCTCTGCACTATTATCCAAAGTAGTAGGTAGTTTTTACCCCCATTTGTATAATGTGAGAATGTTTTTAAAATTATAATGAGAACAGGGGGTTCATTTGAATCTTCTCCTTGTGCAAAAGAAAGTGCCCATGAATCTCTTATTGTTCCTTTTTCCTTCTTTTTTTTGGGTTAAGTATCTTTATGATAGGTCATCTCAGGGGTTCAACATGTTGTTCTGAAAAATTCCATTTAATGGGACTAATTTGTAATTTGACTGGTATAGAATGCACTTAGACTATGCTCACATTATGATGAATGCTTCGTATAGCTGGGACAAATACTTGTTGAAATTCGTTTGTTTAAAAGAGTTGCATCATCTGATTGCACAGGGCATGGAGATGGAGCTGAAGAAGTTAGAGGATTCAGCTCATGCTATACATGAAGAGATGATATTTTTACGAAAGAGGTATTTTTCATGATTATGTGTAGGAGGGCATCCCACAACCAATTTAATGGGAAGTGATTGATCCTTAATTATTTTGTTCTAGGGAGGAAGAGATGCTGGAACTAATCCAGTCGACCAATTCCAAAATGGGACTATTGAGCATGTTTTCCTTGTTTATTTGCCTGTCAGTGGCAGGTCTGCAGCTATGGCATCTGAAGAACTTTTTTGTAAGCAAGAAGATTCTTTGAGCTCCCAATCCCAGATTCTTTAAGCACCCAACAATTTTGAGATTGCTTTTTCAATGTTGCTTTTTTTTTTCGAGCCATCTATTAGAACAAATTATTATCAGGTTCATGTGGGATTTTGTAATGGTTATTTAATTGTTCTATTGTGTGCATGCTTGTGTATTCCCCATCTCACAACAAAGCAACAAAAGCCATCCATCTAACCATCAAGTGCAACTCCCCCTCTCTAAAACCTCATCTCCAGTCCTTGTGTATCCTTATCTAAAGGTCTATTCTTTCTTTTGGATCTTGTATGTATGTAACTATAAGCCTTACATTTTGCCTAACTATTGGATTTAGGGAAGTTGGGTAGATTGGCAGATTAATCAAGGGAAAATAAGTCCACTTTCCCTTCTAATTTGGCATGGTCTTGGTGATGTTAGTGGTGGTGGGATTGAATATTTTGGATGACCGATGACCTTCTCCTCCTCATAGTTAGTATGCATACTAAGTATTGGAGTTATATGTCCTAAATTCTGTTAGGGTGCCAATGATTGCGGCTTGTTATCAGAATTCTCATCATCGCTACACCAACAATTTTAACACTTTCTGTGGACTCCAGGATGTTCAACGAGACGGAATCTGCACTCAATACATGAGGGGATACTGACATCACCCTCATCTACCAAAACCTCCTATCTCATCCTCCAGCCCAATGCTACCCTCCCCGAGCTTATTCTGACGATGGCAGGATAGAGCCTCCATCCACATATGATCATCGCATTCACACCTATCTATTCTTTTTTTGATCTGTTGGACTGTTAGCCCTGCCTTTCCTGGTTGGCAGAGTCATTACTACCGAGCTACTGTACATGAGTTGTGGGAACCATGATGGTCACCCATGGGAGGGACTGCAGAGTATTCATGTGGTTATTATCCTCATGGATATTGCCAGAGGACAGAGGAATACTGCACTCCTGATTGTCCTATCATATAAAGGCTCTTTCCCTCAGCAGCCTCTCCATGTGGTGCGGGATCCTTACAAGCAGACAAGCCTAGCTATGGTCAATCTTCAAAGGAATGCATGCCATCATATCTTTGCTCCAGGCATGTTCGCATATCTCCCATCATCTTTCTAGAGCTTCTAATTTGCACTCATCATTTTTTTTTGCTTATCCATACGCAAATTAGTGGTATCCATCGCCCATATGGGTACTGGCAGTCTTGCATCAAATAATGCCATCTAAAGTAATTTGCTTCTTGTCCATTAAATTGAAAAGCATCATTTTTTTCTGTTTATCCATACACGAATTGGTGCCATCTATCTTCCATATGGGTTCTGGCAGTCTTGCATCCAATAATGCCATCTAAAGTAATTTGCTTCTTGTCCATTAAATTGAAAAGCTTTGCTACCCTTACTTTCGGTCCCTCAACAGTTATATGCCTTTGTATAGGTTGGTGTACATTCGTATGAACATACAATCATTAATGTATGTTTTCATATAAAGTTTTGAAAAGTAGGGCTAAAAAGGAGGTTTGATGTATCTTTATTCTAAACTGAATTACACTGTTAACCCATTATAAAACACTCAGCCAGCGTGTAAGCTTTGGGCATCCTGCTTTTCCTACTTTGAATTTGAAAAGCTTTGCTACCCTTACTTTCGGTCCCTCAACAGTTATATGCCTTTGTATAGGTTGGTGTACATTCGTATGAACATACAATCATTAATGTATGTTTTCATATAAAGTTTTGAAAAGTAGGGCTAAAAAGGAGGTTTGATGTATCTTTATTCTAAACTGAATTACACTGTTAACCCATTATAAAACACTCAGCCAGCGTGTAAGCTTTGGGCATCCTGCTTTTCCTACTTTGAATTTGTTCTCTAGCATCTGTCACTTGCAAAATTACCTGAACTGTGTCTAAGGTAGTTCAATTATCATGACTTTTGTTTGTCTACCCACAATCAATTGTGTTTGGTTTCACGTCTGCATTTTCATCATCTTCCATGTTTTTAGAAGATACTTCATCAACTTAAAGGAAAAGTTTGCTGTTTCTGAATGGGCATATTTTTGTCTTAAATAATGCTTGCCTATTATTCTGTCCTGGGAAGTTCTTCTCTTTTCTTTTACAAATTAAGACTTTCAGGTTGATGACCGCAACGAAGAAAATGGTCAGCAGGTTCTTCATCCCTTCCTCAAATTCATACACTGTGAAAAGTGATCAGACCCAATGATATGTCTGCTAACTCTTCATAAAGCTGTCCTGTATATCCACTAATCCATATATATATGTGAAATAAAAGCAGTTGCGGTATCCAAATGAGGTAAAAGCTGGTCTCCTGCTAGTTTCTGGAGATAAAAATCAATCAAGTTCATCCACTGATTGTTGTGTTGAAGTAGGTCTATTAGTTATCCACCTTCTGCACACATATATAACTCAAACTAATATAATCTGTGTGGCTAAAGAAAATGCTGTCTATGATTGTTGGAATGTTATAATCCCAATTAATGTGTTGCCCGAGTTGTATTCATTAGCATTTTGTTGATCTCATATGAATTTAGTTTATTTTTTACATATATAATTTTCCTTCACTTTGATTTTTTCTAGCAGTGAGTTTCAGATCAATTTCGAACAGGATGCTTGGTATGAGGTTATAGCTTCCATGCAGAGGTATCGTTTATTTTATTTTCTCCTTTCCTTGATGATAGTCTGCCAATTTCCCCCGAATTAGACGTATATAACTTTGATCTATGCTTACCTTGTCTTGAATTCTTTTTTTCTTTTTCTTTTTTTGTATCTTGAGAGTCTCCAATTATTATACTTCATCTATCTATACTCGGTTATCCCAACATCTTTATTAGTTATATTATCTGAATTAAGGAATGACTGTCATTTCAGCTTTTCCATTCATCATATTCAAGAAGTTCATAGGAATACTAGATCAAGACTCATTGATCCCATCAAGTCATTCCCTTAAAAAAAAATCTCAATTATGCAGTGACATATTATAATACAAAGTGAAATATATGGAACATAAAGGTGTGACACATTTATAACATCCTCAAGTTAAAGTTCTATGGAATTGGGAAGCAGAGGAAGAATGTCAACAATCAAACAAAAATTAGGTGGCTGAAAGTGTGGTGAAGCTTCTAAGATCTTATGCTATCACTTTTTACTATTGTAAGATGATGATAAGATGGGTTAGACTAAGAAATAATCATGGTAGAAGTGAGTAATGTCGATTGAGGATTTAAAATACAGACGAGATCAATAGTAAGAATAGATTTTAAGATACAAATTGAGGTTTCAAGAACAACTCGGGAAAAAATTCCAAGTATAACTAAATCCAAGACAAATGTTAAAACAACAATAGCATTAATTATATCCATCATCTGATTGTAAGGCATTTTACAAAATAAAAGGAGAATGTCATTGTATAAATCAATTTCCAACTGGGTGGGAAGATGTCACCTTTGGCTGAATTAGATTCCTTAACCGTAAGGCAGAGGATAGTAGACGTATTTGGCTGAGAAGTCTTATCTATCAGGCAAGAAGAATCCCTTTGAAGATGACTAACTACCAAACTTGCCTGCTTCAAAAATTATTGATTTAGAAATTGCGGTTGTGACTTGGGGAAGGATCATTGTACGCTGACACGTACAATCATGAGTACGTGACTTACCAGCATATAACATGTCACCTCTACTATACCACTAGCATGAGATTTGCGGGCATCATGCGAGCTGCTACAAATACGAGCTACTACACCCAGTTCAGAGTTTGTAATTCGAGCTATTACACCACTAGTATACGAGTTGTTACAAATTTGCGGGCAACAAATACGAGCTACTACACCCCATTCAGAGTTTGTAATTCGATTCTCAGTAATTAAATCGAGTAGCAAATTTCTATCTTTGTTTCAAAAAAATAAAAAAATCCAAGCTACTAATTGAGCATGCAAATGAATGTGATAATGAGTTGTACAATATAGGTATATCATAGCACCACTAACAGGCATGAATAATTCAAATAATAAACAGTGCCCCCCCCCCCCCCCCCCAAAAAAAAAAAAAAAAAAAACACTTGATTTTAACTTAATGTTAGTGCCCCGTCAGCCCCATTTTTACTCCCCTGGGAGGAGTTAGTTTTATTTTTAACTCCACCAAAGATGTATACTTTGCATGGGTGCATGTATTCTCCCGAGTAGAGTTCATAAAATTACGGGCGTTGGTATACTTAGTCCGTTTTATAATCTCATATGCTATGATAATGTAGTATACTACATTATCATAGCATATGTGATTCTATCATAATATATAACGCAATTTTTTAATATTTTCTTCACTTAAAAAAATACACTAATGTATCTCAGTATATATTTCATTTCATAAAACAATACGCATTTTATTTGGAGAGTGTATGATTTTTTTTTTTTTTAAAAAAAAAAATTGGTGTAGACTGCAATTGGGGTTGGACGTATCATTTTCCTAAAATTGTATGTTTACTGTTTAGTTCATCCAACTACATATTTAGTTTTTTTAAAAAATATATATATTTTAATAAATTTATATATAATTTTTGGGAAAATTAATTAGAGGTCATTGGGGACACCTCTGTAATAACAATATCCCTGGACTTTTTCTTATTTTCTTTAGGTCCATCAGTTAGTGGTGCTATTATGTTTAGATTCTTCCATTCAACTTCCATCTAACTTAATTTTTTTCCTTCATCTTTTACATATGTTTTGCTATTTCTTCCCAAAACTTTCTCTTTTTCCCCGAACCAATGAAAATGTGAGACCACGTCTACCAACACCCCCCCCCTCCCAATTATGCCAATTTTGCCTCCACCAGCGCCCCCCATTGCGCCTCCTGACCTCCTCTGATCGCCTCTCGCTTGAGCCGGGCTCCATCGCCGCCCCCACCCCCTCCTGTGACCCCATCTACGACTCCATCTGCAACCCTGACCTCTCCCGAGTCCCGATGTCGTTTATTGATATCATCTTGGACCCAGTTTGATTGGTTCTTCCTCTCGAATAACAATGTACATAGTAGAACACACATAACCTGTAACAGGTATAAAAATGTATATATTATGTATAATAATGTACATAATGTAACAGTATACATAGTGCATAAGAGTGTACACATTGAAAGATATAACAGAAAGAATGTATACAAAATGAAATAGCTGGTAGTGTCAAGTACTAAAAAAAATAGTTCAGCCCACTTTAGGGGCCTAAAAAATAAGAAAAAACCTAAAGACATTATTATTACTACAGAGAGAGCTCTAATTAATTTCTTCGTAATTTATTAAAGGTTAAAACATGGTGAGGGATTTAAAAAAATTGACCGTTCGAGTGACACATGTTCCAAAGGTGAATAGCATGTCATTGCGGTGGCAGGAAAGGACGATTTTATGGAGCTCAGAAATATGCATGTATCATTATCTTTCAAAGTGATACATTTGAATAGATTACATTGCAATTTCCTAACTGTTCGGATTTTCTAAAATGAATATTTTTTTAAATAAAGTACATGTTATCGTGAAAAATTTTATATTTAAATAAATAATTATATATTTTTTATTTTTTAAAGAATAAAAAAATTTAAATTTTCTCATACTACACTAATAAAATATACACTCAACGACTGTATTATGAGTTAATAGGTGGTTAGAGGATCACAATTGCATCGTAAATAAGGGCCAATGAGGAAGGAGTTTGATATGATAGATCCACCAAATCTGTTTTAGAATTGGTTTTATTTGTTATTATATAAAAATAAATAAAAAAATATTATACTTATTCTATTTTATAGTTTAAAAAGCAGTCTTTTTATTTTTTTTAATTTTTTATTTAATGATATATATATATATATATATAATGTAAAGTATATATTCTAACAAATTCATTCATATCATTTGTAAGAAAAAAAAAAAGAAAAATTTTCAACTAAAATATATGGGTTAGCAAGACATATGAGTTGCTAAAAAAGAAAAAAAGAAGAGGATATATGAGTTGCATATGAACAGTAAAAACTAACTTAAAATCGTTTGAGCACCAGCGGTAGGGACGGTTATCGGCCTGATGATACTTTCACATGAACTCGATGAAATCAATGGTGGGATTTGGGGTATTAAAGGTGGGGATAGTTCAAAAAGGCGTCCCCGCTAGCGGCACTCGAATAGGCTGGCCTAACAAAGGAAAAGAAAGGATGAAAAAAGGGCTGGCAGAGAGGATGAATGAACCAGAGGACAATATCACTGTATCAACAGCAAAACCCAACACAACACGGATGTCGAAATGCGCATGGACTTGTCTGCGTTCAACGCCTACATGAGGGACGAAAAAAAAAAAAAAGTAGAAGAAAAGAGCCAGAGTAGGAAGTTTACTTATGATGAAAGTTAATTTTTTTTTATCTATTCATCTTTCAGTTTGTTGTTTTATCTGTTTTGTTTTTTTTTTTTTTTTTATTTGAGTTGGGGGGACAGCACTGGGTGTTCCCCCAGTATCCAACTTGGATTATTATTAATCAATTCGACGATGAAAAGCCAAGTCCATCACGTGGTTGTACTAGAACAGTAGAACCTGGTGTTCCGTCTCTATACATAGTCCTCTTACTTTTCCAAATGCATACCCACATTTTACTAAAGAAAATAAAAATGGACACCCATATCGAATAGCATCACGGTGTATAAGATCTCACGGGATGCGGCTTCATGGATGGCATGATGAATTTAGAGTTACATTTCGGGCACCCAATTACCAAACCTATTGATGTAATTCTCCATGATTTGATAAGATTACCTCGTCGATCGGTACCAGAGACAGCATACCAAGATTTTATGTAAAAATTCATATATATATATATATATATCATGTGGTACTCTTATAATAATTTGTTGTTGATCCTCCGGGTGAGGCTGGGGTAGTTGTCGGAGTGACAGGGACTGACAGGGATCACATGGGAGCTGAATCAGCAGCGCGGTGTACTCGTGTGCTTGTTGGTAGGGGGATGGGAAAGGGATCTTTCTTTTCTCTCACTTATTTTTATTACTGCTGGTACTATAGTAGTAAAAGATGAGTGCATTTGGACCTATCACTTGAAAGTTTGATAAAATTGTATTCAATCATAAATGTGGAGAGAGAGAGACCTTTTCTGACGATGGGAAATAAAAGCAGGGTGATGATGTGGACGTGACGGTCTATTCATTGAATTGTATACTAACAGGACGAGATTAGACTATTGAGTGAGTGTGTTGAGTGAGTGAGTGTGTATGAAAGAGAGACAGTAAGGAAGGAGTGAGATTGGGGATGGATACTTGCGTAGCCAGCTTCAATCATGGAGGGTGGAGGCAATTTGATGGTGTCTGTTGGTTGTGGTGGTGGTGCTTGTGGGCCAACCTTAAGGCATTAATTTGTTCTCTTTTTTTTTTTTCCTCCCATCAGTGCTGACGTTGGATTACTGGAGTCCACCCAGCGGTGTGTGTACATTCAATTTTTTTTTATTAGGATCCATTACCGCGACTCAGCCCCGTTCGTGGGCCCTCTCTCCAATCGAATTCCAAACATAATATGCTTGACAGCTATACGGGTGGGTTATTACATACAGTCGTTTTTGTTCCCAATTTTTTTTTCCAATGTCTCAAATCCTGTTACAATTATTTTTTTTAAAAATAACATCTTATTTGATAAATTTTATGTTTTATAAAATATAAAATATATATTTTTATAAATTGATTTATATAAAATATATCTCGTCATAGTGTGTGTGGATGTGAAAAAAATTTAGATGAGATTGAAAACCAAACTATACCTAGATGTTTGGTACTCACCCTGCTTAAATAAATGCAAATTATAACTTGAGCCATGTGATGATGTTCCGCTGAGAGAATTTCCAAGAAAGCAAAGAAGATGAAAGGGTCCGCCTCCTTTTGTCTTGCTCTTTACTTTTTGTGCTAATATTTTTTTGGTGCAATTTCTTTTTGAGCTAATATGAATGATGTAAGCTTTTTCAAAGTGGACCCCAAGATCCCCCGCTAATTATTTGATGATTATTCCTCGAACACCTTGTGTCTAGGTTTAATTTATGTCCTAATTGCTTCTTCCTTTTTTTATTTTTACCGAGATTTAAATTAATCAGTGACCAGTTTCAATAGCCTCCAAGTGTAAATATTACTAACAATGTCAAAGCCGGCCCTAAGAATTAAATTTTTTAGTTAAACCCTAGGCAAACTTTGAAAGTAGAGCCTTCATATTTTTTTTTTTAAAATATAGATTGTTCGAATATTATACATAATTTAATTTTAAACTATAAATATTATGAAATAAATACACAATATTAGAAATCATTTAAATTATAACATTCTACATTATCATATACACATACAAAGTAATAAATACTGAATTTTTAATGTAATGAGTAACTTATAATAATCCAATTTTTTTTTTATTATAAAAGAGTTTAAAATTTAAACACTATATTGGTCGGAGAGATTTAGAGAGGAGAGATTTTAGGATTGATTTTAAGAATATTAAAATGAGAAAGTGTTTTGAGAGGGATTATTTTTTTCAATTGGATCTTTCAATTTATTTTTAAAATTTCATTGATTAGATGATTAGGATTAGGCCCTCCCTGGATAGGGGTATTAGACAACTACCTTGCTGGTAATGCGGCCAGGGGTATTAGACAACTACCTTGCTGGTAATGCTCCAGGGTTAACCCTGGGTGGGTCAATGTCCTACTATTGAATGAATGATAGAAACCATATATTTTCAATGTCATATTCCTTCTTAGCCTTTTTCCGTGGGAAGTCCTATATTTATTATGGTGTTTACTCGAAGTCAACGCAGATAAACGTCATTGAGATATTGGAATTGAAGTAGATTTTCATTGTTTGAATGATATCTACTTATTCAATTCGTAGCAACGATAGACTGAATGCAAGTCATATATGCATGTGAAGTCATGTATGCATGTAAAGTATTTTTGTCGATGAAATGATTAATTGTTTGAAGAAGTGAAGGCTGATGGATATATAGAAAGGGACTATTGTTATAGCTAAGAGTACATTAATTAGTACATTAATTACACCTGGCGAGAATCTAGTTTTCACTTACAAACGAGTCATATAAATGTGGGGTAACATTTTGTTCATTGGATACCCAAAGGACAAATCTCTGCATTAAGATGGAGACGAACATTAATAAACGGATATATATGTTGTTCAAGTTAGCTGAAGCATGCTAGATGTTGAGCTCGTCTCTCCATTGATGCTAAATTGCTAATCATTGATGATTTGGGATAAAAGAAGACAAAGGAGTTTCTGGTAATTTATTTTGCATTGAAAAATATAGGTGTTCGTTAAAGAATTATATTAGTTTGTTGGGATTTTAATTTATCATCCTTGTACAAACTCTAAGGATACTACCCTTCAGAGTTTGGAAGGGGGTGTTAAATGTATTAAATTACATATCAATTTGTTATTATATTAGTTTGTTATGATATTAATTTGTTAGTGTGTTACACGTGTAACACTATCTTGTATTATTATATAAAGGGCTTTAGTCCCTCTCTAATAGAACAAGAGTTTTAGAGTTTCATTATTATTTTTTCTCTCTTATTTCTAACATGGTATCAGAGCCACCTCATAAACCTTAAATCCACAAAAATTTATCTTCTTTTTCCCCACTCCGATTGAGAAGTCTTCAATCGGAGTAGGGGAGGACTTTTAACCGTCGTCTTTGTGCTCGTCTCCGTTGTCCTTGTCGTGCACTGTTGTCTTCATCATCGTCATCATCACCGTTCTCGTCGTTGCACTGCAACAAGGGATTCTACACAACACGTCAAATTTGATTCTCCCGTGATTGGTGTGAAATCCGCCATGATGGGGATTGATGATTTAATATCAGTTGATGCATAGAATCATTAGCCTCACGTGATGCATTGAATCTTATGTGTTACGTGAGGATCTCATCCACAACGTCATCTCACGCGGTGTTTAGCCGCCGTTCCACGGGTTCCATCGCCTCTACTTCCACTGTGGTTGCCTCTCATTCATCGTCATCGTAACCTCCATGCGTTTTCTCGCGCTTCCGCAAGTCTCCTCATCATCGTCATCTCCGTCAGTGGGTCTCTTGTCTCCATCATCATCTCTGCGCGCCGTCATCGTTCTTCTTCTCTTTCTCGGATCGATCTCCTTCGTCCTTTGAGATCCAATGTCGTCGTCGTCGTCGTCGCCGCGTGCCGTCATCCTCACATGCCGTTCGTTCTTCTCTTCTTTGGGTCCTCTTCTTCTTGAGATCCATTGTCATCGTCATCGTTCGCCAAGTGGCGTCTTTTAAATGCAGCATTGCTGTCTCCGCACACGTTTTCTTTATGTACGCTTGTCATTTTTCTCTTTCTTAGATCTTCTTCTTCCTTTGAGATCCACCGTCATTGTTGTCTATGCGCACCACCGTCTTCTCCATGCGCCGTCATCGTTCAATTTTTATATTCGCGCCGTCCTATTTGCGCACTGTCGTCTTGCGTCGCCGTTCGCGTCACGTTTCTTCTTCTCCGTCTTCTTTACACTTTGCCATTAGCGTCTGCAGTATTGCAGAAAAGACTTTTGTCACGCCCCAGGGCTGGCCAACCCCGGGACGCGACAGGTGCCTGTATCATATCAGAAGCCTACACAGGAGGTCAATAATATATATCATACACAGACAACTAGAATGACACACATGCAACAAAAGGGGCTGACATGATATATACACCAAATGCGGAAGCAAAGACTAAATCTGTGAATAAACATTCTACAGACTCGATACTCAATCATCTGTCCTGTGAGAGCCAATATACACAAATACAACTGAACATATACAAACACGTGCCAAGCACGGAAATCAAATACATACAGTCAAGAAGGGATGCTGATAACCTCTGGCACTCGCGGAACGTGGCGCTGCTCCGCTACTGAAGAAATCCCTCGGAAAGCTCCAACTGCTGCTCCGGCTCTAGCTCAGGCTCAGTGACCACTGGGGAAAAACATGTGCGAGGGGTGAGCCACACGCTCAGTGAACAGCACAACCCACGCAACACAGACAATATTTACCACAATATTGCATTATTTTAATCCAGCCATCAATACATAACAAGATGATCCAGTGGTTCGTACTTCGCCGAACCACCACACCCTCACCCTCACCCATCAATGGGTGACATAGGCTATTGGGACTGATAATCATCCATTCACATATCCAGTAGGTCGCTCATCGCCAACCCACTACACCCTCACCCTCACCCTACCACGGGTGACATAGGATTTTGGGACTGACTAGGCTGTTGGTCACCCTTGGTCCACCGATAGTCTCTCCCTCCACTCCGTAGGCCGCCTGGTCTACTCCCATATTCAGCACAGTCCGTCACCAAATCAGGAGGTGCCTACTAATGGGAGCCCTCTGTCAGGAAGGCCCTGTCTAACGCTGGGGGTAGCCTCCACCGGATCCAACGAGGGGAACAGAACAGCCTATCCATACGCATATGATCCATTCGGATCCGTCGACTACACACCATTACAACCCAAATGTCATGAACTCTTCAGAGTTCCTCCAGGGCGCATATCCAAGATGCGGGGAAACAAGTACAATCAAAAGCAGTGTTGGAATATCACTGGGGGAAAGAAACTCGGGAGGGCGGCGTGAGTTCCCGATACAGGGTACCCCGACAACCAAACAAGGAACACGGAGTACCCTAACACGGGTCTCACCGCTGTCCTCGCAAGGTCCCTCCCCTATAATATTCACTACTCATGCTAATAATCATACCAAACATACAACTCTACCGTTCTGAATTCCTCAGAACCCACCAGGGCGCATAACTACGATGCGGGGAACATGCATAAGGTTATAACAGGGTGGAATATCATTGGGGGAAAGAAACTCGGGAGGGCAGCGTGAGTTCCCATTATAGGACACCCCGACAACCAAACAAGGAACACGGTGTACCCTAACCCGGGTCTCACCGCTGTCCTCGCAAGGCCCCTCCCCTATAATATTCACTATAACATGCAATTTAACAAGTACTAGCATTTAATTTAATAAATAAACTAGTAGGACGCATACATAGGTCGAGGTTTCCTAACATGAAGCAGGAGGCATGGTGCATGGCTCTTACACCTATCCTAAGGGTGCAAGTCCCTAACAGAAAAGCCTAGGGTAACATGCATTTCTACATATTCATCAGGCTCACATGCAATACATATTATTACAGGTTAATATAATCCACGGTGCCCCAGGAGAGGTCGGTATACGCCCAAGTGCGTATAACACCTCTCTACTGGGTTGGATTGTCCCACTCACCCGAATTGGGGTCGTCGCGCGACCGTCCGTCTAGATCTGCAAGACAGACATTCACTGGTTAGAATAAATCCATAATGACCCCAAAATACATAACACACACAAAGAGACACCCAACACCCCCCGGCAACCACCCGCACGGCCGGCCACCACCCGCACGGCCACCCGACCGCCCGGGCGCACCGCCGCGCCTCGGCCCGCGCACCGCCGGGCCCCTGCCCGCCGCCGAGACACACCGCCGAGCTTCCCGGGGCACCCCGCACGCCCCCGCGCGCAGCGCCCCGCCCCGCGCGCACCCCGCGCGCACCTCCGCCACCTCGCGCGCACCTCGCACGCTCCTCGCACACCTTGCCGCACCTCGCACGCCTTGCCGCACCTCGCGCGCACCTCGCACGCACCTCGCCGCACCTCCGCGCACCACCGCGGCCTCACCGCGGCCTCCGCGCACCGCCACCCACCCTCAGCCACGGCCTCGCGCACGCCATCCGCACCCTCAGCCACGGCCTCGCGCACGCCATCCGTGCACCCGCGCGACCCGCTCCACGCGCATCAGCCGCCCAGCTCGCCCAGCACCGGCCAGCACCCTGCACCAGGCCCGCGCGCCCTCGCGCGCACGCCGCGCGTACGCGCGCCCGCGCACGCACGCGCGCCTGCCCGCGCGCACCCGACCTGGCGCCGCCTGGGCTGCTGCTGCTTGGCCCGGACGACCTGCCCCTGCCCGAGCGCCACCACCACCTCTCCCTTGACCACCGACCACCCTCCAACCACTTCCGACCGCCCTCCGACCACCTCCACTGCCGCCGACCACCCCCAAACACCCAATCCACCTTCCTAGCATTCATCTATGCAAGAAAAGGAGGGAAAGGAGGCTTACCGAGGGGAGGGGAAGACGTTCGGTAGCTCTCCGCGCGCCGAAACCTTCCTCAAGGGCTTTCCCACGCCCCGATCTATCACGGCCCTCGATTTGGGTCGAAACAGAGGAGAGAGAGAGGAGGTCGGGGGGGCTAGGATCGTCGGAATTCGGATTTGAAGACACCGGAGTGTAGATCGGGACCCGATCTACACTTCCCGTGCTTTGGGTTTTCGATTTTGAGGGGTGGAGGGGGCTCAAACGGAAGAAAAACGGAGAAGGGGAGAGGGGAAATCACGTCGGGAGGGATGATGAATAGTGTAGGGGTGATTTTTGATTTCTTTTATATAGCGCGCGACTTAAAAACCTGAATACGCCCCAGAACTGCGAAATTTTTGCAAACGATGCCAGAATTCGATGAAATTTTCGTGAGAGGTCTAAAATGGCGCCAGGACACCAAATATGCAGTTAGATTTCCAATCGAAGTCCTCTAACTCAGACGATAGCTAACAGTCTGAAAATAAGCGGTTCCGACCAAAAACCCTAAAAATTTTAAAAACCGCCAGGACGCTCCAACGGTTACCAGCAGGTTAAAAGTGACACAAATATAACAGGCATTGTGACCACCAACTCCGACTGACTTAAAGAGCGGGGGCGACTCCGACTGACTCAAGAAAAACGGGAGCAAAGATGCGGATTTCAAAAGATTGATGGCCACATAAAAGTATCATTCAGAGCTTGGAAGGGGGTGTTCATTAAAGTATTATATTAGTTTGTTGGGATTTTAGTTTATCATTTTTGTGCAAACTCTAAAAGTACTACCCTTCAGAGTTTGGAAGGGGGTGTTAAATGTATTAGATTACATATCAGTTTGTTATTAAATTAGTTTGTTAGTGTGTTACACGTGTAACACTATCTTATACTATTATATAAAGAGCTTTAATCCCTCTCTAATAGAACAAGAGTTTTAGAGTTTCATTATTATTTTCTCTCTTTTATTTCTAATAAAATATGCACTTACAACTTGTCTTATAACTTACACCTTAATCCAGTGAAAAAAAGAATGCACACAAACATGAAATTTTTGAAAATTTGGTGAGTGGATATCATCGATGTCTATTGATCTTTTTGTTTTTCACTTGTTGAAGTGTGAATGGATTATCATTTCGGAGTATTTGTTTAATTTGGATGGTTTAATACACTCTTCACAATTTAGAAGTACTAATTTTACCAAAATCTTTACAATTTACATAGATTTTAATGTGTATTTTTCATACTATTAATAAAAAATACTTCTAAAAAATTAAATATTTTAATAATCTCCGTATTATTGCGTATTTATGTCATATATCATTTACAAATGTATTGTATTGAACAAGTCTTTATTGTTGGGAATTGTTTACCAAGGAAACTAAGGTTTTTATTCTTTGAGTGAAACAATAGACATGTATTTATTTCAGAACACATGTCTTTCCACAATTTGAAGACATCTAAGTCTCTATAAACATGAAAAAACCCATACAAGTCCCTACTAAAATTGTGACAGACGTACGAGTCCCTGAAAACTCAGAAAAACTCAATTATCATCCCTGATTTAAATTTCCATCCAAACTTAATGGAATATTTCACCATATATAATTGTGTAGATATTGAAGTCCTTATAAACAGTTATAAAAGCAAATTAGTCACTCCAAAAGATAAAATTGTCCCTCAAATATTTTTACATTAAATTGTGTACACATTGTAGTCCCCCTATAAACAATCATAAAAAGAAATTAATCTCTGCAAAAGATAAAATTGTCCATGAAAGACTTTTACATTTAATTGCACAGACATTACAATCCTTATAAATAACGTAAAGACAAATTGGTCATTGTAAATGACAAAAATACCCCTAAAAGATTTTTATATTTAATTGTGTAGACATTGCAGTCTTTATAAACAATCATAAAGACAAATAATATATATATATATTTTTATTTTCTCATCTTTTATCCTATCGCTCACACTCCACCTGAAGATCCCAATTTGGATGTAAAAAAATATTTTGACCGGTAGAATGCATTTTTTTTACTTTTTTGTTTGTAGGGAAGTAACAAAAGTGGCATGGGTTTATTCAAATTATCTTTGCCAGGAATGTAAATAAACAAATTTTGTGAAAAATCATGTATCTAGGAAGGTATTTCAAAGCAAGTAAACACCTTAAAGAAAATAACATTATTTATTATTTGTTTAAGTGGAGTGTGAGCGATAGGATAGAAGATGAAAAAAAATAAAATAAATTATATTATTTGTTTTTATGATTATTTATAAGGACTGCAATGTCTACACAATTAAATATAAAAATATTTCAGGGGTATTTTTGTCTTTTATAGGGACCAATTTGTCTTTACAATTATTTATAAGGACTGTAATGTTTATCCAATTAAATGTAAAAATCTTTTACGGGCAATTTTGTCTCTTACAGAGACTAATTTGTCTTTATGATTGTTTATAGAGACTACAATGCGTACACAATTTAATATAAAAGTCTTTTAGGGGTAATTTTATCTTTTGCAGGAATTAATTTATCTTTATTACTTTTTATAGGAACTTCAATGTCTACACAATTATATGTGATAGAATATTATGAGAATATTCCGTTAAGTTTGGATGAAAATTTAACTCATGGATGATAATTTGATTTTTGTGAGTTTTCAGGAACTCGTACGTCTGTTTCAATTTTAGTAGGGACTTATATAAATTTTTTTATGTTTGCATGAACTTAAATATATTTAACCCTTCAATCAAATAAAAACAAACACTGTTTGAGTGGGGATAAAAAGAATTAGAAAAACATGAAAACAAACGACGTTCTTGCTGCGATGAAATTATCAAGGAAACATTTCGTTGATAAAAACATTTACCAACGTATAATTAGCTTTTTGCAAGGAAAAGTTTTTTCGGAAAAAGTCTTACTAGTTCTAAATTGTTGTGAATTTTTAGAGTAAGATGACTATAATGAGAGAAATCGTAAGAGGACCAGAGTTTAGGTGCATGTTAAATTAATTCCTGAAACATATGAAAATTAGAGAGGGAGATTCATAAACCACCTTGTCAAGTATACAAATTAAAATCACTCTTTTGCTCGTGTATCATATATTCTCGTGTTAATGCATTTTTCATTTTAATTTATTTTATATAGTTTGTGTATATATTTCCAACAGTACTATTTTGTATGAGTGGGTGGGTGGTTAATCTCCAGCACGCTTCAATAGTAGCTTTCTGATGCCTTGTGACCCGTCAACGAGGCGACATGTAATTATCTCCTGATGTGTTGTTGCATTTTATATAATAATTAAAATAAAGCGTCAATCGTTGTATGTTTGTTGATCAAGCATTTTTGTATATAGCTTCCAAATGAAAACAATTTAAATGGCATTACATACAACAACCAATCACAAGCAAAGTGGGACACAAAATTATCATCCCGGGTGCTGTACACCCATTGGATGTGGGGCACATACACACATAATTAAAGGTCTTCATCCAGTGAGACGAGCAGAAACCGTACAAGGATCAATCTAGATGAATACGACATAATTGCTCGAAGATTTTACACATGGGAAGGATAAATGTTTGCTTTTTACCATTTAGATCATGTTAGTGGAATTCTTTCTTACCCTCAGTCAACATATCTAATAAATATGTGTATTTGGACATTGAGGTGAAATGAGGTTGAGTAGCTGTTGAAAAATTAAAATATTTTTATAATAAAATATTTTAAATTGTTTTTAAAAAAAGATTAAAAATTTTTGTTGAGAATTTTATTCTCTTCGAAATGCTTAATCCCATATTAGTTAAAGAATGTGATAAAATAATATTTAAATATTTTAACGTTAGAATTTGTGGGTCTAACTAATAATACTTATCATAAATGGCGTAACAAAAAACATTACACCTCCAATAGCGCTACCCCATTTTTTTTTATTTATATTTGTCTGATAATAGCATTATTTTTCAACAGTAACAGTTGATGCATTTTCTATCTAGGGGACGGTTAATGTCAATTGACTCCTGTTTTATGTATCTTTTCTCACTCTTTTCAAAGTTTGTAATTCGAGATTTCATAAATGATATCGGATAGCAAATTTCTATGTGTTTTTTTAAAAAAAAAGAAAAAAGAAAAACAGTAACAATATATTTTATGATTGTGTTGGTGGGTCGCCCGGATGATTGAATCAAAGAGAAGTAGTTTGTGGTGAAAGTATTGGATTTATGTCGTTATCAAAGAGAATCTACAACTACTCTCTCTTTCACTTTGTCTCACTCTTTTACCACTACATTGATTTGTCTTTGATGATGTGATGGTCTCTCAACAAAAAATCCAACGCACCCCCTCCACAAGATCAATCTGACCCCTCAGTGGATGAAGATGCATCGAGAGATCCCTCACACCGTCACACGGACAAGAGACGCCGACTCGTTCTACCGACAAGCATGGTTTAATGAATCTAAAAAGGAAGTGCTTGATTGTTTTGAAATAGCAGAATTTTTTTGAAGTAGCTTGTGTAATTTGAAGATCTTTTTTGGTTAAATGCACATAAATATGAGGCAGTGGGGGGCTCTAGGTAGAGCTCAAGCTGTCCAACAATTGATTTTTAAACAGTAAAGAGAAAGGAGACAGACACAAAATAGAGAATTTTTCATGCGAATAGTGTTGGAAAGGTGATTCACGGAAGCCAATAATAAACTTGAGATCAAACATAAGAACACAAGAACAAAACATCAAATTACACGAAGAACACAAGATATACATGAAAAACCTTAGAGAATATTTATAGAGATAAATAACTTCTTTCCTAAGTAATCTCTCAATTAACAAACAAATATTGTTCCCAAATTTTATGAGATATTCACTTTTTTAATTAACAAATAAAAATTGTTTCACTTTAAATATTAATTAAGATCAAATCTTAATTAATATTTTACCAATTAGGTGTCCACCACCATATGGTTTCATCATGGCCATCCGATGTGATACATCAAATCAAGACATAATCCCAACAAATAGGTCGTAATGGTAATTGGGAACAACCTGTTCTATTTTTTTCATTTTATCAGCGGATTTTATGAATTTCGCTTTTAGTGGCACTATTATTCATGAAATATTACAACTTTTTTATGTTAATCTAATTCTAGCATGCCTCTGATCCTCCATCTCCCCTTACAGTTTTTACTAGGAGATCGGGTTAGGTCCAAATGTCCAATGGATATTGGACAATTTGATTATCCAACACACATTAGCGACCATGTGATCTTATCACTTTGTTGTGATTAAGATATTTTGTAAGATTTTAAAATTAAATTTAGAATGCAATTACTTTTTAGGATTCAGTTTATCTGTGTATCTTAAAATGTTAAAATTGAACATTTATGAGCGTATTGCATAATCAAATTATACAATGGCCGTGCATCCATCCCCACCAACCAGTTCACAACGTCCGTTAGGTGCATCTATCCCCACCACCCAGTTCATTAATCACACCAATTTCTAAACAACACGTATTTTGTTTTATTTTGAAGTTCATTGATCCCCCCCAATCAAAAATCAAATCAACTGAACTTTTCATATCCCTCCTCTTTGCTGACTGAGACTTCGGTGGCATCCACCATCGTCCCCCTGAGCCGTCATCTGCCGGCCCTTGGCTGAAGATATCACCGCTGTTCTCCGCAACGCCGCCTCCCGCTCCCCGACCCTCACCGACGCCGCTCGGTCAACTATCACTCCATCAATGGTCAGGCTATGGCTGATGGCGACATTGTCCTTGGCATGTTTTCCCTCTCTAACCACTATCCGATGGAGTTCTCCGACAGGTTCGTGGAGGTCTCCGAGGGGACCCTTGGGGAGGATGTCCTTGTTCAGTGCGCTTTAGAGTAAGGTAAGGCACCCCGGCCATGGACCGACTATTTGGATCTCACAATGGGTGGAATGCTTTTAAACGCTAGCATCAATGGTCAGACCTTCCTTATAAGCCACATGCAAACAACGTTTCGGAGCTCTGTAACGGTTTCAGTGATACGGTCCTTTTGTTCAGAGACCTAAAACTCCAATTCTTCTTCTCCTCGCTCGACGGGCTGGGCCAGTTCGACATCATCACGTTCATAGACCTTTCGTTACAGGGCGAGGATGAATCTGCCGGGCTCAGGGGAGAGAAATGAGGAGGGGAATAAAGAAAAAATGGAAAAACTATGAAAAATATGAGATTGGTGGGTTTATGATATATATATTTATTTGAATATGAGATTGGTGGGTTTATGATAACAAATATTCAGAATAATGAATTTAATTATACGATGGGATAAGAAAATATGTGGCGGGAATAGAGATGTGCCCTTACCAGATACCTTGTCAAGTCCTCCATGATTTGGTACTTCATTGGAAAGTTGACTAATAAGTCATGCGAGGACGACATATGGGAGGGAACCAGTGGGCAAAGATTCTAAAAAGGGATACTTGAATGGAATCAGTTAGAGAGAGAGCGAGATGAGTTAACGACAATCTATAGTAAAAGCCTTGCTCTCAATAATTTTAACCTCATTATGATTTTCTGTCTTCTAAAAATTAATGAAAGATTTCATTAGGTTTTATTGGATATAAGTAGTTTAGAAAATGTTATGTTGATTTAGCCAATGTAAGTGGTGTATGTTTTTGAACTAATATTCGTGTATTTAAATAGGATCTCTCTCCCATAGCCAGTTAGCCACAAAATACTCCAAACTTTTCTAATTAAATGTTTGAAAAATTATTAAACGGGAGGGAGGCGGGGTGGGGGTGGGTTGGTAGAAATATTTTCTTCTCCTCTCATCCTCGTGTTGCATTCTCTTTTCTCCCTTTTCTCTATTTTTTTTTTTAATGTTTTTTCTCTGTTTTCTTCGTATCACTAATTTAGATTGTGAATGTGTTTGATTGTAAGATTGTGCAGATTTTTTAGATAAATAATGTAGCTTCATACAGAATTAATTTTATAGTTATGTTACCTTACGCCCCGCTATTTAATTTGATTTTTGAAATGGATATATGTCCTAAGTTCGGCTAAAAAATTAAAAGGTAACCGGCACACGTGCAGACGCATGCAATCACGCTTGGCTTGAGGGGCACGTGCAAGTTCACGTGGCGTGGGGCGGGTTTTAGTTGGGAGGATTCCATGGGTGTTGGGCCCCCACAGAAGCCATGTGAGGCTCTGATGACACGCGCACAAACACAAAAGCTAGAGGAGAAAAAGCAAAGCAAAGCAAAGAGCGGTACGATTATCATCTCTTCTTTAATTTTAGAGGGAGACGCACACACCTCAGGTCAGTCAGACAGTTCCCTATCGTCCCCGCCTCTGGGCCTTTGAGGTGGCCCTGGCCCACCCAACAGGGAGCGAGGGCCACTACACTATTGCAGGGTCACCGGGATAATAATTTCTCAAGTAAAAGAGAAGGTGTGGGGGAGGGAAAGAGGGGAAGCATTCCCATGTGCGGGGCGCTTTGTTAAGAAATAGAAAACACAAACGAAAAATTAAGGTAAAATAAAGGAATCACAACAAAACACCACACGGTAACATGACCAAGGCCCTCGGGTTTTACGCCTTCTGTATCGTATGTGCCATTCACTGTCTACATGTTTTTTTTTTTTTAATTGGGGGGAGGGGTGTTTTGGGAAATGGATAGTTTATTATTATTATTATTATTTACCTTACCCTCGGCTTTTTAATCAAACCGTATCATCCTCAAAAAAATGATAAAAAATAAAACAATCAGATGGTTAAGATTATATTATACAGTAAGGTAGACCAGACAGTGCATGATGGGTGAGAAAAACTCATTTGATTGGAGGTTGAAGGATACCCATCTATTAATTTGTTTGGTGAGAGAGACTTCATCAAATAAATTATAAATAAAATATAAAAACAAATTGCGTCCGACGGAGCGGGTCCATTTTTTAAGCCGTCCCCACCACCTGCATATAAATAATTCACATATTATAATATAATAAAATGAAAAACTTGGTAAAGGAGGGCGTCCATTTTATTAGAATAATAACATAAAAATTAAAAGGTTCCGTCAGATTTCATTATCGTACGGTTTTTATATTGATAATTATTTGAATAAATATGTATCTATGTTGAAAATCTGATACTACATATTAGATAGGAAACAAAATCATGAGGACATGTAATGATGTTGATTTATAAGGCTTGTTTTGATGTATTAATCGTTTCACAAAGCTGTGATTTAATTGGGAAAAAAAAACATAACATGCATAGTTTGATTTTTTGGTTAAAAGCGACGGCCCATCTGTACCCAGACACTAAAAGGAAATAATTTGATATTACATGCACTGCCACTGACAGAATATAATTAGATATTACATATTGATAACTAGTTTAATCCTTAATCATGTCATTGTGCATGTTAGAAAACAAAAGTGCATCACACCCCACTTCTTACCACCCGCGTCTCATCTATGTTGGTGTCAGTATTAGAAAAAAAAATTATGCATCTATAAAAAAATCAGTCTTGTGTGTTAAATTATTCCACCCAGAGAGCAACCGCACTAAAGCAGCAATAACAACAACCAAGAGCAGCAGCAGCAGCAGCAGCAGCAAAAAGTAGAGGGGCCCTCCGCCCTTATAAAATATGATGGATATTTGAAAGGCTCTGAGGTTTAGCGGGAGTTGAGGTGAGGCTTGGGTTCCATGTTTGTTACTTTAAATCTTTTTCACAATCCTATTTTAAATTTTACATGTTCATGCTTACTCATTTTAAATTTTACATGCTCTTATTTCACAATCCTATTTCAAGACACACATCACCTTACTAATTTTTTGATCTATCTTAAAAAAAAAAAATGTTCATATTATTTATTAAATTACATATTTTAATTTTATAATATATTATATTTTATTAAATGATATATATATATTAATTTAAAAAAATAAAAAATTTGACAGTATAAATAAGATTGCGTGTAATATTTTCATGGTTTTGATTCGCCCAACAGATTGCACTCTGATTTCATGTAACTGAGATGCCAGCCACATCGCTCTCTCTCACACCTTCTCTCTCTCGCATTTCATTTCTAAACTTGGATGAGACATGAAAGCCCATCCATGTTCACGAGCAATATTATTGACCAAAACAATATTATAAAAAAAATAAAGAGAGGAAGAGAGACCTTACTCCCTATCTCCCAAGACTAAAAAAGAAACAAGGATCGATAAACAGGGGTGGGTTGGGAGTTGAGATCGGGTTGCCTTCATTTGGGCGGAGTTATGACATCCATCAGAGCTGCTGGTTCTGCCTCCTCTGTGACCTGACCTAAGAAGGCGGTGGTCTCTGAGTCGAGGTCAGGTCTCTCTCTCACCCTCCTTTACCCTCCTCACCTACTACTACTAATAAAGATGTCATTAGTTATCTCCTCCTCGGAAATGGGCTCACCGGGTGTTTTTTTTTTTTTTTCCAGAACAGCAGTTTGAGCTAGAGGGAAAGTGGAAAGCAAACCTAAAAAAAGGGAGGAAAAAGAATGGACAGAGGCAAGTGAAAGAAGAAAGTATACCTTAGTCCCCTGCTTCCCACCTTTTCATGGTGAGTTGGTTAATAATTCTGGCCTCCTTTGATTGTTTGTTGTATTTCTTTTGTGGGCATCCTCTTTCCCCTTTTTTTTTTTTTAATTTTTCTCTCTTTTAATTTTTGCCATCTTTGTGTCATCATTCCCCCCTTACACTGCAGCAGCTGCTCCTGCCCTCCTTCCTTCCTGGACTACTTTAACCCTCACTGCCCTTTTCATTTTATGGTTCTCTTTCACTCACTCACTCACTCACCCTGTCTCGGCCACTGTCATTTCTCTTTTATAGCAGCATGGCAGCAGCGCTGAAGCAGTAGCCGCAGCTTGAGTTTATTATCAAACCGGCACCAAGAAAGGAGGGGGTCGAGATTGAAGGAGATCCTACCAGGGGTAATCTCTATATCTGGGCTCGCGTACTGCAACAGAAGTTCCCTACAATGGACAGCTACGAAGCGACGAGGATCGTGTTCTCAAGGATCCAGGGGCTGGACCCGGAAAACGCTCCTAAGATCATGGGGCTTCTGCTGATTCAGGACCACGGCGAGAAGGAGATGATCCGTCTGGCCTTCGGCCCCGAGGCACTCATCCAGTCCGTGGTCCTCAAGGCCAAGAAGGAACTCGGCCTCCACTCGTCCTCTCCCTCCACCTCTCCTTCCACCCCCTCTTCGCCTTCCCCCTTCCTTTCTTCCAACTCCTCATCATCCGCCGGTGTCGTCTCAAGGCACGGTCTCTCCATGTCCCGTTTACTTCCTCCTCTCACGGTTCCCTCCCCTGGCCCTTGGTCCCCGTCTCCAGGCACTACTACTGCCTTCTCCAGGAATGGAGAAGATCTCCAGAACCCGGATGAGCTCCTCAGTCCGAATACGTCCTACACTGCCGTCAACAGCATGGTCTCATCTCCATTCTATGGGGAAGACCTCCACATTGACGAGCTCCAGCTCCCGGACCACCTGTCGTTCCTCAATGTTACGAGCGGAGTCACCTGTCCTCCCATTCACTCCCTCTCCATTAACAAGGGAGGAGACCTCTACTACCCGGATGAGTGCAGGAGCCCCGGAGACAGTTGCAGCAGCATGGACAGCCTCTCCTTCCCCTACTGGGGGGTCAACGGGCATCCCCACCACAGGCGGAGCTGCTCAGCCGTGGATTTCTGTCCAGACTCGGCGGCCCTGGGTTCTGGCATCGGTTGGAAACCATGCCTCTATTTTGCGAGGGGTTTCTGCAAGAATGGTAGCAGCTGCAGGTTCGTCCATGGCCTGTCCGACCCGGTCACGGAAATGGGTGGTGGTGGTGGTGGTGGTGGTGGAGGAGGAAAGATGGATGGCGTCATGGTGGAGCAGTGCCAGCAGGAGCTGTTGAGGTCCAAGAGCCTCAGGCTGTCCAGCAGCCCCTCTCAGCAGTTCATGGCATCCGCGGCCTCTTTCCCTTACGGCTCACCCGTGGCCTCAAGTAAATGTATGAACTTCCTCATGCAGCAGCAGCAACATCACCAGCAGCAACAACAACAGAATGATGTACAGAGGTAAATGGAATCACAATCGATCTCCTCCAACCCAGATGCCCTCTAGCTATTTTTATGGGTTTTTTTTTTAATTATAAATTAATAATTGAATATGCAGGTCTGCCATGGCTGCCGCGGCCGCTCTGATGCTTGGGGATGAACCGCAGAACAGGTTCATGCGGTCTAGAATGGAGAGAGGCGACTTCCTTGGGAACGGGATAGTGAATCCCGGGTCCAGGCAAATCTATCTCACGTTCCCAGCGGATAGTACTTTTAGAGAGGAGGATGTCTCCAACTACTTCAGGTTTTCCATATAACTCTTTGTTGCTTGGTTGCCTGGTTGATTATACATCTTGTTAATTCCTGGCAATGGGGCAGCCTCTACGGGCCGGTGCAGGATGTGAGGATACCGTACCAGCAGAAGCGCATGTTCGGTTTCGTGACCTTCGTCTACCCGGAGACTGTGAAACTAATCCTGGCCAAGGGCAATCCACATTTCGTCTGCGACGCACGCGTGCTCGTCAAGCCCTACAAGGAGAAGGGCAAAGTTCCTGACAAGTACAGGCATCCTTTGCCTTGCCCCCCCTCTTCTCTTACGATTCTGTTTTATTTTTATTAAAAAGAAAGTAAAAAAAAACTCATTAATTCCTTTTATATTTTCAGGAAACAGCAGCAGCATCAACAGCAGCAACACACGCAGGAGAGGGGCGGAGGTGATTTCTCGGCCTGTTCGACTCCCACCGGCCTTGATTCCAGGGAGAACCCCTATGACCTCCAACTCGGTCTGTCTTCCGCCATGTTCCACTGAGGATTACTTTTTGGGGGCCTCATCGATTGATTTTGAGTCGCTGGGGTTTTTTAATTACTTATTTGACTGTTTGGATGGCAGGTGGAGGAGGGAGGCCTCTGTACAACAACGGCGTTATGGCAGAGGAGGCCACGTTGAGGAGGAAGTTGGAGGAGCAGTCGGACCTACAGCAGGCTATAGAGATCCAAGGCAGGCGCCTCCTGAATCTTCAACTCCTTGAAATGAACCAGCACCACCACGGCCCCCCTTATCATCACCTCCGCCCTCCACACACTTCTCCTCCTACTGGCTTCTCCTGCTCGTCTCCCGGCCCCGTTCGTGTCAACAATCCTTTTGACAGTGGGATCTCCGGGAGTCCTCCAGGTTTACATTCATGATTAGTGTTAGCGCAGGTTCAAAGTTAATGTCGAACAATAAGAGAATGTACTGTTAAATCCCTTATTGTTACATGTGTATGGGGGGAAATTTTCACAGAAAAGAGCACGAGCCCAGGGGCGACGGCAGGCATCGTCAACCCAACAGCTGCAGAGGATCATCATCAGAACAAGCAGCAGCAGCAGCAACACATGGTTGAGCGTGGTGGCGGAGGACTCGAGGATGAGCCTGATGCAAGGGAATCTGCCCGTGATGGCAGCCAGCCCAAGAATGATTTCGGTTTCCGAGAAAGGTAAATTCAATAAAACTTCTTTTTGGTTAAGTTTTAATTTTTGAAAATGAAAAGCAAAGAAATAATGGCGTCAGAGTATATGGAGATAATAATGAATTAGGCATTTTCAAATAGAAAAATAAAATTTGTTTTTTTTTTAAAAAAAAAGGAAAAGAGAAAGGCGTACAGAAAGGGACGGCCAACTGTCCAACATCGCCTTTTCCTTTCGTTCTGACTCAGATCCATTCCCTCTCTGACTGATTGAACTTTTTTGGTTAATTTTTATTTGTTGTGTTATATTTCTAGTTTCACTAATCATATTGTTCAAACCACAGCGTTAGCATAAGCGAGCACAACCTGCCAGAAAGTCCGTTCGCTTCCCCAACCAAATCTTACTTCACCGCCGCCTCCACGGATGTAGAGAGAGCTGCTTCCCCCGCTGCAACAACCCTGGACGTTATTAACAGCAATGATGGGCTGATGGCCTCATCTCTCTTGCCCCCCGCCACTTCTCCTGTGGACATGCCTTCTTTGAAAGCCTGTTTCTTTCAGATTCCGAGGTAAATAATTAGAACCCAAATTAAAATTTATCCATTGCTCTGCACATACAGGTGATGACATTGATCCATCAATTTATCCTCCCATGTGTTTGGGGCGTTGGTTTCGTAATCCAGGTTCTCTTCGGGCCACGGGGCTGTTGGCATGTGAGACGGGGGCGGCCAGCAGCATGGCCTATGGACTGGCCAGCTGCCTACCGCCCTCCCACTCTTTTAGTCCGGTAATTATATTCTCCTTCCTCTGCTTCCCCTTGAATGTAACTAACTGCAAGGTCATGATTCTTTATTTTTATTTTGTTACTGTTTTGTTGCATGCAGTTAGAAACATATAGGAGAAAGACAGGATAGCAAAGCAGCAGCAGTAGTAACATCACAAAGCAGGTGAATCACCGCAAAAGAAGAAAAATAGAATACAAAAAAACAAAAAAAGGTTAGTAGGAAAGAGAGGCTCCAAGTGTAACCAGTTGCAGCAGAAGTAAGCGCCCACACTCCCTAGGTCTTCTTCCCCCACCAGTTCTTTTGGTTTCTCACTACAGCCTCCTCCCGTGCTCCCCCACCAAAGGAACACCATGCCCATATACCATAAGATGACAAAAGATGAGTTTGTTCATGTAGCAAAAAGCCAGGCATCAACAGTTAGATTCTCCTCATCCATGTTTTACTTTAACCCCCTCCTCCCAGTTGCGATTTTCCAGCTCTGGACCCCATGCAGAATAGACGACCGAACAACTGAGAAGGCACTGAAGAGAGAGAGAGAGAGAGAGTTACAGAAGGGGAATTGATAAAAGTCCTCAACCCGTCCATGGTAAATTCTGCATTCCCTTCTTTTTACATACCTTTTCCCTCTCTCGCCGTGGTGTATGTGGGTGTAGATTCCCACAGGTAATAGTGACCCCTCGTGCGCATACGGAAAAGTTGAGGCAAGTGAGCACAAAAAGGACATATAAAAGAAAAAGAAAGTAAAGAAAAACCATAGTACGAAAGATCTGCACGTGATTGTCTTGCGTCTTTAGCAGAACCTAATAGTTACCTTTATCTAGTTATTTCTATTTTCCTTTTTATTTTTGTTCTTTTAACATTTTAAATACAGATAGCAAACATGAAAGACGATGTGAAATTGGGTAAAAGAAAAGTGGTTATCCTTTTATTTTCTTTATCTGACTGTTCTTGTCTCTGATCTTTTTGCATCATTATATATATTATATTTGCTCAGTTTTCAATGAATCACAGTTGGGAGGTCACATGGTTGCTGACACTGCATGTGGTCCCCCGCACCCGCGTATTATGGGATGTCGATGTCAAGATGAAGTTCCTATTATATCTGATGTTTGCTGAATACACAGAATGCTAGTAATTAAGGGTATTTTAAAAAATAAAATATTCTATTTTATTTATATATAAAAAAAAAAAGATGACGCGGTTGAGTCTATCTTTGTGCCAGCTCATGGCGCTCAACTTGCTTTTTGGTGATTAATTGCTCCGTTGTGGCCATCTTTGACCGATTTGCGGAAAGTATGGAAAAGCTTAGCTTTAATTGTGCCATCGCTTGGTACTGCGCCGGGGTTGGTTAGACAGGCCTGTGTTCACATTACGAGCACATTAACTAATTTCTCCGTTTTTTTTTTTGTGGAGTGCTGATACACTACAGTCCAATCTGTAGTGCAGGGGGTGTTGCCCGTCCAAAATACACTATATATATGTTATTGTTCTGGTGTATATATATTTTTATTTTACAAAAATTAAAATATATATTGGTATATATATGAAGGTATATGTTTTATTTTTAAAATAATATGTATTCATTAATTAGGTGAGTATGCATCTCAAAAAAATCCAAATGATATGTGCTACCACCCATAATTATTCGTTATATCTACTTGTGCGGTTAATACAAACTAAATATTTATTTGGTTCAGGTGATTTATGATATATTTGGAATTTAAAAATCTAATTCTAATCTTTGACACCGCATTCCCCTCGTGAGTTTTTAATCCCCTCTTTGGTTGGGTTTTCATTTTATGTTAGTTTTAGCTTATCTATTTTGTCTCTCCCTTCGCTCTTGTCATGTAGGTGGCAAGATTCATACTTATGTAACACATGTAAAGTTATATATAGTCTACTTTTCTTTAAAAAAAAAATTCGACACCTCATTTATATTGAACACGTACGTAATTTTGCATGTATTTTTTTATATGAATGACTGGATACATGTATATGCATTATATCAATTACTGAAAAAATAACTAAAACGTAACTTTAGGAGAGGAAACAGATTGAGAAATGGGTGCGTACGAGAATGCGATGTCCATTCCATCATTGTAAATTATCACGGGAATGCGTTCTATGCCATAATAATTCTAGAAGGTTTGGACCCAAAAGGTAATTCAACGGCCGGGATCAAGTCCGATTATTCTTGCCATGAAATTCAGGAAAACCATGTATCTTATTGAGGTTCCCATCTATTCTTCGTTATATAAATCAACTCAATTTGATGGGAATTAGAAAAGTGTATATATATTATTTTTGACAGAGTAATCATTACCAAATAACTAGATAAACAGTCGTCTGAAATCTACAATAATTGTTTTTTTAACAAATACACAATGATTTTGCCTTGCTTATTCAAATTATTATGTCAAGAGTTTCCATCAAAACCATTTAGTAAATATATATATTTAGTTTTGCATGGGCATAATTACACTGACATTTATAGACTGTGAAGGAAATAATAAATTTTCAATCGGTCAGATCAGGTAATATCCGCATGATATCCTAAATCGTTTTGAATTTTTTATTTGGATCTTCTAGAATACAAATATTTTATAGATATTTGGTATGTCGATATATAAAAGATATGATCAAGTGATAGATGAGAACTAAAATGGATATTTTAGTATTTATAATAAATATTCTCTGATATCATAATAAAAAAATACAATAGTTATTTAAAATATTATGAATATAATTAAATGTGGAGTCAAGCAGCTAGGGCCAAGCGGCCTTCACTCATTTTTCATTATTCATCTCCATCTCTCTTTTTTTTTTTTTTTATGTAGATAATTTGATTTGATGAAAGATTGATTTATTTTAACAGTTTAATGTAGATTAACTGTCAATTTAGTTGTTGTTATTTTATATATGAATTTAAGTAGATTCTGCATTTAAAAAACTAAAAATTCTTCCAAACACATTTTCAACGTTTAGCTTTTCAAACCACAATCTTACTTTTTAAGTCAATTTTTTTTTTTTTTTTTGATATCGGGGGGACCCAGATAAAAAAAAAAAAATCTTGTGATTGAAAATCTAATAAAACATATCTTTTCAAAAGTTGAGTTTAAAAAATAAGATTTCAAGAATCTCAGTTTCAACCTCGTATTTAAACGCACCCTAAAAATTGATTGGTTTTATTATTCACAAGAGAACCACGTTAGTATATTATAGCATGCTATTATATAGGCATAATAATGCGAAATAGTGATTTCGAAAAACAAAACAAAATGATGGTTTGTATTTATTTCTTAAACAGTAGATTTTTAAAATTTTTTAGATATAGTCCCTCGTAATTTATTTCACCATAATTAATTTAAGGATAATGTTACGTACTTAATTTAAATGTTTCCTAATTTATATATATATATATATATAGGTGATATGGTGTGGACACCGTACCCCCTTTTAATATGCGGCCACCTTCTAATCACCATACAAAAAGGGTGTATTTAATCAAATAGTGAGAAAAATTGTCCATAAAAGAATCACAAGAGATAAAAGGGGAGATCATGTGGAGAAAAAATAGAGATCATGATTCATAGGGATCATGATTCATAGGGATATATGTGATTTCATGGGGTGGTTATTTTAACCGTCCGATTAAAATCCATTTAATCGGATGGTAATGACACGGTGACCACACCTAAGAAAGAGGGTATAGTGACCGCATCTTATCATTTCACTATGTGTGTGTGTGTGTGTGGAGAACATGTGGCAGGGTTTCTGGTCTTCTCTCCATGACTGGGGATGTGGTATGGCTAGGGATAATATTAATACCAGAAAAAATTTGTATTGATGAACGAGTCGTCTTTGGGGGCGCTATAGTCCTTTTTTTTTTTTTGGGTATAAACCACAAACCTTCACTGCCCAGGTGACTGTAGGCACGTTTTGAGACTCCTCTTTCGCTTTCTTTATGTTTCTTTATACTCCTCTCACCTCATTCAGAATTATACAATGAATTGAATAATTGAGAAAGGAAATCGTGGTAGCAATATTATATATATATATATACATATATATATATTTGTTTTAAAAAAATCCATTTATTGATTAGAAAAATTTAAAAGTTCAAATTATAAATCACCCCACGAAAGTAAATTCTTAACTCCATATATTATTTTATAACATTTGTGGGATTCACGTATTTTTGATCAAATACATTGGGGGTGATTCTGTTTGAGTCCCTCAAAATTATAAGTAAGCCCCTCCTAAATGGATTTTGTTGTCAAATGTCCATTTAGATTTTCCTAACAAGTACACCCACCAATAAGTAAGCCTACCTAATTTTTTGATAAAATCTTTAGTTAAGATTCTTTTAATAAGTATAACCCCCATCTCATTTAAATTTATTTATTTATATATTTATTTATAAAAGAGACAGAATTATACTTGGACAACAATGTATGCTCAAATTGAAATTGAATATATAAATGTGGATTTCATTTTTTTTTTGGTATATGGTCGATGTAAATTTTTTTATAATTGTTTATTTTAATTTTCACCAAAAAAAAATGTTTGATTGGCCAAATATCAATAAAAAAAAAATCCATTTTTGTACGTGGAGAAGTCAAATTGATGAGAGGGATCGAGTTTTTGGGAGAGTCGTCGAAGGGTAAGAGATAATGTTTAATGTAATGTTTAATGTGAGAGGGGCTTACTTATTGTTTAAATACGGAGTTAATATATTAGAGGTTTTTAAATTAATTTATGAAAATGTGAGGGGCTTATTAATAAGATGGAATTTCTTACAATTTCGAGAAGCTGAAAGAGAGCCACCCGATACATTGATAGTTTTATCTGCGCTATGAATATTCGGAGCGGTTGTGGATATTGACGTATTTGTTGAACATTAGATAGGCCTGTTGTCATTGGGCTTTGAATGCCAGCCCATATATTTGTCCAGATTTGCAAGATTATCCAAACTTCTTCTTCCTATATTTTATAGTGATAATACCCAGACTCTAAATTATAAAACCCACTCACAAATTCTATTAGTTGTTATTATCTTATTGGATAATTTGTTGACTTTTAAAAAATGGTATTCATTAAAAATCTCTCCCGTTAACCCAAATCCTTTTTTTTTTTTCTCGATTCGGTTATTATTATTCTTCCATGTGAATCTCAAAATTCATTTATCCGTTTTAAAATTTGAATTTCGACATTTTATCTAAATTGTAATTGAACCACAATTATACCAAAACTTAGCGCAAACACTGTCATATCCTCGAAACGACCCGGTCCTTACCCCCCATTAACTTCGAATTGAGGTTCGAACACCGCACCGAACGATCCCACACCGTTTGTATAGAGTTTGAACGCCTATTCAAACTCTACGTGGTTGTTCGAACACCGTTCGAACGGTATTCGAACGCCAAAACCACCCACTGACTTTAGTGCCAAAACCCCCCACTGACTTCGAATTGACGTTCGAACACTGCATCAAACAAACCCGTGCCGTTCGACGTACTCCATTCGAACTCTTGTTCGCACGCTACGAGGCCGTGCGAATTACGTGCGAATGGTGTTCGAGCGCCAAAACCCCCCACTGACTTCGAATTGAGGTTCGAATGGCGCATCGAACGAACCCATGATGTTCGAACTCTTATTCGCACACTAAGTGACCGTTAGAACGGTATTCAAACGTCAAAACCCACCCCCCACTGACTTCGAATTGGTGTTCGAACCGCATTTGAGTGATCCCACAATGTTCGAATGACACTCGAACGCCTTTTCAAACTCTTGGTTACCGTATCGTTCGAACAGAATTCGAACGTAAAAACCCCCCACTGACTTCGAATTGGCGTTCGTTCGAACGATCCCACAACGTTCGAATGATGTTCGAACGCCTTTTCGAACGTTAAGGTACCGTTCGAATACCGTTCTAACGGAATTCGAACGGTCAAATTAAAATTTTGAATAGTTCCACTATTCAGTGACCGTTTACAACCCTATGAACCAGTGCATACCCTATGAACCAATGAACCAAAAATATCCATAACATGAACCATTCAAATTACATTAACCATAAAGGATTGATAAAGTTCATTAACACAAAACCAAAACCAAAACTAAAAAACAACTTGTTTATCAACACAAAACCAAAACTACAACCAAAACAAGTTTCATTACAGGTTGCTAGTTCAACAACCAAAAAACAACTTGTTTTCAATGTCCGGGGCCATGATGCTCTTCTTGACCTTGATCTGGAGCAACAAAGAAAGTTGGCAAACTTCCCGTCATCATCGAATTATAACCCGGCATGACAAGACCCAAAGCACGCCGGACTTCAGTTATTCCATCATCAACACGATCGAAGCGGGAGTTCATGTTAGCTTCAAACGTGTCCATTCGGCTGACGATCTTACTGAACCGCACGTCAATACCAGAGTACAAAGAATCCAATCGCGCACACAAGAGAGAATACATTTCGCCGGTGGACATTTCAGGCATTGTCATGTCAACATCACTGAACTGCATTGCCTATTTATTGGTAACTTGTGTGGAAGAAGCCATAGCGGATGTCGATACACCGGCACCCAATTTCTTCCTTAATTGCCCCTCACTCCTCTTCACAGTAGTGTCATCGATTGGAGATTTGGAGTATGCTTTGGGCTCATTTGAGGAGATTTCAATCCCAAAGAATTTGATTATGTTATTGATAAACACACTGAAAGAAAGAGAGTCCGTGGATGATTGGGATAGGGATGCATCAGTGATGACATCAAAAATGATGTTAAGAAGATCAATCGGGGAGTTGGTTCCAATTATATAAAGAAGTTTTGCTCGGTCCTCAGTAACATCACTCTTGTGGCCCAAAGGAACAATATTATGAGCAATAATCGTATTCAGGATACGGTAGAAGAGTTTGAGTTGAGATTGCTGTAGACGGTGTAATATTCTAGTCTCGTCACACATATTTCTTCAGATATGATGGTTTTCAGTGTATATAATTTCCTATTATCCATGGCATTAGGCACACGAGGAACTGTGAGTTGCTCGGCAATGGTTTGGGTAGAAATGGTAAAATATTTGCCATTGAGATAAGTTCTAAAAGTGCGATCATCAGGAAGTATGTCATGAATGTTGGCATAGAACAAATGCACATAATGAGGGTAGGATACACTACCAAGGGAAGTAATGTCCATCCAGCCACGGGATTTAAATATGATCCATATGTTTTCAAATGATGATAGATTCCTGATTTTTTTTAGGACAATTTCACGCTCAAGGATCAAAGAGTGTTTCAAAAAAAGTTTATCAAAGGCCCTTTTCACCTTACGATCATAAAAAATACTAGCATCAGACAAAGTAAAAGTTTCTCTAGCGTGTTTAGGCAATTTTTTATTAACCATCATCAAAACAAAGGCAAGAAAAAGTTTGGTGATATGCATGATTGTGATTTTGGGATCTAGGGTTTGAGGTTGGGACTAGGAAGATGAGAAATGTTTTACAATTAAAAAAAGGAAGGATTGATGCTGCAAAACAAAAGAATGTACAATAATAAACATCATTCATCATTTTTATTCAAATATTAAACAAAAAAATTAAATAACAATTGATAAGGGAGATGAAGAATAGTTGAATGCATACCTTAAATGGTGTTTGGAGGGATTTGGATGTGATTTAGGATGATTTGGGAGGATTTGAAAGAGAGAATTGATGAAAAAAGGGGGTTTGGAAGGATGAGGGATTGCCGTTCGAATGGAGTGTGAGAGAGAAGAAGGGGAAGGGTTTCGGGCTGAACCCATCTTAAAAGCCCGATGCCATTCGAACGCCCGTTCGAACGGCAAGTGTATTTTTTATTTAAAAAAAATATAGGAAGGCGTTCAAACCCCCGTTCAAACGCCTTCCTACACATAAGTGCGGCCACATGCACAGTACATGCGGCCGCATATGCTGTGTGCAGACCCGACCGTACATGCGGTCCGCACACATTTTTGAACTATGCATGAGACCATCATGTATAATTCTGGATCAGAAAATAACCATTTACTCGTTCAAAGAGTAGGCAGTAGGCAGCCACGGGGAATCCCTCCGATATCCAAAAACAATAAAAAAAAAGAAAAAAGGAGTAGGCAGTACTCCTGACAAATCTCACAGGCAATATAAAATATAAACTAATAAAAAATTTCATGGACCATTTTTCTTGTTCTTGTTATAGAATGATTTCATTGACAAGCAAATGGACATTGCACCCACGGCATTTAGAAAATGATTTTCCAAGGAAAAAAAATTATTTAGAGAAGTCAAAGGATAATCCTCAAGGAAATTGATCATATTTATGGAAAAAAAATTTCACTTCACAATAACCATCCAACAACAACATAGGTCAGACATGACACACTAAGGCTGGTCAATATCATGGAAAAAGAAATGGATGAACAAAGGAGGCACCTGATTACGAGCATTTCTGGCTTTTCTCCTAGCTTCATCCATAGCAATATTAAAACCCTCTACATCAACTTCCAATCCTCTTTCTTCTGCCATAAGCTAATAAAAAGATGGGTACACATAAACACCGCTTGCCAAGAGAAATTTATTCTAGAACAATATAGATATACTCATGATAGGCACTGAATACCTGAGTCAAATCCATTGGAAATCCATATGTGTCCCACAGTACAAATGCATCCTGCAATAGCCAACGCAGAATACAAAAAAAATGATGATGAAATTAAATGCTTCCATATTCGAAATTAAGATCCTAGAAAATTATAACTGTTTTAAAGTCAAGAAGAACAGAACATAAAGTTGGATCTGTGAAAAAAAGGCCTATGAGATCAGAACATCAGAGGAGGAGAATTAGCAATAATGTTCAACAACACAAATTCTTTAAAACACTTTTGACTGCCACATACTTATACATAAAAATACATGTAGAAATGAGATCAAATGAAATGTCCCTCCGTTAAGGAACTAAGCTATGATAAACAACCACCATAATGCATAAAAAGACATCATAAAATACACATTACTGTTGAAAGAGCTATTTATATGTGATACAGCAATGGTCTAATGACCAGTTTAAATAAACTTGCCTGACCACTCAATTTGTTCCCTTGAACATCATCAGCAGCCTTCTTAAATTTCTCAATTCCCTGGAGAAAACCAAAAAGTTTATTAAGCTCAAGTCCCTAAATATGACTGCTAGAGGAGAGTCAGGTTGAGAAGTACAAATTGGCAAAAACAATTAATAAATAATTGATGTCAATTTAGAAAATTACATCAATAAGGTGGGTGTAACCTGGATTTACGATAAGGAACTAGATTATAAATTTCTTAGATATTCAGAATATTTTTGTCATTAAAATTTATTCTGATTTTGTTAGATGTATGATATAGGATTTGGACTTATTATTTTTAGTTGTTTGGGAATTTTTGTAATTTTATATTTTGGGTTGTTCTCTATTTAAGTAAATTTGTGGCTTTTCCAAGATTTCAGTTTTTAGCTTTTTTATGAAGAACAATATTGATTATTGATTCGTATATCCCTCTCCTACTCCTCTCTTCCTTCCTCTCTATCTTCCTGGTCCTCTCCCCTAACCCATTTTCATCCTTAACCGCTGATTTTCTTCCCTCTTCTATCTCTCCACTTCACTCTTCACACCTATTTGATGTCAGACCAAATATAATCTTTTTTTCATATTCTTTCATCTCTACTACTTCAACATCTCATCTTCCTCTTCTATTAATTTGGTTCTTCTCTTATTTATTCTTTGCCCAATTTTCTTATACCCCTCCCTCAACTGCTCCCCTTTTCCTCTTTTTCTCTTTATCCATCCTTCTGCCTCCCTCTCTATCTTCCTTCTCCTTCTTCATCCCTTTTTTTTTAAACGCCCTTCTTCATCTTTTTACTAATCTGCGAGCTTCCCTCTTCTATCATTTCTCCTCTTCTCCATTATGTATCAATTTGTACTCCCAAACCACATACATTTGAAAATAATGAATCCTTCCAATACAAAGACAAAAAAAAAAAATTATGATGAAGGATATGATTTTTTGTACAGTGTGGATTAATAATATCTTAGCAGTATGGAACTCATGGAATCATTTGTTTGAAGGAGTTGGGGGGGGAGGTGGGGAGCACCTAGATCCCAAATGCAAAAATTCATCAAAAACTTGAAATGTGATTCTTACCCAGAACTTCTAAATCCTGGGTCATAGAGTATGTATCTGCATGATAAGCATTCTCGCAGCAGAAAAGGCAAACAACCAGAAAAAGCAGAAACAGGAAGTTCATTCTGTGCTAACCTCGACTAATGTTCTACCAAAACTTGCTTCCTCTTCTGCAATAATATCTTTGATCTTCTGTTCATGTTGCTTTAGTTCTGGAAAGGTATTTCCCATCACTCCCACGACAGTATGTACAAGCCTTCATATCACTACGATCAATCAAGTCCAATGATAAGTTAGACTTCTTTAATAATAGATGGTTGTTAACAAATTTTATTAATATGGCTAACAACTATGATAAAAGATGGCAAAGAATAGAAATGCTGAAAGTGAGAATGGGGATGAGACAAGTTGATCACATCAATGAACATAGGATGTAGATATTTAAAATGGAGCAGACAATTGAAGAACATAGGAAATGCTTACCCACTAAAAAAACCTTCTTGAGCTTTGAGAACTTCCCTTCCATACCGAACAGCTCGTCGAAGTATGCGTCTAAGAACATATTCCCGGCCCTCATTGCCTGCAAATTATGAAGCAATGTAAAGGACTTCCAAGAAGATGATGTGCATGTAGGGGAGTAAAATGCAAGAAAAATCACAATTTCATTAGACTTCCAAGAAAATGCAAGTTTTTTTTAAACAAATGACCTTTTGCCCAAAGGTTACATGCAAAATTCCACTACTAAATAAGAATATCTTAGAAAAATAATTAGACAAAAAATATTGTAGTCACACATCTTTATTTCGAAATCCGCCAGTGTATATGTTATGAAGGCCCCACATCAGGTGGAACCACTTTTTTTTTTAAAAAAAAAAAAAATTACCAGACACCAGCTTCAATATAAATAGATAAAGCCAATGAGCAATTCAAAAACAGATCTCTGACACAACAACATGTTTTAAGTTTGAACATTTCTTTTTTCTTTTTTTTTGGCAAACAAACAGTGTAACAAAATAAGTATCGATTATGATTCCTAATCAGGCCTCATTTCCTATACAGAATAATAATCTGGATATGCTGATGATAGCAACTCTACACGAAACTTGTGTTTTCCAAAAATCAGAGATGACAGTTATGGAACATCAAAAAATCATCAAGCGACAAAAAAAAAAAGATCCACAAATAAAAAACACTACACCTGGACGAGAACCATCAGCAATAGCAACAGAAAGGGTTCTTATGTGGTCAGCAACAACCCTGTATGCCATATCACATTTGTCTACATCATCTTTTCCAACTCTTCCAGCATAAGGCCGTGCCCCAGTTGCCTACAAGCAGGTGGAAAGAACAGCCTTGAGGAATACAGGTGAAACCTGACCATGACTATTTCAACGAACATGTATCAAACATGAGTTTTCATGTCCAAAGCACTATTTAAAAAAATCAAAAGCCATCCACAATGTTGCAGCCGTACTTTTTGAATAGCGTCGAATATGGGCAGAAACACATCTGTATCATAATTACTCATCTTGTTCTGAAGTATTGAAGTCAGGCGTTCGAAACCCAACCCAGTGTCAACATGCTTCGCAGGCAGAGGCTTTAGGGAGCCATCAGCCTCCCTGTTGAACTGCATAAAAATAAAAGAATAGCATCCATTATGATGCCAAAAGTGAATAACTGAAACAAGGGCACACATGGTGTACCAGCAATCTGCAATGTGCGGGTAGATTATGCAAGTATGCACCTGAATGAACACAAGGTTCCATATCTCAATGCATGTGGGATCATCGTTATTAACCAAGGAAGCAGCGTCTCGATTACCAATACGATCAAAATGGATCTCGGTACAAGGTCCGCATGGACCTGTGTCACCCATCTCCCAGAAGTTGTCCTGTTCTCATTGTAGAATATATATTAATAATTCTGCATATAGAAATTTTTTTTAATGAAATGTAGGGCAATATTTTCATCAACTCATGAGCATATACCCCTCATACAAAAGGAGACAGGGGATCTCCATTAAAAAACAAAAATAAACAAAATCAAAAGGAAATATGACAATGCGAAATATTCAAAAAGCATCCTGTACTGGTTTAAAACAAAATCATGGTTAAATCAAGACACAACCTTCCCATACAGTAGCTGCCACGTTTTCCACCCCTAATTCAGCATATAGAATGTATAATTGAAACTACAGGTTGATTAGTAGTCCATCATCAAGAATGACACTCACTGGATCATCCTAAAAAAGTGAACTATATAAAACTATCATGTAAATAGTTAACAACACAAAATATAAGAATAACTTACTTTGCAACCGAAGGGCAGAATACGCTCAGGTGGCAAGAAGCTTAACCACATGTTCCTAGCATCCTCATCCGCAGCAAGGCCAGACTTCTCATCACCACCAAAATATGTGGCATATATCCGCTCTGAAGGAAGTTTATAGACCTGCACATTCAAGTATAGAGGGAATACAAAGACCAACATATAGCAAGTAGATTACACGCAGGATGAAGTAATATATATATGCATTAAAACAGTTGAAAAGGAGGAAGGAAATAAAGCACTGGAGATTTGGTAAATGTATCAGGGAAAGATGAATAACATATAGAAAGTAGATTACACGCAGGATGAAGTAATAATTCAGAAAAATAAATGGCCTCACACAAGGAGATGACTTGTTCTTTGATTCGATGAAAAGAGGAATAGAAGTAGAGAAGGTGAGGTGATTACCTGGGTGAGGAGCTCCCACGCCCAGGATATGGCCTCCCTCTTGAAGTAGTCTCCAAAAGACCAGTTGCCAAGCATCTCGAAGAAGGTGTGGTGGTATGTATCCTTGCCGACATCATCGAGGTCGTTGTGCTTGCCCCCAGCACGTATGCATTTCTGGGTGTTGCAGGCCCTGACAAGGCGACCGAGTGGGCTGGTGGGGCTCGCAGTGCCCAGGAAGATGGGCTTGAACTGATTCATGCCAGCATTTGCGAAGAGGAGGGTCGGGTCATCGTGCGGGACCACCGGGCTGGAGACCCATTTGACGTGGTCCTTCCCCTCGAAGAAACCCATGAAGGTCTCCCTCACCCTGCTCGCCGGCCACTCCAGCGCCTGCGGTTCGATCCCTCGCATGGCGAATGATGATGATGATGTGGGAGATGATGAGGACCACAACCACCTACTCCCCCGACTCCTACAAACAGGAGACCACGGAGAACCGGCACGCAGCAGTTGGAGGGGGATCAAGGTGGAGGGAAGGCCGCGCAGAGCCACCGTAGCGCCGCCGCCGCACGCTTTAGGGTTCTGTACGAACAAGAGAGAGAAGGGCTTTGTTTTTCCCGTTCTAGGGTTGTAATTTGTCCGCGTACAGATCACGGTGCTTAAACGGATTGGGCCCGTCTTGTGTTGGGCTTGTCAACGCAGCCCATAAAAACATGTGAAAATCAAACACAACAAGACTAATGTGAGACTTATACGGATAATGTTACATTCACATCATCATTTTCAGCCTTAATTTTAGTGTACATACATTTTGAATTTTTTAAAAATAATATACCTCATCTAATAAAGTACATATTGTTATAAAAAAAATGAAGTATATGTTTTAATGAATTGCATGGATGCATTTATAGAAAATATAAAAAAATCTTTCGAAGTATATGCCTTGTTAGCGTGAGCATATGTGTCGATATAAATTTTTCGACACATATAATACTGAAATTGAGGTTAGAAATAGACCTGGGTGTAACAGCGCCTGACTTATATTGGCAAGTTCAATCAATCATATATATATATATAACGTTATGTACAGTTCTATTTCCAGGCCCAATTCCAGTCTACACATGTATTGAATTTTTTTAAAATAATATACCTCATTTAATGAGGTACATATTTTTCTAAAAGTTGAAGCATATACTCCAATGAATTGCATGAATGTATTTATAAAAATTATGAAAAATTTCTATGGAAGCATGTACCTCGTTAATATGAGCATATGCTTCAATGACCTTATATCGACGCATATAGGGCTGTAATTGGGGTTGAAAAGATAACTAGGTGTAACAACACCCTATATTTATTTATTTATTTATTTATTGTCGTTAGAGTTGTTGGTTTATATTTACTTATTAGGTGTGACAAATTGCATGTGAGTTTAAGAAATCAATAATTACCTTAGAGTCCATTTGGAAACAAGTTTGAAAAATACGATTTTAAATAAACTAGCTTAAATAGACTTGATTCGTAGAAAACACATTTTCTGCGCTTTTTAAAAAGTAATATTTTTGTACTAAAAGCTATAAGTAACTTTTTAATTAAGACTACTTCTTAAAATGCGTTTGGCAACACTTTTCACCTTTCTCTTTAGTTAAAAGCATAATCATCTTTATTAAGTGTTGTCTAATGCCCCCTAAATTTGAAGTACTGTGGAGATTTACCCCCGTTTGGGTGTGACGTAGGGTTATTCGCCCTTGATAGTTATACTGGAATAGATAACAATCCATGCTGAATAGGTAAATTTTTGTTTGGTTGTCTTTTCTGTTATTCTCATTGGGAAACATAAAATTGATCTTTTTGTTGTTTGGTTCACCTTGGATAAAGTAAGGATAAGTGGTAGATAAGAGATGGATAAATTTATTGGAAAGTGTGCAGAGAATGTTAAGTTAGATAAATTTTTTAAAATGACACAAAATGGTTTTATATCCACTGCTATAGATAAGCCCCGATAAGCAATTCTAGCCATTTCTGAGAATAATTATCAAGCCTTATCCTAACTTATCACAACACAGCTATAAGGGTTTATTCTAGCAAAACAAATAACTTTTTTTTTGCTATTCTCTTAAACTCTTCTCTATTCCATGCTTATGTTTCACCCCAAACAGAGGTTTAGTCTTTAGG